>CM024699.1:24590614-25236527 GCA_014182845.1 Corymbia calophylla | reverse complement strand
TACTCTACGGGGAAAAGCGGCACAAGATTTGACCACGGGTCAAGCGTGCTTGAGACACTTAGTTATCCGTACGAGTGTTTTTTTTTTTTGGTCGAAAGTTCTAATATTTCATTACAAAGGAAGTAGGTGAATTACATCGAAACTTAAAATTTCCAAAAGATTTGCGGGGGTCTTGGACCCAGTTGCTCGGTAGCATTTGGTTGCGTTGGGCTTTTTGCGGCCAATCCATTGCTCTCACCTCTCTTCTACAATGTGTGATCTTGATGGGTTGCATTGTTTCCAACAGGCCTTGGGCTTCCTCAAGATGGGTCTGTACTTCCCATCCAAACCGAACTGCAGCTTCGTGCACCGGATACGCAGGGAACTTTTTTGATCTCTATGCACGTATCACTTCCACTAGTTCAAGTTCTGGTGCGATTCCAACTCCCAGTGAGGGCTTCCGTCTCTTCTTTTCCCTTTGTCGATAGCCATCTTAGGGTTTCGAGGAGGGCCTGCCATTCGCTTGGATCGGAGATTCCACCGCGACGGACGCTGCGAAGCTCGCGACGATCGGTTTACTGTCTTTCTCGCGAGATCCCTGGCTGCAGGCTTGACTAGTTACTCTGCAAAGGATCCATCGGTGTTCCACTTGAAGGAGCCACGAGTAGGAGAGTCCATCTTGCGGGTGAGTTGAGTTTTTGAGCTGCTGTTTGGGTTTTTCCTCGGAAATACGATTCTTGATGTTCTTTGTGTTGGATTATTTCCGAGTCTATGATGTGCGTTGGTTGGGGTTGCTGTGTCCGCGGAAGACGAATGCATTTCTTCCTTTCTAGATCCGCACAATATTTGGGTAAGGAGCTCAAATGGGACTTTGTGATCTTGGAACTTGTCGATCCATTCCTCAATGCGGGTGATGCACCTCGATGTATGTCAATTCTGATTTCGTGATGTGTCCAAACGTTTCTTGTCCGAGGGGGACATAGGAGGAGCAGTGTTCGCTCGTCTCGAGTTGGCTTCGGCAAATGGCGCACTCGTCTTCAGGTATAATGTTTCTTTTTCTAAGGTTTGCTCTTGTTGGTAGTGTGTTATGGCATAATTGCCATAGGAAATGTTTGATTTTTGGCTGTGTATGGGTTTGCCAAATGTGGCGCCAAACTGATGTTGGTGTCTGAAATGAGGAAGATGCCTCGGTCGACTAGATCTTTTGCTTGGGTTGTTGACACTAATAGGCACTCTTAATCGTGTATATACCGGACTTGGTAGGAGTCCAGACTAGTTGATCTTCCTTGGTGATTCTGCTGAGAGGGATTGAGAGAATTTCATAAGTTGTTTCCTGATCGAATAGGCTTCGAATTCTGTCTTCCTGCCATGTCATATTCTCCCCATTTATCAGTTCCGACACCTTCTTGGGATCGTTTTTATTTGCCGGGCCATTGAGAATTCCTCTAGGTAGCCATTTGTCCTCGTGGATTTTGATATTCTCCCCGTTTCCTATGGTCCATCGGAGTGAAGGTAGAATAGAATTCCTGCCTTGGATAACACTTAGCCATCCCTAGGAGGGGTTGCTGCCTTTTCCAGCCTGTAGAAGACTCCCTTGCGGGTAGTATAAGCCTTTGAATATTTTACTCCACGGGGTTTTACGGTTGCTTAATCAACCTCCATGCTTGCTTTCCCACATAGCATTGTTGAAAGTTATTAGGTCTCTAAAACCGAGTCCCCCTATGGCTTTCCTTTCCTTCAATAGTTCCCATCTTCTCCAGTGGACTCCTTTGTGTTGATCATTTGTTTTCCACCGAAGTCCGCAATCTTCCTCTCAATAGCCCGACATATAGAAACGGGATTTTAAAGGCGACATGACATACCGCGGTATCGCTTGACGATCGCTTTAATCAATACTTCTTTCCACGCCCTCGACATCGATTTACCTTCCAGCCTTCTAATTTCTTATTAACTCTAGGAATGATCCAGGCAAACATCTCCTTCTTAGATTTACCCCAATCTGAGGGAATGCCCAAGTACTTTCCGGATCTTTCTATTTCTGCTACTCTCATCTCGTTTGTTAGGCTTTGCTTCAGAGATAGAGGGCGATCTTTCTTGAAAAACATACATGATTTATTCGGGTTAATCGTTTGGCCTAAAGCAAAGCAAATTGATTCGAGGATAGCGGCAAAGTTCGGCGTTCTCGTGATGTTTCCTCCCATAAATAGAATAAGATCATCCGCGAACATAAGGTGGGATAGGGTGGGGGCGGTCCTATTTAATCGGATCCCTTTTATACTACCATCTTCAAGCTTGCTTTGTGTAGTAAGTGGGACGAGTGTTTGCTACTAAGATAAAAAGATAGGGGGATAGTGGGTCGCCTTGGCGAGATTCCTCGAGTTGGGTGAAAATATGGTAAGGGGCTGTCCATTTAGTTTAACACTTGTAGGAGATCAAGACACACATTGCATTACCAAATCAACCCATGAGTTGCTTGAATCCCATCGTAATCATACTAGCCTCTAAGAAGTCACACTCTACTTGATCATAGGCTTTTCTCATGTCCGCTTTAGGATCGCTGGAATTTTCGTTTTCTCTTTCTAGTGCGCGGTGGAGCACCTCTTGTACCGATGGAATGTTATCTTGAATCAATCTCCCCTTTACAAATGCACTCTCGTTCGATAGTTATCGGTTGTGGGAGATATATTTTCAGCTTTGTTAGCCATTACCTTCGAGATGAATTTTTGTACATAAAATTGCACAAACCGATGGGATGAAATTGATCCACCCCGTTACGGACTTTGGACTTTTGGAACAAGGGTGATGATTGTTTTGTTCAGTTCAGGAGGTAGCCTACCAGACCTCCAAAACTGGGTAATTTCCTTATGTACATCATGGCTGATTTCATGCCAATGGTGCTTATAAAAGAGACCATTCAGCCTATCTGGGCCAGGGGCCTTCAATGCTCCCAGGTTGGAAGGTGGCACATTGTATTTCCTCTAGGGTAACTTCCTTGAGCAGCTCTTGATTCATTTCTTCGATCACTAAGCGCGGTAGCTAGTCTAATACTTGGTTGGATGTTGCGATTTCCCACCTGAAGTGTAAAGCCCCGGAAAAACGTGGTAGCCATTTGCTTAAGTTGCGTTTGATCTCGTGTCCATTCTCCACTCGGGTTTTTTAACATAGTAATAAGGTTTCTCTGTCTTCTTTGCACCGTGGTTGCATGGAAGAATTTCGTATTTTGTCTCCCCATTTTAACCATTGAATACGTGATCGTATCCCCAATAAGTTTCCTCTTGAGACCATAATCTCTCAATTTCACGTTTCACCATTTGACGCGCCTTACGTTATGATTCATAGCTGGATCATTGACTAAGCGTTGCAATTCTCCCCGCAAAGCTTGGATTGTATTACGGGCATTAGAAAATTTGTTCTTTACTCCACTTATGAAGCTTGGTTGAAACCCTTTTAAGCTTATGGCTAATACCGCCCTCCTCTTCTCGCTTGGTCCAGCCCATGCCTCCCGCATTACATTCTCATATTCCTCATCCTCAATCCGGTATGCTTCAAATTTGAATTCTCTCCGTCGTTTCTGCACCTTTGAGGAATTAAATCCGGTAGTAATGGGCCGTGATCGGAGCCAACCGCGAGGTAGGGCAAACACCTCTGCCTCGGAAACTCCACTCTCCACTCTATATTGCACAGCACTCGTCCAGTTTTTTCTTCACATACTCATCCCCTCCCTATTATTTGACCAAGTAAATGCACACCCTTGCTATCAACATTCATTAAACCGCATGAGTCTAGGAAGTCTTGGAAGGCTTTCATTCTGTAGTTTTCAGCAATTCTTTTGCCCACTTTTTTTCCAAACATATAGCACCTCATTAAAGTCTCCAATGCATATCCATGGACCATGTAAGGGGTTTTGAGTAGAGTATATTTTAGCCCATAATTTCTGTCTTTCCTGGAAGTCAGTAGATGCATAAACGCAGGATACTCTCATAGTTTGATTTGTCTCCCTATCCGAACAGGTTAAATGTATGCAATGCACTGAGCTTGATTTTATGGATAATTCTACCTGATCATTCCAGAATAGTGCTAACCCCCCAGCAAGACCTCTTGGGTTGACTAGACACCTGTGTTGGAATCTTAGTCTTCGTTGTAGTCTCTTACACACCTCCTCCTTGTTCTTCGTTTCCATTAAAAATAAAACAGCGGGCCTCTCTTGAGCCACTATGGCTCTAATGGCTGAATGTCGGGGAGCCCAACCCCGACAATTCTAGCTTAATAGCTTCATTTGTGATTTAGTGGCTTATTAGGGCTAGCCACCAAAGCCCATCCTCGTGTTTCTTCCTCCGTAAGTACGGGGGTTTCCGGTAAGGTTGTGTTATCAAGAAGTTGCTTGCTTGTTGCTTGCTGTTCATAGGGAGAGTATCTCTTTAATTTTTTCTGAGCTGCATATTTTGACCCTTTTCCTCGTTTTCCAACAGCGGTCCGATCATCGAGTTGGTGCTCACCGGTTAAGGGAATTCCTTTCCTGGTCGATTCAAGTACATTATCGGTTTTTGTGCCACTCCATCTTTTCTGTGGCAGCTTCCTTGCCTTTTCCTTTATCCCTAGGGATAACTTGGTCGGGGCTGTTTTCTTGTGGCGTTTCATAAACAACCAACTCTCCTGGGTTTGTTGACATTTCAGGGGAGCTAATTTCCTCTAGTAATTCCTCCATTGTCTTCCCATAATAGACTTCCCAGAAAGGACTGCACTCATTAGCTTCTACCTTCATCCATGCGCCATACATCATGTCTTTTTTATCGAGGAATATGTCTTCCTGATATGGTATCTTCTCACAATGTTGAGCATAGTGTCCCAATCTTCCACAGGAATAACAGTAATGTGGGAGACGTTCATACCGGAAATCCAGCCATATTTTCTTGCTCTTATTGCTGAAAATAGCGCTGTTTTTTAGGTAGGGACATATCCATGTCAACTTTTACCTTTCCTATTTTGTAAGGCATGTAGTCTTTTGCTTCGATTTTCACCTCAATGACTTGACCTATCTCCCCTGCTATACGATTTACAACTTCCTCCGATATCCATTCTGCAGGTAAGCCATGTATGTGGACCCAGAAACAGCACGTATCAAATTTATAGCAGGCCGGAGGGGTATTCGGTAGCCACGGCTTTAACAACAGGAGGTGATTTGCAAAGGACCAAGGTCCCGCTGCAACTATTCGATCCTTATCTTTTTCTGATGCAAACTTAAACGCAAAGATTCCAGGGGCTAACAGGTTGATTTCTACATTTTCAAGTTTCCATACTCTCCGCATTGTGTTTTGAAAGGCTTGGAAATTGATTTTAGGGTTCTCAGTATAGTTGCCTAGTAGGGTTTGTTGACATTCTCTTACCTTGCTTGCTGAAATTACATCATCTACGATGTTATGGCTTGGTGTGTCCATAGTTTCCCCAGCCTTTTGCATAGCAACTAGTCGACTTCCTCCTCTGCCGTGGTTTCCATTTCGGCTAGTTCGAGTGGCTGTGGTGTTGCTGATTTGAGTAGCCGAGGTCAATGGGGCGTTTTGGGGGCTTGGTTGTAGCGAGATCCGTTGAAGAGTGAGTGTGGGGGGTTTTATCGGCTGTTTGAAGGCTGTGGAGTGGATGGTGTCGATGGGAGAAGATGGAGTGGGGCAGATTTTTGGCGAGGGGAGAAGAGATGATGCGAAGGGTTGCGGGTGTGGAATCATGGAGGGAATCGGGAGTGGGCAACGGAGGAGATGTGTTCCTCCATTGTTGGTGCCGAGAGATGGAGCTGTTGATGGCTTAGGGTTTTGGATTGGGGAGCTACCGAAGAGGTAGAGAGAGCTCTTCGGGGAGAAGAGAGAAGATTTTTCTACGAGAGATATGTTTACCATTAGTCATCCGTACAGTGTTAAGTTGTGACAATTTCTCACCGCATTCACTCAATTTCCCAAACAAATATGCAAAAATTTTACCCAAAATTTTCGTGGCACGAAGCACTAACTTGCACATATGATGACATTTCACCAAGCACGATGACAATCTCTCTCGTGCTTCATTTTTTTTATTTTATCTATTCTATTTTTTGGTTTTCAATCTTTCGTTTTTGCTACATAAAATTTTTTTTTTACTTAATTGTTAACATGGCATGCACTTGAGGCCGTATCAATAGCATAATTGGTCGAGTGGCCAATTGAAGGACTTGATTGGACTTCGATCCAAAGCGTTTTGTGCGCACTTTCTCAAAAGTTTACGATTCGATTACTCATATGACTATAATGTAGAAAATAAATTTGAGGCTTTTTGTGTATTTCAATATATAAATTTGATGATTTTCTCTATATTTCAATATATTAAGAAGAATACATTAGCCTTATTTATAAGTTTTATGAGATAATCATCTAAAGTAATATATATCAAATCCAAGGTATGACATATGTGCAATCTTGATAAATACATAAAATCAACAGAAATTTCCTAATTATCTTTAATATAAAACATATTGTAAAGAATTTTAATTATCTCTAACAATCGCAATGGGACTAACTCATAGTTAGAAATTCATTTCAATCAAAAGCATAAACCTATCGAAAAAGAGCATTCCAAACTCACATGAATAAAAACTCCATTGGATCCGGATGCATCATTTAATGCCCGGTGCTGTCCAAACATATCATTGCCAAAAACCAAGAATCAAGGGTCACCTCCATACAAGAAAAGGAAATCTAAAAACATTGCTGCAATTTTTTTTTTTTTTGTATGATCTAATCCATACAAGAAAGGAACCCTAGTAATCCACGCTATTCATTCCTGCCTCAATCCCCAACCTGATAAATTGACCAAGCATCGCAAATCGCATTGCATCATCACATCTGCGCAGACTTTTCAAGTCGTAGTAAAAACGTAATCTTTTGCTAAGATGATGAAGCCCCCTCTCTTCTTCATCCTAGCCCTCCTTCTCTCAGGTCTTTCCCAAATATAATCTAGGTTTCCTTGGCATTGTCTAGCCGCACGTTTGGTGATAACATGAGTCGATTCGTAGTGTTTCTGATGCCCGATTCGCCCTCGCAGGTTTTTGCAACAATCCTATACTTGCCAACACACAGTGCCAAAGGATAATCGATGAAGACCACTGCGATTTCTAAAACTGCACGAGGCACTGCTTGGAGGAGTTAGGGGAATGCCGTGAAATGAGGGGCTCTCGCCTGTGCCTGCTTTGTCTGCTGACATCGTTCGCTACGCGTTCGCCGGTCTTTTGAGAGATCTAGGATCTGTACTCATGCTAGTGTTAATGAGCACATAAAATTTAGTACTCCTTTTCTCAGCTTTGATTTGTTCGTCTTTTGGCTCCGTTCATTAGCTCCTTTGCCAGGTCAAGGCGTTATACAACTTATGATTGCTGCTCTTTGTCCATATGAAATATCGCTGCCCGGATTGCAAAGGTCCATTTTATCAAGAGGGAATCAATACAAAACCATTGCGTACGACCAAAGTACTGAATGTTTAAGCACATGATCGCTCAAACAGTGTACAAAAAACCACAAGTCTAATCCACAGACCTATGTCGAAGCTATGTGAAAGCTTTTGCGGAAGACTGATCACGAGATGTTTCCATTGGACGAATTTAGGTTACGAACTCGGGCTGCGTTTGATCCCGGACATTTTTATGGCATAGGCTTTTCACGGACAAGATTTTTTTTAAATAAATTGATTTTTTTTCTTTTTACATTAATGAATTGGTGCGAAGCTATATTACGTTTAAATTTTCGGTTTATTTTAATATGAAAAATGGAATGTGCATGGATTTATTTTAGTTACTCTCTACAATATATACTACAAATAAGCAGCTACAATATCTGACCATTCTCCAAAAACTTTTCCCATGTCTCCATTTTTTTTTTTTTTTTTTTTTTTGCTCGAAGTGAGAAATAAACCTATAAAAACAGGATATGACTTTTTCTGTTTCTTGATTATTATTTCTATTGTAAGCTTTTAATTAGGAAAATTGATATTGTAAGAGGAATTTTGCGGAATGAAACTTAAATACGCTTAAAATTACTGAAATTTTGCCTCATCGATGGAGTATAGCACCGGTAATATGGTCTTTATGTTCTACTTTGGCTTGCATTGAAACGGATCTACTACATCACATGATTGTACAGTCCATTTAAATTTCTGAACTTACAAAGGCAACATTACAAATCATAAAATTTTCAATATGTATCGATCCGTTGAAATTTTAAATTAATTTTAATATTAATGGATTTTTTTTACGATATTCATAGAGAAATATATTCAACACAGCTGTCATTTTAAAGATTCCGTGATGATTTTTCATATATATATTTTGAATTTATAATCAACAAGAGATTATATATGTTGATTTGTTGAGTAACATTAGTAAATTAAAATTTAAAATTTGGATGTGGCGCATCTTCACCTAGAGTACTAATTATTTATGATAGATCAATTCTCAAAGTCAAAGTTTGTGATAAATGTAAATAATTCATTGTAAATAAAATAGTACAGAGGCAGAAGTGACTAGGGCATGAGGAGGATAATGACTAGGCAATCATTAGTTGCAATGTGGCCATGAGAAAATACATAATTTGGAAAGTAATTTTGCCAGAGATTTATTTTCGAAATTACCTTCTTCTTCTTTTTTTCCAACGGAGATCTATTTTAGAAGGTTAATTAATTAGAATACACCCAATATCTCGAAGAAATATTTAACCAGCTTTCAATTTCCTATTGCAGATGGGGAAAATGGGTGTGAACAAAGCAAATTACCTATTCGAGATCAATGAATATGGCAAGAGCAGGTGTTACCTCCATAGGAAAGAAACGAAGCCTAGCAATCTTATAAATTGACCATGCACCAGAAGCAGCAGCTGCGACATACGTAGGTGTTGTTGTTGGGAGTGCACAACAGTTGGTGCTGCTTCCAGCAAAACATGGCGAAGCTCTCGCTCTTCTTCCTCGTCCTAGTGATGCTCCTTTCAGGTTCTTCTCGCCCCCTTCTTCTCGTTCATGATGCAGCACGGTGCACGATAGGCATAGTTTCGAATTCTTTCATGCATGCGACGTAACCATGCACGGGGTTTGCTTCGTCCTGGAAAAGGCGACGGCCCGGTGATGGGATCGTTCGTTCGTTTGTTCATGTCGGAGACACGAGTTGATGAGTAGTATGCGTGTGATCCCCCATCCCACAGGTCCTTGCAGCAGCAACCGTATGGGTGCCGATGCGCAACGTCTGTGCCAGAAGATCCTCGAGCAGCACAGCTGCAATTTCTACGACTGCACGAGGCACTGCTCCGAGGAGTTTGGTTCGGTCAAGGCAAAATGCATTCCCAATCCTAGCAAGCCCTCGCTCCACGCCTGCGCCTGCTACGTTCCCTGTTGACGTCATCCTGATGCGTGTTGGGCATAATCTCTTTTAGAGCTCTAGGGTCTTTTGCTCACGCCGGTTCCAATAACGGGAATTAACTGTTGTCGACGTAGGATTCTTTTTGATTAGCAAAACTATTATGTGATGCTCGACTATGAAATAATATCCATCACATTATACTTTTTATTCATATTTATTTATCGTGTTTATTTATAGTGATAATTGGTGACAATTGTTACATCGCAATCCTCTATTACCAACAAAATTGTTTACAATTGTGACACGACCTCTTTGTATAATATAATGGGAAAATGTCACCAAAAATGTTAAATTATGTCACTTGTGACAATTTTTCTACTGAACATTTTTTGTGTCACTAAAAACCCAAACTATGTCACTTTGTGACAATTTTACCGAACTTTTTTTGTGCCATCAAAAAACTCAAACTATGCCATTTATGACAAATTTACCCTAAACTTTTTGACCGAGAGGCATTTTTATCCTTTTCTATTTTTTTCCCTTTTTCTTTTTTTTTTTTCTCCAGGGGAAGCCGGCGAGCCCCTCACCGGCGGCGGCAGTCCGGCGAGGCTCCGGTAGCCCTCTCCCGACGCCTAGAAAGGGTGGCCTAGGCACAGGGCGAGCCTTGCCCAGGCATCGGGTGAGGGCCACCCAAGTGTGGGCGGCCAGATTTGGCAAGGGCACTGGCAAGGGTGGCCCTTGCCGGATCTCGGCTTGGGCGCCCTTGCCTCACCGGCGTCGAGCAAGGGGACGCCCTCACCGTCAGTGAGGGCGTTGGAGCCTTGTTCGACTTCGCCACCGGTGACGGTGGCCTCGCCCCGGCTTCTCTCGGTGGAGAGAAAATGGAAAAAAAATAGGAAATGACGAAAATGCCCCTCGGTCAAAAGTTTGGGATAAATTTATCACAAGTGGCATAGTTTGGGGTTTTGATGGCAAAAAAAAAGTTCAAGGTAAATTGTCACAAGTGGTATAGTTTGGGGTTTTTGACACAAAAAAAAAAAGTTCAAAATTGTCATAGAGAGTATATTTTTAGGATTTTTGGTGACATTTTTCCTAATATAATTAAAACCGATAAACCATAATGAATTGCTTCAAAATACCCTTTTATCTCTTTATTCCCTATCACTCTAATCGTAAAGATAATCAATGTCATAATAAAGATTGATTAAATGACTAATGTAACCGTTACCATTATTCATATATTAACAACATCGGTTAAAATAATGTCATTATTAGTGCAATGATACGACGATCTAGATCAATTCTATGATTAATATTCGTACTCAATGTAAATCTTGAATAAATAATTGATAGTATAGTTATAAGCTCATGGAATTAATTGAATACTACCATCTAAAATCACCTAATGTAAATATATGACACATTTATTTCATGAAAAATGAATGATTTGGATGGTATTTTCTAATGAATTATTATCCATGACAAAAAAAATGTTTTATTATTTAATACTGCTTTTTATTTATTTATTACGAAAGGGAGGGTTATTACAGCTAATAGTCGTTCTAGTCAAATGAGCACGGGGAAGTTCTTGTCTGCGAACGAGGAGGAGCGAAGGAGGGTATTCGTCTTCGTAAGCATCGCTTTCATCGTCTTCCTCGTTCCTGTTCAGACATCGCTGCAACTTGCCGGCGGTATATCATCACGTTACCGTAAGTAAAGCTGCTTCGAGTGGTTGGATGCCATCCGTCAATGGCTTCCGCACCCTTTTCACCTCCCGATCCTTCGCACCTCAGAGCCGGTCAGGACAGGATTCCACCCGCAAGGCCAGCGAGTTTTGCCCGGATCCCTTCGTGGGTCTCCCTCAACCGCGCTTCTTCGGTGAAGCCTCCTCCTCCCACCACCACCTAGCACGGCCAAGTTGAGAACTTGCATTTGGTCTCCCTGTCCAGACGGAAAATTCGAGCAAGTTCATGAGTTCATCAAGAGCATGGACGAGGCCGGCATTGCCGTCAGTCCCTCCACGTATAAATCCCTCTTCGAAACGTGTGGGGAGATGGGGCTCTTGTCGGAAGGAAGATCGATTCGCGGTCGGTTGAAGAACCCGCCCGGGTTTCTTGAAGACTGCGCTCTACGAATGTACTGTGACTACGGGAGCTTATCGGATGCGCGGGGACTGTTTGATGAAATGCCGGAGAGAAGTTCGTTCGCGTGGGGTATAATGATATCGACTTATGCGCAGAGGGGTGTTTTGGACAAAGCTTTTCAGTTGTTTTCGCTCTTGATGGATTCTGGAGTTGGACCAAATTTTTCCGTCTATACAAGTTTGTTGAGGTCATTGGTGGACTCTTCTTGTTTGAAGATTGGCCGACAGATGTATTCTCATTTGATAAAAACTGGGTCAGGTTTGAATGCATCGGTTGGCACGGCAATTTGCAATATGTACGTTAAATGTGGGTGGTTAGAGGGTGCCAGGATCGTTTTTGATGAGATGGCTGAAAAGAAAGCAGTTGCTTGGACTGCGTTGATGGTGGGGTACACTGAGGCTAACAAGCAGAATGTTGTTCTTCATTTATTCATGAAAATGGTCGAAAAAGGTGTATAATTGGATGAGTTTGTATTCTCTATTGTTCTCAAAGCCTGTGCTTGGTTGGAGGACTTGAGAATAGGAAGGCAAATTCATGGCCACATTGTTAAGCTGGGGTTGGAGTCTGAAGTTTCCGTGAACTCCTCTCGTGGACCTTTATGTGAAATGCACATGTTTTGAGTCTGCTCTCTTGGCATTTCAGAAGATAGACAACCCAAAAGACATTTCTTGGAGCGCACTGATTTCTGGTTACTCTTAATCTGGGAGAGTTGAGGAGTGTCTTAAAACTTACAAATCTTTGAGAGTTATGGATAGATCACTGAATTCATTCATCTACACTAGCATTTTCCAAGCATGCTCCACGCTTGCAGATATTAATTCAGGTGCACAAGCTCATGCGGATGCAATAAAAAGAGGTCTGATCTCACCTTTATATGGGGAGAGTGCACTGATCACCATGTACTCTAAATGTCGCAATATGGATTTTGCCAGTCAGGTTTTCGGGTCAATTAGTGAACCAGACACTAAAGCCTGGACTGGCATAATAGCTGGCTATGCATATCATAGCATTGCTTCAGAAGCACTCAGGTACTTTAGGAAGATGCAGGATTCTGGTGTCAGGCCAAATGGAGTCACTCTTGTTGCAGTCCTGACTGCTTGTAGCCATTCAAGTTTGATAACAGAGGCCGAGGGTTACTTGAAATTGATGAACAGTGAGTATGGTGTCGCTCCTACAATTGACCATTTCAATTGTATGATAGATGTATACTCTCATGCCGGTCTACTTCAAGAGGCGTTCGAACTGATTAATAGTATGAACTTTGATCCTGATGCAATGAGCTGGAAATGTTTACTGGCTGGGTGTTGGAACCATAGAAATCTCGAGCTTGGAAGGATAGCATCAGAGAATCTTCTTCGGCTGAACCCGGATGATACTGCAGGTTACATCCTCCTCTTGAACTCATGTGTTTTGCATGAGAAATGGGAAGAAGCAGCAAGAATTAGGAAGAAAATGATGGAAAAGAACTTGAGGAAGGAGGTCAGTTGCAGCTGGATTACAGTGAGGGGTAAATGGCACAGGTTCATAGTTGGGGACAGACACCATCCTCAAACAAAGGAGATTTATGCGAAGCTGAAGGAAATTGACTTTCCGGATAGCGACAGTGAAGATCGGTCCCTATTAACTGAGGAGGATGCATCTTGTATTTTGCCAGAGTGAAGACAACAGCTTCTTGAACATAGTGAGAGACTGGCAATAGCATTCGGGCTGCTCTCCTCACCGAGGAATTCACCTGTTCTAATTTTCAAGAATCTTCGAGCTTGCAGAGACTGCCACAATGTTGCCAAGCATGTGTCTAGGATGGCCGAACGCGAGATTGTAATTAGAGACTCGAGTAGGTTCCATCCTTTTAAGCTTGGTCAGTGTTCTTGCCGTAATTATTGGTGAATGTGGCACATACCGTCCATTCTACTTACCTTGATGGCCCAAGCTGCGTGATTGGTAGGTTGCAATGACCATTTTTTTACCATACCTCATTCATAATGTTATGCCTGTGTAAATTCCATAGGCTATAAATAGTTCACCTGTACTTTATGCATTATGCAAAATCATATTCCTCATCCCTAAAGAATGATGATATTTTTTGCATTATCTAGATGCTGAATCACCAGACATTGAAAGAAAAACTATTTATGTGCTTGACACGGTTAAGATCATTTCACCAGAGGAAAGCCATCAGAGAACTTGATGATGAAATATCTTAATCATGACAACCGAAGCATAACTAACTACAATTTAACTTGCAAAATCAGGTAGTAGTCGAGAACATGCGAACAAAGGTCGTGGCTGCACAATAATCAGTGGTGAAGTTACTACCCTGCGACATGCATTTTCATCTCCTTGGAAAGCAAAAATGTTGTTAGTTATCCTCTTGGACTCAGGATCAGCTCATTATTCCTGCTTTCTAACCTTTTGAAACCTTGAAACAATCGGTAAACGTTGGCAACTTTTAACTTGCATTCTATAAGCGCGGAGTCTGCATTTTATACATAGTGGTCGTTCATGGAGTAAGCAGACATTTCCACTTGTACATTTGAAAGAGAATTTATATGTGATGACACAAGAAATGAAGATAACATTACATAGAGCTATGGCGGGATAAAACTCGGATAGTATATAAGCCTCGGCCGTCGTTACTGTCTGAAATGGCGTGGTATAATTGTGAGAAATGAATGAACAATGTTAGGGGCCGGTTTCTTTGCGTGATGCTTCCCAGAGTCGATGTTCGATTCCAAGCTTTCTTAGCTCCATCAGACCTTGCTCGACTGAAAGCAAGACAACCCAAATGAATACCCTTTTCTTTTTTTTTGGTCAGTAAATGAATACCGTTAATTAGGCAAGGTTTGCCTATTTGGAAATATATGATAACAAATCTAGAATTTAAACTGGAATATGGCCTGAAGTGTTTGTACAAAAAACATTGAGATATTACCATCGACAACGTCATGTGATGTAGGGGAATGAGCACTCCGGTTTATCAAGAACTGCAGTCGCTCTTTTGCAGTTTCCACCTCTATACCGTGAGCTTTGGCCCTTCGCCAGAAATATGTAAGCCATGCCTGTGTAAATACAAAAAGCTCATGTGAGAAGACAGCGAGACTCAAAAGTACAATACACTAAAGTAATCACGATACCTCCTTAAAGAGCACGTCCTCGGATTCCTCTGGACTCAATTCTGCCATAGAGAGGACCACGGTTGCATTGTAATCATCGACCAGATTATTTGAAAATATCAATTATTAGAAAATATGATTCACTCGTGCAAGTGTGACCAGCTATTTTAATGCCAAAATCATCATCCAAAGAGCATCCATTATAGCACCAAAGTGTGAAGCCACAACCGAGTCTCGAAGTCGGTATGGATTTCGAAACGAAGGTTATGGGCAACGGATGCACCATCAATGATATGTAATCAATCAGAAGCCCGCTGGATCAGCAACGTTAGGCTTGTCCAATGATGAAAGGCTAATACATACTGAAACAACACTACTTTTTTCAGAAACATTAAAAATGCAGGCATGGTATAAAGACTCATAAATTATCAGTAGCTAAAAGTTTAACTCCAAAATCATGTTGCTAGAGAGAAAAATAATGTTCCCTTGTTTATCTTTTATGATGAGGAACTCTACTTTGGATGGATAAACCTCGAGGTGACCCAACAGAGGTTCAATATGAGATTTGTTCACGCTGGTTGATACCTGAGATGGAACCGGTATAGTGTGCCTAAACCACATTCAGACGTTTGTTCCTTTTAGCTGGTAATATCAGCATATTCTTCCCACTGGCATACGGTTCAATCAAATGTTTCACAATACAGAAGACTGCCGATTCGCCGACTACAAGCATTTTGGACACCACTAAAATCGAAACATAACTCTAGTTTGAGTCTTCTAGGATAAGGCCAAAAACTTGGCCAAACTAACAGGGAAAACTTGCCCATTTTGCCCATCAGGATTACAGGTAATAGTAAATCCCCTCGAAAACTTGTGGCTAGGACTGGTCTCGGCAATACTGAAACAATCACAATATAACAACCTCAAAAAGTGACAATATCATCCACGGATAGAAGTACCAAATGAGCAGGAAAAGGTGCAAGTTTATCCTATAACAGTAAAGCCGTCTAGAATGAGAATTAAGAGATGATGGCGGGGATCCTTTTCCTAAACACATGAGCACCTACCGACGCTACCAATAAGAAAATTCTCTTACCAAATGCCTCCATGAATTTCGGATCACCAGGAGATTTGAGGTCTGAAAGAAAAAGGAAAAGGCCAATGGCAAGTATTCAGCAGGTATCACTCACAAAAGCATGTAATTCACACAACTGTAGCGAGCTTTGAATCATTCAGTGAGATTGCAGAGGGACAGTCATTGGCCTACCATTTGCTAGAAATATATCCCCAAGAAAAAGTGCATTATTCTCAATTGTCCAAGTTATCTTTCTCAACTTATTCATTAGAAAAGTTTTCGACGTTTCTACAAGCTTTGAGCAACTGAATCGACAATACAAAGATGGAGAAATTTTTAACCACCAAGTGAAAACAGGCTCCTTTGTAATTTATTAACAGCTACATTTGTCCAAAGATTAGCTTTACCCTAGAGAAAAGTGAAAGTATAAATAGGATCATGCTCAGAAGAAGAATCCTTGTAAAAAGCCAAATATTGGAGAAAAGTGCAAGAAAATCTCAAGTACATAAAGTACCTGATGCTGATATTCGTGTAGAATTTGGCCGCCGTTGTTGCGCCAATGCAAGCACAATAGCCTCCTCAACCTTGAAGACGCAAACAAAAGTTAGAGAAGAATATTAGCAACTAATACAGAAAACAACTAACAGAAAATAAAGAAAAAAATATAGCAATTAATGATAATGATGCCTAGTAGAACTTGGCGAAAAGGAGAATTAAGAAAATATTAGTGCATTAGACAAGAAAACCTTCAAGGATGCTAGCTCCTTCATTCCCATTTCAACCGAGAGCATACTTTCAATATTGCCCTCACCCGTTAGATCACTCAAGTCATGAACGATTTTGCTTCCCTCAGGATCGTCATCACCTGCTCAACATTGTGATTAACAGCTTGAGCATGAATTAAATGCAAACCAATGTTACATGGAGAGTCGATCACTGAAATACATCAACCCAAAAAAGGAGGAAAGTTACTAGTCTAAAGTTCTGTATGTTTGGGGTAGGCTTATCCATTATCCAGTTGGACCAATTTTATATAGGATTGCCATGACAAACATGTGCTAGATGCTCAGATAAAAAGGTCAACATCCATGACTCAAGTAAAAATATTTGTGGTGATAAATATGGAGAGGTAATATCATAGTATGAAGAATGGTAGCATCTAGTTACAGATTGCCATGGAAATATAAACTGTGTGTATAATTCAATTAATAGGTAATTCCACATCAAGGAAAAAACTTTATTATCATGACAAGTTTGTCATAAATATATTTAGTATTTAATTCTTATGATCAAGGTGATCGGTAGGTTCATGAGATACCACCCATCAGAATTTTCACAAGAAATAGAAAATGTTTGGGATACACTTATATAGAGTTTTACCGCAATTTCAAAGTTAGAAAGATGATATATCCTCCTATAATAAGAGTTCTCGTCAATTTGTGATATGAATGTAACATTGGATAATAAAGTCAAAGCACATGGACCTTTATCCAAATTTTATCTTATGAGAAAACTCCATGATTCAATTACATTAAGGGTGTATTTGTTTTACTAAAAATTTCACGATAAAAGAAAATATTTTCTGTGAAAATCATTTTCAAGGAAAATAGTACTTTTTTATTTGTTTGGTGGCTTGGGGAACATGATTTTCTTCTTGTCAGAAAGAGGAAATCGTTTTCCCCCAATTCTTGTTTTCAGTCCATGGAAAGCGTTTTTCATAGATCAAGAAATCTTCCATCATCCACACATGGAAAAGTCAAAAGAAAATTTCTCCGAAACAATTTTCCTTGAAACAAATGGACTCTAAGATTTGATTAAATTTCATTAAAATGATTAACCAACAAAAATAATTTCAGAAAAGAGGAAACTAATAAACTCATAGTAAATTACATTAAGTTATTGATAGGAAAAGATAATGAACTTTACAAGCAAAAAAAAAGAGAAAATGAAAGAAACCTTCTCCTGTAAAGATAGAGCTTAGGTTAGAAATACATAAAAAGAGTGAAAATTAGCCTACCAAACGGAAAATAATTTTACATAGAGTGAGGCCTTTTTCCCCTTTAAAAATAGAATCAGACAAAAAGGTTTTAAAATAATAATAAAAAATTCTAATAGGTAGTAAGTTAGGTCAAACCATAAAAATGACACCTCTGAGAAAAGAAATGGCACAGGGGAAGCTAGGCCACTTGTTATTTGTTCAAAATGTGTCATGGGAAATGCTTGAGCACCAAGTGCAACTTGAGATGTGACGTGGCATGTCCAAGTTACTTGCAGCGGATCTAAAGTTTTAATGTAGTTAGGTGCCATGGGAAGTACGACTATGTATACTGGAACATGGACACCATTGATTATAGCATTCCAAATTGCAACTGTATCATAAAATGCAAGCAAGTCCAAGATTGCCAAATGCTAGGAGACTAGTGTATTTTAGTAGCAAACCCGTAATTCCTTCTTCCAAGCATGTATATTTTTCGAGTTCCTCAAAGGAAAATTGATTTGAATGCATATATTTGACTGAAAGAATATTACTAGCCTTTTTCTGAATTCTCCTCTTTAGCCTTCTGTCGAGCAGAAAGGACCACCTCAAATGGTAAAGGCGCTAAGGATGACCAGTGTTCATGCTTTGACACTGCTACGTCTGCACAAATACCTAAGTACCAAAAGGAAAGGCAACGTCTTGAGCCAAGATATGTAGATGCCTCATACGACATATATAGAGCATAAATTCCTCTTATTTACAATCTACATTAGCTTCAACCTTCAAACAATGGAAAGAAATGTTGCATGACTTCATTGACAGACCACCAAGCTTATGGAACGTTCTGTAGGCACATTACTCGCCAATGGCATGGAAAGAAACTAAAGTGATGCGACTTCAGTAAATTACCATATTTTGCAGCCAAACCCCAGTAGCGAGCAAGCCAACATCTTTTAAGAACAACTTCTTCCCGGAAAATGTGTCTCATGTATTATTAATGATAATAACTGCTTAATATAAGTTTCTGTAACTATAGCTACATAAATACCGACCAACTCTTTCTGAGTCAATATCATTCTCTGGGTCATTGATTTGAGAGCTTTTACTTCAGATTCAGCTCCTTGAAGCAGCTACAATATTTGGACATTCTCCAAAAACTTTTCCCATGTCTCCATATTTTTTTTTTTGTTCGAAGTGAGAAATAAACCTATAAAAACAGGATATGACTTTTTTTTTCTTGATTATTATTTCTATTGTAAGCTTTTAATTAGGCAAATTGATATTGTAAGAGCAATTTTGCGGAATGAAACTTAAATACGCTTAGAATTATTGAAATTTTGCCTCATCGATGAAGTATAGCACCGGTAATCTGGTCTTTATGTTCTACTTTGGCTTGCATTGAAACGGATCTACTACATCACATGATTTTACAGTCCATTTAAATTTCTGAACTTACAAAAGCAACATTACAAATCATAAAATTTTCAATATGTATCGATCCATTGAAATTTTAAATTAATTTTAATATTAATGGATTTTTTTTTACGATATTCATAGAGAAATATATTCAACACAGCTGTCCTTTTAAAGATTCCGTGATGATTTTTCATATATATATTTTGAATTTATAATCAACAAGAGATTATATATGTTGATTCGTTGAGTAACGTCACTAAATTAAAATTTAAAATTTGGATGTGGCGCATCTTCACCTGGAGTACTAATTATTTATGACGGATCAATTCTCAAAGCCAAAGTTTGTGATAAATGTAAATAATTCATTGTAAATAAAATAGTACAGAGGCAGAAGTGACTAGGGCATGAGGAGGATAATGACTAGGCAATCATTAGTTGCAATGTGGTCATGAGAAAATCAATAATTTGGAAAGTAATTTTGCCAGAGATTTATTTTTGAAATTACCTTTTTCTTTTTTTTCCAACGGAGATATATTTTAGAAGGTTAATTAATTAGAATACATCCAATATCTCGAAGAAATATTTAACCAGCTTTCAATTTCCTATTGCAGATGGGGAAAATGGGTGTGAACAAAGCAAATTACCTATTCGAGATCAATGAATATGGCAAGAGCAGGTGTTACCTCCATAGGAAAGAAACGAAGCCTAGCAATCTTATAAATTGACCATGCACCAGAAGCAGCAGCTGCGACATACGTAGGTGTTGTTGTTGGGAGTGCACAACAGTTGGCGCTGCTTCCAGCAAAACATGGCAAAGCTCTCGCTCTTCTTCCTCGTCCTAGTGATGCTCCTTTCAGGTTCTTCTCGCCCCCTTCTTCTCGCTCATGATGCAGCACGGTGCACGATAGGCATAGTTTCGAGTTCTTTCATGCATGCGACGTAACCATGCACGGGGTTTGCTTCGTCCTGGAAAAGGCGACGGCCCGGTGATGGGATCGTTCGTTTGTTTGTTCATGTCGAAGACACGAGTTGATGAGTAGTATGCGTGTGATCCCCCATCCCACAGGTCCTTGCAGCAGCAACCGTATGGGTGCCGATGCGCAACGTCTGTGCCAGAAGATCCTCGAGCAGCACAGCTGCAATTTCTACGACTGCACGAGGCACTGCTCTGAGGAGTTTGGTTCGGTCAAGGCAAAATGCATTCCCAATCCTAGCAAGCCCTCGCTCCACGCCTGCGCCTGCTACGTTCCCTGTTGACGTCATCCTGATGCGTGTTGGGCATAATCTCTTTTAGAGCTCTAGGGTCTTTTGCTCACGCCGGTTCCAATAACGGGAATTAATTGTTGTCGACGTAGGATTCTTTTTGATTAGCAAAACTATTATGTGATGCTCGACTGTGAAATAATATCTATCACATTATACTTTTTATTCATATTTATTTATCGTGTTTATTTATAGTGATAATTGGTGACAATTGTTACATCGCAATCCTCTATTACCAACAAAATTGTTTATAATTGTGACACGACCTCTTTGTATAATATAATGGGAAAATATCACCAAAAATCTTAAACTATACCATCTGTGACAATTTTACCTTGAACTTTTTTTGTGTCACCAAAAATCCCAAATTATGCCACTTGTGACAATTTTACCCTGAACTTTTTTTTGTGCCATCAAAAATCCCAAACTATGCCATTTATGACAAATTTACCCTAAACTTTTTGACTGAGAGGCATTTTCATCCTTTTCTTTTCTTTTTTTTCCCTTTTTCTTTTTTTTTCTCTCCACCGAGGGAAGCCGGCGAGGCTGCCCTCACCGGCGGCGGAGTCCAGCGAGGCTCGGCGGCCCTATCCCAACGCTGGCAAGGGCGGCCTAGGCCTGGGCGAGCCTTGCCGGCGTCGAGTGAGGGCCACCCAAGGGTGGGCGGCCAGATCCGGCGAGGGCACTAGCGAGGGCGACCCTCGCTAGATTTGGCTTGGGCAGCCCTTGCCTCACCAGCGTCAGGCGAGGACGCCCTCACCGGCGTCGGGTGAGGGCCGCTGGAGCCTTGCTCGACTTCGCCACCGGTGATGGCGGCCTCCCCGGCTTCCCTCGGTGGAGAGAAAATGGAAAAAAATAGGAAATGATGAAAATGCCCCTTAGTCAAAAAGTTTTGGATAAATTTATCACAAATGACATAATTTGGGATTTTTTATGGCAAAAAAAAAAGTTCAAGGTAAAATTGTCATAAAAGTATAATTTAGGATTTTTGGTGACATTTTCCCTAATATAATTAAAACCGATAAACCATAATGAATTGCTTCAAAATACCCTTTTATCTCTTTATTCCCTATCACTCTAATCGTAAAGATAATCAATGTCATAATAAAGATTGATTAAATGACTAATGTAACCATTACCATTATTCATATATTAACAACATCGGTTAAAATAATGTCATTATTAGTGCAATGATACGACGATCTAGATCAATTCTATGATTAATATTCGTACTCAATGTAAATCTTGAATAAATAATCGATAGCATAGTTATAAGCTCATGGAATTAATTGAATACTACCATCTAAAATCACCTAATGTAAATATATGACGCATTTATTTCACGAAAAATGAATGATTTGGATGGTATTTTCTAATGAATTATTATCCATGACAAAAAAAATGTTTTATTATTTAATACTGCTTTTTATTTATTTATTACGAAAGGGAGGGTTATTACAGCCAATAGTCGTTCTAGTCAAATGAGCATGGGGGAAGTTCTTGTCTGCGAACGAGGAGGAGCGAAGGAGGGTATTCGTCTTCGTAAGCATCGCTTTCATCGTCTTCCTCGTTCCTGTTCAGACATCGCTGCAACTTGCCGGCGGAATATCATCACGTTACCGTAAGTAAAGCTGCCTCGAGTGGTTGGATGCCATCCGTCAATGGCTTCCGCACCCTTTTCACCTCCCGATCCTTCGCACCTCAGAACCGGTCAGGACAGGATTCCACCCGCAAGGCCAGCGAGTTTTGCCCGGATCCCTTCGTGGGTCTCCCTCAACCGCGCTTCTTCGGTGAAGCCTCCTCCTCCCACCACCACCTAGCACGGCCAAGTTGAGAACTTGCATTTGGTCTCCCTGTCCAGACGGAAAATTCGAGCAAGTTCATGAGTTCATCAAGAGCATGGACGAGGCCGGCATTGCCGTCAGTCCCTCCACGTATAAATCCCTCTTCGAAACGTGTGGGGAGATGGGGCTCTTGTCGGAAGGAAGATCGATTCGCGGTCGGTTGAAGAACCCGCCCGGGTTTCTTGAAGACTGCGCTCTATGAATGTACTGTGACTACGGGAGCTTATCGGATGCGCGGGGACTGTTTGATGAAATGCCGGAGAGAAGTTCGTTCGCGTGGGGTATAATGATATCGACTTATGCGCAGAGGGGTGTTTTGGACAAAGCTTTTCAGTTGTTTTCGCTCTTGATGGATTCTGGAGTTGGACCAAATTTTTCCGTCTATACAAGTTTGTTGAGGTCATTGGTGGACTCTTCTTGTTTGAAGATTGGCCGAAAGATGCATTCTCATTTGATAAAAACTGGGTCAGGTTTGAATGCATCGGTTGGCACGGCAATTTGCAATATGTACGTTAAATGTGGGTGGTTAGAGGGTGCCAGGATCGTTTTTGATGAGATGGCTGAAAAGAAAGCAGTTGCTTGGACTGCGTTGATGGTGGGGTACACTGAGGCTAACGAGCAGAATGATGTTCTTCATTTATTCATGAAAATGGTCGAAAAAGGTGTATAATTGGATGAGTTTGTATTCTCTATTGTTCTCAAAGCCTGTGCTTGGTTGGAGGACTTGAGAATAGGAAGGCAAATTCATGGCCACATTGTTAAGCTGGGGTTGGAGTCTGAAGTTTCCGTGGGAACTCCTCTCGTGGACCTTTATGTGAAATGCGCATGTTTTGAGTCTGCTCTCTTGGCATTTCAGAAGATAGACAACCCAAAAGACATTTCTTGGAGCGCACTGATTTCTGGTTACTCTTAATCTGGGAGAGTTGAGGAGTGCCTTAAAACTTACAAATCTTTGAGAGTTATGGATAGATCACTGAATTCATTCATCTACACTAGCATTTTCCAAGCATGCTCCACGCTTGCAGATATTAATTCAGGTGCACAAGCTCATGCGGATGCAATAAAAAGAGGTCTGATCTCACCTTTATATGGGGAGAGTGCACTGATCACCATGTACTCTAAATGTGGCAATATGGATTTTGCCAGTCAGGTTTTCGGGTCAATTAGTGAACCAGACACTAAAGCCTGGACTGGCATAATAGCTGGGTATGCATATCATAGCATTGCTTCAGAAGCACTCAGGTACTTTAGGAAGATGCAGGATTCTGGTGTCAGGCCAAATGGAGTCACTCTTGTTGCAGTCTTGACTGCTTGTAGCCATTCAAGTTTGATAACAGAGGCCGAGGGTTACTTGAAATTGATGAACAGTGAGTATGGTGTCGCTCCTACAATTGACCATTTCAATTGTACGATAGATGTATACTCTCATGCCGGTCTACTTCAAGAGGCGTTCGAACTGATTAATAGTATGAACTTTGATCCTGATGCAATGAGCTGGAAATGTTTACTGGCTGGGTGTTGGAACCATAGAAATCTCGAGCTTGGAAGGATAGCATCAGAGAATCTTCTTCGGCTGAACCCGGATGATACTGCAGGTTACATCCTCCTCTTGAACTCATGTGTTTTGCATGAGAAATGGGAAGAAGCAGCAAGAATTAGGAAGAAAATGATGGAAAAGAACTTGAGGAAGGAGGTCAGTTGCAGCTGGATTACAGTGAGGGGTAAATGGCACAGGTTCATAGTTGGGGACAGACACCATCCTCAAACAAAGGAGATTTATGAGAAGCTGAAGGAAATTGACTTTCCAGATAGCGACAGTGAAGATCAGTCCCTATTAACTGAGGAGGATGCATCTTGTATTTTGCCAGAGTGAAGACAACAGCTTCTTGAACGTAGTGAGAGACTGGCAATAGCATTCGGGCTGCTCTCCTCACCGAGGAATTCACCTGTTCTAATTTTCAAGAATCTTCGAGCTTGCAGAGACTGCCACAATGTTGCCAAGCATGTGTCTAGGATGGCCGAACGCGAGATTGTAATTAGAGACTCGAGTAGGTTCCATCATTTTAAGCTTGGTCAGTGTTCTTGCCGTAATTATTGGTGAATGTGGCACATACCGTCCATTCTACTTACCTTGATGGCCCAAGCTGCGTGATTGGTAGGTTGCAATGACCATTTTTTTGCCATACCTCATTCATAATGTTATGCCTGTGTAAATTCCATAGGCTATAAATAGTTCACCTGTACTTTATGCATTATGCAAAATCATATTCCTCATCCCTAAAGAATGATGATATTTTTTGCATTATCTAGATGCTGAATCATCATACCTTGAAAGAAAAACTATTTATGTGCTTGACACGGTTAAGATCATTTCACCAGAGCAAAGCCATCAGAGGAACTGGATGATGAAATATCTCAATCATGACAACAGAAGCATGACTAACTGCGATTTAACTTGCAAAATCAGGTAGTAGTCGAGAACATACGAACAAAGGTCAGGACTGCACAATAATCTGTGGCGGAGTTACTACCCTGCGACATGCATTTTCATCTCCTTGGAAAGCAAAAATGTTGTTAGTTATCCTCTTGGACTCGGGATCAGCTCATTATTCCTGCTTTCTAATCTTTTGAAACCTTGAAACAATCGGTAACCGTTGGCAACTTTTAACTTGCATTCTATAAGTGGGGAGTCTGCTTTTTATACATAGTGATTGTTCATGGAGGAGTAAGCGGACATTTACACTTGTACATTTGAAAGAGAATTTAAATGTGATGATGCAACAAATGAAGATAACATTGCATAGAGCTATGACGGAAAAAACTCGGATAGTATATAAGCCTCAGCCGCTGTTACTGTCTGAAATGGCGTAGTATAATTGTGAGAAATGAATGAACAATGTTAGGGGCCAGTTTCTTTGCGCGATGCTTCCCAGAGTTGATGTTCGATTCCAAGCTTTCTTAGCTCCATCAGACCTTGCTCGACTGAAAGCAAGACAACCCAAATGAATACCCTCTTCTTCTTTTTTGCTCAGTAAATGAATACCGTTAAATAGGCAAGGTTTGCCTATTTGGAAATATATGATAACAAATCAAGAATATAAACTGGAATTTGGCCTGAAGTGTTTGTACAAAAAAGCATTGAGATATTACCATCGACAGCGTCATGTGATGTAGGGGAGTGAGCACTCCGGTTTATCCAGAACTGCAGTCGCTCTTTTGCAGTTTCCACCTCTATACCGTGAGCTTTGGCCCTTCGCCAGAAATGTGTAAGCCAAGCCATGCCTGTGTAAATACAAAAAGCTCAAGTGAGAAGACAGCAAGACTCAAAAGTACAATACCCTAAAGTAATCATGATACCTCCTTAAAAAGCATGTCCACGGATTCCTCTGGACTCAATTCCGCCATAGAGAGGACCACAGTTGCATTGTAATCATCGACCAGATTATTTGAAAATATCAATTATTAGAAAATATGATTCACTCATGCAAGTGTGACCAGCTATTTTAATGCCAAAATCATCATCCAAAGGGCATCCATTATAGCACCAAAGTGTGAAGCCACAACCGAGTCTGAAGTCTATGGATTTCCGAAACGAAGGTTATGGGCAACGGATGCACCATCAATGATATGTAATCAATCAGAAGCCCACTGGATCAGCAACGCTAGGCTTGTCCAATGATGAAAGGCTAATACATATTGAAACAACACTACTATTTTCAGAAACATTAAAAATGCAGGCATGGTATAAAGACTCATAAATTATCAGCAGCTAAAAGTTTAACTCCAAAATCATGTTGCTAGAGAGAAAAATAATGTTCCCTTGTTTATCTTTTATGATGAGGAACTCTACTTTGGATGGATAAACCTACAGGTGACCCAACAGAGGTTCAATATGAGATTTGTTCACGCTGGTTTATACTTGAGATTGAACCGGTATAGTGTGCCAAACCACATTCCAACATTTGTTCCTTTTAGCTCTTTGACGTAATGCAGCTTCCTTTCTGCGAGGAAAACACAAAATGCAGTCCCAAAATTAAGCAGGAAAAGAGAAAACAAAATGAAAAATTGTGGAAGTACATATAGATAGCAGATTTCATATACCTGCTCACCGCTTTGCTTCCAAGGACACTCCTTCTCCAAGTGCAGCGACCTAAAACTCAGCCAACCGAGAGAGTGTCATATGCTGCATTTACATTGAAATCCATGGCATAATATTATCAAAAAACTACCTATGCTGTTTGCCCATCCTCAGCAATTAGAAGGGAAAGGGAGAATAGCATGATCAAGGATTGTAGGGTTGAAAAAAGGACAAATGACTTTGAGATTGCACTTATACAACTTTACTATCATTTTGGTAAGTTCAATACCATGTCGATGCTGCACATCAAATGAAGCCCCCAAGAAGCTTAAAGCAATAAGTCTTTCAGTCAAAAGAGAAAAGGAATTGATATGGCAAAGTGGTCAGAATAATGTAGTGGATAAAGCAATCAACCACACAAGAAACATGGCCAAAATTGGTCCCCAAGCTCTTACTTTATGTTCAATTTAGTTCTTAAACTTCGATATTAATCAAGTTAAATACTGTGAACTTTGAGATGAATCACTTTAATCCTTTCAGCCAACATGGCAATCGAACTCACTTTGTTGAAACCCACATTTGCTGATGTTGCTGTACAGCTACCTCAGCTAAATTGATTTTAAAAAAAAATTAGAAAAGGAAGAAGATCAGCAAATTATGGGGAGAGAGAGAGCTGGGGTGCCACCACACTCGCACTGTTGAGAGCCAGTAAACCTCATCGGTGGCCACCCAAGGGCTGGCTGACCTCGCCGGTGCTAGTGGGGAGGCAGTGCAGCCCCGACACTCTCTCCCCTCCTTCTACTCCCCTTCTTGGTGCTGCTATTTTTTTTCTTCTTCTTATTTTTCCGCTGATTTACTGGTGTGACTCTACACATGTACACTCATGTCAATAGATGGATTGGATGACCATGTCAACTAAAATGATAAATTGGTTCAATCAAAGAGTACAAAGGACCAATTTGACCAAAATTAAAGCTCAAGGACCAAAACGAACATTGCATAAGAGTTCAAGGGCCAATTATGTCATTGTCCCATGACGTAGCATTAAGCTGAGAACACGGAGTGCATTCAGGTACACCACTATGTTCACAATAGAAGAACCTCCTCATGTTTGAAGCCATCTTTGTTTCGAAGCGACAAAAAGCTTGGTCGGGTCGATACCCCAAGCGATCGCTTTCAGGTTGTTAGGTAACGTGTGCAAATCCGAAAAGCTTCCTCCTTTCCGAGACCGAGCATCGCTTTCCCTTGAGAAAATTAGGAAAAATGTATCCTGGAACTTGCTTCAAGGAAGGTCCGTGGTCTTATGAAAGACATTTGTTAGTGTTTGATAATACTGCATGGAAAGAACCCTCTCGAGGATAAATTGAAGATAAAGAAGGGATAAAGAAAAAGAAAAACTTCAAACTATACCCATTTATCCTTAAAACTATACTCGTTATGGCATATTTACCCTAAATTTTTTTCCTATGACATAAAAAAAATCCAAACTTGTATTTATGTGAAGCATTTATCTAGGTCATGTGAATAATGCTTTTCGCTTTCTAGCATTCATATATGTTGATTTTCAACAGTTTTTATTAACAAAATGTGTTACGTAAGTATAAGTTTGAGATTTTTAATATTGTAAATAAAATTAATGAGAAATTCTCACAGTGGATATAATTTAAAACTTATGATGGCTTTTACTCGATAAAAATATTTTATTTGATCGATAGACTTTCAACTTCTTTATGTTTTTTCTAAATTCGAAATGGTTCCCATACTTTTGAAAGTGTCGTCCGATGTGTATGAGCCATTTTCTATTGCGAAAATGGGTGATCGATTAATAAATAAACAGAATTAGTACACGAATCAAATACTCGATTTTTGTGATTTAGTGTTATTACTCTACGGGGAAAAGCAGCACAAGATTTGACCACAGGTCAAGTGCGCTTGAGACACTTAGTTATCTGTACAGTGTTAAGTTGTGACAATTTCTCACCGCATTCACTCAATTTCCCAAACAAATATGCAAAAATTTTACCCAAAATTTTCGTGGCACGAAGCACTAACTTGCACATACGATGACATTTCACCAAGCACGACGACAATCTCTCTCGTGCTTCATTTTTTTTTTTTTTCTATTTTTTGGTTTTCAATCTTTCGTTTTTGCTACGTATAATTTTTTGTTTACTTAATTGTTAACATGGCATGCACTTGAGGCCGTATCAGTAGCATAATTGGTCGAGTGGCCAATTGAAGGACTTGATTGGACTTCGATCCAAAGCGTTTTGTGCGCACTTTCTTAAAAGTTTACGATTCGATTACTCATATGACTATAATGTAGAAAATAAATTTGAGGCTTTTTTGTGTATTTCAATATATAAATTTGATGATTTTCTCTATATTTCAATATATTAAGAAGAATACATCAGCCTTATTTATATGTTTTATGAGATAATCATCTAAAGTAATATATTATCAACCAAGGTATGACATATGTGCAATCTTGATAAATACATAAAATCAACAGAAATTTCCTAATTATCTTTAATATAAAACATATTGTAAAGAATTTTAATTATCTCTAACAATCGCAATGGGACTAACTCATAGTTAGAAATTCATTTCAATCAAAAGCATAAACCTATCGAAAAAGAGCATTCCAAATTCACATGAATAAAAACTCCATTCGATCCGGATGCATCATTTAATGCCCGGTGCTGTCCAAACATATCATTGCCAAAAACCAAGAATCAAGGGTCAGCCTCCATACAAGAAAAGGAAATCTAAAAACATTGCTGCAATTTTTTTTTTTTGTATGATCTAATCCATACAAGAAAGGAACCCTAGTAATCCACGCTATTCATTCCTGCCTCAGTCCCCAACCTGATAAATTGACCAAGCATCGCAAATCGCATTGCATCATCACATCTGCGCAGACTTTTCAAGTCGTAGTAAAAACGTAATCTTTTGCTAAGATGATGAAGCCCCCTCTCTTCTTCATCCTAGCCCTCCTTCTCTCAGGTCTTTCCCAAATATAATCTAGGTTTCCTTGGCATTGTATAGCCGCACGTTTGGTGATAACATGAGTCGATTCGTAGTGTTTCTGATGCCCGATTCGCCCTCGCAGGTTTTTGCAACAATCCTATACTTGCCAACACACAGTGCCAAAGGATAATCGATGAAGACCACTGCGATTTCTAAAACTGCACGAGGCACTGCTTGGAGGAGTTAGGGGAATGCCGTGAAATGAGGGGCTCTCGCCTGTGCCTGCTTTGTCTGCTGACATCGTTCGCTACGCGTTCGCCGGTCTTTTGAGAGATCTAGGATCTGTACTCATGCTAGTGTTAATGAGCACATAAAATTTAGTACTCCTTTTCTCAGCTTTGATTTGTTCGTCTTTTGGCTCCGTTCATTAGCTCCTTTGCCAGGTCAAGGCGTTATACAACTTATGATTGCTGCTCTTTGTCCATATGAAATATCGCTGCCCGGATTGCAAAGGTCCATTTTATCAAGAGGGAATCAATACAAAACCATTGCGTACGACCAAAGTACTGAATGTTTAAGCACATGATCGCTCAAACAGTGTACAAAAAACCACAAGTCTAATCCACGGACCTATGTCGAAGCTATGTGAAAGCTTTTGCGGAAGACTGATCACGAGATGTTTCCATTGGACGAATTTAGGTTACGAACTCGGGCTGCGTTTGATCCTGGACATTTTTATGGCATAGGCTTTTCATGGACAAGATTTTTTTTTAAATAAATTGATTTTTTTTCTTTTTACATTAATGGATTGGTGCGAAGCTATATTATGTTTAAATTTTCGGTTTATTTTAATATGAAAAAAGGAATGTGCATGGATTTATTTACTCTCTACAATATATACCACAAATAAGCAGCTACAATATCTGAACATTCTCCAAAAACTTTTCCCATGTCTCCATTTTTTTTTTTTTTTGCTCGAAGTGAGAAATAAACCTATAAAAACAGGATATGACTTTTTCTGTTTCTTGATTATTATTTCTATTGTAAGCTTTTAATTAGGACAATTGATATTGTAAGAGGAATTTTGCGGAATGAAACTTAAATACGCTTAAAATTATTGAAATTTTGCCTCATCGATGGAGTATAGCACCGGTAATCTGGTCTTTATGTTCTACTTTGGCTTGCATTGAAACGGATCTACTACATCACATGATTGTACAGTCCATTTAAATTTCTGAACTTACAAAGGCAACATTACAAATCATAAAATTTTCAATATGTATCGATCCATTGAAATTTTAAATTAATTTTAATATTAATGGATTTTTTTTTTTACGATATTCATAGAGAAATATATTCAACACAACTGTCATTTTAAAGATTCCGTGATGATTTTTCATATATATATTTTGAATTTATAATCAACAAGAGATTATATATGTTGATTCGTTGAGTAACATCAGTAAATTAAAATTTAAAATTTGGATGTGGCGCATCTTCACCTAGAGTACTAATTATTTATGATAGATCAATTCTCAAAGTCAAAGTTTGCGATAAATGTAAATAATTCATTGTAAATAAAATAGTACAGAGGCAGAAGTGACTAGGGCATGAGGAGGATAATGACTAGGCAATCATTAGTTGCAATGTGGCCATGAGAAAATACATAATTTGGAAAGTAATTTTGCCAGAGATTTATTTTCGAAATTACCTTCTTCTTCTTTTTTCCAACGGAGATCTATTTTAGAAGGTTAATTAATTAGAATACACCCAATATCTCGAAGAAATATTTAACCAGCTTTCAATTTCCTATTGCAGATGGGGAAAATGGGTGTGAACAAAGCAAATTACCTATTCGAGATCAATGAATATGGCAAGAGCAGGTGTTACCTCCATAGGAAAGAAACGAAGCCTAGCAATCTTATAAATTGACCATGCACCAGAAGCAGCAGCTGCGACATACGTAGGTGTTGTTGTTGGGAGTGCACAACAGTTGGCGCTGCTTCCAGCAAAACATGGCAAAGCTCTCGCTCTTCTTCCTCGTCCTAGTGATGCTCCTTTCAGGTTCTTCTCGCCCCCTTCTTCTCGTTCATGATGCAGCACGGTGCACGATAGGCATAGTTTCGAATTCTTTCATGCATGCGACGTAACCATGCACGGGGTTTGCTCCGTCCTGGAAAAGGCGACGGCCCGGTGATGGGATCGTTCGTTCGTTTGTTCATGTCGGAGACACGAGTTGATGAGTAGTATGCGTGTGATCCCCCATCCCACAGGTCCTTGCAGCAGCAACCGTATGGGTGCCGATGCGCAACGTCTGTGCCAGAAGATCCTCGAGCAGCACAGCTGCAATTTCTACGATTGCACGAGGCACTGCTCCGAGGAGTTTGGTTCGGTCAAGGCAAAATGCATTCCCAATCCTAGCAAGCCCTCGCTCCACGCCTGCGCCTGCTACGTTCCCTGTTGACGTCATCCTGATGCGTGTTGGGCATAATCTCTTTTAGAGCTCTAGGGTCTTTTGCTCACGCCGGTTCCAATAACGGGAATTAATTGTTGTCGACGTAGGATTCTTTTTGATTAGCAAAACTATTATGTGATGCTCGACTATGAAATAATATCTATCACATTATACTTTTTATTCATATTTATTTATCGTCTTTATTTATAGTGATAATTGGTGACAATTGTTACATCGCAATCCTCTATTACCAACAAAATTGTTTACGATTGTATAATATAATGGGAAAATGTTACCAAAAATCCTAAACTATGCCACATGTGATAATTTTATCCTGAACTTTTTTTTTGTGTCACCAAAAACCCAAAACTATGCCACTTATGACAATTTTACCCTGAATTTTTTTTTGTGCCATCAAAAATCCTAAATAATGCCATTTATGACAAATTTACCCTAAACTTTTTGACTGAGAGGCATTTTCGTCCTTTTCTATTTTTTTTCCCTTTTTCTTTTTTTTCTCTCACTGAGGGAAGCTGGCGAGGCTGCCCTCACCGGCGGCAGAGTCGGGCGAGGCTTTGGCAGCCCTCTCCCGACGCCAGCAAGGGCGATCAGATCCGGCGAGGGCGCTGGCGAGGGCGGCCCTCGCCGGATCTAGCTTGGGCAGCCCTTGCCTCACCCGATCCATGCGAGGGTTGCCCTTGCCGAATCTGGCGAGGGCGACCTTCGCCTGAGTCGGGTGAGGGCGCCCTCGCCAAGCGAGGTCACCTAGGCTGGGCCACCCTCGCTGGCGTCGGGTGAGGGCTGTTGGAGCCTTGCCCGACTCTACCACCGGTGAGGGCGGCCTCGTCGGCTTCCCTCGGTGGAGAGGAAAAAAAAAAAAAAAATGGAAAAAAGGAAATGATGAAAATGCCCCTCAGTCAAAAAGTTTAGGGTAAAATTGTCACAGATGGTATAGTTTAGGATTTTTGGTGACATTTTTCCTAATATAATTAAAACCAATAAACCATAATGAATTGCTTCAAAATACCCTTTTATCTCTTTATTCCCTATCACTCTAATCGTAAAGATAATCAATGTCATAATAAAGATTGATTAAATGACTAATGTAACTGTTACCATTATTCATATATTAACAACATCAGTTAAAATAATGTCATTATTAGTGCAATGATACGACGATCTAGATCAATTCTGTGATTAATATTCGTACTCAATGTAAATCTTGAATAAATAATTGCTAGTATAGTTATAAACTCATGGAATTAATTGAATACTACCATCTAAAATCACCTAATGTAAATATATGATGTATATATTTCACAAAAAATGAATGATTTGGATGATATTTTCTAATGAATTATTATCCACGACAGAAAAAAATGTTTTATTATTTAATACTGCTTTTTATTTATTTATTACGAAAGGGAGGGTTATTACAGCCAATAGTCGTTCTAGTCAAATGAGCATGGGGGAAGTTCTTGTCTGCGAACGAGGAGGAGCGAAGGAGGGTATTCGTCTTCGTAAGCATCGCTTTCATCGTCTTCCTCGTTCCTGTTCAGACATCGCTGCAACTTGCCGGCGGAATATCATCACGTTACCGTAAGTAAAGCTGCCTCGAGTGGTTGGATGCCATCCGTCAATGGCTTCCGCACCCTTTTCACCTCCCGATCCTTCGCACCTCAGAACCGGTCAGGACAGGATTCCACCCGCAAGGCCAGCGAGTTTTGCCCGGATCCCTTCGTGGGTCTCCCTCAACCGCCCTTCTTCGGTGAAGCCTCCTCATCCCACCACCACCCAGCACGGCCAAGTTGAGAACTTGCATTTGGTCTCCCTGTCCAGACGGGAAATTCGAGCAAGTTCATGAGTTCATCAAGAGCATGGACGAGGCCGGCATTGCCGTCAGTCCCTCCACGTATAAATCCCTCTTCGAAACGTGTGGGGAGATGGGGCTCTTGTCGGAAGGAAGATCGATTCGCGGTCGGTTGAAGAACCCGCCCGGGTTTCTTGAAGACTGCGCTCTACGAATGAACTGTGACTACGGGAGCTTATCGGATGCGCGGAGACTGTTTGATGAAATGCCGGAGAGAAGTTCGTTCGCGTGGGGTATAATGATATCGACTTATGTGCAGAGGGGTGTTTTGGACAGCTTTTCGGTTGTTTTCGCTCTTGATGGATTCTGGAGTTGGACCAAATTTTTCCGTCTACACAAGTTTGTTGAGGACTCTTCTTGTTTGGAGATTGGGCGACAGATGCACTCTCATTTGATAAAAACTGGGTCAGGTTCGAATGCTTCGGTTGGCATGGCAATTTGCAATATGTACGTTAAATGTGGGTGGTTAGAGGGTGCCAGGATCGTTTTTGATGAGATGGCTGAAAAGAAAGCAGTTGCTTGGACTGCGTTGATGGTGGGGTATACTGAGGCTAACGAGCAGAATGATGTTCTTCATTTATTCATGAAAATGGTCGAGGAAGGTGTGGAATTGGATGAGTTTGTATTCTCTATTGTTCTCAAAGCCTGCGCTTGGTTGGACGACTTGAGAGTTGGAAGGCAAATTCATGGCCACATTGTTAAGCTGGGGTTGGAATCTGAAGTTTCCGTGGGAACTCCTCTCGTAGACCTTTATGTTAAATGCGCATGTTTTGAGTCCGCTCTCTTGGCATTTCAGAAGATAGACAACCCAAATGATGTTTCGTGGAGCGCACTGATTTCTGGTTACTCTCAATCTGGGAGAGTTGAGGAGTGCCTTAAAACTTACAAATCTTTGAGAGTTATGGATGGATCACTAAATTCATTCATCTACACTAGCATTTTCCAAGCATGCTCCACGCTTGCAGATATTAATTCAGGTGCACAAGCTCATGCGGATGCAATAAAAAGAGGTCTGATCTCGCCTTTGTATGGGGAGAGTGCACTAATCACCATGTACTCTAAATGTGGCAATATGGATTTTGCCAGTCAGGTTTTCAGGTCAATTAGCAAACCAGACACTATAGCCTGGACTGCTATAATAGCTGGGTATGCATATCATGGGATTGCTTCAGAAGCACTCAGGTACTTTAGGAAGATGCAGGATTCTGGTGTCAGGCCAAATGGAGTCACTCTTGTTGCAGTCCTGACTGCTTGTAGCCATTCAAGTTTGATAACAGAGGCCAAAGTTTACTTGAAATCAATGAACAGTGAGTATGGTGTCTCCTACAATTGACCATTTCAATTGTATGATAGATGTATACTCTCGTGCCGGCCTACTTCAAGAGGCATTTGAACTGATTAATAGTATGAACTTTGATCCTGATGCAATGAGCTGGAAATGTTTACTGGCTGGGTGTTGGAACCATAGAAATCTCGAGCTTGGAAGGATAGCATCAGAGAATCTTCTTCGGCTGAACCCGGATGATACTGCAGGTTACATCCTCCTCTTTAACTTGTGCGTTTCGCATGAGAAATGGGAAGAAGCGGCAAGAATTAGGAAGAAAATGATGGAAAAGAACTTGAGGAAGGAGGTCAGTTGCAGCTGGATTACAGTGAGGGGTAAATGGCACAGGTTCATAGTTGGGGACAGACACCATCCTCAAACAAAGGAGATTTATGCAAAGCTGAAGGAAATTGACTTTCCGGATAGCAATAGTGAAGATCGGTCCCTATTAACTGAGGAGGATGCATCTTGTATTTTGCCAGAGCGAAGACAACAGCTTCTTGAACATAGTGAGAGACTGGCAATAGCATTTGGGCTGCTCTCCTCACCAAGGAATTCACCTGTTCTAATTTTCAAGAATCTTCGAGCTTGCAGAGACTGCCACGATTTTGCCAAGCATGTGTCTAGGGTGGCGGAACGCAAGATTGTAATTAGAGACTCGAGCAGGTTCCATCATTTTAAGCTTGGTCAGTGTTCTTGCCGTAATTATTGGTGAATGTGGCACATACCGTCCATTCTACTTACCTTGATGGCCCAAGCTGCGTGATTGGTAGGTTGCAATGACCATTTTTTTGCCATACCTCATTCATAATGTTATGCCTGTGTAAATTCCATAGGCTATAAATAGTTCACCTGTACTTTATGCATTATGCAAAATCATATTCCTCATCCCTAAAGAATGATGATATTTTTGCATTATCTAGATGCTGAATCACCAGACATTGAAAGAAAAACTATTTATGTGCTTGACACGGTTAAGATCATTTCACCAGAGGAAAGCCATCAGAGAACTTGATGATGAAATATCTTAATCATGACAACAGAAGCATAACTAACTGCAATTTAACTTGCAAAATCAGGTAGTAGTCGAGAACATGCGAACAAAGGTCGTGGCTGCACAATAATCAGTGGTGAAGTTACTACCCTGCGACATGCATTTTCATCTCCTTGGAAAGCAAAAATGTTGTTTGTTATCCTCTTGGACTCAGGATCAGCTCATTATTCCTGCTTTCTAACCTTTTGAAACCTTAAAACAATCGGTAAACGTTGGCAACTTTTAACTTGCATTCTATAAGCGCAGAGTCTGCATTTTATACATAGCGGTCGTTCATGGAGTAAGCAGACATTTCCACTTGTACATTTGAAAGAGAATTTATATGTGATGATGCAAGAAATGAAGATAACATTACATAGAGCTATGGCGGGATAAAACTCGGATAGTATATAAGCCTCAGCTGCTGTTACTGTCTGAAATGGCGTGGTATAATCGTAAGAAATGAATGAACAATGTTAGGGGCCAGTTTCTTTGCGCGATGCTTCCCAGAGTTGATGTTCGATTCCAAACTTTCTTAGCTCCATCAGACCTTGCTCGACTGAAAGCAAGACAACCCAAATGAATACCCTTTTCTTCTTTTTTGGTCAGTAAATGAATACCGTTAAATAGGCAAGGTTTGCCTATTTGGAAATATATGATAACAAATCTAGAATTTAAACTGGAATATGGCCTGAAGTGTTTGTACAAAAAGCATTGAGATATTACCATCGACAGCGTCATGTGATGTAGGGGAATGAGCACTCCGGTTTATCCAGAACTGCAGTCGCTCTTTTGCAGTTTCCACCTCTATACCGTGAGCTTTGGCCCTTCGCCAGAAATATGTATTCCATGCCTGTGTAAATACAAAAAGCTCAAGTGAGAAGACAGCGAGACTCAAAAGTACAATACACTAAAGTAATCACAATACCTCCTTAAAGAGCACGTCCTCGGATTCCTCTGGACTCAATTCTGCCATAGAGAGGACCACAGTTGCATTGTAATCATCGACCAGATTATTTGAAAATATCAATTATTAGAAAATATGATTCACTCGTGCAAGTGTGACCAGCTATTTTAATGCCAAAATCATCATCCAAAGAGCATCCATTATAGCACCAAAGTGTGAAGCCACAACCAAGTCTGAAGTCTATGGATTTCAGAAACAAAGGTTATGGGCAACGGATGCACCATCAATGATATGTAATCAATCAGAAGCCCACTGGATCAGCAACGCTAGGCTTGTCCAATGATGAAAGGCTAATACATACTGAAACAACACTACTTTTTTCAGAAACATTAAAAATGCAGGCATGGTAATAAAGACTCATAAATTATCAGCAGCTAAAAGTTTAACTCCAAAATCATGTTGCTAGAGAGAAAAATAATGTTCCCTTGTTTATCTTTTATGATGAGGAACTCTACTTTGGATGGATAAACCTCGAGGTGACCCAACAGAGGTTCAATATGAGATTTGTTCACGTTGGTTGATACCTGAGATGGAATCGGTATAGTGTGCCTAAACCACATTCAGACATTTGTTCCTTTTAGCTGGTAATATCAGCATATTTTCCCACTGGTATATGGTTCAATCAAATGTTTCACAATACAGAAGTCTGCCGATTCGCCGACTACAAGCATTTTGGACACCACTAAAATCAAAACATAACTCTAGTTTGAGTCTTCTAGGATAAGGCCAAAAACTTGGCCAAACTAACAGGGAAAACTTGCCCATTTTGCCCATCAGGATTACAGGTAATAGTAAATCCCCGAAAACTTGTGGCTAGGACTGGTCTCGGCAATACTGAAACAATCACAATATAACAACCTCAAAAAGTGACAATATCATCCACGGATAGAAGTACCAAATGAGCAGGAAAAGGTGCAAGTTTATCCTATAACAGTAAAGCCGTCTAGAATGAGAATTAAGAGATGATGGCGGGGATCCTTTTCCTAAACACATGAGCACCTACCGACGCTGCCAATAAGAAAATTCTCTTACCAAATGCCTCCATGAATTTCGGATCACCAGGAGATTTGAGGTCTGAAAGAAAAAGGAAAAGGCCAATGGCAAGTATTCAGCAGGTATCACTCACAAAAGCATGTAATTCACACAACTGTAGCGAGCTTTGAATCATTCAGTGAGATTGCAGAGGGACAGTCATTGGCCTACCATTTGCTAGAAATATATCCCCAAGAAAAAGTGCATTATTCTCAATTGTCCAAGTTATCTTTCTCAACTTATTCATTAGAAAAGTTTTCGACGTTTCTACAAGCTTTGAACAACTGAATCGACAATACAAAGATGGAGAAATTTTTAACCACCAAGTGAAAACAGCCTCCTTTGTAATTTATTAACAGCTACATTTGTTCAAAGATTAGCTTTACCTTAGAGAAAAGTGAAAGTAAAAATAGGATCATGCCCAGAAGAAGAATCCTAGTAAAAAGCTAAATATTGGAGAAAAGTGCAAGAAAATCTCAAGCACATAAAGTACCTGATGCTGATATTCGTGTAGAATTTGGCCGCCGTTGTTGCGCCAATGCAAGCACAATAGCCTCCTCAACCTTGAAGAAGCAAACAAAAGTTAGAGAAAAATATTAGCAACTAATACAAAAAACAACTAACAGAAAATAAAGAAAAAAAAATATAACAATTAATGATAATGATGCCAAGTAGAACTTGGCGAAAAGGAGAATTAAGAAAATATTAGTGCATTAGACAAGAAAACCTTCAAGGATGCTAGCTCCTTCATTCCCATTTCAACCGAGAGCATACTTTCAATATTGCCCTCACCCGTTAGATCACTCAAGTCATGAACGATTTTGCTTCCCTCAGGATCGTCATCACCTGCTCAACATTGTGATTAACAGCTTGAGCATGAATTAAATGCAAACCAATGTTACATGGAGAGTCGATCACTGAAATACATCAACCCAAAAAAGGAGGAAAGTTACTAGTCTAAAGTTCTGTATGTTTGGGTAGGCTTATCCATTATCCAGTTGGACCAATTTTATATAGGATTGCCATGACAAATATGTGCTAGATGCTCAGATAAAAAGGTCAACATCCATGACTAAAGTAAAAATATTTGTGGTGATAAATATGGAGAGGTAATATTATAGTGTGAAGAATGGTAGCATCTAGTTACAGATTGCCATGGAAATATAAACTGTTTGTATGATTCAATTAATAGGTAATTCCACATCAATGACAAAACTTTATTATCATGACAAGTTTTTCATAAATATATTTAGTATTTAATTCTTATGATTAAGGTGATCGGTAGGTTCATGAGATACCACCCATCAGAATTTTCACAAGAAATAGAAAATCTTTAGGATACAGTTAAATAGAGTTTTACCGCAATTTCAAAGTTAGAAAGATGATATATCCTCCTATAATAAGAGTTCTTGTCAATTTGTGATATAAATGTAACATTGGATAATAAAGCCAAAGCACATGAACTTTTAGCCAAATTTGAACTTATATATGAGAAAAATCCATGATTCAATTACATTAAGGATGTATTTGTTTTACTAAAAATTTCATGATAAAAGAAAATATTTTCAGTGAAAATCATTTTCAAGGTAAATAGTAATTTTTTATTTGTTTGGTGGCTTAGGGAACATGATTTTCTTCTTGTTAGAAAGAGGAAATTGTTTTCCCCCAACTTCATGTTTTCAGTCCTTGGAAAACATTTTTCGTAGATCAAGAAATCTTCCATCATCCACAAATCGAAACGTCAAAAAACAATTTCTCCGAAACAGTTTTCCTTGAAACAAACAGACTCTAGATTTGATTAAATTTCATTAAAATGATTAACCAACAAAAATAATTTTAGAAAAGAGGAAACTAATAAACTCATGGTAAATTACATTAAGTTATTGATAGGAAAAGATAATGAACTTTACAAGCAAAAAAGAAAGAGAAAATGAAAGAAACCTTCATTTCTCCTGTAAAGATAGAGCTTAGGTTAGAAATACATAAAAAGAGTGAAAATTAGTCTACCAAAAGGACTACAATAAACAAAGGTAGAAGACTAGAATGTATAAAAATAATTTTACATAGAATGAGGCCTTTTTTTCCCTTTAAAAATAGAATCAGACAAAAAGGTTTTAAATTAATAATAAAAAATTCTAATAGGTAGTAAGTTAGTTCAAACCATAAAAACAACACCTTTGAGAAAAGAATTAGCACAGGGGAAGCTAGGCCACTTGTTATTTGTTCAAAATGTGTGCCGTGGGAAATGCTTGAGCACCAAGTGCAACCTGAGATGTGGCATGGCATGTCCAAGTTACTTGCAGCGGATCTAAAGTTTTAATGTAGTTAGGTACTATGGGAAATACGACTATGTATCTATACTGGAACATGGGCACTGTTGATTATAGCATTCCAAATTGCAAATATATCATAAAATGCAAGCAAGTCCAAGATTGCCAAATGCTAGGAGCCTAGTGTATTTTAGTAGCAAACCCATAATTCCTTCTTCCAAGCATGTATATTTTTCGAGTTCCTCAAAGGAAAATAAATTTGAATGCAATTATTTGACTGAAAGAATATTACTAGCCTTTTTTTGAATACTCCTCTTTAGCCTTCTGTCCAGCAGAAAGGACCACCTCAAATGGTAAAGGGGCTAAGGATGACCAGTGTTCATGCTTTGACACTGCTACATCTGCACAAATACCTAAGTACCAAAAGGAAAGGCAACGTCTTGAGCAAAGATATGTAGATGCCTCATACGACAAATATAGAGCATAAATTCCTCTTATTTACAATCTACATTAGCTTCAACCTTCAAACAATAGAAAGAAATGTGCATGACTCCATTGAAAGACCACCAAGCTTATGGAACGTTCTGTAGGCACATTACTCACCAATAACATGGAAAGAAACTAAAGTGATGCAACTTCAGTAAATTACCATATTTTGCAGCCAAACCCCAGTAGCGAGCAAGCCAACATCTTTTAAGAACAACTTCTTCCTGGAAAATGTGTCTCATATATTATTAATGATAAAAACTGCTTAATATAAGCTTCTGTAACTATAGCTACATAAATACCTACCAACTCTTTCTGAGTCAATATCATTCTCTGGGTCATTGATTTGAGAGCTTTTACTTCAGACTCAGCTCCTTGAAGCTGTTTGGCAGCAGCTTCAGCCTCATCCTTGGCATTCTACATAGGCCAACAAATTGGATAGTAAGAGCCAAAGATTAGAGAGGTGCAAGCCACAAGCATTTATGCAAGCACATTTAGCAAGTTTAACAAGCATGATGCAAGAGCTGACCTCCAATTCAGACTTAAGAGCGACCGCTTCTTTGTCTACCCCACTACTTGATTGCTTTGCATCTTTCAATGCAGCCTGCAGAAATATGAAATTCAAATAATGTAGTCAAACGTCGAATAAAAGTTCAGAATGAAAGAGACCTGTTTTGATCAACTAGAAGAGCTTTGTTTTGAAGTAAAACAGATAGACCATGATCCATCTGCATAGCATCCGTTACAGAAGAAACTCCAGTTTCCTTGATTACCTCTCTTTGACGTAATGCAGCTTCCTTTCTGTGAGAAAAACACAAAATGCAGTCCCAAAATTAAGCAGGAAAAGAGAAAACAAAATGAAAAATTGGGGAAGCGCATATAGATAGCAGATTTCATATACCTGCTCAACAGTTTTGCTTCCAAGGACACTCCTTCTCCAAGTGCAGCAACCTAAAACTCAGCCAACCAGAGAGTGTCATTTGCTGCATTTACATTGAAATCCATGGCATAATATTATCAAAAAACTACCTATGCTGTTTGCTCATCCTCAGCAATTAGAAGGGAAAGGGAGAATAGCATGATCAAGGATTGTAGGGTTGAAAAAAGGACAAATGACTTTATGATTGCACTTATACAACTTTACCATCATTTTGGTAAGTTAAATACCATGTCGATGCAGCACATCGAATAAATCTTTTAGTCAAAAGAGAAAAGGCAATGACATGGCAAAGTGGTCAGAATAACGTAGTGGATAAAGCAATCAACTGCACAAGAAAATGGCCAAAATTGGTCCCCAAACTCTTACTTGATGATCAATTTGGTCCTTGAACTTTGATATTGACCAAGTTGAACCCCATGAACTTTGAGATGAATCACTTTAATCCTTTTAGCCAACATGGCAATCCAACTCACTTTGTTGAAACCCACATCTGTTGATGTTGCTGTACAGCTAACTCAGCTAAATTGATTAAAATATAAAAAATAGAAAGGAAGAAGACCAGCAAAGTACGGGGGGAGAGAGAGAGAGCTGGGGTGCCACCACACTCGCACCGTTGAGAGCCAGTAAACCTCATTGGTGGCCACCCAAGGGCTGGCTGACCTCGCCAGTGCTAGTGGGGAGGCAGCGCGGCCCCAACACTCTCTCCCCTCCTTCTGCTCCCCTTCTTGGTGTTGCTATTCTTTTTCTTCTTCTTTTTTTCTGCTGATTTACTGATGTGACTGTACATGCGTACAGTCATGTCAACAGATGTGGGTTCCACAAGATGGCTTGGATGACCATATCAACTAAAAGGATGAATTGGTTCAATCAAAGAGTACAAAGGACCAATTTGACCAAAATTAAAGCTCAAGGACCAAAACGAACATTGTGTAAGAGTTCAAGGACCGATTATGTCATTGTCCCATAATGTAGCATTAAGCTGAGAACATGAAGTGCATTCAGGTACACCACTATGTTCACTATAGAGAATTTTTTTTACAAATTGCAGAAACATATTGAGAGGGAAAGGGAAAAGCAAGTACCTGCTTCTCAAGCTCCTTGACCCTGGCCTCTGCTTCCTTACACCTCTCATCCTCGAGTCTGAGCTGTTTAATAATGCACACAGCTGTCACATCCATAACTAACATGATATAATTTGAAGTTTTTCAATTTCATTTACAATCATGGAGATGCACCTTGTCCAGAATACTATCATTTTCTTCTTGTAGCATATCAAGCTGTACAATGCAATTTTGTCAGTAATTCAAAGTCACCAAAACAGGAAATCAATCATGAAGACAAAATCAATTTCGCATACTTCATCCTGAAGTGCAGAAGCATCATGCTGGTCTCCTTTAGATTTGGAGTTTAGATTTATATCCGATGAAAATCTGCAATTGGATCCCAGCAGAACTGAATTACCTCAAGGGGGAAGAAAGAAAGAAAAGAGAAGGATATGGCAATTTTCTAGCATTAAAGGAAAAAACAAATGCTAAGAAAGTACTTATAGGAAACGAGCATCAATAACACAAGATAAAGGGATGCAAAATGTAGTCCATGCACTCTAATCCTCCAGCAGGTCTGAAGTCTTCCAATTCGTGAGGGCAGGGGCACTGGAACTAATCACTGACAGGAGTAGAGACAAGACTTGTCTCATCAACTGGGGAGGAAGAGCTAAAAAGAATTCACACCACTTAAAACTAAAGTAATAATTCACAAGTCTGACTGTTAAGCAGAAATGAGTATATGAAAGACAAGATTGGTCGAATAAGACTCTCTTTTTACTTGTGTCTAAGAACAAGCGTGACAAACTAAATAGTGCATAATCTATTCGATCGACTATGTAAGGGAAGACTTGCTCAAGCTGCAAAACTGGTGCAATGCGGGCATTTACCATATAGCAAGAGTTGTATATGAAAACCCCGCATTAATTTACTACATATTTTTACCTTTTCTCTCTCAGACGATCTGATGGAGGCTCAATTGGTGGCAAAGAAACAGCAGTTCTAAGTGGTGGTGCTTTGCTTGGGGGCACTAATGGTGATGGCCGAGGAGACATTGCAGGCCTTCCAGCCGATGCTGAGCGCATTGCCGGGATCTCCTCCACGAAGTTCCTCGCTAGCTAATCAAAAGCACGAAAGGTTCACTCAGTCTTTACATTTGAAACCTCTCCACTTGCCATCAAGCGTGTGCCCCCAACCACATGAAGATCTATACAAACATGCGCAAGTCCGGATCATATAGATCGCGTTCAGAAGCAAAAGAAAGCTGGTGGATCAGTCACAACGCAAGATCGGCACTTTTTTTCATTTTCTGATCCTCATGTACAATTTTAAACAATGACAAAGCATAGCGAGTATCCAGCAGTCGGCACCAAATCCAAATCGAATGCGCTAACCGAGCTCCAAACCGTAATCAGCTCCAAACGAACTTGGCGAGCTACATTGTAAACTCACCGCAGGCGAAGGAGATCTAGCCGCTCTCGCGGCCGCACCGCCGCCGGACCTGCCGGTGCCGTGAGCGCCGGCATTCGCGTTGGCCCTCGCGAGCGACAGCGGCGGGGGAGCGCTGTACCGGAAGCCGAGATCGTCGCCGTCCTCGTCGTCGTCGTCGTCGGCGGTCTGGGAGGCCATGACCTGGGCGAGCCGCTGGGCGGCGGCCTTGGCCGCGAAGTTCTGGGTCCTCTTGACGCTCGAGAGGCCGGCCCCGGACCCGGAGGAGGAGCGCGCGTGGTGGTAGCGCGCCGGCGAGGAGGAGCCACCGCCGGCGGCAGCGGCGGCGGCGGAGGGCTCGCTGCTCCACTGGCGGCCGTAGACGGGGCTGTCGGTCCTCTTGCGGTCCATTCCCGGCGAAGAAGCGCGACGGAGAGAGTTACGGCGGTGGCATGTACGTCGTATGGATGTGCGTGCAGGCGAAGGGAGACAGACAGAGATACAGTGCGGTGGAGAGATTGACGGAGGTTGTTCTTCTAGAGAGAGAAAGAGAGAGAGAGAGAGGGGGATGTTAATGCTTATGTCAACTGTAGGTGAGCCGGTGCGCTCACTCTACTCACCGAGTCGTTGGCTCATCGTTTCCGAGTCCACTCAAATTCTTTTTTTCCTCTTTTGAAATTAATATCAAGAAAATACTAAATTAACATAACGATGACAGATTTATCAAAAAATTAATTTTTTGAACCTTAAAAATCTCTAAATTCGTATAACTGTTAAGACAAATTTACTATTTATTAATTTCAGTTAAATTGAATTAATATCTCAAAAAACCATAAATTGGAAGGTAAAATTCCAAACTAGTATATTTGTCTATTGTCAACATGTTATTCAAAATAATGGTAAAATTTAACGGAAACTAATGAATGGTAAATTTATTATAGGTATATTAATTTGAGGATTTTTAATATTTCGGATAAATTTATCACACATGTATCAATTTAAAATTTTTTATAATATTAATTATTTACTTTTCTAGTTTCTCTTTTCTTAATCAATGACCATTTTCCCCCCCAATTTTTAGGATGAGAATTAACATTAACAATTAGGGGCATGTTTGGTAACTGGCCAATTTTTGGTTGTTTTCGTCCTTTTGTTTCTTGAAATAAAATAATAAAAAAAGAGAAATGCGTTTGGTAACGTCAATTAATTTTTTAATTCTTGAGAATATATTTGTTTTTAGAAATAGATTTGGAACAAAATTAAAAAGTAGAAAAAACCGACTTTTTTGTTCTTAGGAACAATTTAAGAATCAAATAATTTTTTTCTTTTTTTTTTTTTTTCTTCTTGTTCCTCCTCTAGTAGGTTGTTGGCCTTGGCCATGCTCGGCAATCGGCCAAACAAGAGTCGACAAGCTTGATGTCACCTTGGCTCTTGAGATCGGTGAGGTCATTGGCTTGAAGAGGAAGAAGATGAGAAGGAAAAAGAAAAAAATTATTAAATTATGGAAAAATTAAAAGAAATTTTGTTAAAAAAATTGAGTTGTATAAAACACATTTTTATTTCGAAAATATAAATTTTGTACAATTACCAAACACTTTCAAATACTCATAAACTTATATAGAGAATAGAATAAAAAATTATTTTTGAATAAAAATTATTTTCGAGAATATGATTATTAAACAACCCTAAATTACCAAAAAATAGAATGAATATAAACAAAAATCGCAACTATGCCAAGTGTCATTGCCTCACACGTCGAACCAGATAGCAAAACGGGTGTAATAAGCGCATTATTCTTCATGGTGTCTTGTCGATCCCGTGAAAATACTCGGTACTATTTTTCGTCGTTATTTGAGAATTGATAGCAAAAGAGAGAGAGAGAAATAGGGGTGCCGGATTATGATATAAGCAAAAGACTACATTAACACGCATGAAAAACTTAGGACAAATACTATAAAAAAACAAAAAATCATCAGCATTCATGACAAAATTGGAACTGAATTTAGACCGTATTCTTAACCTCAACCGGGTATTTTCTAAGACCTAAGTCTTTAACAAAACCAGCACATCCTTAGACTTTCTTGACGATGAATCCTAACAATTTCCAAAGCCAAGACCCCCCCTCCGGCTCTCGCCGCCGGCCAGCCTTGCCGCCCGCCTGTAAACGGTCCTTCAGCTTGGCATTCCTCTCCGTGAGCCGGCGGGTCTGGACGGCGAGCTTGTCGATTTTCTTCCTGTCCTCCTTGTGCCTCCTCACATGCTCGGCCTCCCTCGACTCCTGCAACTTCACGAGTGCCTCGACCGACTTCATGATTTCTTTCTCCTTCTCCTTGAACCTCCTTATGACGGCATCCTGCACCACCGAGCACTTCTTCAAGAGCTCCTTTCCCGTCATAACAAACAATTTGCTTTTCCAGGCCTCGAACTCGCTCTCGGCGCTTCCCGGGCATCGGCCCTGTCGACTTTCGGCTTGTTCGTCTCGGTCAGGGGAACTCGAGGAGCTGCTCGCTGATCCTGACGAGGTCATGTCTTCAATGTAATAGGACCTGAGCTTGTCATACTGTCGTGCCAAGGTGCAGTAAGATTCGTGCCAGTCTTTCAGCATCTCGGCGAGGCGCGGCCTCCAGTGGTAATAAATCTCGGCTCTCCCCACGACGTAATCCTCTCCGTCGTCTTCCAGGAGATTCAGCATGCGTTGCATCTTCTCATCAACGTCTGCGCGCGATATCACAGACCGATATCGAGTTCGTTTGCAAAAGTTATCATCGACGAACAGAAGGATGATTCTGTAAGCTATACGTGCACATGAATGACCAACAACGACGTGAATACATGCACGCAGAATTTGATTAGTTTCGACGGAAGCCCGAGATTTCGCCAGTCCCATGGTGATATAGAAATTAGGGCAAAACCATGTTCTAGCAGAACATGCAACATTATAATTCACAACCCCTTTCTCCGGCGGTCAAATCTTACCCGATACATGTGAAACAAACGGAAAAAGAGCGAGCAAAGACAAGAACCAGCGATGATGGAGAGATGACAGAGACCTGAAAGAGCCGTGGTTAGCCACTGCGCCGTCTCAGACTGAAGGAGAAGAAGAAGCCTGCCGTGAGAAGAGTCGGAAACTCGGCCTTCTTCGTTCTCCATCTCCATGGATGATCTCGCGCTCAGTATACGAGTCAAAGCAAGAGAAGAGGATACGCACTATATAGAATTTCAGTATATATCGATCTATCATAATAAATATTATATCGGTATATTTTAGGAGATGACTATCAATCAAGTTATGCACAACGAAAAAATATATATGCTCAATCTCGAGAGATATAACAGAAATATTATAATTATCTATAATATCTGAAAATATCCTAGATAATTATCATAATTATCTTTAACATATCATATAAATAAGTTTCGTCAAAATTATCATAAATTTTAAGGATAACAAATAACCCAACACTGGTAAAGTGAACGAGACACGATAAGAAGCTCTAGTAGAATTGGGAGTTCTCCTTGTGGGATTCCTAGATCGAGCAGATTTCGTTAAACCCTAATCTGTTTATTCTCAGCATACAGTCATATATATATATATAACACCGATTTCTATTTTGGCTTGACCTCGTAGGCAATATTAATTCATTAAACATTAAATAATAGACAACCAATAATAAATAATCGTTCATATTATAATAATTCGGATAATATTAGCTGGTTAGGTGAGGTTGGATTATCCAAATGCTTGTGATTAACCCATATTAATCGGAATACAATGACTATTTTGATTATTAATAGTATAAACTAATGCTCAAATTGACATACAATCATACTATTGAATATGTAATAACTAATATATATTTTACCATAGTCACATGGTAAATAGTAGATAAATATTCTCTATAAAATTGAAGTTTCTTGACTTAACATCATAAGTACCGGAATATGATATTCATTTTAGTAATGCTCTTAGAACTTTGAACTAATATCACTAGAAATCTCAAACCGATACATTTATGCTATATTTATCCTAAATTAATCTATGTGTCACAAAAAGTCACAAAAATTCCCAAACCAATGCACCCGTGCCCCATAGTTTGGGGTATAATTAATCTGTGTCACAAAAAGTCACAAAAATTCCCAAACCAATCCACAAAAATTCAATCACTTGACTGCAACCAAACAGGCTATTACTAGCATTTAATATTCTCCAGGGGGCCCCAGCTGGCGATGAAAACTTCCGACAATCGATTTATCTGCTATAATAATTCAAACCATCTTTTTTAAAGACGTGAAAAGGAAATATGGGAATGAAATTTTATCATAAAGGGTCGGTCCCTATGGATTTTACTAGGGGTGTCAACGGGTCGGGTCGGGTCTTGATGTTACCCGATCCGATCCGAACAATAAGAGTCATGTCATTTGACCCGACCCAAAATGCATAAAACATTAAGAAAAAAACGGGTCGGGTCGGGTTGGGTCAAGTTTTTTATTTAAAAAAATATTACAATTTTTTAATAAAAAATATGACCATTTTTTAATAAAAAATATGACAAAAGGAATTCGAAATGCTCTTATGTGACGTCACGAGATCTTGTCCAACCCGTCGTGAACATTTTCGCAGACAGATAATACTCCCTCCTCTAAAGTTCTGCGTCGGCCGCGAAAAAGAAGCAAATCATATGGAAGATGGAGAGAGAGAGAGATTGATGAGGGCTGACCTGAGGGGCGATGACGACTAACTTGTGAGACGAAACCCGTGAGATGAGATGTCTTTGAATGAGTTGCGAGTAGAAAATGAGTTGTAGAGTGTTTGATTAAAACCTTTAATGTGCTTGGGTGGGTGTGTTTGGGTTAAAACCTTTAATGTGCTTGGGTGGGTGTATTTGGGTTGAAGCCTTTAATGTGCTTGGGTGGAACAATGTTTTAACTCTAACTCGACTCAAAACATGTAATCCGTTTTGTATTTATAATTATTATTTGAACAATATTAAGACTTGAAACATGTATCATACTTATTTCGTGTTCGGTCATATTCGAGTTATGTTCCAATTGGGTTGGATGGGTTTTTTAGACACCCCTAGATTTTACCTTGATTTTCAACGATTTCTTGACCTTTTTTATTTTGTCAATGATTAATTATTTAAAAATGTGCATTAAAGAAGATTTCGCACAACGATGCCAGTCCATTGATTTAACTATTTTTTAATCGTTTATTTACAATTCATTAGTCACTCAATAACTTTCTAATGTTTGAGATCACGACGAATAATTGCTACGTCTAAAGTCAATCGTGCCTAATCGAGAACGTCACATCCACCGAATTGATTTTTCTTTAAGTTGACGACTTTGAATATCTCTTGACTAACAGAGCCATTACCTATTCGTTATATTCGTAGATAAATTATCTTAGTTATTATTTTGAATAGGGATGGGCATAATTTTAGGATAGAACTTGGACCGAAGAACCAGATCGATGGAACATATTCGGTTCTAAATTCCAAGATATGCATGATAGATTTTAAGTTCAAAATATTGAAAAACGTATTTCAATAGATTCTAGATAGGTAGAATCTAGAATTTGGAATCTAAAACAAATTTTTTGTGTTTTTCTTGATGTATCTTTGCACGAACCTATCACATTCTATGGCATCCAATAATGAGTGTATAAGTCGGAATTACTAATATGAGTCCTAGGAACCAGTAATAGGGTAGGCTCCCAGTTTCAAGGTATGGAGAGATTTCAAGTTCTAAAACATATGGAATCTATTTTAGCGGATAGGTTCTACGTTCTAAATAAAACCGTACAAAATCCGAAATCACTCACATTTAATTTTGGGTTTCTCTATGCCTCTTCATGAACAAAACGCTTGTGCAAGGGTGTCAAAAATACCCAAATCGGCCTGAATCAAACCGTTCAGTTCGAGTAACAAATAATGGAATTTAAATATTTTGACGGTTCGGTTCGGGTCGGGTCATGTACCCAAAGCGAACTAAAACAACCATTTTTAATTGCTCTAATTATTTTCCGTTCAAAAGAATATTTCCTTCTTTATCTTGGAGATTACGATCCCAACACCTCCGGGTCCTCCCTTGCCCTCTCTGCTACCATCGCCTTTACCTTCGCCAGCAGATCTCCCCGGCTTTGTTGAGCTCCAGTGAATGCAAGCAGTAGATCTCACCCAACGCCGGTCGCGGCAAAGGAGGAAAAAGATAAAAAAAGAAAGAAAGAAAATAATATTTTTAAATAAAAAATATGACTATTGAAAATCCAAGATGAGCAATTAATCTTTATTGGATAACCGGTATTTTTGAATTTCAGGATCTCATTAACTAGCGTCTCAGATGTAACTATTCAAGAGTAATTCATCTAAATTTCACCTTCTTATATTTAGGAACTCACTTTCCTATTTTTATGCATAAATATTTTTCTTGATCATAAAGTGTTTTTTGTTGACTAATCATTTTTGGAGACTTAAATAGGTGAAAAAGCTCATAGAACTAATTTTAGTCTCATCCGCTCTTGATTTGATATCATTTACCAAATCAAGTAACTATATCTGAGAAGGCTTGTGTCATACACTTACTCGTTCGCGTTAATTTGGTAACCCGATGCTGCACTTGGGAAGAGTTGTTCACTTTTTACTAGTTTCACTTTTCATTTTGGTATATTGTATTTCTTATTTTGGGTAACTTTAATTTTCCATAAAATTCACGAAACTCGCATTTAGACTTTCATTTAATCCAGGATATAATTATAAAATAAAGTTCAGATTAGTAGTTCCAAATTATATAACTATTATTGGACCCCATAAAATATCATACGATCATGCAAAGACATATCAAGAAAAATACAAATATGAGTTTTAGGTTCCATCTACCTAGAACCTGAAAATTCATCAAAATATGTTTCCCAAGTTTTCAAAACTTGGAACTTATCCTGCACACATTGGAACCTAGAATCAGATAGATTTCTATTGGTTCGGTTCTTTAGTTTTAGGTTCTACCTTAGAACCATGCTCACCCCTAGCCGATGAAATAGATTTGACCTTGACGGCTGAGGTCGCATGACCTTAGGTACCTATCATTTGGGCTCATGCAAAGAGATGTACAATACTAGGGAGGGGCAGAATTGAAAAACTAAAGAATCAGTGCGTAGTTTTGGAAGAAACAACATTTTGCGATTCATGAGTATTTTCCTTGACCGGAAAGTTTTTCCAATTGATTAATCATTTTTGGTGATTTAAATGGGTGAAAGTTGGAAAATTAATTTCAAGAAGACACTCTCCCTCAAACAAATGCATTGTTTATCTCATTCGCTCTTGATTTGATGTCACTTACCAAATCAAGTAAGTATATATGAAATGGTTCGTGTCATTCACTATGATATTTTTGTGTAGATTTGGTAACATGTTGCTCCTCTTTAGTAGAGTTGTTCACTTTTCGCTAGTTTCTCTTTTCATTTGGTATCCGTACCACATTCCTTTCTTATTTTGGGTAACTTTAATTTTCCAAAAAAATTCACATACAAATACAGTAAAATAATCACATGCGATCGCCTGTGCATATTTAACCCATCAAACCTTGCATGCTTTCATTTTAAAACATACTCGCCCCATTTAACTTGTAAAACACGACATATAAACCCAACACTTAGGGATTTAAATTAATATGCCCACAACGATTCTTTAAAAATCAATACACAATGTTTCATGTTAGGGCAAACAATTATTCAATTAACATAGTACGTGTGGAAATTTGCTCAAGATTCAGGCAGCAATCAATCCACATATAATAAAATCAGTGTCCCACATATTATCCATAATTCCTCATATCGCAATAATTCAACAATTAACTATTCTCGTAGGTCCAATTTCACCACAATTAATTATTATGAAAATAATTAATTTACGCCAAGAAAATTATCATAATTAATTATTATTAAAAATAATTAATTATTGCTAAAATAATTAATTTATGCCAAGAAAATTATCATAATTAATTATTATTAAAAATAATTAATTATTACTAAAATAATTAATCCTCAATCATGCCTCAGGGTGATTTTCGATTGTTATATAATCATGATGGATTAATTGCTTGCCCTAAATACAAACCTTTAATCCAAGATATTTCAAACATTCCAAAATACTCAATTCATGCATACGAAGGATCAAGTTTTATATTTTTTCCGTAATTTTTCCAAACTTAATCGGAACCCCAATCTCTAGACGGAGAGCTATAGGATGAAGTCACTCAGAAGATGACAATCTCCCACGAAAACAGACATCTTATGGCTAGAATTTTATTTTATTCGGAATACTCGAAATTCTTCGGAATTTTCAAGTATCGACGCGGGTAGTGCACGACTTTCCCTAATGCTTAAACAAAGGGCCAATTCATCTCTCGAAAAAAGAATTTCAGGGCTTATTCTTGACAAAAAAAGGGAATAAATTAAGATAGAATTCCAAGAAGAATCTGACCAAAGGTAATCCCAACGCAGTTACTTATCTTATAACAAGCGAGACGTTTATCGAAATCTTCAGATTGATCTTTACTTCTGCCATCCCCCTCAATTGGCGTCAATTAGACAAAACATCGTGAAATATTCCTCCTTTCAATCTGCATTCGGCTAATGTTCCTATCAAACCAGCTTCGTCTGGACCATTTCGGTCGGGACCGGATTGAATTGGAGCATTCAGTGTCGAGTTCGAAGCTTTTGTTATCCTTTTTATTATTTTCTTTACTTGTTATATTTTAGTGGAGAAGAGATAGAATTCAGGGGGATAGCTTCCAGACCATGGACCATTATATATCCCTTTCTCCACCAGAATACTTCCCAAAACAAGATATCTGCTCTAGCAGTGCTCGCGCAGACACAGCAGCCTGTCCCACATCAAGATTTCCGAAAGCTTCGAGGATTCGTGCGTCCGTCAATAAATGTCTAGAGATGCGAATTTAGACGGCCACACTCATTCCAAAGCTTCAACCAGAATCCACCCAAGCCACAGCAAGTGGAATCCAATTCCAATCATCAACCCAGATTCGTTTCCGTTCCTTTGCAGCAGAAGAACATACTTTTCGACAACAAAGAGAAACCCCCCAACAACCATATTAACTTTTCCTCGGCTAGAGCCTCTAAATCAAGGTTAGAGAAACAAAAAAAAAACAGAAAAAAAGGGCTGGAATTTTCAGAGGGAATTTTGAGGATTGTGACATGACACGCTTTTAATAGGCAGCTTCTGCAGAATCAGCGATTTACCAGCAGGACCAACACCAGGAATTGGAATGATTAATCTTTTCCGAAAATTCTACGACACCTTATACATTAAGACACCACAGTAAGATCCTGAACTTGTTGCTATTGTCGAATCCGACCCATCAAAGCAGATGTTGCTTTCAGCGTAGTTCCCCCCAAGTCAAGAATCATGAACTCAAGCACACCAATATCTAAAACCCCCTTTCACAGCTTTAAGATCCTTTCTTTCCCCAGTTTGTTGAGTATCCATGAGGGATCTGTCAATGTTTGGTTTTGGAATTTGTCCGCTTTTCCTACCTGACTTCCGAAAGGAAAGTGTTCCCTAAAGTCAACCACCCCGAAATTTAATCGGGGAGGACATTGGCCATTCATTCATTCTCGCTAGGGAGCCAATATCCTAGCCAAAAAGAAAGTGCCTTGCCTATGCCTAATTCATGTTGGATAATCCATAGGCAAGCAGGCACAAGGTATGAAAGGGTCTAATCCGAGTCGAATTATGCCGAGCGGAGTCTGTTTCTTGCTTCATCCACTCGGCATTATGCCGATCTGTACTGTGGTTCGGGGTTATGTTGGGTCGGATTTTAGTTTTCAATGTATCATTTCATTGGTTACTGTTTGATGGCAAAGTCTTGTTCGTTTGCTCTCCGATAAAGCAAAGCCGATGCTTCCACCCTGTTGTCATTGAGACATGCAAATACCGTCAAACCTATAAACTTACGTAATACACAAACTAATTACCAAATTAAAACCTGAAACCCGATACCTACCAGCCAGGGTGGACAACAAATCTTGCAGTTGAAAGAGCCCAATTCACCTGATGCAGAATTAAAAACAAAATCAAGTTAGCCTTCAGAAAAGGAAACTAATCACATCTTGTAATCAGCCCAGTATAGTATCCTTATTCTAGCTTGAGTCCTTGGCTGGCATCACTCAATTAACTGGCAAAAACTTCCAAGTGACCACAATGAAAAATGCAACCAATAGACCACCCCCTTGCTTTATAGTGCAACTATCAATAAAAGAACCATGGTCCTGTTTTATACCCAAGGATGTCTTACCAGCCATGTTTTTACTACGGCTAATGAGGTTTAACTTCCCAGACTCACAGACAGACTTGACTAGTTAACGAATTCCTCGTGCAGTGGACACTAAGGAATTCAATCCATCATGCCAGAATCAAGTGGGCACATACCCTATTATTCCATATAGTCATGGAATCAGACACATTACCTTATCTGTTCCGAGAGAATTGGCAACTACATGTGTAACCTGATCATCTATCTGGTTGGTACAGGTGGCACCAAACTGCTCAGCTGTCTGCCACAGTGGATGAAGTTGCGGGTTGGCCTCACCAACAGGAAATATCCTGCTGAAAACTATACGACAGCCGGCCAAAATCTTCTGCTGCTCAGCAGCTAATATATTTCTAACATCCACATCATCTAAAGATTGATGGGTGAAGAAGTCCTGATGTATTCGCTCAATAACCTATTGGAGGCAAGACAAGCATATAAGGGAAGTGTCATTCCATTAAAAGATTCCAAATTCTAATTGTAACCTCACCGCCAAAGATGAGGCCAATGTCCCATCTTCAGGTCTCTCATCATGGTCAATCTCAAGAAGAGATGGACCCAAAAGCCCAAACTGGCGTCTGCTGCAGGGAAAATAGGTATATCTGCATAACATTGTATCAGATGAGAGTTGTGAACAAGTAAAACACAGTGATCAGGCGTTTATTGTAAGAAATGTCAAAGTGAACACATACAACACAGCAATTGGACATAAATTTCAGTATACTTGCCTTTCTACAACAATAAGATTTAGTTTGTTATGTGGCCACACTCTCACGGAGTCGTCTATGATGACGACAGATGATTCCATTCCCAAAACTCCTTCCAAATCCTTACTCTTGGGACACCTGTCATCACTATCAAATGGGTCACTATCATCACCCCTCGATATGACTCTACCTGCAAACAGCACCCCTTTTGGATCGAGCACTTTTGCCATCTCTGTAGCATATAGCTTGTTGCCCATGGTGTAAAGATGCAGCTCATACAGCTTACTAGCCTACAAGACAATGACTACAATAAGCTTAACATTTAGCATGACGAGAAGCAGAAGGAACTGAATGTGGAAGGTTACCTTCTCCAAAAAGTTCCAGATTCCTGGCCTCAACTTCGTCCACATTCCCATGTGAATAAATCTAAAAAGATGTCTCTGAGGTTGTGCTCTGTCCTGTTCCTCTTTTTTCCTCAAGATCTCTTCATGTACAGGCTCCACTTCACCGAACTATCCAACAGACACGTTGAATCATTTAAGCAAAATCAGCAACAAACAAGAACCAGGGGTACTTCCACAAGTCAATAACAATTCACCTTGGCTGAATTCAGAAGTGTGTGATCAAGATCTAAAACAAGGCAGAGCTTGCGTGCAGCAAACATTTTCCTCTGCTCCTCCAGCCTCCTTGCCCTCTCTTTCTGAATGGCTGCTCTTTGCTGATCATCATATCCTTCAAATATATGCTCCAGATCTCCCCATGAACTTTGTGAAGGAGATGGGCCTGGTGCACTTACTTCCACCGAGGGATCAGTCCCAGATCGCTGGTCCTTGTGGTTTGGAAGTTCAGTTTTTGCATCCACTCCTGATATAGATTGTATAGGTTGGGATGGAAAATTCTGAGAAGCTGGCACTGGGTTTGTTGATGATTGTGAAGAAGACATATTAACAGGAATGTTCTTTGAGTGCTTTAGAATCTTCTGCGACACATCTGATGCTCCAGAAGATTCAGAAAGTAGTGTTCTTCTATCTGCTAGATCCTCCGTCTGTGTCCTAGAAACTGGAGGAGCATGTTTCAACTGCTCAGTACCCATGCTGCCAGTCCTCTGAAGCATGTTGCCATGGAGGACACGGCGAGGGTCACGTGGTTTCATGCGAATTTTGCCCAACTCATCCTGCTGACCCTACATGAGATGAAGAGTCCAGAACTTTCACCACACCAATTTCAAAAGAGCTAAAAGAATTTTAGAGAAAAAGGATGGAAGAACAGCTCAACTGATTTAGTATAGCAAGCGATATGCCACAGAAATCTCTCTAGTGTATAATACAGAGACGTGGGTAGAAAGCAAAATATCATCCCAAATTTACTAATATCCATGAATGCAAGCTTGGACATCCTCTCGAACCTTAATTACAAGCTAAAGTTTAAAAGATGTTTTAAAATAAATAAATAAACAGAAAAGAAACATTGAACTGCCTTCTTGGCACAGAAACAACAGCTAAGAAAATTCCCAAGTTTGCTAAGGGCACAATGCTTACCACAGGAACCACAGGAGTAGAAGCCGGAAGCATCACAGTGGGTTTCTGCAGAATCCCAGGCCCTGCTGCTGTTGCCGGCGCAAGAGAGACCTTGGGTGCTGCTCCCAGAATGGAAGCAGAGTTGGATGCAGTACTCATGTTTTTTGAAGGATCAATGGGGTTTTGCTGGGCCTCTGCTGCTAATTTCTGCTGTTGACCCATTTTTAGTAGATTCATTAACATTGTTGGATTAACAGCAATATCTTTCAATAATGCAGGCAGCGCAGCTACAGGATTGGCACTTAAAACTCTAGACAAATTGTTCCCACTCCCACTGATCGCCACACTAGCCTTACCACTGTCTATAGATGGAAAAATCACCCCATTATCAGTTCTCTTCAAATCACTAGCATTTTCCAGCGGAGTGTTTCTATTGATTGATTGATGGCCTCCTGTACGAGGATCCTCCAGCCAGCCACCACTTTTCACATCCTTTATAACACCAGAATTTTCTAATCCATTTCTCGGCCTTTTTGTTGCGGGACCATCAAGAGTGGGATCCTCAAAGTTCTTTTGCTTTTTTGCAATGATGTTCCCACCAAGAAGTTCGGCTCTTGGTGCACTATGTACCACAGGCAAGGGCCGTTGGTTAAGGTCCAAATTACCCGAATCGGAATTGGCAAACCTAAGCCTCGGATCTCTACTCTTTCCAGAGGATTTAACAGGAATATTAGACCCAGAACTTGTAAGGGCATGGTTTTGTGGAGCTGCCGCTCCTTGCACATTGACATTGTTAACATGGGGCAAAGAGGAGAAAACTGGGCGCCCCACGTTAGGTGCATTCAGAATTTTACTATTGCCAATTCTAGAACTAGAACTGGAGACTTCCCCACTAGTATCGTCAACTCCATTTTCATGCTCCTCTGAAGGGGTTGGACTTGGAAGTCTGTCATTAGAAAAGGAACTACTCCCGAACTTCTGTTGAAACTTTCGTTGATAGCTGTCAACCGCTTTAACTGCATCAGTTTCGTAAGGATGCACTTTGTAAGCTTCTGCTTCCTGCACCGATTTACCCATGCCCATGCTCATCTCTGGCTTAAAAATTCCATCTGCCCTAGATAAAAATGCCCTTGAAGAGGGTGGCGCTTGTTGAGTGGGTGAAGGAAGACTGTCTTCATCATGATCCTTGTGAAGATCAAGCAATGGAAGCAACATTCCTCGACCCTTGGCACCCAAATTCCCCACTTTCAGAGCTTTTGGAGTAACATTTCGACCAGTCTGATCTGTTGACTCAGCAAGTAATGATTCTCCACGTACTTCACTCGAGTGCGCTAAATTATAAGCAGCAATACCAGTTGAATTTTCCAAACTTTTTGAGTACAAAGAAGGTTCATTGAATTGATTATCTTTCTCTGTATCACTGGCTTTTGCGCTCGACATTATAGGAAGTGCATTTAAATAGCATATCATGTCCTCTATCTGAAAAGGCAAGAGTCACAACAACATTCAGTGCCATTCTATGAAAACTAATTTCAACAACCATAACAAAGATAAAATTAAATGCACAAATTCAACCTCCTTCGCCTGGTCAGAGGAAAAAAAAGAAGGATTGTTGCTCTTCACGAGAGAAAGCAGCCTGTCACGAATCGGGAACCAAGAGAATTAAATAATGACTAGAAAAGTTTCCTTGGAAAGGAAAACAAAAGGAGAAACTAATAACCTTGAAAATTTGTCCTTGTTCTGTTCCTTCTGCCTGGAGTCCATGGAGCAGAATTCCTGTCATCAAAGCATAGAAATTGATCAATGCCCCCGCATTAAAAGCAAGGTTTAAGTGACCCCAAACTGGGATTTCGCAATATGGAGCCGAAGCACTAGCAGACATCTTACAGCATGGACTCCTTGAATTGCCAGCAAGAACAGCTGTATGAGACCATCCTTCAATGTAAGACCATTCACCAAAACCACTTGCTTGAGATTCTCCAGACAACCTTGCAGGCGGCAACATTCTTCTTCAAATGATCTACCACAGCAAAGCACATCAAATTAATCAAAACTAAACTTGAAGCACTTCAGAGCTCAGACTAGGCACGCCCCATTCTCTCATGTCAGAAACACATTCTAGCAAAAACCAACCACTGACTCGTATTGACTTCACTTACATCTCTGCATTGGACGAAATCACGCTATCAAGAGCTTCCTGAATCAAGTGCAGTCGCCTCTCTACTTCCTCTTCTTCCAACTCCACATCACACTCGCCGCCATTGCTCACAGACTCGGCGCTCAAGCTCGCCTCCCCACCTTCTCCGTCAACCTTATCCACCACCTCCGAGTCCAGATCGATTTCCCCTTCCTCGAGCTCCCCTTCCTCCTTCTCGCCGTCACCGGCGACCTTCGCGTCCCCTTCGTCCCCACTCGCCGAATCGCCCTTCTTGCCGTTCGCCGCCGCATCCGCCTCTATCATGACGATCTCGCTCAGCGGCTTCTTCTGCACCGCCTGCGCCCAGGCGAGGTTGTGGAGGCCCGACGTGTACCCCTTCTCAACCTGATACCTGTACAGGTCCTGCATCGTCCAAACCCTAGCATTCGCCTTCGGCTTCGAGACCTCCTTCGCCTCCTTCGCGTCCTGCTTGAAATCCTCCTCGCTGATCTCCTCGATCGACATGGCATCGGAAATCTCCCCTTCCTCCACGTCCATCGTGCTCTCCCCCAAAACCCAATCCAATCCCAGCAAACCTCCCGGCGGCGACCGATTCCTAGCACCAAAATCGACCACACACTCCACTTCACCTCACCCCGAAATCCAACCAAATCGCCGACGATTAACTTCAGGAGGGTTAATTTAAACGAGCAGATCCGATCCGATCTGATTCCCGGCGGGTTCGTTCTTATAGGATCTAAGATCGGGGGGTAGATCGGGCAAAATTCAGGGCTCCGACGCGAGTTTTACGATTTCTCCGATCTCGAAGATCCGGCCGTCTCCGACAAATTTAATCTTTAATTATGCGGTGAACAATAACAAAGAAACCTTATTAGAATCGAAGCTGCTGTTTTTCTTTCTTTACCTCCCACTTTGCGAAAAGGATTCAAGATAGAGAGAGAAAGAGAGAGCGGCCCGAACACGGAAACGGAGAAAGAGAGGACGACGATGACAGAGCAGGGCGAGAGGTGACGAGGATTTTTATAGTGACGAGGAGGGGGGCAGCAGGCAGGGCGAATCTAGGACACGGCAAGGTCCGAATCTGGGCCGTACACGTCAGCGATCTTCGTGACCGAGGGGGCCTTTCGGCGGTCCTGGTGCTATAGCAGTATCAGCAAAGGGCTTTCGTCAATTCTTTCTGTGTTTTCTTTTCTTTTTCTTTTTCTTTTTTTTTCTCTTTAAATTTGGAATCATTTTTTCCTTGTTCTTTTTTCCTTGGCTAAACTGTGTTTGGATTTTTCTGGCTAATTGCCTCACTTTGGTACTAAATCTTCGTTAACATCAATTAAGCAACTGCACTCCCAATGTGATGATAAAAAAAAAAAATTAGGGTTTGCCCGTACATGCTTTCATCACTTTTTGCATACTTCTTTGAATCAATGAGGTGAGATAATTACTTTTTTTAATCGCCTTGACATGCTCCACACAAAAGAAAAATACAAATATGGGGATGGAGGTATAACCGTCCGCCCAACTCGAATCAGGTTGGATGATTAAAAGGTTAAGCTGAATGTGTTTCTTGAGTTTGCCCATTATTTGACTGATAGGGCATGCGGAACGTGTTTCATGCAAGATGGTTTATGTTGGTATGAACGGCATGTTTATGGATAATAAGAGTAACTTGACTCCACTTCCGTTACGTTTGCAATTTGGGGGTTGTGTTAACGAGGGCTTTCAATTTGATTGACATGTCTCATCACGTCCTGTTATAGATGGCCCATTAACATGTTACCTAAATTGCGTCGCTTGTGTTTAAATATGTTAAGCAATCAATCTATCTAAAACCACGATTTTTTATCGTGTCATATGATACAAATTTATTTATGCTAAACTTAAATCCATTTAACCGCTTGTGTTGACATATAAATCAATCGTTGTACAAACCAGTCATGTTGAGAATGGTTGGATCTTAAATATCAATAATTGTTCATTTTGTCCATTGTAGTGAAGAAAGTAATTGATGTCTCCCCTATCGTTTTCTCTCAACTTGCCTCTTTCTTCGTATCTCAAGCAAATTTTTTTTTTCTAAATCTATTATATGATTCTAATCAATAATAGACTTTTGAATTTAATCATTCTATACCTTTTAACAATTTTCCCATGAATCATTACGGCTAATTTTTGCTAAAAATCACTAATGTGGATGATTTTTTGAATTTTAAATTTTTCTCTCTATTCTTTGTTCTTTTTTTTTCTTCTTCCTTTGTCAATTGTCGGGTCTCGATGATGGTGATCAAGATCAACCCTCGCTAGATCCGATGACTAGTAGAGGAAGAAGGAAAAAAAGGGAAAAAAGGGGGAAAAAAAGAAAAGAAAGAAAAGATAAAAAAAAAAAGACAAAATTCAATTTTTTTTAATTGCAAAAATGATCCATGTTAGACTATTAATATCCACTCGTCTTAAGATGGTCGACGATACTTGAACCTCCATTTAAGAGGTTTCCAACCAATCTGAACAAACTAAATACATTGGCAAATGATAAAAAATTTAGGATAAATTTAGATAAATCAAAAAGTGCATAACCAAATCGATATTCATACAATATATTTAATTTTTTTTTAATGTTTATCCCTTCTTTTTTTGTGATCCTCCTCCCTCCTTTGTATTTTTGAGACACACTCCCTTTCTGGCAATTATAGCTGTCACTATGACAGGTAGGATCTTGCTCATGGCATACTTCTGGTCTGTACCAATGTCGGGCGCAAGCATTGTAGCTCTTCTTCGCAACCATTAAGTACGCGTCCGTTCCCAAGAGGGCGCACATCAAAAGCTCTGTCAACGTCAAGGAGCCCGTGCATTGTCCAAAAACAGACAACTTATACCTCTCTCTCTCTCTCTCTCTCTATCTATTTCTACTTCAGTAATTTGAACATAGCAAGCTCCTTTTGTTGCTGTCGTTTTGGAAGTGGAAGGAAGCAAGTGAAATTCAATTCTCCAAGACCTCCTTCAATAAAAATCAAAAGACAAAAAAGGAAAAAAAAGAATCTTCAGGTGACTCAACTCTATCTAGTATCTAGACATTCTTTTCTATATTCAGTTGCACCACCAGGACATGTTTCCCAGGAATTACCCAGGCAAGATCGGTTTGCAGCAGGAGATGCGTGATATTGGCAATGACAGCCGAATGCCGGTAACGGCTCCAAAGATTTCACGGTAACATTAAGCCAAAAGAGTCTGACAATTAGAAGTGCATATCTCAGTTCACAACAATCAGAGCAAAACCCGATAGCACCACCGGGACATTTTCCCTAGGAGTTACCCAGGCAAAATCTGTCTGCAGCAGTAGCAGAATGCTGAAACAGCTCCAAAGATTCAGCAATGACATTAAGCCAAAAGAGTCTGACCAATTGGAAGTGCATATTCAGTTCACAACAATTAGAGAAAAACCAGATAGCTAACATACAAAAAAATGTTCAAAAGAATCTCCTTTGCACCCTCATCAGGTCAAAATCTCCAGCATCGCTGTCTTGATCCTTCCTGTCATGCCTCCGGTTTCTTCTGCACGAGTTTTTCTATCAAATCAGCGGCTTCCTGGACGGTGGTTATGTTCTGAGAGCTTTCCTCCTCGACGCTGATCCCAAATTCTTCCTCCAAAGCCATCACTATCTCCACCTGCAGATTAAGAACACCAGATCACCAGTCCCGTGATCAGTCCAGATTAATCAACTGACTGAATTGAAATTAAAATGCCTATTCAAGGTTCAAAGTTTCGCACTTCCTCAAAAAAATATTGACATCCATAAGAAGTAGTTCAAATTCGAGACATACTGTATCAAGGGAGTCAGCTCCTATGGCAGAAAACTTGGACTCTGGAGTAAGCTCAGCCTCCGCAGGTAGTGCCAGCTGTTTCCTCACTATTTCACACACTTTGTCCACAGTCTCAGGTTTTGCCTGCCGAACAAGTATACAAGGTTGGTAGCGATTGAAATACAGTCATCAGGTACTATACTCCAGCCTTTCTCCTGGTAATTTCGACTAAAACAGTTCTTGTCTCCACTACAACTCATCAAGCTAGGGATAGACGCATGAACAGACAATGCTATGTACTATACCGCACAAGAGACACGGAACCGGGAACTCCTCAAGGAAGGGAAGCCATTCTTTCTCCACCCCAGAGAGACGATCTTCAAGCTCAAGGTCTGCAAAAGAATTACTCGACAACTATGATCAAATTGAGAAATAACTGCAAGTGGGATCTCGAGATATTCTTACGGAATTCCATATTTTAAAGGCAAATTCCAACCAAAACGAATTTTCCCAAGCCATTTTGGATCGTTATACAGAACATACACGACCCCACCATAAACCCTCAGAGCCAAAGAGAGAAAGGGATGATTAAGCATACTGGGTTTGCTTAGTATAAAATCTAGTCAGTACATACTATAATCTTGTGGAATTTCATGTAAAATTTCTATATCTCGCTCCCCTGACCTCGCAAAAATGTCTTTTTCTCTTTTCACCTTGGCCCCGAATATCAAATTTTCTGGGTCCGCCATTCCATGACAACAAGAAGCACAGTCCCAATTCCAAAGCGAACAAGACTAATGCGCAGAGAAACAGAAAGGACTTGACAACTACTGGTACATTACCAGCCAAAGCATGAAATCTCTCATTTTTCTTCTGTGGTGGCGTCAATCATTAACAAGAAAAGAATGCACAAGACAGAGCACACATGTGGGTTTTCTCAACGGAAACTCCGATCAAACCCATCCAGGTTCACACCCCATCACCAGAACAAGCCTCTGACAAGGTCGGAACGACATGAGAACGAGACAAACACAATGTCTTCCCCCGTCCCGTTCCCGGTGGCACCGGATGCGGCCGAGGAATACCCATGATTCACACCTCCGAGCAGAATCACGAAGAAAAGGAAGGGAAATGGAGAAACTCACCTCGTTGCTCTTTCAGCGACGGCTTCGAGAGAGCTCTGAAGGTGACAGAAGCAGCAGAAGCAGCAGAAGCGCTAGCCATTCGCGTCGGAGCTGAAGAAGAAAGAAGGAGAGGAGGTACAACGAAGGATGCTCCCGGTGAAGACGAAGAAGATAAACCGCGAGATGATCGAGGATTTATACGGTGGATCGCGCGCTTCTTTGAGCCGTCGGATTGGGTTTCCGGAACGATGTGAATGGACGACGCGGGCAGGAGTTGTCGGTCCCTCCGGCTGGGATTTGGGCAGAGGGACGTGGCACGAGCGGCTGGCGTGCGCCGTGTTGCCACTTGCTCTGCTGACTGGATTATCTCTTTGTTTCTCCCTAGCCTGCCACCCTGGAGGCCTAGGAAAATTACAGGGAACTCTTTTATGAATTTTGAGGGTGAGCGTTTGTCTCCATATGTTCATTGTTAGATATTATCATCTGAATTTTACCGGATTTATTTGTATTTTCATCTTACCTTTTTTTTAATATAACTATCTCTTCTATCTAAGGGTAAAATTTCCCGATACAATTTGTTTGCATGTCATGTAGTTACACCAGTTTGGATTGGATTTGGAATAAGTAGATTCACGCCATAAAGGATATTGTGTTTTATATAGTTAACTCACTCAACTTGTGTAGACACGAACTGACACATTATGATAATGGTCAACGTGTCATTTGTTTTAACATGATACTATAAAACACGTTTTAACCTTTTCAGCACTCATATTTGAAGACTTTTTCATACTTTATGGAGTTAACCTCCGTGTTAAAAAGCGTTAAATGTAAAAAAATTTGCTTAGGGATACAAAAGCTTTGGGTATTGACAAAAGTTAATTCAACGATACACTTTAAATGTAATGTGAAGTGAAATTATCCATATTCATGTTAAATCCCTGTTTTGACATGACATAATTAACATAATACAATACGAATTGCTAGTCCTACTTTTATTGTTGATTTCTATAAGAAAAGAGAGAATATAAAGGCAATGGAGAAAAAAAAATCTAAAATACCAATAACAAAAAAAAACATAAATAATAGTATTAAAAAAATGAAATTTGTTAAAAATTGATGATAACATTAATAAGACTAACAAGATATTTTAAGAAAAAGAAGTATACTTAAGGGAAAATGAAAATGGCGTCAATGACAAAAAGGTCAAAAAATAAAAATTGAATACTAATTATTTGTTTTCATACGGTTGAGTCAAGACTCGAAATGATTGAACAATAAAAAGTATTTAAGAAAAACACTTTGGATTTCAGGTAATAATTTCCTTTTATGGATTGAGGACATAATTTCTTTCAACACATTAAAAAACATTTTTTCTAATTTCATTATTTACATTAATTTTAACCTTGTATATACAATGAGTAACCAATTTTTGCCGTTTGACCTTTTAGTTATTGAGGCCTTTTCCCTTTTTATTAAGTATGGTTTATTTTATTTCTTGAAATATTATATTTAATTATTGTAGAGTGGCTATATTTATCAAATTTTAACAAATTTTTATTGTTTAAGGCTCCACTTATTTCACTAAAATTAATTTTTTAATATTTTTAAAATAATCTCTTGTATTACTTAAAATTATTAGTCAATAAAAATATTTTTATCATCCATATGTGGATGAAGAAATTTTTTTCTTTCACATATTTTTATAAACGAGACAAGAGACCAATTTTTGGAATTTTTTTTTTGAAATTATTCAGTTTCAAAGAAAAAACGCACCCTATTATTATTGTCAATTTTGTTTGTTTATTATTGTTAATTTAGTTTTCTCACATTGTCTAAATTTTTTTTTTTTTTTTCTGTCAATGGTGAAAGAGAGATTTCCTTCCAAAAATGAGATAAAAATACACTTTTACCCCCCGAAAGTCATGGTGATAATGGAATATATAGGGAACGGCTCAAGGCTGCAACAAAATAAAAAATTGAGGGTGATGTTATATAACAATTTAAGGTTGGAGAGCAAATGGATACTACCCAAAGTTCAAAGAAGATTTCATGTAATTCCCCTAATGTTTAAGATTAGTTGAGTGGTTCGCATTTTGATTTGAATACAGTAAATACTTTTACATATATTTGGGGCTATATTCTTTGTTTTATAAATGGAATCTTATCTAATGCACATAGACAAAATGCTTGGGTGTATTCTTAAAGGTTCGTTCAGTATAAAAATTTGAATTTCCATTTCGTAAGAAAAAAGCCAATTTGCCAATCCAACAACTTAATTGGAGAGAGAAAATATTAAAAAAACATCATTAGCATTATCCACTAGTTTAATTGTGCGAAATTAACAAAGGATTTGATTGTACTGATTTGACAAATTTTAGAGCTTGATTGCGCTGTTTTTAAGTTTTATGATTTTACTACACTTTCGTGATAATTTTAATGGCTTCTAGTGCACTTGTACTATTTATGAATTTTTGTACCCATATTTGATAAAACTTTGACCGGTTATAACTTTTCGCTCAACGTCTTATTGATTCAATTTTTACACCTATGAAAAGTTCATGACTTGATTGTTTTAAAAACATGATTCCATTTTCAAAACATAATGTGGGATTACGAATTTTTAAGAATTGGACCAAGTGACCAACCGTGATATTTTATTAGTTGAAAATCCAATCTCTGAAATTTAGATAATTATAAAGCACTAAACACCACAATTTTTGTGTTCACTTCAAATCAAATCCACATTTGTTTTCCTCACGACTCCACAGCCTTTGTATCACATCTTGACCTGGAGTCGTGATCGACGGGGATTATTGTTGCGATGTTCCAGGCATGTCATTGTCCCGATTTTTTTTTATCTTATTATTATGAGCATACGGAAGCATACATACAACAAACACCTAGACAAACAACAACATCAAGTAGCTAGGAAATACATCACAACTTACTATTTCTCTATTTCACACTAGTACATTACAAGCCTTTTTGTTTCTATGGGCCTTTTTTTTTTTACATCACGCCACATATATCTGCTTAGGCTGGGGAATCCTTAGCTCCTCTAGTGAGGCTGCATCTCCAAAATTGGTTCCCCCTTGCTGGCCTAGTGCCCCAAGTACTAGTCATGGTTCCACCATGTGGACCCATAAGATGGCTCTAGTAGCCCATTAAATTAGTGAAGACGTCCGACCAGGTTGCCATTAAACCAAATGTACTAGGCTACATAATAATGGGGAACCAGGTCGTTGAGACCCTCTTCAACCCAAATAGTAGTATGACATAAAAAATAAGTAGTTTCGGTTGCAATGTCTATAATTTCAGTAACTATTACATCCATATCTATAAGTAGATTGTGATGGACGGGGTGTAGAATCCATACCTACAAGTTTGAAAAATAAAAAAGTGAGTCAAGAACTTAGTAACTAAAAACCCCTAATCCTGTATTAGGATGGCATCTTGTCATTAAATCTAGCATGTATAAGACTCGTAGTACAATATCGATGGTAGATCAATAGCAACATCATTAATACACCTCAACTACATGTATATATCCTTTCGGCATAACTTCAATGCATGCTTACCTTTGTTTTATCCATGAACATATCAAGTCATAGTAATAAATATATTAACATGCATAAAAGGTTCATTACATACAGGCTCAACTAGGGCATCCTGGCTCAACCGAAGTATCCAACTTCAAATCAGGTATCCCAGCTCAACCAAGGCATCTTGACTTAACCAAGGTATCCATCTTCAAGTTAGGTATCCCGGCTAGGGCATGTCGATTCAACCAAGGCATCTTGGTACTAGCTCACCCAAGGTATTCAGGCTTAATCCAAGTATTTTGGACTCAACTAGGGCATCCCATTCTTATAAACGAAGCATTGTTGCCAATGTGATGATAGTTTTGTTTTCTTTTTTTTAGCGATCACACGTGAAGCATCACACGGGCCAGTTCACTATCTTTCATCTTAACCCACGTGTACAAGACCTAAGGGCGTGCTCATATAAGTGTGTGAGTGTCATATATTACGATACCTCAACTACATAATATGCTGGGCACGACTCAAGGCTCATTGCCCAATTGTCCCGTCTAGGTGCCTTGCCAATCCTTCACTAGACGAGACTCGGATCGACACTCCTCTATTGATCCATGGGTAAGCAAGGTTCGGTCCATCAAGCCTCAACACTGGTTTGAGACCGAGTGAGACCCGTTCGTGTACCGGGGTGTGAATCAACCAACATATGAGCAAGCCATACAAAATAGATTTGTGACATACATACGACTATTCATGGGTAAGCATACGACTAAACCTGACAACGTAGTATATCACCCGACCGAAGGGTTATGAATTTTACTTACCTTCGAAGAAGAAGGGGGAGGTTTGCTAAGGAAATGTCCAATTAGTGATGTGGCAACGAGTGTGACCAAAAGAGGGAGAGGAAGGCATGCAATGAAGAGGAGAGAGAAGAGTGAGCCAAGAATTGAGAGAAATGAACGGGCTATGCCTCTATTTATAGGCCAAATTCCCATCATTACCTTTCCAAGTGGTTCAATAGGCTTGTTGAAAGTGGCAAGCCTATTATGAATAGGTGGCAATGCTACATGGAAGAGGTGGCAAGTTTTAGGGGACGAGTGGCAAAGTTAGTTTGATGGTGTGGTATGCCTAATGCCGTAAGGAACCACTTATCTTTTGTCTTATTGGGCTACTTTTATCATTTAATGATGTCTTGGCTAAAACTTGCTCTTCAAGACACAATTTAGGTGTAATAATAACCAACGCATATAGTGACACCTAAGCCAGTGACTCACCTTATTCATTTAATGCTCAAAATATAATAATTATGAAGCTTGGATTTTAGACGTATACTTCTATCTATCCAAAATTTGCTCTCCACGCTAAGCCAATCTTCTAGAATCTTCCATCATCTCTCTTCAAAGGAACATTAAACAAACAAGAGAATGAAGCCGATGGAAGCGCCAACATTATTGGGCGAGAGGTTTTCATGTTTATTTATGACTGAATGTACCATTTGAGTCAAGGGTTCGGACTATTTCATGGTTGGGCTAAGCTGGTTGCAACTAAGCCTACTTGTGTTGACTAAGTTGATAGCCCATATAATGGGCATGGTGCCCTTATCCATGGCCAATCCCCACTATTGGTGTATTGATTTCATAGTCATTTCTCATATGTTGGAACCGCGAATGTTGTACACTTGTATTCCGATCATGGCCACGAAACATTCTGCGGAGTATGAACATTTCACAAGATGTTGTACTATTTCTTTTTTTGTCTCAATTAAGGTGCTTCGAATAATGCTGAGTGGGTTACGTGAAAGTGCCCAATTTTTCAGTACGTGGATTATGATCATTTTGGCCTCAACCATGGATATTGTCATGGCTGTTTGCAACTAAGCCTACTTGTATTGCCTAAGTCGGTGGCCCATCTAATGGGCATGGTATCCTCGTTTATAGTCGATCCCTATTATTGGCGCATCGACTCCATAGCTATTTTTGATAGGCTAGAACTGTGGATATTACATGTTCCTATGGTGGTCATGGCCATGAAACATCCCGCGGAGTATGAACATTTCACAAGATGTTGTACTGTTTCTTTTATTGTCTCAATTATGGTGTTTCTAATAATAATGAGTGGGACGTGAAAGTAGCCAATTTTTACAAAATAGTTATTCTCAGTACTTGCATTACGATCATCTTGGCCAGAGCTACATACGCCATTTCAATATTAATATCAACCCTTATTAGAAAACAAAATCCCATGTACGAAAAATTTGGATACGCGAAATCACAAGATTTGTTATTTTTATCATACTTACGTGCCATGTTATGCGTTCATTGTAGATTATTAAATGTAATTGTGGAATATTAATATCAGAATGTTGATAGTGTATCGAATTATATATTAAATAATAATATTATAATTATTTCATTTTTCTTGTTTTTTAGTTTGCCAATTTTCCTCAACCATAGATATTGTCATAGCCAATAGGGCTATTCTGTGGTCAGGTTAGGCTGGTTGTAACTAAATTTACCTATGTTGGCTAAGTTGGTGGCTTATCTAATGGGCACGGTACCCTCGTTTATGGCCAATCCCTACTATTGGTGCACCCCATTTTTCGTAGGCTAGAACCATGGATGTATCACGCTAGTATGGCAATCATGACCATGGAACATCTTGTGGAGTATGAATATTTCACAAGATGGTGTCATGTTTCTTTTATCATCTGAATTACAGTGCTTCTAATATTGATGAGTGGGGTTACACAAAAGTGGCCAATTTTTACAAAATTGGCTATCCTCAATTCGTGGGTTGTGATTGTCGCAACCTCACCCTTGGAAACAGGTTGGACCACCTAGGGTTTGACTAGTAGATTACTAAGCCTAAATTGAGCTTGGGCTCCCAAGCTCATACCAATTTGCAACCTAGGGCTTAAGTTTTTAGAATGTAAATAATTTTTACTTAGAATCGCCACTAATCTATTTTTTGGTGGGTCGGTTAGAAACCCAAGTAAAGTAACGGGAGAATTATTTTACTCCTACGAACCAGAGAATATGGGATCGGAGATTTGATTACGTTAGATTTCTCTAACGCCCTTTCGATACTTTTTCTCTTTTATTTTTAAAAAATTTACAGGCAGCTTGCATTGGTTTTAATTTACTCCCTAACATGTAATGTAATCATGCGAATGCGTAACCATTATCTAACACCCAATAAAATAAAGCAATGAATAAATTGCGAGCACATGTAGGATATACTTACCTCAAAGCAACGAAAGTATTTGTGATGTTAACTTAAAAATTATATCAATGATCCTAGATATAATTTCTAATTAACACATAATCATTCAAATATTTTTAAAGATTTTCACTTATTTGATGAGGCCTAAAATTACATGCAATGCATGCAATGACATATAAAAAAATGTCTAACTAAATTTTTTTTCCAAGGATGACCTAATTCTACGTGACAATGACATTTTTTTATGTTTTGATCCACACAATCACCATGATGATCCACATAAAAACACTCTGTCTCAAAGGGAGGCTGCTCACGAATAGTTGTATGATGGTGAGGGACGCCATAATACTGATAGTGTTGACTGCCAAAAAATATGACTATTTTTTCGGATTGTTGGTGGCCATGATGGAGAATCTAGCACTGAGGATTTATCAAACCCTTGTCTTGGGTGGTGTCTCACCAAAAGCCGTTGGGAAGGCTGATGTCGATTTAGAACACCATTGTTGCGGTCAATGACACCATGAACGTCAGCACGCTTTTTGTCTTCTTGAGCCAGTCGTATCACTTGTTGAGATATTTCTCATGACCATTTTGTTGTTGCACGGGGAATGCAATGTTATGATTGTCAACATTTGAAGGTGAGCTCTATGAACATAGGAAAGATAAGACAAAACAACTCAGTGATTTATAAAATAAGATGTGGGGACTCGTGCATTTGTTTACCTTAGTTTGCTATTAGCATCTATTTGTAATAAGATGTCATCATTGTTACCCTTCGAATTAACATGCTCTCGATCCTCCATTTTCGCTCTTGAGCTCTGAAAGGCATTCTCACCTCATTGAGTTCTGCTCGTAGCATGGTGACCTAATGTAAGGGCCGCGAAAGACGAGTTTTCACACTTGTTGATGAATATCCCACTCACTAATAATCATTTATCAGAATAATAATGAATGGTGTCATTTTGGACTCTGGGATTATGAGAAAATATTGTCTATGATTAATATGCTAAGTAGGCAAATGAAACCGTCGAGTTTACTCATCTGAGTCATTTTATGAGGAGTAGGTGTGGTTTGGGTCTTTCTTTCTTTCGTTCGATTTTCTCTTTTGGCCCAATAGACCAGAAAACTCCTACCCCTGTTACATCTGGCCTAACAGGTAGGAAATTCTTAGACCTATTATCCTAGAGTTCAACAAATAGAGTTTTTCGTATTAGGTCATACCAAATAATAAAAATTTTGCTGGTGAGAATTATCCAAAAAATCCAAGACCTTTTTGTTGATTCAGTCTCAAATTGTCTAACAAATTTTGCTGATGAGAATTATCCACAAAAACCCTAAATCTCTTTAACCTTCATGACTTCGAAAATGTTCTCAAAGATCCTAATTTTGCCATAGCCACTTACTAGTGATTGGCATGTGGCTCTCGTGCTACTGGCATGCGACTCGCGTGTTGCGTTTTCGGGATGTGGATAGCTTTTTTCCCCCTTCCGCACCATGATCCTATCTAGCACTTTGCATGGTCTTTGGTACTAGGTTGAGGAGAAGATTTTCCCCAGACGACTAATTCCTTGACTTTCTGAATGGTCTTTAGCACCGGGTGAATAATATGGCCCATTAGAAGTAGTGCCGTTACGCTAATCCACACCATGATCCTGAATTTAATATCCTGTAGATCGAATACTCTTTATGAGAGGGCGTGAAGGTTCTTATCGCGAGAAGATGGGTCGCTGCTATAGATGTAATGCGGTCAGCACAATCACCATCATGATCCACATAAAAACACTCCTCCTTAAAGGGAGGTCGCTCACGAATAGTAGTACGATGGTGAGGGATGCTAGAATGTTGATGGTGTTAACTGCCAAAAAATGCAACTGCCAAAAAATGCGAGTATTCTCCCGGATCATTGGCTGCTATGATGGAAAACCCGATGTTGTAAGGATTTGTCGAATCCTCACCTTAGGTTGTGTCCTGCCAAAAGCCATCGAGAGGGCTGATGCCAATTTGCAATGCCGTTGTTGCGGTCAATGATGCCATGACTATTAGTATGCTTTTTGTCTTCTTGAGCCAATCATATCACCTGTTGAGATCCTTCTCATGACGATTTTGCCATTACACGAGGAATGCAATATTATGATAGTCAACATTTAGAGGTGAGTCTTATGGACACATGAAAGATAACAACATAATTTAGTGCTTTATAAAATAAAACGGGAGGACTCGTGCACTTGTTAATTGTTACTTACCTCAATTTACCAATTTGGATCAACATCTATTTGCAATACGATGTTGCCATTGTTACCCTTTGAATTAACATGCTCTTGATCCTCCATTTTCATTCTTGAGCTTCGAAAGGAAATCACGCTTCATGATTAAGTTTTGCTTGTAGTATGGTGGCTTAATATAAGGGCCGCGAAAGACGAGTTTTCACATTTGCTGACGAGTATCGCACTCACCCATCATCATTTATCATAATAACAATGAATGGCGTCATCTTGGACTTCGGGGTTATGAGAAAATATTGACTATGATTAATATGCTAAGTAGACATATGAAACTACTGGGTTCATTCATCTGAGTCATTTTATGAGAAGTAGGCGTAGTTTGGGTTTTTCTTTCTTTCATTTAGTTTTCTCTTTTGTCTCAATAGATTGGCAAACTCTTGCTCATATTACATTTAGCCTCATAGGCAGGAAATTCTTAGGCCTGTTGTCCTAAAGTTGACCAAATAGAGTTTTTTTACCTTAGGTCACCAAATAGATTGGTTTTCTCTTTTGGCTCAATAGATTGGCAAACTCTCGCTCATATTACATTTAGCCTCATAGGCAGGAAATTCTTAGGTCTGTTGTCCTAAAGTTCACCAAATAGAGTTTTTCACCTTAGGTCACCAAATAGATTGGTTTTCTCTTTTGGCTCAATAGATTGGCAAACTCTCGCTTGTATTACATTTAGCCTCATAGGCAAGAAATTCTTAGGCCTGTTGTCCTAAAGTTCACCAAATAGAGTTTTTCACCTTAGGTCACCAAATAGATTGGTTTTCTCTTTTTGGCTCAATAGATTGGCAAACTCTCGCTCGTATTACATTTAGCCTCATAGGTAGGAAATTCTTAGGCCTGTTGTCCTAAAGTTCACCAAATAGAGTTTTTCAACTTAGGTCACCAAATAGATTGGTTTTCTCTTTTGACTCAATAGATTGGCAAACTCTTGCTCATATTACATTTAGCCTCATAGGTAGGAAATTCTTAGGCCTGTTGTCCTAAAGTTCACCAAATAGAGTTTTTCACCTTAGGTCACACTAAAAGCAACCAAATAAAATTTTATCAGTGATAATTATCCAAAAAATCTAAGACCTTTTTGCTCATTCAGTCTTAAATTGTCTAACAAATTTTGCCGATGAGAATTATCCAAAAAAATCCTAAACCTATTTAACCTTCATGGTTTTGGAAATGTTCTCGAAAATCCTAATTTTGCCCTAGCCACTAACAAGCAACCATCATGTAACTACCGTATGGCCTGTGTGTTGTGTTTTCGAAATGCAAATGACTTTTTTTCCCTTCTACACCATAATTCGACTAGCATTTTACATAGTCTTCAGCTATAGGCTGAACAGAAGATCTTCCCCGGGTGACTAATTTCTTAATTTTTTGAATGGTCTTTAGAGCTATCGTGACCTGCCCTCACTGATGGGAGTTGATTGTCAGGAGGGATGGCGTTTATGGGCATTTCACCATGAGATCTCCCTCATAGTATATCAAAAACACCACATGAGTTTGATAGGTCATTGTCGTAACTCTCCCAAGTCTATGCCCATGCAAAGTGGAAAAGTTTCGTGACCCAACCTTTTGCATTGCAAATGGATACGGAGATGAGTTTAGGGATATCTTTACCTTGGTTGCTCTTATAAAGATACTTCCACAAATGGACGGCATCACTTCGTCCTTTTTTGGGTTGTAGCAACCAGTATGCTAAACCTCTGTGAGCCCTAAGAGATCCAATGCTCCACGGTCACTTTTTTACAAGGTATTTTTACAAATAGACAGCGTTACTTCGTTTCATTTGCAGTTGTGGTGATGAGTATGCTAAACTGTGGTGAACCTTGATTAAGATTCATACCCTACATGGCAGGTTCATTTTATTATCTAAGTTGATTAGACAACCTAAAATAAGACTTTAGGAGTCACCATTAGCCTCTTTTTGGGGTCGGCTACAAAGCCCAATCAAGGGTTGTGAGTGCTCCCTCAATTTCTACACAACCAAAGATCTAGGGTTTGGGAACTTGGGTTACGTTAATATTGCTACTAACGCCTTTTCGATATCTAATAGTTATTGTATTTACTTAAAGAGTCTATGTGTGTCTTTTTACTTTTTCCCCTATATAAAATTAAAAATGGTGATCATGCATGAATATCAATTTCATGCAATTAATTCTACTCAAAAGGAAAAAGAAAGCAAACAATTGAAATCTAAAATACGGTGCGGTAAGTAAACACCCAAGAAAAGTGGTAATTCTTAAACGTGCAATCCTAAAGTGAAAAGAAAATGTGGCAAGGATGAGCTTGCAACTTGTCAGGTGTTTATACAATATAAGAGAAAACCTGAAACATATGTCGGGTATTAAATGAATGATATAATAGGAATGGGTCGAAAAGGATATCGACATTGCCATTTACCAAAAAAAGAAAGGTCAGAAAGGATATCGACCATCATCCTTCAGGATCACCGACTTCAAAGGACCGCCATCTTTAAGCCTATTCTAATGCTTGAATTAAAAGACAATTCAATGCAATTATAACAAATCATGGCATTCAAGGATCAAACGTTAAATGAGACAATCAAGAAACAATCACAAGGATGGCCTTGGGATCAGCCTTTGCTTATCCATGCAACGAGCCATAAATTTAGACACAACTTATGGTAATTAACCATCGTTGAAAATCACCCACGGTGATTAATACCATAAGTTCCTAAGGTCGAGTTCTAGGTATTGCCCAAAAGAACCCATGAATGCATGCATCGTGCCAGTACAGATATCTAGAAATCACATGCATAAACTTTGAAAGTAAATGCCATGCAAACTCGAAAGCTTTGATTCTCAATCAAATAAACAATTAGTAACCCAACACCGAGTCAATTCACTCATTCATCATGCACCAAACACAATCACATGCTCCAAATAATTGTTGAATGATCTTTCTATTTTCTGGAAATTTTAGTGCTTAGAGTTCAAGAAACGAGGATCAAAAGTCATGAACACATCAATGACAGTTTCTGCATGCATAAATTTCTAAAAATCCTCGAACACGATTAAGTCCTAAAGAGCAAAATAGGGGAAATGACAACATATTCATCAAAAGACAAGCAATTGAGGATGAACCCATGAATAATCAACTCTGAAAAATTTATAGCACATCAAACACATCATGAGGAACAACTTTCATGGGAAAGCTTCATGAGATAAGCAATGTATGAATTTACGAAAATCAAGGAACTCAGTTCAACGCAACAAAATAGAGTAGGGCAGCAGTATTTCAAGGCAATCTGGTCATGTTAATGATGTCAAAAAATTCTCAAATTTTGTCACAACGTAGACATGCGAATGGCAATCAAGTTTTGTGAATAATTAGACCTCAGAATCTTCACCAGAAAATTCACACAAGCAAAAGACAGGCACAGAATTTAGCATATACGCATTCCGGATTTTAATTTTTTTCAGATTTCAAGTAAACTTCATGAAAATGGAAAAGTGGACTATTGACATGCAAATGAGTCAATCTTAGCATCATTAGAAAGATTAAGGTGTGTTTTGAAACTTCTTAAGAGGCATCGAACTCAATTAAGGTCAATTAATGTTCAATTTATGATGTTTGCAAAAATGCGCAATATGATAGCACATAGGCTAGCAAGCATAATCACAAAATGCATGGTTTAGAACATCTACATGATAAGATAAAAATGGGAGAAAAGTCATGTAGATTACATGCAAAGCTATGATCATTATTTATGAAGGGACTTTCGCCTAATTGTGATCACAAAGCATTGTGCAAAATTAGCAAAAGCAAGTCAAGTACATTCAACAAGCACAATTACAGAACCAAAACCAAACTTCCAAATGCAATTATTTGAGCAAACGATATCTGATTGACATGATCCATACCTTTTAGAAAGGTAATGAGATGTGCTATGATTTTCACGAGACATTAGAGTTAAGAAATCATAATTGTATATCCAATCTCAGCCAAACTGTATTACAATTCCAATAGGGGCAGACAAGACCTAAAGTCAGTTAACAGAGGTTCTCATCTATTTAGTGAACTCCAAAAAATCCGAAATTTTTTTATGTTGTAGTCAATACCTATGTGAATATTTTTCATGAAGAGACCTAAATCTAGATTTTCACAAAAAAATCATTAAAAATTCAGCAATATTGCAGGTTGGATAACACAGCATGCAAATAGGTTAGATTTCATGAGTTTGCCATGATCAGGCATACTCTGAATATTCCGAGAAAAATATTGTTATAGCCAACATGTTTTAAAGCATTTTTTTTTTTTTTTTATGAGACAATCCTCTTGGATTTCAACACACAAGGCAGCAAAAAATCAAACAGAGAACTCATGTTCGGCGCATCAGTGCAACAAGCCATTTCAGACCTAAGGTTGGTTCACAAAGGATCACATCACTTTAAGTTCATTAGAAAAATCCAGAAAAAAGATATGTTGTAGTTAGATTGTATCAAACGACTTTCGTGTAGGAATCGACTCCAAAATAACAATAGAAGAATCAATAAAAAAAAAATGGACAAATTTGCTAACTTCGGGTAAAATTTAGAAAAATTAGTTACTGCAGTTTGCATATCACTGATTCGAACTTCAAAAACTATTTTCTGATAGCAAATGATGTCAAATTAGGCACCATAAGATATCAAATTGAAACTCTTCAAGCATACTACAAAACATCATCACAAAGCTATTATACATGCATCTAGCAATTATGGATCATCAATATGAAGCACAAATAAGGTCCTAGAGTGAATCCTAGCCCTGGTTATCTATCATATCACAAAGCTAATATACATGCATCTAGCAGTTATGGATCATCAATATGAAGCACGTATAAGGTCTTATAGTGAATCCTAGCCCCGGCTGTCTATCATAGCCTTGCTTCATCAAATTTGAGTTTATGATTATTACCTTTTGCACGATTCCAATCAAATTGAGTTTCAACACGCAATCTCCTCCACAAGACAGTAGCAAGGACATGTCGAGGAAGCTTCAAGGATCTTCAAGGATCACCAGAGGGGTTGGTTCACCATTGGTTCATTGACTCGAGGAATCAGCTCGGTTCGAGCCGATTTGGATCACTGCGGCAGGGAGGGTGAGATGATCGGAGGCTTGCTGAGGGGTGTTCTAACGACTAGTAGCTTGGGCGGAGAGAGGAGGATGCCGAAGGAGCTGGGTGTAGCGGCGGCATCGTCAGCGAGGGGCTGGTCGCTGGCGGTGAGGCGAAATCGTGTGAGGTGGTTAGAGAGGAGGAGAAGAAAGCGGGAAAAAGAGAGAGAAGGGAGAGATTTTCTGAAATTTTCCTCTTAACATTTGCACAAAATGAGCCATCCTCCTAATTTTTGGAGAGAAAATTAATTTATACTAGTCCTCAAGATTGCATCTTATCTGTAGGATTGATCAAAGGGCTAAGATCCAATCCTATTCCATTGATCTAATCTTGTTTTTTGGATTAATTGCATTTTTTTTTAAAGTCAAGATGCACTCTTGATGAATGGTGCTGATCTAATCATGAGATTAGAGGCTTTTTTGCAATTTTTTTGAATTTGAAGGGTAATTTTGCAAAATTTGTAAAATTTTGGGGCAAAATCATATATTTGAAAATCAAAGACATGAGGAGCTTAGCCGTGAGGCGGGCCATCTCATGGTGGTTGTCAGTTGCCAAGAACCAACCAGAGGAGGGCTGAACGGGCCTCCTCTATTGGTGGCCATGGGTGCACCTAATTAGACTTTCCTATACTAAATTGGGCAACATATAATTTCTTACCAAAAATTGCAAATTAATTGAAATTAAATTAAATTATAATTGCAATATACCTATTGAACAAATTGCCCACATTTAGATTGACCTATTGCATTCAAATGGACACTAAAAGGTATGCACGACCTTTATGTCCAAGTTAAATTGAACGCCAATTTTGAAATTGAATCTCAATTCATCAAATTAAACCTTAGTCTTACATGGGTCAACTTGAATTTCGTAGCTTGCAACTCATTAGCCCTACTTAGAGAAGTCCCGAAGTGAATTTCTCAAAATTGAACCCAAATTTGTACTTAGCTCATAAAATTGAGTAGAATGGAATTGTTCGCTCACAAATTGTGTTGAACCGATCCGGACCCCTAACTCAAGGCAAAAATGTCAATTCATGTTTCGACTTACCTTATCTCAAAATTGATTGAATGAGTGAATGGGTAATTATTTCTAGATCAAATGTCGCAAAAGGAACTAGGTCTAATTATGACTAGAACAAAAGTAATTTTATTTTTGGTCGATTTCAAACCTAAAACTGAAAAATTTGGAAAATGAGATTGTTAATTGATTTTTGTGAAATTTTAAATGCCAAAGTCAAATTAAAGTTAAAATGAGATGATTTTGAGATTTTTGTGTTTTTCGATTTTTTTGGTCAAAAGCTCAATTAAAGGTCAAATTCTAATTGACTTTTCACTAGAAGTTTGATTTTGTGATCAAATCTTTGAATTTTTCCAAAATTTTAACTTTCTAAAATGAAATTGAACTTGAAAGCAATCTTTCTATGTAAAAATCCACGTTTTGACTGGGGTTGACCAAAAAATCAACCCAAAAGTCAACCGTTTGACTTTTCAAAATTTTTTATGTGAAATGAATAGGAAATTGCCTATTGAAATTAAGCCAACAAATAGAATTGAAAAATGACACTTTTTGCTTAAAAATGGGCTTTGTCACGATGGAAACCCTAATTTTGATTTTTTTACATTTATTGACACATTGATTAAAAATCAAATGTCAACCAGTATCACGCAAATGTTATGGCCCACTAAAAGGAGCGCCATCACGTTGATCCACACCATGATCCCGACTTTTAATATCCTGTAAATGGAATAATCATTGTGAGAGGCGTGAAGGTTGTAATCGCGAGAAGATAGGTCACTGCTATAAATGTAATGGTGATTCCCACAATCACTATCACGTTCCACATAAAAACACTCCACCTCATAGGGCCCACTCACAAATAGTAGTATGACAACGGAGCAGAAAGAGAAGGCTCTGGGCAAAAAAAACCTGATCTACAAGTGATTTTGCGAACTTAGGTATCGATCTTTTCCATCTCATATTGGGAAATCAACTAAAGGCGTGCCACGGTTATAATGATTACCTAGATCTAGAACACACTGGATATTTGCTAAAGGTTTGGTTTTTATCATGCTTTTCAAAATTTGGGTGCTTGTATGTTCATTTTGATTCGCATTTCGCAGCTATCATTTCTTGAAAAAAGGTATTGAAAGGATAATATGCACGAAACCTATCAACCATCATCATTCATTCGTCATCTTCTTTAATGCCATAGTTTTTCTCAGCTCTATTCCACGATCCTAATTCATTTATTTGGATCAAAAACTTGGAATTTCTGTGAAATACTCTACTATATGTTGTGATCCTAAGCTTAGTACCAATCAACTTTTATTCTTTCCAAATTATTTCTTTTGTAAAATTTAGAGTTTTGCGAACATTTTTCTGAGAAATGTTGGTTAGATCGCTTTGACATTGTTGGAGAAATTTTGTACAAATATTGGGTTAGAACACTTAAATAAAGAATTACTTGGCTACCTTCAAGAGCGACTTCAGTCGGCTACGTAGAGGACCAAATGCAAGAGGGTAAAAAATGACAGATGGAGATATATATATATGCATAATTTCTTGATGGTCATTGCGAATCTACTTGTGATTATAGCCTTGCAAGTGGCCGTAAATTCACCTGGAGGAGTCTATCATGAAGACTCCGCGGCTAGAAATTACATGGCGGGTACAAGTGTTTTGTCACACAAGTACCTGGGTGAGTACAAAATTTTTATGAATTACAATAAATTTTATTTCCTCATATTTATTATGGTAATTATAATTCTCATAAGTGGCATATCGCAAATGCAGAGGATATAAATCAAAACCACCAGGTTCATCATATGGATCGCAATTATTTTTGCAGTAGCGACTTTCTTTTGTCAATATTGGTGTTGAGCGTGAATAGGAAGGGTAATTTGACGTATGAGATAGTGGGGATTACAATTATCGCATGGATTCCATCCATGATTATTATTTGAGGGTTGTAAATTTATTGCATGATCGAGAAATCGCATCGTTAGGAGAATGGAGACACACCGAGAGCTTTCTGGTTGCTTATTATATGCTGACCATGTCAATTTATCCAAGCTTACTAAAGAAAGGCATAACATTATCAAACATACATTTAAAGTGCCTTAATAGCTGATTTACCATAGGCGTATTTCCCAGCGTTGTGCTTAATGCACCAAAACTGACCAACACTATGATTGACGCAACTATCATCACTTGCAGCATCAAATTGTAATTCTTGATGAACTAGCCATTAGGGGTGACTTCAGCAACCCCTTGGCAAAGGCCAATGCAGATGCTTTTATTGCCTACCAAGGGCTTGGTAAATTCTCCTTCACATCCTTTGCTGTAGCTCCTTCAACTCTACTCCTATCCTCTCTTTGAATTTGGGCCACCTAAATATCATATTGGGAGTAGATGGATACGAGCTTGCCAATAGCCCATATGTAGGTCTTGGCAATCAGTCCCACCACCCCGGACATTATCATAGTTCTAACATCCTTATTGATGGGGCCGATGGCCATCATGAGCGACACTGTTGCGACCAAGCCTTCATTTACATTGAACATGGCGATGTAGAGCTACTGAGCTCACTTTGACTAGTTTAGGAGCTCAACCCTGAAGGAAAATGTGGCAATGGTTGAATTGATAGTTCAACCTCTTCCTTGAGGACTAAAGTAATGGTTGAGTTGAATTGTCAATCTACCCCAGCTTCCTAAAGAAATGTATAACATTATCAAATATACATTGTCAAATTAAAATGGTTTGAAAGCCTCTACTAGAAGACTTAACCACGGGCATATCATCCAACTTAATTACATGGCCATCTTCAAGAGCGACTTCGGTTGACGGCGTAGAGGACTAAACACAATGGGGGAAGAAATGACAGAAGTAAATACAAATATGCTGAATTTCTTATAGGTCATTGCGAATCTAATTGTGACCATGGCTTTCTAGGTGGCCGTAAATCTATTTGGAGGAGTCTATCAAGAAGACTCCATAGTTGGAAATTACAAGGGGGTATAACTGTTATGTCGCACAAATACTTAGGCAAGTAAAAACCTTTTATAAATCGCAATACAATTTGTTTCCTCATGTCCATTACAGTAATTATAGTCCTCGTAAATGGCATATCACAAACGTGGACAATATGGACCAAGATCACTAGGCAGCAACAACTTTCTCATCATCAATATTGGTGTTGAGCACGAATGGAAATGGTAATTTGATGTATGAGACAGCTGGTGTTGCAATCATCGCATGGATTTCATTTATGATTATTCTTTGAGGATGGCAAATTCATTGCGTCGCTAGGAGAATAAGGACACACCTAGAACTTTGTGGTTGAATGTTGTATCCTAACTATGTCTTGTCCAAGCGACCTAATAAAAGACGTAGCATTATTAAACATATATTTTTAAATTAAAATGGTTTGAAAGCGCCCTACTAGCGGACTTAACAATGGGCGCATCCTTAGTCTTAATTACATAGCTATCTTCAAGAATGACTCTGGTCGGCTTCATAGAGGACCAAATGCAAGGGGAGAAGAAAGGACAGAAGGGGATACAAATATGGATGCTTGTTTGTTCATTTTGATTTGCATTTCGCTGCTGTCATTTCTAGGGAAAAGGTACCCAACAGATAATGTGCACAAAACCCAACACCCATCATCATTCATTTGTTGTCTTCTTCAATGCCGCAATTTTTCTTAGCTCCAATCCACAATACTAATCCACTTATCTAGATTAAAAAATTGATCTCTATGAAATACTCTGTTACATGCTATGATTCTAAGCTTAGTTCCAACCGACTTTCTTTCTTTTAAGATTATTTCTTTCATAAAATTTAGAGTTTTAAGGACCTTTTTTCCGAGAAATGTCAATTGGATTGCTCTGACGTTGTTGGACAAATTTTGTACAGATACTAGGTTAAAACACTTAAATAAGAATTAAAAAACCTAATACCTTCGCATGGGTCATGTACATATTATTGAAGGAAGTACATCTAAAAAACCTGGTACTATCGCGTACATCATTGACCGCAACAATGACATTCCAAAATCCACTTCAAAGGGAGGCCGCTCGTGAATAGTAGTATGATGGCGAGGGACGCCAAAATGTCAATGGCGTTGACTACCAAAAAATGTGAGTATTCGTCTAGGTTATTATTAGCCATGATGGAAAACTCAATGTTGTGGATATTTGTCGAACCCTCGTTGATGCCGATTTAGAACTCCATTGTTACAGTCAATGATGCCACGATCGTCAGTGCATTTTTTGTCTTCTTGAGCTAGTCAGATCACCCTTTAATATCCGTCTCATGATTGTTTCACCGTTGCACGAGGAATGCAATATTATGATAGTTAGCACTTAGAGTTGAGCCCTATTGACACACGGAAGACAAGATAAAATAATTTAGTGGTTTATAAAATAAAATGGGGGGACAGAGGACTCGTGCACTTGTTAATTGTTACTTACCTCAATTTGCCAATTCGAATTAGCATATATTTGCAATACGATGTCGCTGTTGTTGCCCTTTGAAATAACACGCTTATCCATTTTCGCTCTTAAGCTCAAAAAGGAATTCGCGCTTTGTGATTAAATTCTGCTTGTTACCATGGTGGCTTAATATAAGGGTTGCGAAAGACGAGTTTTCACACTTGCTGATGAGTATCGCAATCACTAATCATCATTTATCAAAATAACAATGAATAGCATAAGCTTAATAGCATCGATTTATAGTTCGGAAATATTCCCATTAAAGTTGCGTGCCCAGGAACACGTAAATGGAGTCGCCATGAACCAAGTGCTAAATGTAATTTTGACGTTATTGGTTATTCCGCTATACAAGGTGATCACCCTCGACGGGGTTGCTTTCGTGTTAAAAGCATGTCTTAGTTAGGGAGTGCATTCTTTGCATTATCATGTTAGAGACAAAGGGGAAGACTCCGAAGGAGAAGTGGCGATTCTTTGGGGAATTCTTTGAGGCGAATTCTCTCGCCCTGATTTTAATTACTTGGCTACCTTTTAAGAGCAACTTCGGTTGGCTGCATAGAGGACCAAACGGGGGAAAAAATGACAAAAGGGGATATAAATATGCAGGATTTTCTGACGGTTATCGCGAATCTACTTGCGACCATGGCCTTGCAAGTGGCTGTAAATCAACTTAGAGGAGTCTATCAGGAAGACTCCATAGCTAGAAATTACAGGGTGGGTACAACCATTTTGTCGCACAAGTACTTAGGCAAGTACAAACTTTTTATGAATTGCAAAACATTTTATGTTCTCGTGTCCATTATGGTAATTATAATTGTCAAAAGCGGCATATCACAAATGCAAAGGATATAAACTAAGATTACTAGGTTTATCATATGGATTGCAATTATTTTTGCAGTAGTGACTTTCTTATTGTCAACGTAGGTGTTGAGTGCCAATATAAGATAGCGGGGATTGCAATTATCGCATGAACTCCATTCACGATTATTCTTTGCGGGTGACAAATTTATTGCATGATCAAAAAATCGTGTTGTTAGGAGAATGGGGACACATCGAGAACTTTCTGGTCACTTGTTATATGCTAACAAATCAATCTGTCCAAGCTTTCTAAAAAAAGGCATAGCATTATCATATATACATTTTCAAATTAAAACAATTTGAAAGCACCCTAATAGCGGATTTACCACGGGTGCATTCCCCAGCCTTGTACACTATGATTGATGCCACCATCACTACTTATAGCATCAACTTGTAATTCTTGATGAACATAAGCTACTAGGGGGGGGCTAGCAACCCCATGGCAGAGGCCAGTACAAATGCTTCTACCGCCTACTATGAGCTTGATAAATTCTCCCTCACATCCATTTCCTCAGCTCATTCGGCTCTATTTTTGTTCTTTCTTTGAATTTGGGCCACCTAAATATCATATTGGGAGCAGACTGAGACGAGCTCGCCAATAGCCCATATGCAAGTCTTGGCAATTAGCTCTATTGCCTCAAATATTGTCATAGTTCTAACATCCTTGTTGACGGCTTCGATGCCCATTATGAGTAACATCGTTGTGACCAGGCCTTCATTTGCATTGAGCATGGTGAAGTAGAGCCACTGAGCTCGCTTCCACATGTTAAGGAACTCAGCCTTGGAAGGAAGAGTTGGCAATGGTTGAGTTGATGGTTCAACCTCTTGTTCAAAAACTGAAGTAATGATTGAGTTGGGTTGTCAATTTGTCCAAGCTTCCTAAATATAGGTATATCATTATCAAACATACATTCCCAAATTAAAATGGTTTGAAAGCACCCTACCAACAGATTTAACCATAGGCATATCCTCAAACTTAATTACATGGCCTCTTTAAAGAGCGACTCCGGTTAGTTGCATAGAGGACTAAATGTAAGGGGGGAAGATGTGACAGAAGTGAATACAAATATGTTGAATTTCTTGTTGGTCATCGTGAATCTACTTGTGATCATGGCTTTCCAAGTGCCCTTAAATCCATTTGGATGAGTCTATTAAGAAGACTGCACGGCCGAAAATTACAAGGGGGTACAGCCGTTATGTTACACAAGTATCTGAGTAAGTAAAATTTTTTTACGAATTGCAATATAATTTGTTTCTTTATGTCCATTACAATAATTATAATTTTCATAAGTGGCATATTACAAGCACAAAGGTTATGGACCAATATCACCAGGTAGCAGCAACTTTCTCGTCATCAATATTGGTGTTGAGTGCAAATGAAAATGATAATTTGACGCATGAGATGGTTGAGATTACAATCATTGCATGGATTCCATTTATGATTATCCTTTGAGGGTGGCAAATTCATTGCCTAATCAAGAAATCGTGTCACTGGGAGAATAAGGACACACCTAGAGCTTTGTGGTTGATTGTTGTATACTGACCATGTCAATTTGTCCAAGTGTTTTAAAGAAATGTGTAATATCATCAAACATACATTTTCAAATTAAAATGGTTTGAAAATGCCCTACTAACGGACTTAACTATGGGCACATTCACCGCTTTAATTACATGGCCACTTTCAAGAGCAACTCCGGTTGGTTGCATAGAGAACCAAACGCAAGGGGGGAAGAAATTGTTCATTTTGATTTGCATTTTGTACCCTTCGTCTCAGGCATAATTATATAAAACAAAATCCAAAAGATGCTTGCAACCATTGCAAAAACGAGGGCTGCCCTGCCAAAGCTGAGGCTCTTGCACATTCATGAGAACATAAAGGACGACAACTCACTTACAGCCAGGCTCACAGCGAAGCCAAATGCTATCCCCTTGGCTCGGAGCCTTAGGGGAAAGGCTTCCGAAGCATATATTGCGGTGACAGGCCCTAGGCCTAATTAAAGGAAAAAACATAGAGCACCAATGAAACGACAGCTACTCAGGATAGGTCTATCTTGCTTTGCTCAATTGTGTTGAAACAACTTGCAAGGGACAATAGAGATAAAAACATACCCTCTATGCTTAGCAACATCAACTTTTGCCTGCCGGTGTGGTCAAGGTGGAAAATAGGGTAGAGCATGCCCAATAATTTAATGAAATCAACCACGATTGTGGCAAGGCGCTTTCTATAGGAGTCGGACATACTTATGTTGCCGAAAATCCGTGGGCTTTGTAGGATGGCTTCAATGCCGCTTGCTTGTTTAAATAAATGCATGGCTACAGTACATGTTACAAGGTGAAAGACCGACCGGGTTGGGTACATGTACGACGAGGTGCTTTGTCGGGCCGGGTTGATAAGATTATCACAGTCAGAGATGCCCACAGATCTCTAAATGTCATTGACCTGACGAGCAGTCTCATTGTCGGAATCTGAGAACATGTTGATTACATGAATTGCGGTGACTAGGCGGCTCCGCAGGACCAACCACCTCGGCGATTCTGGCATAGCAAGTATGTCGACAGCCAAGAGATGCGACAAGATTACTGCCAAGCCTAATATTACTAGCAACCCAAGGTTTAGTTGGATTTTTCTTAGGAAAAGGTACCCAACGGATGTGCACGAAACCCAACACCCATCATCATTCATTTGTTGTCTTCTTCAATGTTGCAGTTTTTCTTAGCTCCATTCCATGATCCTAATCCACTTATCTGGATCAAGAAATTGGAGCCTCTATGAAATACTTTGCTAAATGTTGTTCCTAAACTTAGTTCCAACTGACTTTCATTTTTTCCACATTATTTCTTTTGTAAAATTTAGAGCTTTTCGGACCTTTTTTTTAGAGAAATGTCGATTGGATTGCTCTGACGTCATTGAAGAAATTTTGTATAGGTATTTGGTTAAAACACTTAAATAAAGAATTAAAAAACTTAGTACCTTCACATGGGTCATGTACATATTATTTAAGAAGGTAATCTAAAAAACCTAATATCATTATGTAGCGTCATTAACCGCAACAATGGCATTCCAAATCCACCTCAAAATGAGGCCACTCATGAATAGTAGTATGTTGGAGAGGGACTCCAGAATGTTGATAGCGTTGATCGCCAAAAAATGCAAGTATTCTTTCAAATCATTATTAGCCATGATGGAAAACCCGATGCTGTGGGGATTTGTTGAACCCTTTCCGACACCGATTTGGAATGCCATTGTTGTGGTTAATGATGCCACATCATGCTTTTTGTCTTTTTTGGCCAATCATATCACCTGTTGAAATCCTTCTCATGATTGTTTTGCCATTGCATGGCGAATGCAATATTATGATAGTTAGCATTTGGAGGTGAGCCCTATGGACACACGAAAGACATGACAAAATAATTTAGTGATTTATAAAATAAAATGGGGAGACTCGTGCACTTGTTAATTATTACTTACCTTAATTTGCCGACCCCAATCATCATCTATTTGCAATACAATGTCACTATCGTTGCCCTCTAAACTAACACACTTCCGATTCTCTGCTTTTGTTCTCGAGCTCTGAAAAGAATTTGTGCTGCGTGATTAAGTTTTGCTTGTAGTATGGTGGCTTAATATAAGGGTCACAAAAGATGAGTTTTCACACTTGTTGACGGGTATCACACTCACTAATAATCATTTATTAGAATAATAATGAATGGCATAAGCTCGAAAGCATCGATCTATAATTCGGAAGTATTCCCATTGACGTTGTGTGCCTAGGATGTGCAATCAAAGTCACCACGAACCATGTGCTAAGTGTAATATTGATGTTATTGTTCATTCCGCTATATAAGGCAATCACCCTCGGCCGGGTCGCTTTCGTGTTAATGGCATGTCCTATTTAGGGAGCATGGTCGTCTACATTATTACGTTGAAGACAAGAGGACCATGGAGGAAAGTAGCGATTCTTTGGGGAATTCTTCAAGGCGAATTCCCTCGCTTTGATTTTAATTACTTGGCTCCCTTCAAGAGCGCTTCCGGCCGGCAACGTAGAGGACCAAATGCAAGGTGGGTAGAAATGATAGAAGAGAATAGAAATATGCAAAATTTTCTAATGGTCTTCGCAATTATACTTGTGACCATGGCCTTCTAAGTGGCCGTAAATCAACCTGGAGGAGTATATCAAGAAGACCCCACGGTTGAAAATTACATAGCGGGTACAACTATTTTATCGCACAAATACCCATACGAGTACAAACCTTTTATTCATTGCAATTCATTTTGTTTCCTCATGTCCATTATAATAATTATAATTCTCATAAGTGACATATTGCAAATGCGGAGGATATAGACCAAGATCACTAGGTTTATCATATGGATCACAATTATTTTCATAGTGGCGACTTTTTCATTGTCAATATTGATGTTGAGTGTGAATAGAAAGGGTCATATGATGCATTAGATAGTGGGGATTGCAAATGTCGCATGGATTCCGTTCATGATTATTTTTTGGGGCGACAAATTTATTGCATGATCAATAAATCGCATCGCTAGGAGAGTGGGGACACTCTGAAAGTTTTCTAGTCGCTTGTTGTATGCTGACCATGTCAATCTATTTAAGCTTCCTAAAAAAAGGCATCACTTTATCAAACATACATTCTCAAATTAAAATTATTTGAAAGCACCCTAATAGCAAATTTACCACGAATGCATTCCTTAGCCTTATGCTCAGTGCGCCAAAACTGACCAACACTATGATTGTCATCGCCATCACCACTTGCGGTATCAACTTGTAATTCTTGATGAACGTAGCAACCTCATGGTAGAGGCCTCTACTATCTACCATGTGCTTGGTAAATTCTCCATCGCATCCTTCTCCTCAACTCCTTTGGCTCTACTATCATTCTCTCATTGAATTTGGGCCATCTAAATATCGTATGGGAGTAGACTAATACGAGCTTGCCAATAGCCCATATGCAAGCCTCATTAATTAGTCTCGTTGCCCTGGATATTGCCATAGTTTTAACATCCTTGTTAATGGCACTGATGCCCATCATGGTGACGTTGAGCCACTAAGCTCATCAACTTACTAAGCTCGCTTCAATAAGTTGATGAGCTTAGCCTCGAAAGGAAGATGTGTTAATGGTTGAGTTGATGGTTCAACCTCTTGCTTGAGGACTGAAGCAATGGTTGAGTTCGGTTGTCAATCTGTCCAAGCTTCTTAAATAAAGGTATTGCATTATAAAACGTACAATCTCAAATTAAAATGGCTTGAAAGCGCCCTGCTAGCGGACTTAACCACGAGTGTATCCTTGAACTTAATTACATGGCCACCTTCAAGAGCAACTTCAATTGACTGTGTAGAGAACTAAATGCACGTGGGTAGAACCGATAGAAGTAAATACAAATATGCTGAATTTCTTGTTGGTCATTATGAATCTACTTGCGACCATGGCCTTTTAGGTGGCCATAAATCCATTTGGAGGAGTCTATTAGGAAGACTCCACAACTGAAAATTACAAAGCGAGTATAGCTATTATGTTGCACAAGTATCTAGGTGAGTAAAACCCTTTTATGAATTGCAATACAATTTGTTTCCTCATGTCCATTATGGTAATTATAATTCTCATAAGTGGTGTATCGCAAACGAGAGGGCATGGGCCAAGATCATTAGGCAGCAACAACTTTCTCATCATCCATAAATAGAAATTGTAATTTGATACATGAGATAGTTATGATTGTAATCATCGCATAAATTTCATTTATGATTATTTTTTGGGGGGTGGCAAATTCATTGCTTAATCAAGAAATCGCGTAGCTAAAAGAATGGGGACACACCTAGAGTTTTGTTGTTGATTGTTGTGTTGGCCATGTCAATTTGTCCAAGCTCCTAAAGAAAGGCGTAGCATCGTCAAACATTCAATATCAAATTAAAATGGTTTGAAATCGCCCCACTAGTGGACTTAACCACGAGTGCATCCCTAGATTTAATTATATGGCCACTTTCAAAAGCGACTCCGGTCGGCAACATAGAGAACCAAATGCAAAGGGAGAAGAAATGACAGAAGATGATACAAATATGGTAAATTATCTTATGGTCATCGCAACTCTACTTGTGACCATGGCTTTCTAAGTAGTCGTAAATCCACTTGGAAGAGTTTATCAAGAAGACTTCACGTCCGAAAATTACACGGTAAGTACATCTGTTAGGTTGCACAAGTACTGGGTAAGTACAAACATTTTATGAATTTACAATCTATTTTGTTTTCTTATGTCCATTATAGTGATTATAATTCTCATAAGTGGCATACCGCAAATGTGGAGGATATAAATAAGATCATGAGGAGTTTATTATATGAATCGCAATTATTTTTTCAACGACTTTCGCAGTGTCAATATTGGTGTTGAGCGCGAATGGAAAATGAGATTTGACACATGAGATAGTTGGGATTGCAATCATCATGTGGATTCCATTCATAATTATTTTTTGGGAGTGGCAAATTTATTGTTTGACCAATAAATTACATCGCTAAGAGAATGGGACACACCTAGAGTTTTGTGGTCGCTTGTTGTATGTTCACCATATAAATATGTCCAAACTTCCTAAAAGAAATGCATCACATTATGAAACATACATTCTCAAAATAAAATGGTCTGAAAGTGTCTTAATAGCGGACTTAACCATGAGCGCATTCTCTAGCCTTGTGCTCAGTACGCAAAAACCTACCAACACTATGATTATCGTCAGGATCACCACTTGCAGCCTTAACTTGTAATCCTCTATGAAAGTAGCTACTAGGGGTGGCCTAAACGACCCCACGGCAGATGCTAGTACGGATGTGCCTATTGCCAATCATGGGCTTGATAGATTCTACCTTACATTATTCTCTTAAGCTCTTTTGGCTATACTCCTGTCCTCTCTTTGAATTTGAGTTATCTCAATATCATATTGGGAGTAGAATGATATGAGCTTGTCAATGGTCCTTATGTATGCCTCGGTAATTTGCCTCGCCGCTTTGGATATTGCCGTAGTTCTTATATTTTTGTTGATGGCGCCAACGCCCATCATGAGCAATGCCATTGCGACCAGGTTTTCATTTGCATTGAGCATGGCAATGCGAAGCCACTAAAATCTCTTCGATGGGTTGAGGAGCTCAACTCCGGAAGGATGAGGTGGCATTGGTTGAGTTAATGATTCAAACTTCTTGTTTGAGGGATTGAAGCAATGATTGAGTTCAATTGTCGATATATCCAAGCTTTCTAAAGAAAGACAAAGCATTATCAAACATATATTTTCAAATTAAAATAGCTTGAAAGCACCCTACTAACGGACTTAACCACCGGTGCATCTCCAGACTTAATTATATGGCTACCTTCAAGAGCGACTTTGGTCAGCTGTGTAAATGACCAAATGCAAAGAGGAAAAATGATAGTAGATGATACAAATATGCATAATCTCGTGATGGCCATTGTGAATCTACTCGCAACTATGGCCTTCCAAGTGAGCGTAATCCGCTTGGAGAAATCTATGAAGAAAACTCAATAGCTAGAAATTACACGATAGGTATAGCTGTTATATCGCATAAGTATCCAAGTGAGTATAGACTTTTTATGAATTGTAATACATTTTGTTTCCTCGTATCCATTATAGTAATTATAATTTTCATAAATGGCATATTGCAAATGCAAAGGATATGGACCAAGATCACTAAGTTTATCATATAAATCGCAATTAATTTCGCAACAATGACTTTCTTATTATCAATATTGGTGTTGAGCGCGAATGAAAAATATGATTTGACGAATGAGATAACCGGGATTTCACTTATCGCATGGATTCTATTCATGATTTTTCATTGGGGTGGCAAATTTATTAGGAATAGGGATGCATCTTGAGTTTTGTAGTTGATTGTTATATGCTGACCATATTATTTTGTCCAAGCTTCTTAAAGAAAGGCGTAGTATTATTAAGTATATATTCTCAAATTAAAATGGTTTGAGAGCGCCCTATTAGCGGACTTAATCATGGGTGCATCTCCGAACTTAATTATATGACCACCTTCAAGAGTGAATCCGGTTGGCTATGTAGAGGACTAAACGTAAGGGGGGAAGAAATAATAGAATAGGATAAAAATATGCTAAATTTCCTTATGGTCATCACAATCTACTCACGACTATAGCCCTCCAAGTGGCTATAAATCCACTGGAAGAGTCTATTATGACTCCACGATTGAAAATTACATAGCAGGTCAGTCGTTATGTCGCACAAGTACCTAAGCGAGTACAAAATTTTTATGAATTGCAATTCATTTTGTTTCCTCATGTCCATTATACTAATTATAATTCTCATAAGTGGCATATCATAAACAATGAGGATATGGACAAAAGTCGTCAAGTTTATTATATGGATTGAAATTATTTTTGCAATGACTACTTTCTTATTATCAATATTGGTGTTGAGCACGAATGGAAAATGTGATTTGACATATGAGATAGCTGGGATTGCAATCATCGTGTGGATTTCATTCATGTTTATTCTCTAGGGATAGCAAATTTATTGTTTGATCAAGAAATCACGTCACTAAGAGAATTGGGACACACCTAGAACTTTTTGGTCACTTGTTTTATGCTGACCATATCAATATGTCCAAGCTTCTTAAAGAAAGGCGTAGCATTATAAAACATACATTCTTAAATTAGAATAGTATGAAAGTGCCTTAATAACAGACTTAACCATGGGACCATTCCTTAGCTTTGTGTTGAGCACGGCAAAACCGATAAACACTATGATTTCTACCACTATGACCACTTGCAGCCTCAACTTGTAATCCTCGATGAAAGTAGCTACTAAGCGACCCTAGCGATCTCACGGCAAAGGCCAGTGCGGATGCTCCCGTTGCCTACTGTGGGCTTGGTAGATTCTCCCCTACATCCCTCTCCTCAGCTCTTTCAACTTAACTCATGTCCTCTCTTTGAATTTGGGCCACCTCATATCATATAGGAGTAGACTAATACGAGCTTGCCAATGGCCATTGTACAGGCCTTGGCAATTAGCCTCATCGCCTTGGAATTCCTAGTTTTTACATCTTTGTGGATGATGCCAATGTCCATCATGAGCGATGCTGTTACAACTAGGTCTTTATTTGTAATGAGCATGATAACGCAGAGCCACTAAAATTACTTCGATAGGTTGAGGAGCTTAGCCTTGGAAGGAAGAAAGGCCATGGTTAAGTTAATGGTTCAACCTCTGGTTCAAGGGATTGAAGTAATGGTTGAGTTCGATTGTTAATTTGTCCAAGTTTTCTAATGAAAAACATAGCATTATCAAACATACATTTTCAAATTAAAATGGTTTGAAATTGCCTCACTAACGCATCTTTGGACAAAATTATATGGCCATATTCAATAGCGACTCCAATTGGCTGCATAGATGACCAAATGCAAGGGGATGAAATGACAAAAGGGGATACAAATATGCAAAATTTGCTAATGACATCGTGACTCTACTTGGAACCATGGCCTTCCAGGTGGCCATAGATCCACTTAGAGGAGTTTATTAGGAAGACTCTACGGTTGGAAATTATATGGCGGGCATAGCAATTATGTCGCATGAGCACCCAAGCGAATAAAAACTTTTTATGAATTGCAATCATTTTGTTTCCTCATGTCTATTATGGTAATTATAATTCAAATAAATCACATATCGCAAATCCAAAAGATATGAACCAAGATCACCATATTTATCATATGGATCTTATTTGTTTTCATAGTGGCAGCGAATTTCTCATTTCAATTGGTGTTAAGCATGGATGGAAAATATAATATGATGCATGAGATAGCTGGGATTGCAATTATCGCATGGATTCCATTCATGATTATTTTTTTAGGGTGGTAAATTTATTACTTGATCAAGAAATACGTAGCATTATCAAATATACATTCTCAAATTAAAATGATATGGAAGCACCCTATTAGTAGAGTTAACCATGGGCACATCCGCGGATTTAATTACATGGCCACCATTAAGAGTGACTTCGATCGGCTGCAAAGGGGACCAAACGCAAGGAGGGAAGAAACGATAGAGTGGGATGCAAACATGCTAAATTTTCTTACGGTCATCGTGAATCTACTTACGACCATGGCCTTTTTATTGGCCATGTATCCACTTAGAGGAGTCTATTGGAAAGATTCCATTGTTGAAAATTACACGGCAAGTACAACTACCAAGTCGCACAAGTACCCGGCGAGTACAAAATTTTTATGAATTGCAATACATTTTGTTTCTTCATGTCAATTATGACAAGTATAATTCTCATAAGTGGCATATTGCATACGTGGAGGATACATACAAAGATCATTAGGTTTATCAAAGGATTGCAATTATTTCACAACAACAACTTTCTCATTGTCAATATTAGTGTTGAGCACGAATGGAGAACGTGATTTGGCACATGAGATAATTGGGGTTACAATCATTGCGTGGACTCCGTTCATGTTTATTCTCTGAAGGTAGCAAATTTATTATTTGATCCAGAAATCGTGTTGCTAGGGGAATGGGGACACACCTAGAACTTTTGGGTTGTTTGTTGTATGCTGACCATGTCAATCAGTTCAAGTTTCCTTAAAAAAAAGGCATGGCATTATGAAACATACATTCTCAAATTAGATTAGTTTGAAAGCGCCTTAATAGTGGACTTAATCATGGGCCCGTTCCTTAGCCTTGCGTTGAGCACATCAAAACCGACCAGCAATATGATTGCTGCTAGCATCACCACCTGCAGCCTCAACTAGTAATCCTCAATGAATGTAGCCATTAGGAGTGACCCCAACGACCCCACGGCAAAGGCAGGTGCAGATGCCCCCATTACCTATTATGGGCTTGGTGGATTCTCCCCCGCATCCCTCTCTTTAGCTCTTTCGACTCTACTCCTGTCTTTAGTTTGAATTTGGGCTACCTCAATATCTTATCGGGAGTGCACTGATACGAGCTCACCAATGGCCCTCGTGCATGCCTCAACAATTAGCTTCACCATCCTAGATATTCTCATAGTCCTTACATCTTTGTTGATAACGTCGATGCCCGTCATGAGCGATGCCGTTGCGATCGGGACTTTATTTGCACTGAGCATGGTGATACAGAGCCACTAAAATCGCTCCGATAGATTGAGGAGCTCAGTCTCGAAATGAAGATGTGGCAATGGTTGAGTTGATGGTTCAATTTCTTGGTCAAGGGACTACATCACCGGTTGAGTTAGGTTGTCAACCTGTCTAAGCTTACTAATGAAAAGCATAGCATTACCAAACATATGTTCTCAAATGAAAATGGTTTGAAAGTGTCTTTCTAGCGGACTTAACCACGGGTGTATCTTCGTACTTAATTATATAGCCACTTTCAAGAGCGACTATGGTCGGCTACTCAAAGAACCAAATGCGAGGAGGAAGAAATGACAGAAGGGGATACAAATATGCAGAATTTGCTAATGGCCATCATGACTCTACTCACGACCATGGCTTTCCAAATGGCCATAAATCCACCAAGAGATGTCTATCAAGAGGACTCTTCTGCTAAAAATTACACAGCGAATACGGTTGTCATGTCGCATAAGCACCCAGCGAGTATGAACTGTTCATCAATTGTAATCATTCTGTTTCCTCATGTCTATCACGGTAATTATAATTCAAATAAGTGCCATATTGCAAATGCAGAGGATATGGACAAAGATCACTAGATTTATAATATGGATTGTAATCATTTTTGTAGTAACAGTGAAATTCTCATTATCAATTGGTGTTGAGCGCGAATGGAAAATATAAGTTGATGAATAAGACAGCTGAGATTGCAATCATCGCATGGATTCCATTTATGATTATTTTTTGGGATGGCAAATTTAATGCTTAAGCAAGAAATCACGTCGCCAAGACAATAAATACACAGTTAGAGCTTTATGGTCGCTTGCTGTATGCTGACCATGTTAATTAGTCCAAGCTTCCTAAATAAGGGCGTAGCATTATCAAACATTCACTCTCAAATTAAAATAATTTAAAAGTGCCCTACCAGCGAACATGACCAAGGTTGCATCTCCGGACTTAGTTATATGGCCACCATCAAGAGCAACCCCGGTTGGCTGCGTATAGGACCGAACGCGAACGCCAACGCAAGAAGGGAAGAAATGACATTAGGTTTATTAGATGGGTTGCTATTATTTTCCCAACAGCAACTTTCTCATTATTAATATTAGTGTTGAGCGCGAATGGAGAACATGATTTGACACATGAGATAATTGGGGTTGCAATCATTGCGTGGACTCCGTTCATGTTTATACTCTGAAGGTAGCAAATTTATTATTTGATTGAGAAATCGCGTTGCTAGGGGAATAGGGACACACCTAGAAATCACGCGAATGGAGAACGTGATTTAACATGACCAAGGTTGCATCTCCGGTCTTAGTTATATGGCCACCATCAAGAGCAACCCCGGTTGGCTGCATATAGGACTGAACGCCAATGCCAACGCCAACGCCAACGCCAACGCAAGAAGGGAAGAAATGACATAAGTGTGTATAAACATGCTGAATTTCTTAAGTGGCATATTGCAAATGTGGAGGATATAGACAAAGATCATTAGGTTTATCGGATGGATTGCAATTATTTTCCCAACAGCAATTTTCTCATTGTCAATATTAGTGTTGAGTGCGAATGGAGAACGTGATTTGACACATGAGATAATTGGGGTTGCAATAATTGCGTGGACTCAATTCATGTTTATACTCTGAAACTAGCAAATTTATTATTTGATCAAGAAATCGCGTTGCTAGGGGAATGGGGACACACCTAGAACTTTCGGGTCACTTGTTGAATGCCGACCATGTCAATCTGTTCAAGTTTCCTTAAAAAAAGGCATAGCATTATGAAACATACATTCTCAAATTAGAAAAGTTTGAAAGCACCTTAATAGTGGACTTAATCATGGGCCCATTCCTTAGCCTTGCGTTGAGCATGGCAAAATCCGACCAGCAATATGATTGCTGCTAGCATCACCACCTGCAGCCTCAACTTGTAATCCTCGATGAATGTAGTCATTAGGAGTGATCCCCAACGACCCCACGGCAAAGGCAAGTGCGGATGACCCCATTACCTATTACGGGCTTGGTGGATTCTCCCCCACATCCCTCTCTTCAGCTCTTTCGGCCCTACTCCTGTTTTTAGTTTGAATTTGGGCTACCTCAATATCTTATCGGGAGTGCACTGATACAAGCTCACCAATGGCCCTCGTGCATGCCTCGACAATTAGCCTCGCCATCCTAGATATTCTCATAGTCCTTACATCTTTGTTGATGACGTCGATGCCCGTCATGAGCGATCCGTTGCGACCAGGACTTTATTTGCATTGAGCATGGTGATACAGAGCCACTAAAATCACTCCGATAGATTAAGGAGCTCAGTCTCGAAATGAAGATGTGGTAATGGTTGAGTTGATGGTTCAATTTCTTGGTCAATGGACTAAATCACCGGTTAAGTTGGGTTGTCAATTTGTCTAAGCTTACTTATAAAAAGCTATTACCAAATATATGTTCTCAAATGAAAATGGTTTGAAAGCGTCTTTCTAGCGGACTTAACCACGGGCGTATCTTCATACTTAATTATATAGTCACTTTCAAGAGCGACTCTGGTCGGCTACTAAAAGAACCAAATGCGAGGAGGATGAAATAACAGAAGGGGATACAAATATGCAGAATTTGCTAATGGCCATTATGACTCTACTCGCGAACATGGCCTTCCAGATGACCCTATATCCATCAAGAGATGTCTATCAAGAGGACTCTTTTGCTAAAAATTACACGACGAATACGGTCGTCATATCTCATAAGCACCTAGCGAGTACGAACTGTTCATCAATTGTAATCATTTTTTTTCCTCATGTCGCATAATCATTTTGTTTCCTCATTTTGACGTTGAGCACGAATAGAAAGGGTAATTGGACGCATGAGACAACTGAAATTGCAATCATCACGTGAATTCCATTCATATTTGGGGATGGCAAATTTATTACTTGATCAAAAGCTCGCAATGCTAGGAGAATGGAGACACAACTAGAGTTTTCTGGTCACTTGTTGTTTGCTGACCATGTTAATTTATCCAAGCTTCCTAAAGATGGGTATATTATTATCAGACATACATTCTCATATTAAAATTATTTGAAAGCGCCCTAATAGCAAACTTAACCATGGTTGCATTCCTCATCCTTACACTCAACATGTCAAAAACTACTAGTAATATGATTGCCATGACCACTTGCAGTCTCAACTTGTAATCCTTGATAAATGTAGCTACATGGGTGGCTCATGCAACCCTATGACAAAGGCCATTGCGAATACTCCTGCTGCCTACCTTGGGCTTGGTAGATTCTCCCTTGCTCTCTTTCCTTAACTCCTTTAGCTCTACTTTTTTCCTCTCTTTCAATTTATATCGTATTGGGAGTAGACCAATACGAGCTATCCAATGGCTTAGCTTCGTTGCTCTAAATATTACCATAGTTCTTACATCCTTGTTGATGGTGCGACACCCATCATGAGACACCATTGCGATCGAGCCTTCATTTGCATCGAGTATGGTGACATCAAGCTACTAAGCTCACTTCGATAGTTTGAGGAGCTCAGCCTCAAAAGGAAGAGATGGCAATGGTTGAGTTGACGATTTAAACTCTTGTTCAAGAGAGTAAAGCAATTGTTGAGTTGAGTTGTCAATTTATCTAAGCTTTCTAAGGAAATGCATAGCATAATCAAATATACATTCTTAAATTAAAATGATTTGAAAGCACTCTACTAGTGGACTTAACCACAGGCACATCCCTGGACTTAAATTATATGGCCACTTTCAAAAGTGACTCCAGTCAGTTGCGTAGAGGACCAAACGCAAGTGAGGCAAAAATGATAAAAGTGATACAAATATGCTGAATTTCCTGATGGTCATCGCGAATTTACTAGCGACGATGGCCTTATAGGTGGCCGTAAATCCACCTGAAGGAGTTTATCAGGAAGACTCCACTAGAAATTACACGACGAGTACAACCGTTATGTCGCATAAGTACCCAAGCGAGTATATACTTTTTATGAATTGTAATACATTTCGTTTCCTCATGTCCATTACGGTAATTATAATTTTCATAAGTGGTATATCACAAACGATGAGGATATAGACCAAGATCATTAGGTTTATCAATTTGGATCGCAATTATTTTCGCAACAATGACTTTCTCATTGTCAATATTGATGTTGAGTGCAAATGGAAAATGTAATTTGATGCAAGAGATAGTTGGGATTGCAATCATCACATAGGTTCCATTCATGATTATTCCTTTGGGGGTAACAAATTTATTTCTTGATCAAAAAATCACATCACTAGGAGAATATGGACACATCTAGAGCTTTCTGGTCGCTTGTTATATGCTGACCATGTTAATCTATCCAATATACATTCTCAAATTAAAATTATTTGAAAGCGCCCTACTGCGTATGGACTATTTAATCCTCGACACCTCCTAAGTATTTCGTGGGGTGTAGCTAAGGTTTAGCTACAAGCTGTGTGTGTAAATGTGTAGTACTAAGGCATATGTAAAGGCAAGCACAACAATTGATATCTAAATAATGCTTCAATTTTCTTCATATAAACATTTATTCCTTACACCAATTGTTAAACAAACATGTCAACAACCAATCCACCCTTTATAACTCCCAACCCACACTAACATTTAACACAATATTAGTAGACTTACCTCACCTTTGCAAATGTGTTTTCATGAAATCCCATTAATTAACAAACAATCAAATTTTATTACGCCTATGTCCTCGAGACCTTAGTAGAGTCGTGAAGATATCGGGACCTATCATAAAATAGTGTAAGTGGGCATTCCCACAACATACAACTCAAACTCATCGTCGATCCACACTTAACCCATCGATTATGAACGTTATCCCAAACCCACACCTCACATGACATTGATTTTCCTAATCTAGGTTTCCAAAAGAAGTTGCCATTAGCCATTGTTGAGGGTCGACTAGAAACACTAATCAAGATGCGAGAGTGTCGTCTTGATACATGCACAACCGGAGATTTTAGGCCCAAAGACTTGATTATATTAGTTATGCAAATGCCCTTTCAATACCTAAACTTGATTAAGTGCTAACCAAAGTTTCAGAGTAGCTTATTGAAGATTTTAAGATTTGTCCTAACCATTCTTAAAATGAAAGGAACAATCAATATATGAGAAATGTGCAATCAAGTATAATTGTAATGAAAAACGCAAACAACCTAGAGTCTCTAAAAAGAAAATGCCATCCAAAATATCCTAGTAAAGCCCTAAAGGATTATCTAATTGGGTTTCAATTTTTGATTAAAGGATTTTCACAAATTCTAAGAGAAAACTATTCAAAAACTGATTTTTAAGCTTTTTCCCAAAATTTCTGAAATTTTTTGGAATTTTTTTGAATTTCCAAATTTTTTTTTATGGATTTCCTGAATTTTCTCAATGTTTTATGAATTTTTAATTTTTCCGAATTTTAAAAATTTTTAATTATAACTTTAAATATTTTTTAATCTGAGAAAAGACTCTGGGCCCCGGCCCAGATATGTGTCTAACCCAGACCCTAATGGTCCAGGTAGAGTTTGAATTTGGGCCGGCCCTAGTGACCGGCCCAAACATATCAAATGGGCCCATTCGCTTCTAAGCCCGCGGCCTCCGATTATTTCTTTTTCTTTTTGAAAATTTTTTGCTTTTTCTTTTCTTTTCCTATTTTTCTTTTTCTGCATCTTCTTCATCCTGAAACTTGCTCACGCCCATTTCTCTGCAAATCACCCGAACCACCTTCCACCTCCGACAACGTCTCTTGCCCTGAGCTCAGGCCACCGCTCGCGCCCACCGACCGGTGCCGACCACTAATCGGCTGGTGATTACTAATGCCGCCGAACTAGATTCGGCGATGAGATTTTCACGGTATAAAGATATGTATGACAAAAGCCTAAAAAACTAGCATAGAAATCACTGAAATGCATATTAACCGAAGAGGAATGGACTGACTAGTAGTGGCCGCTAACCGCGAGCTTCACCGGCGTGGGAATAGATCTTCCAGCGAGGAGGCGTTCGACCATGGGCGACTCGGTAATGCGTACATGCCATAAAAACGAAGGAAAACGCAGCATTAGCTTCGATCAGTCGATCAATGAAGTGAGCATTAACCAAATCGGATCAAAACCATATCACACAGCGAATCACACGAAATCCATTTCGGAATCTCACTTAGGCATTTTATCGAACACGTGACGCGCGACTTAAAACACGAATTCAATGCTAGGTTTCGGAGCAATTCTCGGCTCGGCAATGACATATCACACTCCAAATCGCCAATATACACTAAAATCAGCTTCAGCATCAACACGATCCGCCCAAAACTCGTCAATTTAGTTCAATACTCTCAAGCTCAGCATGCATGCAAGAAAGAAGCAAGGCGGTTTTTAGGCCTACTTGGTTCGGAAGATTGCTGCGACACGAACGGCGACAGGCGAGTTGACTTCCGCGGATGGTCGAGGGTGATTCAGGGGAACCACCGGCAGGCGGAAAGATTCCTTTCCTTGATATCCCCCTCACCGTTTGGCCAGCTCTCGGGATTCTAGAAACTCTCACATCTGCTCACTTCGCTGCTTGTCGTTCCCTCACAGACAGGACATGCTCGCTCGATTGCCTCATTCGGTTACCCTCCCATTGCGTCACGGTCGGTTCATCCTTACGCTCACAGCAGCCTGGAAGGTGCAAAAGGGAGAGAAGAAACCGCAGAGTGGCCACGCCCTTGCTGCTGGACGCTTAGCGGGCTGAGAATTCGGGTAAAAGAATGGGCTAGATAAACCGGCCCACTTGATTTTTATGAAAATCTTTTATTAAATTTTTGTTGTCATTATCATTTCTGTTTTTCTATGTGGTCATGCCCTTGCATAATTATTTGTTATTTTTATTATTCTCATCTGTCATATTATACATTAATAGTAAATTATTAAATGTAATTATGGAGTATTAATATTGGAACACCGATGTCATATCAATTTCTACATTAGCGAATATTATTATTATTATTTTATTTTTTCTTCTTTTTAAGTTTTGCCAATTTTACTCAACCAAAAATACCCATTTTATCGAGTTGCATGAGAGAAGACACGCTTGCTTGTCTTCGGTGACTTTGATGGAGCGGCAAGAAATGAGGTGGGCACCTCTCTTTCGTCGTAGAAGAATTTTTTCAATGGGAAAATTAGAGATACATTGTTCCAACACATACTTATTTGATTCTTCAATTTTAAAGAAGATTCAGGATAGATCGGAACAATTATTTAGAGGATTTAACGATTCCTAAAAAGTGGATTCATACTTTTTATACTTTACCTAAAAAAAATTTGTATTTATGGTATTTTTTGTGCCAATCGAAATACAAATAGAGGATAGGGGTTTAGATTGTGTATCGACATCCACATAACCAATCTCCGACAGATAAAAAGGGTCCATCAGAACACTAATTTAGTTCAGGGCAACCTCAATTCTTCTTGACCCAGAGGATCAAGGAAAGATTGGCCTTTGGTTCTTCCTAGAGAAAGTCCCCTTCACGAACATATATCTCATTTGCTTCTTATTTTCCAACTGCAATTCCGAGTTTCTAAAGCTAAAATCGAACTAAACCAAATTATCGTCTAGGAATAAAAAATGGGTCGACACAAAAAAAAAAGTCTAGATTTCCCACAGAATTTAGTATTTATATGTATTTTATACATAATAAGTCAAATTTTGGAAAAAAATAGATTTTTTTGAAAGATGATATTTATATATTTTCTTGTCCAAATTAGGCCAAATTTTGGCTAGACATAACTTCTTCATCCGATGTCCCATTCATTTGATTTTGCCACCAATAGAAAGCTTGTGACCCAATTGTTTAAAAAATATGGTTCGAACTAAAAAAAAGTATGGAGATCACGGATTTTCAAGGATCGAATTGAATGGATGACCATGATTTTTTTTTTGAAAATCTGATAGCCTGATTGAATCTAAGTAATTTAAATGATTAGAAAACTCTAAACCTCACTGGATCAAGTATTTCAAATCATTTTCATTGGAAAATTCTTTAAAAATGATATTGATATATTTCTTTACCCAAATTTCAAAAACAAAGTATTGAGATTTGAATTTTCAAGAAATTGAGCTCAACGAATAGCCGTGAAATTTTCTTTGTTAGAAATTCGATTGCCATTATAAATCAAGCTACATAAACCCCATTTGCATATTTCAAGCACATTTCATGCTCAAAATAATTGAGAATTCAGTAAATGGATAGATTCATGGTGGGGCCAGTTACTGTTTATAATGCATATGATATACTCATATTCTTCCACTAAACAAGATCTGAGACTCATGTTCTCATTTCCAAAATTCGATATGCTTGATATATTCTTGGGCGAAATCAATTCAACTACATTGGTTTTAGTGCTTTTTATTTTGACCAAACAAGGAAGACCAACAATGGTGTCACGTAAGATTCTTGCCGACAAGTAACTCGAAGTACTTGTTAAGCATCTTTTATAAAGAATAATTCAATTTTGAAAATATCGACTATGTGTAACATACATGAGAACAATCGGCACATTGATAATCCTAAGATCTTCTTTATCGGTAACACACCTTTAGGGCACTCGTTGATAAAATTCATGATGTTATTTGTGTCCTGAGAGAGAGGGGATAAAAATGGGATGAATCGGATGACTGAGAATGAGAAGACAATGGAATATTCGTTGTTTTGATTGATCTTCCAAGGACCAAAACCATCAAGAAGATGATCACCCACGCAATGTTCCGAGTATTGTGGGCGACTTTCACACGACAAAGAACAAATTGCTACGTGCGGTTGTAGTTGAATTGTAACCAAAAAGAGACGACCGAAAGCTATCCTAGATTCAAATTGCCTTTCAAACATATGTTTCTTTTGCGATCAAGAAAACTCTGTCATTGATTAAACAAAATCATCCCGAGTCTTGGATTAGCTCATTAATCTTTTGAGCTAGGAAAGACATAGGCACAAGTCTTGGTTGACTTATCTAAAACATGGAATTTCATTGTCTGTGCTCCATAATGTTCGAAAACACCGTGCCTCGAAACACGTAACTCAATAGTGTCGGTCTTGTGAATATTACATGTGGTACGCTACGTGTCTATAAAAAGAAAATACCAATTTGATGAGTGGCAAAAAAATAAATTGACAAATTGTCCGTCCTCTTTTCTGCACAAACTCAATTGATTAATTTATTCCCAGCTCTATTCTTTAAGTATTTTATGTCCAAGGATGCCTGAGGTCCATAAGTGGCCCAACGAATCAATTTACGGATTTTACCTAGGTCTAAATTTGTGCAACTCGTTACATTTTGCGAGAATTTGGGTGCCATCCAATCGATCTAGAGCATTCAATTTTTTGTCCTTATCACCAAGGCAACGAAATTCCCTCCCATTGGTAAGGGACAAATGACCCTGTCATAAATTCAAAGTTGGCCACCGCCCCGATTGGGTCCTGGACACGATCACTTCCGTGCCTCCTCATAAGGCCATGACTTTTCCTCTAGTGGTCCAGTCGGGATGTGGTCACCCTGTCACAAGCTTGGGATTACGACAGTTATAAATTTTTTAAATTGAGAAAAAATAATAACACAAATAATCCTGAATTTTTAGGAGAAATGTCAGAAAAGTTCTAAATTTATTACATTTATATCAATTTAGTCGTAAACCTTTTAATGATGCCAATTAAGTCTTAAATTTTTTGACTTGATATCAATCATTCCTAAATCTTTTAAATGGAGTTAATTTAGTCATAAACTTTTTGATTTTGTGCCAATTCAATTATTCTGGCTAATTTTGGTTGGATTTTGTTGATGTTGACGCTAGTCAATTTATGTAGCACCACTAGTGCTAACGCAAACAAATTTTAATAATTTTGTGATTTTTATAAATATAAAAGAGAAAAATTTGGAAAAATAATAAAAATTATTAAAATTTGTTTAAGTCAACGTTAGTGATACCACATAAGCTATCTAGCATCTACATCAACAAAATTCGGCAAAAATTAGCTGGAATGAATGAATTGGCATCAAATCAAAATGTTTATTACTAAATTGACATCATTAAAAGGTTTATGACTAAATTGGTACTAACTCAAAATGTTGAAACTAAATCGGCACTATTAAAAGGTTTAAGATTAAATTGTATAAATGCAATAGGTTAGGGTTATTCTGACACTTTTCCCTTGAATTTTGGCTTGTTCAATATGATTAATGAACTTTCAATTTGTTTAACATGGTCTATGAACTTTTTATAATAGTTCAATTTAGTCTGTAAACTATATGAAAATATTCATTATTGTTCTTTCATTAATTCAAGTTTAGGATAACATATAGTTCAAGGGCTAAATTAAATATGTAGCAAAAATTCATGAACCACATTGAATAAAATAAATGTTCTGGAATCATATTGCACATGAGGTTAAAGTGCAGCGACTATATTGAACAAACGAAATATTTTAGGGATCATTTGTGTCTTTTTTTAAATAAAAATAATGGGAACTTCCATATAAGTAAAGCTTTGAAAGACGTTAAAGAACGGAACATGTCAAAGTCAACGTTAAGATTAGTAAAACTCTTTTGGACAAAAACTGATCTCATCCCACCTCTTCATTTGACTTGAAAGGGTGGGAGAAATCGAATTAAAAACCTCCAACCTACTCGTTCTTCTCGAGCTATGCGTGGCTACAAGTCGGAAGAAGAAATAAGTTCTCTCTCTCTCTATATGTACAAATACTCGGAGCTTTAACGATTTCCCAACAAGGTATACGAACATACATCCCAGTTCTCTCCATGCAAGGACAAGCCATCCATTCCATCAACATGTCCTCTAAGATCACTCTCCATTTTCTTCTTCTCACCATCGTGTCCTCCTTGTTATCCTCCGCGGGCCGTGTCCATGGCGGAGCCGCTCCCCCTTGCCCAATCATCGCCATATACCAGTTTGGAGACTCGACCTCCGACACCGGCAACCTCATCCGCATCGTGGGTCCCAACAGCTCCGGCTCCCAGGCTGCTCGTCTCCCCTATGGCGAGACTCTCGGCAAGGCCCACCGGTCGCTTCTCTGACGGCCGCCTCATAGTCGACTACTTCAGTACGGGATCAAAATAACCCAATACCCTCCCAGGAAAATGGATATTATGTGCAAAACCATGATACTGATGATCATCTAGGGTTTAAAATGATCCCTTTTATTTCGCAGCCATAGCTCTTGGCCTCCCTCTTGTGAATCCCTATTTGGGCAAGAATCTTTCCTTTGCGCATGGAGTCAACTTCGCCGTTGCCGGAAGCACCGTCCTCAACTCTTCGTTCTACGCTGCAAGAAACGTCAGTGTGTCGGCTTCTGATGTTCCCTTGCGCCTCCAGCTCAACTGGTTCAGAAACTATCTCAACGCAACCTGCAGGTCACAGACTGGTATTCCCCGACTCTCCTTTCCATGTCCATTGACTTTGCATCATATGTGCTCTATCATGTGATTATATATGACTGGTATTGCTGTGATCTTGACATGCGATTTTGTGGCAGAGTGTGGAGAGAAGTTGAAGAGATCTCTTGTGATTGTTGGGGAGATGGGAAGCAATGACTTCCTCTATTCTTTCCTCAACGGGAAGTCTATTCAAGAAGTCATGACTTATGTGCCTCCCCTGGTTGAAGAAACCATAAATGTCACAAGGGTAAGATTCATTTAGAACACGCTATTCTTTTTTCCCCAAACGACAAACACCCATCTTGAATAGATAAACCCGAACTCATAAAATACCCAGCTAATCTCATGAACTTTGTATTTTCTTTGTTGAACTGCTTGTGCCTGCATGATTTACCAAATAATCTCGCACCCCCTAATGTCTAATGAAATATATACACAGAAGGGAATTAATAATTTGGTATAAATTCAGTTTAAGACACCTCTTCTTAGTGCAGGAGCTGATTAAATTGGGTGCATCCAAAGTAGTGGTGTTCGGAGACTTTGCCATCGGATGCTCCCCGATATACCTGACTTATTTCAAGAGCAACGATTCAAACGCGTACGACGACAAAGGTTGCCTAAAAGCGTACAATGCCTTTTCACAATTCCGCAACACTCGTGTTCAAGTCGCACTTGCTGAGCTTAGACGCGAATTACCTCAAGCTACCATACTGTATGGAGACTACTACAATGGCTATAAGTATGTGCTCGACCGAGCCTCCTATCTAGGTAAAAACGTCTGCTATCGCCATCTTTGTTTCATCATGTACTCTCATAGACTTCATCGCTTTGGCTATGCTGTCAACCTCGCGTGTTAATAAGGAGACAATTTCTTGCTTTGGCATTGTAGGATTCAACCCAGAATCAGCTTTGAAAGCTTGTTGCGGAACTGGTGGGTCATACAACTACAACTTCTCCCAAATGTGTGGATCAACAGGTGTCACAGCTTGCCCCAATCCAAATGAGTTCATAAGCTGGGATGGTGTACATCTGACACAGGAGGCGCATCGCCTCATTACAGAGTACAACATCAACAAAATCTTCCCCAAACTGTCTTGTGCCACATAGAGTCAAGGGCAACACCGGCTCACACATACATAATTTTAACTACCGATCTCGAATATTGTCCGAATCTATTTTCCCTGTACTGAGAATAAAGAATGATGATCTACTCAAATAATGCGAGAGCTGGTTGAATCTTAAAGTACATGATAAACATCGAGATGGCCTCTTCCTTCTGGTTACAGCTGCACTGATCTAATATCTAGTAGTGGAACATTCTCTCAACTTCTTCATTATTTTTAGATTACAAATCATGTGTATGCCGAGGACAAAATTTCATCTAGACCTGCACTGATTCACATCAGGGAGAAGCGGAACATCAAGGAAAGAGGGTACATACTAATCTTCTCCTAACTATAATGATGGACAGCTTGCATTCGATGGGATAAGAGTAACAGAACCATATGAAGTATACATGACCTGTTCACTGGAAAAAATGTTTCCCCTGACAATGATGCTTTGTTTCTCCATCCACTCTCAGCATTCTCTGGGGGAGCATATAATCCCGGAAATGATCAATATTCTTCAGCAAACCAGTTGATGCTGAACCACCGCATCTTATTCTGATCGTTTGGAGGTGACCAACACATCAAAGTTTCCATGAATTTGGACTTTAGATGCATAAGACCAATCTATTCTTTAACATGACAAAAAACTTTCCCAGATAGCAATTTGCCATATGCTGTGGGAGCCTCGGGCAGTGGATGCTCTTTCCAGCAACTTGCAATCTGTCATCCTTTTAAGTTTCTTTTGAAGGCCCACTGAGAACCAATGCCCACAGATGTATTTTTCCAGAGGAGAAAATAACAGAAGAAACAGAGCCTTGTACCTCATGAACATTCTTGTCTCTTTTTGGATACACAGTGTCAAAAATAATCCTTGCCAATATACGACGAACCTCATCCAAGCTCCCCGATGACAGGGAATCATAGTCAATTTTTAACTGCCTAGGCACAGTTCCCCGCTCCATGCCCCTACGGACACAATCAAATATCCTGCACACTCTTTGTAGCAAGGCCTCTGGAACAAAAACCTTAATTGAAAAACAGATACTCAGTAATGGACACAAAACCACAGATATGTGATGTTAAAGTGAGTCTAGTAAAATGTCATCTGCAGGTTGAAATCAAATGAACATAAAAGATAACGAGAATTTCAAGTTATATGACAATAACTGAAATAACACGAAGACAATAAACAACAAAATGATTTAAGAGGGAAATTATATGAGATCATATAAACCCAGATGGCTTTGACAAACCAAAGTGACTGCAATAGATTAACATCTCACCCCATGCATTTATTTGTTTTAACTAAACTGGGAGACTTTCGCAACAACTAATATTAACACCCACTTTGCATGACAAATTGGGTTCTTACCAAATCAGTGCTAGGTGCTTGGGGGTACATGCTCATTGCTTGGGAAACATAATGTACACTAGTCATCTTGAATAATACATCCTTAATTGATGCAGCAAGATCAATAACTTCATCCTTCATTGCAAGTTTCGAGTGAAGCACCGGAGATTCTTGAAGCTCCACATAACTGGAGTCATGTGGTTGATTGATTCCTCTAGCTATTTCTATAGCTTCCAACAAAGAACCACCACTATGGAGAACAAGGCTGAATGCAGCAACAATCAAAGGGTCCCGTGGTTTATCAACAAGAGCCTTATGAAATGCCAATACAGCTAACCTGCAACAGCAACACAAATAGTGCATTGTAGGCAGCTCGAGACAATTCATTTTCATGTCCAAACAGTCAAGCTAACTAGAAATAAATGTTATACATCACAAGAAAAAGAAAGCAATGAAGTAGAAACACGAATGGTGATCTGGAAGCTCGCCTGTCAACTAGCACAATATCAGCTAAATCGTATTTATATTAGAATCACAAGTCATACCGTCTATGAATGTGTTGCAAGCATGTGCACGAGAGAGAGAGAGAGAGAGAGAGAGCTAAAGGTGCTAAATCTCCTTTAGCATAAAAAGGGATGGCTGTCTCCTCAGAGCCAAAAGATTAGCAAAGAAACTCAAGCTTTTATGCAGTGCAATCACATTCGGTCATGTTCAATAATGCAACAGACATACAATGATGATAAGCAGCTAAAATTGCCTAATCGAAGGTGCAAACAATAAAATCTCAAAGGAGCAGCTCCTAGGAGTCCTGAGCTCCATGCTACAAGCTTCACAAAGATTAGACTGAATTGCTTAAAGATCTTACCATAAGCTACTATGACATGGCCGATCAGGTGCCACCACTTTATCAAGGCTGGCAAAGAGTGACTGCAACAGAGACAAAGTGGCAATGACTGTGAGACGAAAATGAGTATATATAAACTCCAATTATGAGAATATGTGATTTCCAAATACAAGATTTTGTCTTGTAGTTGACTGTTAGATTAAAAGGATACTAAACATCTAAAGCATGTTGGCTGTGTGAAGAATGAAAGGGAACATTGCAGACCCAGACTAACCAGGAGCAAATTAGATCCTTTATCACGTCTCTTGAAACGTTGGGAAACAAAGTATGATGCCTGTATGATGGAGCTGATTAGAACATCTTTACAAGGAGAGATGTATAAAGGATTCGTTCTCGAAGATTATCAAAACCTGAAGAGAGACTGCATACTTGGAAGGGCAAAAGCAATTCTAGAAGTCCAAATCTCCATAGCAATCTCAAAGAAGCTTCCCCTGATCCAAATGCCAACATATAATTCACCTCCATGAGAATTCTACCCTGGAGAAATGGATGCCAGAGAGCATGAGATTCGAGTAACAGTAGCTAAACCATGGAAGACAAGAAACTGATATACCTTGTCAAGTCTCAATACAGAACGGGATAAGACCCTCAGAGAAAGAGCTATTTCTCTAGTAAAACGAAATCCCAAACGTGATGCGACTCTAAATGCACGTAAAATGCGAGCTGTAGATCATGTTAAAGAAGTCAGATATCTCTCTTGAGTTTACAGTCGACTACAACTTCCAAACCAGCAATTTGAACATCACAAAAGGATGAAGACTTACCACAGTCTTCCACAAATGAAAGATTGGCAGGTATTACTGTTCGCACCTATGAGCACAGACTCCTTATGAGATTAACTGATTTTTAACATAAGTAATGCAGATTAAAATAACTTCGGGGCACTTGCATACTTTAGCTTTCTTAATATCTTCCATTCCCCCCACATAATCGTATATTATCTTCGCATAGGGATCAAAGAATAATCTGCATAAAGAAAATGATATCATAGAAAAATTTATTAGAAATTAATCTCACCAATAGAAATGATGTCATAGAGCATCTATATATCCTGTCAAAGTAATAACACAATTGACTCCAAGTCAGATTCAAGCAACAAACCCATTGACCGTGAAATCACGCTTTAGGCTATTCTTCCATCGCATAAAATCCCGTTCACTGCAGCCGGGAGGTCTCTTGACATTGTTTCTGAGCCCCCCAAAAGAGTTCCTTCCAGAAGTGCTAAAGCTGGAAACCTATCCCGGAAAAATCAACAGAAAAAGATGCATATAGTACTCCACTTTCCTGACAAAGGATGGTACAAACAAAAGTTAACTCAGTATATGCAATGTACCAACCTCAATGACAGTTTCATCGACATGTACATGGCATATTGGAAACCGTCGGCCAATAACTTCACATCTTGAAAAGGCATTTCGTACCTAAGACAGTTGAGAAAAGAACTTTAAATAACCACCATAACATTTTAGCAATGAAAAATTACCAAGAAATAACCAAACTAACAATAATTGCCACTAGAAGTAAAGTCCCAAGCCTTTTAATTTGCACAAAGCAATTTGAAACTTGTTTAAAAAGTTCAAATGTTAACCCTTACATCATTTTCATCCCAATTTTCCCCACATGGAACTTCCCCAATTTTTCCAACATGGCACCTATTACAAGATGCCATGCAAAAAAATCAAGGACATTGATGACCAGAGGTCTAAATTGCAAATTCTACACAAGATTTATGACACATTTTGGAAATTAAAAAGGTTTAAGACACAACTACATCTGTAGCAAAGGGTTTAGGACTTCAGGTGTCATTTTCCCTCTAAAATTTGCTCCTATTAATAGAGGAAAAACCAATGGCCCATCAAAGCCACAAAGACATTTTCATTCTTAGGCAGGCTAAGCAGTCCTAACATTTTCCAGGTGGCTGTAATTTTTGCCAAAAGCATAAGAGGACAATTGGTAGTTTTATTTTTTACACACACCGTAAGATTATTGACAATTTCCTCAATCATGCTTATAAGAAAATAATTCCACATTAGCAATCTATAGTGCATAAATGAACATATCATCTACTATTTGGATTCAATCCTCTAGCAAGTCTTTGTAACAAACCTCAAAGCCTATGGATTGCCAAGCTACCAAAGTTGTACGCCTATGGATCTACATTATCGCTGAGTCATCCATTTGGATACCCTACAATAGATATATTTATGAATCTCATTTACACATGTGTTGATTTTCAGTCACTTTTACAACATAATTTAGAACCCAGTTATGTCAATCAAAGAAAAACAACTTAAGAAAGTTCACAACTTGTCCAGACTTAAGATCGTGAAGTCACTGGGTTGTGAAAAATCAACCTCGGTTGAAAATCTCTAAGAAGTAATAAAGTTGTGCTTTTGCATGCTCAATACAGTTTGGACACGCTTTCTCTCTCTCTCTCTCTCTCTCTCTCTCTCTCTCTCTCTCTCTCTGAAAAAAAAAACTTGGTCTAATGATTTAATTTTTGTCAATTTTGGAGTTTGTATCAAAGGTTTTAATACTTTAAGCTTACATGAGCACATTTAGAAACCATCCAGCAAAATATCTTATTATCATCAAATGAATCTTTGCCGATTAAGTGGCATAGCAGAAGACCTGGTAAATGAGGTTTAAGAACATTAGGGACATGACAGAGAAGAACAAAGATTAAAGATAGGGTGCTGCCAAAATTACGTAACAATGGGAGGATATGACTCTTATCGTATATTAATATCACAGCACAGATGACAGGAATGGTGATTAGGCAAGTGTCCAACACTTTATGCATTTTATCTAAAGCGCAGCCTTTAGTATTATCACATTACTTCCAAGCATACACAGTATCTCAGTTGCAGTGCAGTCCTTAATCAGCCAATTATCCAAAAAAGGTAACCTGTTTGAGCTCAGCCGAGGTTATAATGTCGAAGTCTTTTGGGGTTCTCTTCAATATAAGATCCCGTACGCAGCCTCCTACCAGATATACCTCATAACCTGCAACAAAATGAGAGATCATGTCAATGCACAAACCAATGCCCAGTGTGCAACTTTCACAATCAGGAAATACGCAAAATTTATGCTGCCATAGTCGAAATTGTACGTTGCTCTGCCATCTTTTTTCTAACAACAAATCATTTGCAGCATAGGAACAGATACATTTATGGCGACTACTCACATTACATCACCTTTAGCAACTAAAGCTACTTCGACCAACCAACATATTAAATTGCGCATGAAGTTGATTGACATCCCCACAAAGCCTTTACCTTTTTTCTTTAATGCATTCAGAACCACTCTCGTGGGCTTCGAAATCATCGAACTTCTGATGCCAAGCTCCACAGAACTCAACTCTTTCCATCGAGGTGCCTGGCTGCTGTCCCTGTCTACTAAACAAAACAACAGCATGCAATTACCACATAAGTACATAAAAACTTCAACTTCGCCGAAAGAGAAAAGAACCCAACAAACTCACACTGACCCTCTCCTCTCAAATGACCAGCATTTTTCGTCCCCTTCTCCTCTACAAAGCCCGACGATTCAACTGCAACGGAGCAGCTGCTGCTGCTGCTTCCCACCTGCAGACTCCCACAGCCATCCTCTTTTCCTAACCATCGCCATGGAAAAAGGCAAGGGATAAGCACGAAAGAGAGGAACCGACCTTGGAGATGCGGAAAATGAGAGGGCGATGGCGGTAGAGCGAAACGCGCGCGAGCGTGCACGAGAAGCCGAGGGCAGCGAGCGCCATCGATGAGTGCCAAGTGGGTGATTCACCATGCCATGGACGTCTGCCAGGAGGGTTTTTCGCCGATTGAAAAATCGGTGGCCGACGCCGGAGAGCGGGGCGAGCGATGGCGGAGCAGCGGTGGCGGCTTTTCGGTAGGATTGAATACCATAGGAATGTCTAGAGGATGAAGATTATCTCGCGGTGGATAATGTCAATGGGCCGGACCGACCAAAATAAAAAAGACCGACGGCTTAAGCCCATGCGGTGGCTTTGAAATTGGGCTTTTTAGGGTTCAAAAGAGAAGCAATTTATTGGAAAGCTTCTAGCCAAATCAATAGTAATTAATCATAAAATACACCGACAGTAACACAAAACTTAATGGTTAACGAGAAGGATCGTAGTCTAAATATTGATTTCAATAATGGATAAGGTCGTTTGCGTGAAATTTTCTTTGCATTGACGGTGTATGCTCTAATTTTCTCCCCAATTAATTGGGCACAAGATTCATTGCCTTCTTTGGGCTTTTGGTTTTTAAGATTACTTGCATATTTGAATGGTATAGACATGGCGTTCAAAAATGTATTTTGAGGATTGTGTGACCTAACTGAATTTCTCAGGAGAGTCGCGAGACAAGGCATGAGTTTCAAATTACCTAATCCATTGGCACACTAGAACCATTAGTGTTGCCTAATCTTATCTTGTTGGGCAATTTATCTTTTGTCGCGGCTGGCGATTCAAAAGGCACATCCATCTCATTACCAACTTGTGGCAATAGATTGTTGTTATTACCTGAGGAAGGTTAACAATATTTGAATAGGTGATTTCAAAAAATCCCAATAAATTATTACAGAAGTTAAGTGTCAAGATGAAAATGATTAGAGACAAGTAAAATTATGTATGAATATGATTAGATTATGGATATATCCAAGTTATCAAGTTCAATGTTTCTATCGAGCAATTAATGAATATGAATAGAGAGATAGAAAACTTTACACACTGAACTTTATAGTGGTTCGACTTGATGTAAGCTTATGCCCAATCTTCCATGCTGACAACTTGTTGGCCGGATTCTACTAATCAATCAATGAGAAGTTACAATAGAAAGTGCTACTTGAACTCAAGCACTTTTCCTCAAAATAGGTATTGCTTATTATCAAGCTAATAGGACTCCCTATTTCCCACCTAAACGCAAAGTATCACTTTGCTAATACTTCTTAAAAGATTACAGTTGAATGCTCACGAACAACAAACTAAGAATATGTGAAACTCTCTTAGATTATGGAATTTTGTTTATTGATTTCTCTCTTTTTTCTTCAACGTGTTGATCTTCTTTGATACTCCATAGTATCTAGCACTTCTAGTTTGGACAATCTTTTAAGAGGATTAATCTCCAAGTTAGCCATTGGACAATTGTTGAGAAGATTAAGGTAGCCACTAAGGTTGAACAGTCAGAGATTTCGTCAATTTGGTTGCTTATATAAACAAATCTTGGTTTCCATAAGTGGACTACTTCACCTAATGAAATAATTTTTCTTTTGAGATGATTGTCAATCAATCAAGATATTTTGCATGATTAAATATTCTACAAAGATAATCCCTAAGATTGATAGAACACAAGTTATCAATGGATGAGAAAAAATATCTCAAAGTAATAATCTTGTAAACCATGACAAGAGATTTGTAGTAGGTAGTATAGATATTTTGCTACTATTAAGCTATCTTACTATTATTATAATATTCACGGCCTTGCTGATATCCAGGTTTCTTTTGCCAATATGCAACATTTGCCTTGATAATATCCATGTAGTTATTGTTGTTACTTACCCCTCAAGGGAAGAGAATAGGTTTAAAGATATTGCCTAAAGGATGGGCCTACAATTCATGATTTGGCTGGGCTCTCCCAAACATATACCTCATGCGACATTGGTGTGTTCATAAAAAAAATTTAATGAGAAGTCGGCACTAACCTATTGGTATCAGTTAGAAACCAAGTGAGGCATGGAAGTGTACTTCATTTCCTACGCAACTAGAGAATTAGGATCGGGAATTTGATTACACTAATTAATCAATTAGTGCCCTTTTGGTACATAATCTTGTTTATTTTAAAAAAAAATTGCTAAGTAGTTTGGCTTGATTTTAAATCTATCCACTAACATGTGAGGTGATCATGTGAGTGCGTAATTATTAAAATCACAATCAACGACTAAAGGAAACATTAAATAAATTACAAAGAAAAACAAGTATCTAGCATTATATAAGTAAATGCCAATCCTAACTAGGCTAAAGGGAAGCTAAAATCAATATAATAAGAGCACTCAATGAATTGATAATTTGCCCCGAAAAGGAAACATCGAAACCCTATCATAGAGCCTCAAGAGTTTGTTCAAATTTTGAGCATGCTTTTCTTATCGATCATTTTTCCTTAATTAGGAGAAAGCTACCCAAAAAGACCATTTGAAATATTCTCGAGGAATTCTAATTTCTGAAATTTTTTGTGGATTTTTGAAATTTTTTTTAAATTTTAAGGTTTTTATATTTTTATATTTTTAATGAATTTTATTAATTCGAAAAATTGGATTCGAGTAGGGTCCTCAGATCTAGTCCAAGTTGGGACTCACCCAAGTTCGCTAGCTCGAGACTCACCCGAGCTTGCGCGTCCTAGGCCCTCACCCGAACTGAGCTCATCATATGGAGCACAGCCCATCCCCAACTTTAAAAAAAAAAAAAAACAAAAGAACAAACCAGTCCAAATAACATCTTCACATCAAGTCCAAGCCCACACCAATATTGTCTCTTCTATCCTTGTACGTTGCTATTCTTGCAAAGGCATGGGAGATGTGAGAAGAAGACGGAGAAAAGAGGAGAAAGGCCTAGTTGAAAAGGAAAAAAAGTAAACCAAATAGGCTGGTCTAGGCCAAGAGGAAACGACAAGGAAGGAGAAAAAGTGAAAAGATGAACAACTAGTTCAACCTCCAGTGAGCTCACGTAGAGAAAAGTAGGCCACAAGGAAAACCAAAGGCGTTGTTGCCGGAGATGGCCCTAATTGATTTGACAAAAGGCAAATGGATGGTGAATTAGGGATATGTCAAACTTAGTCCGATCACCTTGCCCATCTCGAAACCGGGATCCTCGAGAGAATAGATATGAAACAAACAAACTAGGGGCTTATCGGAAATGTGGGCACTCACAAAGAAGACCACGTGCGTCAGCATTCGTCAAGGGGGGCTCTGGTAACACTAAACCTACGTATTTCACTCTCTATTTCCACTTTAGCTCTCGAACTCTCTCTCTCTCTCACTCTCGAACTCTCTCGAGCTCATCCCCTCCCTTTTTCAACTCTCCTTCTAAATGAGCTACCCTTTTACTCTTGCGAGTTCTCTCTTTTTTGTTTCTTCGAAGGAGAAGCCCCTTGTGAAAATGCTCTCTCCACTTCTAATTCTCCCTCGAAAGAAGTCCCATTTGGTTGACCCCCCTTCTCTCACTTTTAAGCACCGGCGCACATGGCCAATGGTATATCAATTGCCCTTGGCCGACATTACATCAACAACCAACTCTCAATCGACGCTCGCTTTGTCTCTTCTATCCCTCAACGTCACAATTCTTGCAGAGGCGTGGGAGACGCAAGGAAGAAGACGGGGAAAGGGGCAAAAGCCCCAATTGGAAAGGGAAAAAGTATAACAAATGGGTTGGTCCGAGCTCATGTGGGGGTAAGTACAGAAATGCTGTTTAGAGAGCCATTATTTTTCGTCTGTATTTCGGCTCACTTTGGTCTAAAATTTTTTTTTCGCACTTGAGTGCGCACATCGTTCTGAAAATCGTCACACTGACACATCGCCGTGGCCGACGCATGGTCCAACGGAATGCGACGTGGCGGCGGAAAAATATTATTTTAATATTTTAATTAATTTTTATTTTTTTTATTTTGATTTTTTTTTTTTTTTTTTTTTTTTTTTATTTTTTTAGGCCGGCGAGGGCCACCATTGACCCTCGCCATTGGGCGAGGGGGCCTCGCCGAAGGCCTTTGGGTGAGGCCATCGCGGCCTCCCGCGGGCCCAGGGCCATTGCGGCCTTGCCCGGGGCCGGATCTGGGCGAGGGCCGCCCGGCCTTCGCCGTCGCCGCGGGTGAGGCCGTCGACGGCCTCGCCGGCCTCACCTAGGGCCTTCGACGGCCTCGCCGGCCACCCAAGGCTTTCGCGGGCCGACGGCGAGGGGGCCTTCGCCCAATCTGGCGGGCGGGAGTTCGGCGGCCGGCGAGGGTCAACGGTGGCCCTCGCCGGCTTAAAAAAAAAAAAAAAAAATAATTAAAATATTAAAATATTATTTTCCGGCCGCCACGTCGCATTCCGCGCGCCACGTCGCTTTTTCCGCGATGTGGCACTCTGCAAGTGATCGATTTTACTCCGATGTGGCATTCAGTGAGCGAAAAAAAAAAAAGTTTTGGCGCCAAAGTAAGCACGCCGTATGAAAAGTAATGGCACTCCTAGTGTCCCAACCCCGCCCATGTGATAAGGAGAATGAAAGACAAAAAGAAAGAGGCTGGACCATCTCGCCCTCGACCCAGTCTTGCCTTTTTAAAAAAAAAAATAGTAATAATTAATAATTGATTTTTTAATTAATTTCTTAAAAATTTTAATAAATTGTATTTTTTTTTCATTGTAAATACTCCTAACACCTATATGCTTATGCAATTTAAATAATTTTTTTAGGAGTTAAAAATTGATCCCTAATTTGTTATACAATTTAGGTGTAAATAGCTGCCATTCTTTGGAAGAGAGCTCGAAAAAATTTCTTTCAAAGATTAGACAACACCTCAAATTTTTGCTAACAAATAATGAAAACGCGAATTTATTTATTTTTCATTTTCGTTTTCTTTAGGATTGTACCATGTAAGAATGGGTTTTGACTAGCAAAAAAGAGAAAGTGATACCATGTAATAATGGTTTCAGCTAGTGCATGTAATAACGGGTCTCAATTAGAAAGAAAAGTCTAGTTTAAGAATAGACCCATTAACATTTTGAAAGTGTGGTTTAATGATAGACCTACGAATCATTTAGAAAAGTATGGTTTAAGGATGGACCCATGAATATTTTGAAAGTGTGATTTAAGGATAGATCCACAATTCCTTTTTAAAAGCATGGTTTAAGGAAACACCCTGAACCTTTGAAAAGCATGGTTAGAGAATAAATCCACAAACTTTTTGAAAGCACGGTTTGAGGATACATCCATGAACCTTTTGAAAAGCATGGCTTTAGGATGGACCAGTGAACCTTTTGAAAGTATAGTTTAAGGATAAACTCATGAATCATTTGAATGTGTAATTTAAGGATAGACCCACAAACTTTTTGCTCCGCCTCCCATGCCTACTTCACATTTCAGAACCCTGACCTCCTCACAGTGTCATTTCCACATATCAAATTCTCAATCTCTCGTCTTCTTTTTTATTTATCTCAACGTTAAGGCTTACAAAGAAAGTCACAAAAGAGTCTCCCTCGAACACAAATATCTCAAAATATTAAGCGGACACTCACTATTATTTACTATCACCTTAGCATATGGCCGAAAAGACACATTCAAGAACCATCACTATGCTGGCCAATAAGCACAAAATGCCCCAAAATGAAAAGACGCATCCAATAATGAAACAACAATGAGAAACTCAATAGAATCACATTTGACAACCAAAACACGGCTCGGAATGAAAACGGAAACAAAAAATCGAATGGGACCAAAACAAATCTGGAGCAGACATTATGTCAAACACCAAGTGAAGGTGGACTGAAGAAGGGATTAAAAAGCATCTGAGTCAAAAACTCAAGCTTTGATTGTCATACGGCCAACTAATAATGCTTAAGGTAGACTTAAAAATGATTCTTTCACATTGACACGGACATAAATGACGAACGAAAAGTCTCAACCTAGGGTAAGCCAAGGTAGGGAAAAGTAGGCTACAAGGAAAACCAAAAATGTTGTTGTTGGAGATGGCCCTGCTTGATTTGGCAACAGCGAATGGATTGTGAACTAGGGATATGACGGACTTAGTCCGATCATTTCACCCATCTCAAAACCAAGATCGCCAGGAGAACATATATGAAACAAACAAACAAACCATGAGTTTATTGAAAATGTAGGCACTGATAAAGGAGACTGTGTGCATCGACATTCCTCGGGAGGGGGCTCCGGTGACATTGAGCCCATGTATTTCACTCTTTGGTTCCACTCTTACTTTTGAGCTCTCTCTTTTTCTTTAGCTCACTCTCTTACTCTCTCGAGCTCATCCCCTTCATTTTTCAGCTCTCCCCCCCCCCCCCAATGAGCTCCCCTTTTTACTCTCGCAAGCTCTTTTTTTTTTTTTTTCTCCGAAGAAGAAGCTCCCTCTGAAAATGCTCTCTCCACTTTTGTTTCTCCTTCGGAAAAAGCCTCCCTTTGGCCGACTCCCCCTCTCTCGCTTTTAAGAACCGGCGCACTTGGCCTCTAACATGCCAGTTGCCCTTGGCCAGCCTAGCCTTGACCACCTACTTCAAGTTGATGCTCGCTCTGTCTCTTCTATCCCTGTAGGTCATGGTTTTAGCAAAGGCATAGGAGATGTGAGAAGAAGACAGAGAAAAGGGGGAAAATGCATAGTTGGAAAGGGAAAAAGTAAAAAAAAAAAAAAAAGGGCTAATCTAGGCCTAGGCAAGAAAGAAAAGGAAGGAGAAAAAGAAAGAGGTCGGGCTGGCTGCCGTGGACCTAGCTAGGGGTGAGCGGTTCCAGGTTCCTTACAGGTTCCGCTTGGAACCTGAAACTTACCCTCGAGTATACGTTTCTCATTTTTTGGAACCTGTAACCTACCCGTCGAAATCTGGAACCTAGAACCTACCCTCTCACAGGTTCCGATTCTAGTTCCAAGGTCCAACAAGTTTTTTTTTTTTTTTTTTTCATTTAAGTGGAACCGATTCCGGTTCTAGTTCCGAAAAAAGAGGAACCGGAAATCAAAACCTCCTTCCCTAGAACCGGGAACTGTGATCATCCCTTCCAACATAGTTTTTATAATGATAACAATATAATTTCTATAAAGATCTCCCTAAGTCATAAAACAACCATGTCATCATCCATGATTTTTTTTTCTGGATATTGATCATATTGCAAAGCAGAAGGTATAGCACAAGTCTCACAAATTAAAGAACAAACTTATCTACAAAATGAGGGACTTACATCATCAATGACTAAGAGAAAATCATGCTTTCTCTTAAATCTCACAAGCTCATCCTTTTGGTGCAAAGTCTTCATCTATGCTAAACAAACTGTGGAGGAAGAAAACAATGATCACCCAGTTTAAAATTTAAATTACTATCCATTGAACTAAAATAATTATCAGAAAGCCTTACCACGTATCTTCATTCCGCTTTAATTGATAAACTCTATTTACTGGTGATCTCCTCATTAAGACAATCCATATCTTTAAAAAAAAAAGAGAGATTAAATAAAACATTCACTTATTAGACATATATAAGGATTTACAACATATAAAACTAGAAATATCACTTACCCAACTCAAATTTTTCTGCATTCGCAATGCACTTTTCAACATTAATAGGCACACAAACGGCTCTCAACTAATCTTGAGTGCAAATCAAAGCTTCCACTACTTTGGGAGTCAAAGAACTTCGAAAGCCATCAAGCACACGACCCGAAGTACTGAAAATTGACTCCGAAGCAACGGTAATTATGGGAATAGACAAAACATTTCGAGCCATCAAAGATAGGGTTTTATATTTTGAGCCACTAGTCTTCCACCACATCAAAATGTCAAAATCAATAACTTTTTCAGTTTTATCTTCAAGATATTCATCAAGCTCAGATTTATTGACATCACACAATTGTTGGCTCGAGTTCATAAAGGTTTTCCGCCATGCTTGGGCGTCATATTTCCTTTTGTTAGCTCCATTGCCACCGGCATTGGCGTTGGAACCACTGCTACTAGCACTCCAATTTTGGATACCAAAATTCTGACCACTTGAATCAAAAGAAGATTGCTTATAAAATTCAAACAAATGATCCAATGCATTCTTCACATTATGATGCATGTCATTAACTTTTGATTCATCGTCATAAATTTGTCCATACAAAAATTTCACATAACTTAACTTGACTCTAGGATCCAATACAACCGCAATCAACATCATCATATTCATTTTGTCTAAGCTCCCATAATATTTGTCGATTTTTCCTTTCATTTTCAAACCCATAGCTTGAAGTTTAGGATCCAAGTCATCCGTCGTATCTTTCAAATATTTATATAAAAGAGCTATCCCCTCAAAATAATCATTAGAAGTTATATATGAACTCCCCGACATTTGATTGGTAGCATCATAGAACACCTTTAGAAACTCTGAAAGAATAACAACATTTTCCAAATCATCATCTTGATGAATCTCATGATTAAGCTCACTTACAAAAGATAAATCATCTTCTTCCAATCTTTCGAAAGCTTTCCTGAACTTTACAACAGTGTCTAACATAAGATAAGTAGAGTTACATCTAGTGGCTACGTCAAGAATAACTGAACCATTGTAAGTGATATTTTCAGTCTCAATACAAGATTGAAATGCTTTGGCTCTTAAGGGAGAACTTTTCACATACTTAACCACGTTGGAGATACGTGCGATAAAGTCACATACCATGCTCAAGCTATTTCTCACAATCAAGTTCAATATATGAGTTGTGCACCTCATGTGCAAAACACTACCATCTAATATTGCCACTCTTTCTCTTAAAAGTTTTTCTCTCAAATAACCAATTGCAACATCATTAGAGCTAGCATTGTCAACAGTAATTGTTGACACTTTTTTTTTTTCTATTCTCCACTCGTTAATGCACTTTTTTACCATTTTTCCAATCTCCCTACCTCTATGACTATGCATCACCACAAAATTGATGATTCTTTTATGCAACTTCCAATTCTCATCAATAAAATGTGTAGTGAGACACAAATAATTCATGTTTTGAATAGAAGTCCAGGTATCGGTTGTAAGTGTAATCCTAAACTTAATCTTACCAAAGTAAGTCTTCAAACAAGCTTTTTCACGGAACTATAAGTTCATGCAATCTTTAGCCACTGTAAAACGTGATAAATGCTTGAAGAGAGGTTGTAATTCAGAGACAAACTCACGAAATTTTACACGCTCCACCAAAGAAAAAGGTTGTTCATCAATAATGATGAACCGGGCGAGCATTTCCCTGCAACGTTCTTGATTAAATAACCATGTCGATAAGACATTACCGGTTATGGATTCTCCTCCTACCTTGCTAGCCCCACTTCCATTACGTGGTACAAAGAATTTTTGCCTCTTCTCTATATTACGAGGAAACTTCTTGCATGTTGTTAAGTGCTTCCTCATGGCGGAAGTACCATTAGAAACACGATACTTTAACAAAGACCTACAATGAATGCACTTCACTTGATGTGGGTTTCCATCATTATCTTTGATTTTCGTATAATGATTCCACCAGTCAAATATATATTTCTTATCATGAGGAGGAAGAGAAGAACCAAGTACCTTGTCTGTCCCACTCATGTTTGGGGATGGATTTTGTTCTTGTTCATTTTCATCGCCCGACATTTCCATTTCTATAATAGGAGTCATCTCCTCATAGTCATATCCCTCCTCCTCTATTGACATGTTAACTTGATAAGTCCAACAAATAACACTGCCAAGCAACCATTTAATCATCTCAATAATCAGAAATAAGTTCACATAATCTAAACTAGCTAAAGCAAAACAAATTAAAAAAATTTACCAAGTAAGCAAAAACCGTTCTCTAGTCCCTTTATGGATCAATTTCAGGTTTTGCCGTTAAGAACCTGAAAGAAAGCCAACTTGGCAAATGAAGCATGCCACGCCTGCAAGAAAAATGAAGCATGTTTAAAATAGTCGGCGAAATCAAAACTTGAATGATTCCATGACCTAACAAACCCCTTAAACCACCCCTTAAACCACCCCAAAAAGAAAAAAAAGGAAACTTTTTCTTAATTTGTCATGTCTACAAGTTGATCAAATACTCCAAAAGCTAACCTCGACACAATTTCAAAACTTTCAAACCAGTAATTTGCATATCCGACAAAGTTGTATCATGTCTACACAATTTCAAAACTTTCAAACCAGCATATTTGCAATTTAGGAAATGTCATATGGGAGATTAGACCAGCAAAATGATAATTGGCATGATCAAATCAACCAAATGAGATCCCCGAACTGCCATGATGTCAAACAAAGGGAATCTATTCCAAGGAATCTGCTCAGTTTTTAACTTAGATCTGAGTTAGCTAGTTCATCTTTCGTTAGTAATTTTGTCTCATAATTTAGGCTTGGTTTACAGCTCATCTCCATTTAAGGAAAAAAATCTCCATTTAAGGAAAAAGAGTATTCATTCCGTTTTACCATTGCTCATCTGCATTTCAGTCACTTGTAATCATCTTTGTTAGGCTGATATGGGTATCGAATGCAGCATTCTATTTTTTAAAACCTTTCTGTGGTGAAACTGCAAGCTCTTTGGCAATAGCTAACCAATGCAAAATCATGGCCAGTAGATACTAGTAGCAAAAAACACATCCTTAAAGCAAAACCAAAGACAAAGTGTCATAGATAAACATGAGCCATATTAACCTTTGGCTATTCTCATTGTACTAGTTTGAGAGACCACAACTTTGGCCATTTGGTAGGAAGCTATAAGTCATTGTATTAGCATAGGCTTGTCTTTGCGGCAACACATACAAACCTACCAATTGCTTTTAGAGAACTCATTAAGTTGATTTCATTGAGGAGTACCTACCAAGTACAGAAAAAGGCAAATAAAGGAGACTTCACCACAAACTGCCTATGCTATGGGAAAGATTTAGCAAGAGTGTTAGAAAGGACTTGCACTATTTTTTATGGGCATGATGTCTCAACTGAGACTTTCTTTTAAATATTAAGCAGATCTGAAAGATGAAATTAGTGCTGAGTTTGTTATCTTTGTGTTTTGGTTTTTTTAGTCTCCCTGATCTGTTATTAGTGTCTTTGTAACTGACGTTGGTAATCTATTCTAGTTTTCTCCCATTTCATCTATCCAATTGTCGTCTATGCCTTTTCAATTTAAACATGATTTTGGTACTACGCTGAGTATGCTGCAAAATGTTATGACTACATGATCTCTTTGGCCTCTGTTATGGCAAAACAACTATCTACATAGATATACTCACTTAATTCTAATATTTCATTTATTGTCACGTTAACAACAAATCTATGCATCTGTATGGCATCTGCTTCAAGTTATTTATTGGTATCCACCTTTGTAAAATGAAGTTTATTAGCTAATTAACAATTGCAAGCACCTGCTGATGATGTCCTGCAGGTAGATAGAGATACCAGTACCAACGATGCTGTCATTGCATTGGCTAGTGGCTTCTCTGGATCAAACAGGATATTGTCCTTAGACAGTGATGAGGCAATGCAACTTCCAGAATGCCTTGATGGGGTAAGCTCGAGGCAACTTTTTATTTGGTTTATTTTAAGTAGATGTCTTGAGGATTTTGACTATTACTAGCATGCCTTGCAATATGCATCATCTCCTTTCATTTGCTCAGAGTCTCAAACTCCATAATATACATAGGCGAATGCTTGTTTGAACTGCACTTTAGTTTGTAAAATTCTGTGAAGCATGGGAATAGATTTACAAATTGATAAAATACAAGATATAAATGCCACAATCTTCATATACATTAATTAAAGATGTCACTACAAAGGACCTAAAATCAAACGCAGCAAGCATAATGAAGTGTTTTGTATGTTTCAATCTGCATTGTTTAGATGCTCACAATAATCTATGTCTTGTTTTGTTAATTGGGAATTTGTTACTGATGAGGCACTGCATCAAATGCCAAAGCATATCTAGAGTTCACATGAACATTTAAACAAACACATCATTTGCATGCGGCAAAGTCTCCCCATGACGAAGAAAAAGCAACTCTAGCCCTTCGCACAAGCATTCTAGCCAATTCACTTCATCAAAACAGCAGTAACCCAGTTCGAGTTCACAGTCTGAATTTCATATCCCGACTCCAACGCGACTGTTCTTCGAGTCGCAGACAGAAATAGAATAGAGGATACCTGGAGAAGAGTGAGACTGAACTCTGTACGTGACGAGGTGGCTAAGGCCGGGACATTTGAGAGGCTCCGTGCTCATGACTCGTCTCCAGAGCCAACAACAGTCCAACGTTCAACACCTCCCAAAACTCAAGACCTCAAATCGAAGGCTGCAAAAAGCCAAAAAGGCATGACTCGCCAGATCTCACACGGTCACACCTATCGCATGAAGACCCATGAGCACTGGTCCGGGATCTCGAAGGAAGACTCGATCTGCAAGTGGCTTGCCGCTCAGAGAGGGAGGGAGATGGTGATGGAGAGAGTTCAAGATATTTGCGTTCGTGTGATAGAAATTGCCAATTGGAGATTTTTTTGGAAGGGGGGAGGCTGGACCGGTTCCGGTTCCGAGAAATGGGGAACCAGGAACCGGAACCGTTCCCCCTAAAACCAGGAACCGTGCTCACCCCTAGACCTAGCTTTGTTTTTCCCTTTTCTAAAAAAAATTAATAAAAATTAATAATTAATTTTTCAAAACTTTTAATAAATTCTATTGTTATCAATGTAAATACTCCTAGGACCTATATGCTTATGCAATTTAAGTGATTTTTTAGGTGTTAAAAATAATCCCAATTTTTTATGCAATTAAAGCCAAAATTTAGGTATCAATAGTTATCCCCATTTTGAAGAGAACTCGAAGTGGTGTCTTTCAAAGATTAGGTGACACCCTTAATTTTTGTTGACGGGTAATGAAAATGCAAATTTATTTATTTTTTATTTTCATTTTTTTTTTTTAATCATAAATGAGATCTCATTATGTAATAACAAGTCTCAATCGGAAAGAAAAAATCTTAGCTTGTAATAACAGAATGACTGGAAAAGAGGTCTCATCATGAAATAATGGGTCTCGAGTGGAAAGAAAAAATCTTGTCGTGTAATAATGGGTCTTGATTGGAGAAGAGATCTCACTGTGTAATAACAGATATCGACTAGAAAGAATAAGTCTTATTGTGCAATAATGGGTGTCAATTGGAGAGGAGGTCTCACTATGTAATAATTAAGGGCGATTGGTTCTCGGTCAGTCCGGTTCTCGCGCCAAAACCGAGAACCGAACCGAAGGAGTTGGCTCCTCATTTTGGAAATCAAAGACCGAACCGACAGATGCTGGAACCATATAGAACCGGACCGATTGTTCCAGATCGGTTCTCGGGCGGTCCCACAAAAACGGTCACCACTACAATAATAAAATTTCAAACACAGCTCCAAAAATTCAGCCCCCTTTTTGTGGAGATTGTCATTAAATCTCAGCCACAAGGCCGCTGCTAACACGAGGTTTATTGAGCTCCTTGGCTTGATTTTATAGACAATTTCTCAAATGCTCTTTGAGTAATTGTTCAATGTGGGACATTTGGAAACTTGTTGGAGACACTTGCAAGCAAGGGGCAACGAGAGAGAGAGAGAGAGAGAGAGAGAGAGGGAGGGGGGGGACTGAGCGGCCCAGTCCCACATTGATTGTTTAGGAGAGACAACAAGCCGTTGGTCTCTTAAATAGGAGAAAGAGGTCCCCCGTTTCTGTTAGTCAAAATCTTCTAGCGTGGGCAAAATAGAGCCAATGAGGAAAGCCTTGTTCATTATTTTGATTATTTTGAATGTCATTACATTCTGACGGTAAAATTTTGAGTTTTGAGAAAGGAAAAGTTGGTCCAATCCAGGTGGTCGGTTCTACCTTTGAAACCAAGAATTGGACTGAAAGTTGTCGGTTCCATTTTCACGGAACTGGGAACCGGACCGAAGGGAGAACCGCATCAAACCGGTCGGTTCAGTCCAATTCGAGCAATTCTCGAGGAGAACCGCATCAAACCGGTCGGTTCAGTCCAATTCGAGCAATTCTCGAGTTGGCGGTTCCTTTTGCTCAACCCTAGTAATAATGAGTCTCAATTGGAAATAAAAGTCTCATTTAAAGATTTTTAAAAATGTAGTTTAAGAATAGACCCACGAACCTTTTTGAAAAGCATGGTTTAATGATGAATCCATGAACCTTCTGAAAGTGTGGTCTAGGGATAGACCCCATGAACACTTTTGAAAAGCATGATTTAAGGACGGACATATGAACCTTTTAAAAGTGTGGTTTAAGGATAAACCTACAAACCATTTGAAAGTTTAATATAAGGATAGACCCACAAACCTTTTATTCCGTCTCATATCCCCACTTCACATTTCAAAACCCCAACCTCCTCACAACATCATTCCTACATATCAAACTCTCAAGCTCTCTTCTCCTTTTTTTTTATCTATCTCAACATTAAGGCTTATAAAGAAAGCTACAAAAAGGAACCTCTCTCTTCTCCTTCTCCTTTTTATCTATCTCAACATTAAGGCTTATAAAGAAAGCTACAAAAAGGAACCTCTCTCTTCTTCTTCTTCTTCTCCTTTTTATCTATCTCAACATTAAGGCTTATAAAGAAAGCTACAAAAAGGAACCTCGCTCAAAGACAAATACATCAAGATATTAAGCAGGCACTCAATGTTATTGACCATCACCTTAGCGTATGACCAAAAAGACACGTTCAAGAACCATCATCGCATTGTCTGATAAGCACACATTACCCTAAAAAGAAAAGTTACATCCAATAATGAAACAATAACAAGAAACTCACTAGAATCACATTCGATAACCAAACCACTTACTCATAATGAAATGGACACAAAAAATCGAATAAGACTAAAGCGGATATGATTCAAACATTATGTCAAACACCAAGTGGACGTTGATCAAGAAAGGGATCCAAAAGTGTCTAAGACAAACTCAAGCTATGATCGTCACGTGGCCAACAAATAATGTTCAATGTAGACTCAGAAATGATTCCTTCACATTGACACAAGCATAAGTGACAAACAACTAGTCTTAACCTCGGATAAGCTGAGGTAGGTAAAAGCAGGAAAACCAAAGACGTCATCGTCGGAGATGGCTCTACTTGATTTGGCAATGGCAAATGGATGGTGAACTAGGAATATGTCGTACTTAGTTTGGTTGCCTTGCCCATCTCGAAACCGGGATCCTTGGGAGAACAAGTATGAAACGAACAAACCGAGGGCTTACCGGAAATTTGGTTATTGACAAAGGAGACCATGTGCATCGACGTTTGTCAAGAGAGAGCTTTGAGGACACTAAGCCTACGTATTTATTTCTCTCTAGTTCCAATCTCACTCTTGAGCTCTCTTTTTTTCTTTAACTCGCTCTCTCACTCTGTCAAGCGCCCCTCCGTTTTTAAGATCTCCCTCTAAATGAGCTCCCCTAGCTCTCTTTTTTTTGGTTTCTCCAAAGAAGAAGCCCCCTCTGAAAATGCTTTTTCCATTTCTGTTTCTCCCTTGGAAGAAGCCTTGCTTTGGTTGACTCCCCCTCTCTCGCTTTCAAGCGCGAGCACATGTGGCCTCTAATATGCCAATTGTCCCTAGCCCGCTTGGCCTCAACCACCAACACCCGATCAATGTTCGTTTTGTCTCTTTTGTCCTTGTACGTTGCCATTCTTATAAAGGTGTGGGAGACGTGAGAAGAAGATGGAGAAAAGGGGAAAAAGGCCCAGTTGGAAAGGGAAAAAGTAAAACAAATGGGCTGGTCTTGGCCCAAGTGAGAAGGAGAAGGAAGGAGAATAAGAAAGAGGCCAGGCCGACTTGCCCTTGGCCCGATCTTGCTTTACCTTTTTTTAAGAAAAATTAATAATGATTAATAACTAATTTTTTGAAACTTTTAATAAATTGTATTTTTACCGATGTAAATACTCCTAACACCTATATGATTATGGAATTTGAATGATTTTTTTAAAGGTTAAAAACTAATCACTATTTTTTTATGCAATTAAAGCCAAAATTCAAGTGTCAACCACTACCCTTCTTTGGAAGAGAGCTCAAAGAGGTTTCTTCAAAGATCAGGGACACCATGAATTTTTGTTAACTTGTAATGAAACCGTGAATTTATTTATTTTTCGTTTTCGTTTTTTTAAAGGGTTGTATTGTGTAAAAATGGGTTTTGATCGGAAATGAGGTCGTACTATGTAATAACGGATCTCGGCCAGAAAGAAAAAGTCTATGTAATAATGAATCTAGACTAGAAAAAAGGTCTCATCATGTAATAATATGTCTCAATTGAAAAGTCTTGCTATGTAATAACGGCTTTCAACCGGAAAGAAAAAGTCTTGCTATGTAATAATGGGTGTCAACTAGAGAGGAGGTCTCACTATGTAATAATGGGTCTCAACTAGAGAAGAGGTCTCACTATGTAATAATGGGTCTCGACTAAAAAGAGAAAATCTTATTGTGTAATAACAAGTTTCGACTAGAGATGAGGTTTTACAGTGTAATAACGGGTCTCGACTAAAAAAAAAGTTTGGTTTAAGGATAGACCCATGAACCTTTTGAAAGTGTGGTTTAAGGATAGACCCGCAAACTCTTTTGAAAAGCACGGTTTAATGATGGATTCATGAACCTTTTGAAAGTGTGATTTAAAGATAGAGCCATAAACCCTTTGTAAAAGCATTGTTTGAGGATAAACCGGTGAACCCTTTGAAAAGCATGATTTGAGGATAAACCCATGAACCTTTTGAAAAGCATAATTTAAGGATAGACCCATGAACCATTTAAAAGTATGGTTTAAGGATAGATCCGCAAGCCATTTGAGAATGTAATTTAAGGATAGACCCAAAAACCTTTTGTTCCGTCTCCCATGCCCACTTTGTATTTCTAAACGCCGATCTCCTCACAATGTAATTTTTGCATATCAAACTCTCAAGCTCTCTTCTTCTTCTCCCTTTTTTTATTTATCTCAATGTTAAGGCTTACAAAGAAATCCACAAAAGAGAACCTCACTCGAAGACAAATATCTCAAGATATTAGGTGGGTGCTCGCTGTTATTGACTATCACCTTAGCATATGGCCGAAAAGGCACATTCGAGAACCATCATCATGCTGGCCGATAAGCACACAATGCCCCAAAAGGAAAAGACGCATCCGATAATGAAACGGCGAATGTTATCTTATAGGACATCATTTTCTTGTAGAAATGGATATGTCCTCCTTTTCTTAGATGCTGAAATTCAAATAGAAGCAAGTGCCACATCCTTAGCGTCTTAGGTAGGTAAAATGATTTTCAAAGTATTCTTTTGAAATTAAAAACATTATAGGAAAAAAAGAGTATACTCACTGACTATTTGACCGTGCCAAAAGAATTTGCAGTTATCACATCCATAAATATGTGTATGGTGAGAAATCCCATAAGAGGTTTCAAGACTCAAGAAATGAAGCCTAAATGGCCTCGCACTCATATCCACTAGAAGTCCCTAAGCTCATTAGAGATAACACTCTCTTTGGAAATCATGGAAGTCTTATGTGACAATACCACTTCCATATTTTTAGTAATTATGGTGGGTTTATTCTTTGCCTAGATGGACTACACCAAATATATTCATTCATCAATCCTTAGTCTTTCTCCCTAGAGGAGTTTCCAAAAGAATTCAAATGGTTTATTTGTATTGGTTTAATTTTTATACCATTGCCACCGAGTTTCCTATAGTCAAGATGTCTCTCATCATTAGTAGGATCATCCAAGGAGAAGCCAAACACAAATATTTTGGACAAATGCTTAGTTGCTTTAAACCACTAAGTGCATGAAAAAATATTTCAAAGCGTAACTAAGAGCATGCAAACCTGATCTAGAACTTCATAAAACTGTTTTATTCTTCAGACCATGGTTCTTTGTTCGACCCAATGGAGATGTATATAAAATTTCAGTAGATGTCGGAGTACCCACATATAAACCACAACTTATTCCAAATGAGATATTTATAAAATCTTAGCTCACCCTCAACAGTATCAAGAATTGTAGAGAATTTTGTGTAAGCATAATTGAACCATTCCACCGAAAGCATGGCCAATAGCATTGATAATGTATCTTGGGATCATTATGATGACTACCGAGCAACCCAACTAACGATCACTGCTTGCCTAAGAAGATACTATGGGATTAACATGTAGGACAATTCTAAGTCTCAAACATCTTCAAAAGATCCAACTTCATCATCAAAGCATTCATGGGGAGGACCATTGTCGCAGGATTCTTTTGACTATAGTGAATTGCAGCTTGCACTTAGTTTAGACCTCGACAATGAAAGCCCATCACTCCAACTTGGGAATCTACCTCAACCTGGCATTTCATTAAGCTCCACTAATGTTTCGAAAAGCTCACATCAATAATCTAAAAGACAAAGGTCATGAATTAAATGCAAAAGTTGCTCTAGAAATTGAAGAAGTGGAGAAGCTCCTTGAAGGACTCAGGCAACAATATAAAGATAATCCCAAGAAAAGCATTTTCAATAATTCCATTGACATCCCATCAAGCTCTCACTCGCCCTTAGAGTCTCTAGGATATAACTAACTTGAAGACCCAGAAGTTGAAAGATTTATAAGAGAATACAAAAGATAGAATGACGGATGTGGCTCAGACAACTCAAATGACGACACTAAAGAGCCAATTCGTAAATATGACATATAAATAAATCAAAGACAAGAAGTCAGAAGCAAGAAACAATCAAAAGCAAGAAAAAGCCATATGCAACCCATAAAGAAGTCAGACAAAACATGCAAAAAAATTGACTTTTGCATTGTTCGGCATTCTTCATGCACTGTTTGGCACTATTCACAGTATGATAGCACACTATAGCAAAAGTGAAAATGTGGGATATATATATATATATATATCAATTTATATGGTATCAAAGCCAAGGGGGTGGATATAGTGACTCTTTATAAATTCATTTTGACACTTGAGACGATTTATCTTCGTGGAATTCTTCCTAGGTTCTTTACGTGTCTGTTGTGGTCCCGGCAGTAAAACCTAAGTTGGGTAGTGAGACCGTTGGTCAGCATCGGTTATTGAACCATAGGGAGAAGAAAGTAGTCTCATGCGAATGAACTTATTAAGAAGATCCATGTCTTCTTCTAGTTCTATATCACAAATGTCCCTAGATCAAGGTCCCATAAATAGAGAAGAGATTAGCATGGAAGATTTTAATAAATCTATAGAAAATTGGATCATTCCTAAAGTAAAAATTACTCAGATCTATGAGCATTCTAATTGGAAGATTTTTGGGAGAAATGACTACGTTATTGCTACCGAAGAACGTGATGTTCCCCTTTCTAATTCTTTCTCTTCCATACAACTCTTGAATAAAGATTCTATAAAGAAACATGCTCAAAAATGGAATTATATTCATATTGGCCTTGTCCAAGTAGGGGCTAAACCCCTTACTAAAGAAGGCTTAGACACTTCTTTACTCCTTGTCCTAAGAGATGCCGGGCTTTTAAAATATGATGACTCCATCCTTGGAACCATAAAGACTAGTCTCTGCAACGGTCCAATCTATTTTGATAGTCACCCCGGTCTTACAGTTTCCCTTAAAGATAAAAACATTTTAAAATCCCTTACTTTACAAATAAAAACTCACAATTATTCTATAGCGGAAGGATCCATTCCTCTTGCTATTATCTACGAGTTTATTACAAAGTAATGAACTCGCCTTTGGCAAAGAAAGCTTTTAAAATCAATCCTAAAAGAGAAACACTTCTTTTGCAAACTGACATTTCTAGAGCCAATACTATCATTCCCAGAATTATTCAATGGAGCCAAGTCACCCTTCCCGAACAATGGGAGCTGGAAAACCATGTCCCCCAACAAATTGTTCGCAATTCGGACCCCACCAATATTACCCAACATCCAGAAGGAAGAGTTACTATACAATTCTCCAGAATGTCTTTTGATACTCCAAAAAGGTCCTGCGATATTAGGACGATTCCTTCTTTCCACTCATCTTCTTCCAGAAGATCCGTCGATTTTAATCCTATTTTACCTTCGATTATCGTTCAAAATGAAACTCAACCTAGTGCTCATCTTCCCACTAGTGTTAGTGGCATTGACAATAGATCAGGAATATCTAGACTAATATACCAGCAAGAACAAACTCCTGATTATCCTGAGCCTACCCCTTCTGAAATGGCTGATCCATAAATCAATATTTTGTTTGAAGAATTTGTTCCCAACAAAGCCCTTTTGAATCAAGAGTTTAATTCTTTTGAAAATACCGCAATTAGAAATTGGTTCTTTCTAAATTTCAAAGACCAAGCAAAACAAATCAAGGAAGAATATTATGAATACATGTATGAACATGAGATTCAAATACCCTTTTTTGATTGGCTTGAAAATTCCTTTTTGAAAAACAAAGAAATTTATGTTTTGGATCAATTTTACAAATGGAAGCTTCATGATGGCCAAATCGTAGAGTCCAATCACCCACCTCTTCGACAAATCAAAATTCTTCATAAAGACACCGAGGTCATTGCTTCCCCTTTCAAAACTTCCTCAGAAATCGATGGAATATGAATCAAGAAGATTGTTAAGCAGAATAATTACTCTAACCAACACCTTCATACAATCGGCAAATAGTTGGATAGGTTAGAATCTTCTATCTATCATATTAATACTCAATCAAAAGTTTTGAAAACTCCTTTGTTTAAAAATTTTGAATTGCCAAAAAGTCCTAGCATAGATTTTGCTAAAGCTTTAGAAGAAAGAAAAAGGCTTTTGAAAGGAAAATTTAGTTCTACTTTTAACTCATTCATTTTAGATACTCCTGGAATAGCAAATCTTATTATAAAAGATACCCTGGACCAAATCAATGTTTTGGATCAATCTGATATTGAATCTATTCTTGAAATCAATAAAATTACTTGGAAAGATCCACAAAAATTGTATTATTCTAGAGCCACACCTCCTGATATTGCTTTAGAAGAATCAAGTGTTAATACCCAACACAAATACTCTTCAGGTTCAATCTATGAATGGAACATAGACGGAGCCTCTGAACAAAATCTTTTAAATATTTTGAGCCAAATGGTTATGCTTGCTAATACCTATAAAACCATACCCGATACTACTAACCAATTAGTGGTTTATCTTTTAATAGCCGGTTTTACTAGTCAATTGAAGGGTTGGTGGGATAACTAACTTACTGATGAACAAAGATCACAAATTCTTAATGCTTATAAGTTAGATGATAATGGTCATGCTATCGTGGATGAAAATGACCAACCCATCCAAGATGCTGTGAATACTCTTCTATATTCCATTTCCCAACATTTCATAGGCAATCCTTCACACATTCGTGATAAGAATCTTGATCTTCTATCCAATATGAAGTGTAAATCTCTCGGAGAGTTTAGGGAATACAAAGATATTTTCTTCCAAAAAAATTTTCTTCGATCTGATTGTAACCAACCCTTTTGGAAAGAAAAATTCCTTGCTGGTCTTCCTAAGCTTATAGGAGAACAAGTTCACGATAAGATAAGAGAAGAACATAACGTGCAAATCCCTTATGATCTCCTTTCTTATGATGAACTAGCTTCCTATGTTTATAAAATTAGAACACAATTGTGTAACAACATACGTCTTCAAAAACAACTCAAAAAAGAGCAAAAAACCTCAAACAAAGGTTTGGGAGACTTTTGTGCCCAATATGACCCATCTTTTATAAATCCAAAAAGTACAAAATCTTCTAAATCCAAATATTCGGACAATTGTCCAAAAAATTGCCCTCAATGCTCTTCAAAAAAACCAAGGAGAAATTTCAATAGATCCAATAGATCTTTCAATAAGGATAATAAAAGACAGAATTCCAATAGACAAAGAAAAATTCTTATAAAAACATTGAATGTTACAACTGTGGTAAAAAGGGTCACACTTCCAAATTTTGTAAAATTAACAAAAAACTTAATGAATTGCATCTTGAAGAAGAAACTTTTAACAGTCTTCTCCAAATCATGGCAGAAGAAAACAGTTCTTCAGATGATTCTAACACAGAAGATGGCCTCTAGATTAACGACATAGAAACCTCTTCAGAATCAAATAAGGATGACTATCAAGATTCCTTTGAAATAAATGTTTTGACTATGGAGGAAGAAATTTTTTTGCAAAAAATCGACCAAATCCAAGATCCCGAAGCTAGGGCAAAACTTCTTAATAGCCTCCAACCTTCCATGGTACCCATACTTCAATCCAATATCCCTTATAACCTTTCTACCATTTTGGATAGAGGAAAAAAGGTTGTTTCTCGTGTTTCTCGACCTATTTCTATAAATGATCTTAATCATGAGATTAATAACCAAAAATTGGAAATTCAAAACCTTAAAAAAACCCAAGTTGAAATGCAAAAGGAGATATTAGAAATGAAAACTTGTTTTTTAAAACAAAATGAAGAAGATCCTCTTAGCCCTAAAGATCCGGGATTTTTACTATTACTTTCAGAAATAACAAATAGAAAATGGTTAATTCATATTTCCATAAAAATCAATAAAGAATTTGTGTTAAATACAACAACCATTTTTTATACTGGAGCAGATCTTAATTGTATAAAAAAAGGCCTTATTCCTACCAAATATTTTGAAAAAACCACTCATTCACTCAAAACAGCATCTGGTGATAGGCTTCAAATCAATTATAAGATCCCAGAGGCGGAAGTTATAAAGGATCATGTCTCCTACAAAACACCTTTCATTCTAGTCAAAAATATTAAACAAGATGTCATACTAGGAACCTCTTTCATAGGATTAATACAACCTTTCACCGTTGATGATGAAGAAATCCAGACCCAATTTTTAAATAGAAAAATTGTTTTCGAATTTATTAGCAAACCACTAACTAGCAACTTGAATACTCTCCATGAACATTCTATTTCTGAAATAAATTGTATAATCCAAAACAAAGAAAACCATCTTCAATTCTTAAAGGAAGATCTTGATTACAAAAGAATTGAGCAAAATCTTTCAGATCCTAACATCAAAAAAAGGATTGCTAAACTTGAATATTGTATAAAAAACTCCATTTGTTCTACCACTCCTAATACTTTTTGGTCAAGAAAAAGTCATACAGTAGGTCTTCCTTATGAACCGAATTTCTCTGAAAAAAATATCTCAAGCAAGGCACGGCCTTCCCAAATGAATCATGAGGTCATGAATTTTTGTCAAAAGGAAATTCAAGAACTTCTTGACAAAAAACTCATCAGGAAAAGCCAATCCCCTTGGAGTTGCTCTACTTTCTATGTCAACAAAAATGCTGAACTAGAAAGAGGAGTTCCTCATCTTGTTATTAATTACAAACCTTTGAATGATGCCTTAAAATTGATAAGATATCCCATCCCTAATAAAAAGGATTTATTGAATAGACTCCACAATTTTAAGATATTTTACAAGCTTGATATGAAATCTGGATTTTGGCAAATCCAAATTGATGAAAAAGATAGATATAAGACTGCTTTTACTGTCCCTTTTGGACAATATGAATGGAATGTTATGCCTTTTGGTTTGAAAAACGCCCCTTCTGAATTCCAAAGAATTATGAATAATATTTTCAATTCTTACTCAGATTACATAATCGTATACATCGATGATGTTCTTATATTCTCTCCAAATATTGATCAGCATTTCAAACATGTTGGCCACTTCATTAACATAGTGAAAAAGAATGGCCTAGCAGTATCTCCTAGCAAAATATCTCTCTTTCAAACCAAAATCAGGTTCATAGGACATCATGTCCATCTCGGAACAATCATACCTATTGAAAGATCGATAATATTTGCTGAGAAATTTCCTGAAGAAATAAGAGATAAAAACCAATTGCAAAGATTTCTTGGAAGTTTGAATTATGTTATAGATTTCTTTCCAAATATTAACATAATTTGCAAACATCTCCATCAAAGGCTTAAGAAAGATCCCCTCCGTGGACTAGTATCCACACTAATGTGGTTAAACTGATCAAGAAGAGTATAAAAGAAATTCCTTGCTTACACCTTGTCGATCCTTCTGCATTCAAAATTGTTGAAACTGATGCTTCTGAAATTGGTTATGGAGGAATTCTCAAACAGTCAAAAGACAATAAGAAACAAATTGTCCAATTTGTCTCCAAACACTGGAATGACTGCCAAAAGAACTACTCCACTATAAAAAAGAAAATTCTTGCTATAGTTTTATCTATCTCCAAGTTCCAAGGAGATCATTTGAATCAAAAGTTTTTATTGAGAATTGATTGCAAATCTGCGAAAGATGTTTTGCAAAAAGATCCAAAATATTGCTTCGAAATAAATCTTTGCCAGATGGCAAGCCATCTTATCTGTTTTCGATTTCGATATTGAATTTATAAATGGTTCTTCAAATTCCATACCAGATTTTCTCACACGAGAATTTTTACAGGGAAAATGTCTCCCAAACCCACCGGAAAAGACAAAGGCAAGGAAATTGCCCAGTCTTCGGAGACAAAGCCCAAAAATATGACCAATATCAGAAGCTGGTTACAAGCAGCCCAGCAACCTTCCAATACATCAAATTCTCAAATTATTAGATCTGTCAAAGAGGAACCTTCCTTGCCACCTTCAAACCCCTATTTTTCTATATCTAACCTGTCTCATCAAGACGCCCTAAAGCTTCTTGAAATAGCCTTCAATAATCCAGATACCAACCAAGTTGAGGTAAGCCTAAATCCTTCCTCTCTGAGTATCAGAAAACCAAAGGGAAAAATGACTCTTAATAAGATGGTGATTCAGCCTACAAAGGCAACCCCTCCAAAATCAAAATTTTTTAATAAAACAAATTATCAAAATATTTGCACTGTTGAAAATGGTTTTTATGATGAAGACCCAATTGTTTTTGCAAAAAACATGTTTTCTGAAAAGTTTAATTATACTCCACATGATCCTTACAAAACAGTGGAGTTTTATGAAATGATTTTGACAGAAACCAAATCTGTCACTTTCAAACATTTTGCTGACAAAAATAATATCAATTACTCCACGGCTAGGATTCACAAAATCATTCATCCTATCATGTGGAAACCCTCTCCCACAACCATGGTCAAATTCGATACCAAGATCACCGAAGCCATTTCATACAGAACCTCTTATTCATATTTTGATTACCAGCAAGCTTGGTGGAATGCTTTCCTCAAGAAAAATGCCAATAACTCTCATACATGGCTGATCTTTTTTGAAGATTTAAATACCCGCATGATACCTTTTTGGTTCATTCATTGGTGGGAATATTTTGGACCCATTAACGATATTTTGCACCCTTGGGTACAACCCAGTTTCAAACTCTTCTCCAGCAAATATAAACCTCCTTCATTTGAAGAAAGATTCCCTATATTGATGCTCTTTTTCATATATTTCGAAGTATCATGGGTTATAACATGGAATTTTGCATACAAAAGGACCATTGAATCAGACACTCTTATATTAACCCGAAAATTCAGAGTAAAATGGTGGGATGGTTTTAAATTTTTTGATAGGGTAAGTGAACAATCGGTCACAGACTGGTTGAGCAAGAGAAACCCTAGCCAGGATTGTTCTAATATCCTTTCCACTGAAGGAGTTACCCCTTTCCTTCATGATAAGGGCTTTGTTTTATCTAAATTAGCTTCAGCTCAGTCTCAAGATCAACTCAATGGACTTTTAAAACAAGCAATAAGTGAGTTGGAAGATTCAAGCTCTTCCCGCTCTCACCATAGTGGCAACACCAATGAAGATGATTGCTATGGTATTAATCTGGCAAAAGATGAAGACTGAAAAGCAAAGGTGGGACAACCAATGCCAAAGGATTCATCACGTGATTCTGCTCAAAATTCTGCACAAAGACTCTCACTGAATCTCCGTGCTCTTTAGGTCAAATCAGATTCTATATTTTGGAATTTAGTACGTTTTCTTACTGTATCACTGTGCACTTTCAGTTCAATCAAGTCACTTTTTACTGTAGACAAATAGTAATCACCCGTGAACACACTGTTCACCTTTTGTATGTAGTAAGTAGTCTCTCCTTTAAATAGACCCTTGCATAGAAGAAGAAGGGAGGTTTCGAACAACTCAGAGAGCCCTTCTACTTCATTCTTACCTTCATCCCAAGAACTCCCTCATCCGAAAGGAGCTCTTCACTCCTCTTCACTTCCTCATCCAACAACCGATCTTCTTACATTTTCTTTCAAAATTATTAACCAAAGTACTTGGTTCTGATCGGTCCTTGGTAAGATTTTCATATTTCCATCTTACCGTTCTATTATCATAAACCCCTGTTAGATCAATGGTTACAAACCCTGTTCATGGTTTGTGAATCATAAGATCTTTTCAATATTGCACTTGTATTTCTTATGCAACTTTAAATATTTGTACTTGTGACTTTCAATTAATGCAATACTTTATTTAAACGTTCATGTCTATTTAAATTATTGCTCATACCCCACAATTGGCCGGTTTAACCGCCTGTGGTTGGTGATTTAATTACCTGCAATTTTATTATATGCACTTTTATTTACATATGAGCATTTATTGACGTCTTTCTTACTGTTCTACCCTTATGCTTGCAATTATATTTCAATTACTTCAATTATAATTCTGCATCATCTGTTTCATCTCATCACACCATTACTCCTTTACTAAACATAAATTGAATCCGTTTTTCTAAACCATTAATTAAGATTAAGCTTAATTATTTCTCTAATCATTTCTCTAATTACACCTCAGATCCTTGTTACGTTGTATGGTATATATATATATATATATCTATTAGAAGCAAAATCTCAGTCTATTGATGTGAAACTCAACATGCACAAATAATTGGCCATTATTGGCTATAAAGAATTTGGAAAATTATTGATGATAATAGAATTATCATCAATAATTATGTGTTCGTCTTTAGTATTTGTCTTACACCTATATAAGATAGTATTTTTAAATGTTAAGAGGTAAAACAAACTTTCCCTAAAAATAATACGTGATTTGTCATGAATCCTTAAAGCTCTCTCTTATCTTCCTTTCTACTTGGTATGATTCTTTAAAACTAGGGATATTTTGATCGATCCCAATAATATGATTTGCAGTTTTAAAATTTTTTTGATACGAATTAAAAAATGAAAAGGAATTTGGTGACTAACAAATAATTCATATTCTAAGGCCAAAAGGGTCGTGCCTGTGGAATAGCATACCTACTATAAATTATGTTTTCGTTTTCCCTAACTCGTATCATACTCCAATTAATTTTTGGTAAGATTGTTAATTTTATGAGGGTGGAAAATGCAGAGGATAATTTCTTGTGACCTTAATCATTCCAAGACTTATGTGTTTGGACTTAAACTGACAAATGTTAAAGTATATATTGATAGTATAGAGTTACGTTAAAAATTTTACCACTATCTTAGTGTTCGATGGGAACGAACATTATCTGACTTTCATGTTTGATGATTTTCGAGTTTTAAGTTTATTATATCGAGATTTTCCTAGCTTTCAATATAGTTTACCAATAATTTTGGCAAATTTGAGATGTTATGGGTTAATTATTTATTTTAACCTTATTTAATTATATTAATGATAACTTACTCTCTTGGCCAAATGTGAAGAATTTCTTTTCCACCATGATCACCTATAAACTATCTTTATCAAAACCACATGTTAATCACTTGTCCTTTTTAAAACTTGCACATTATGTTATTTGTCCTATTAAGATTAATACACTTGTATGTCTCTTAACATAAAGTTAAGCCATAATTAATAAAAGTATTATTCACCAACTCTTCTTTCCAGTTGGCTATAAAGTGGGTGAAACTTGGCCATACGTAATTTGAATTTGAAAACAACCCTCAACTTAACATTTTATTTCATGTCATCACTTTAAATCTTGGAAAAATCCAAAGCTCATTTTTACCGTGGCCGTATCTTTCTATCTTCAAACTTCAAAAGAAATTTTCCTATACTTCCAATCCTTCTTTGAAAAGCAAATATTCCATCTTTTTAGAGTTACAAGGTGATTAAAGCTTTTGGTTGTTCAAATTTTGTTCAAAAAAAATGAAAACTCTAGAGGTTAAGTTAGCTTAATCTATTTAATGCTTTTGACTTGGTTAGTTGAAGTTTGTTAATCTTAATTGTTAGTTGAATTTGATGCTTAGTATGAGCAAGTTTAGTTAGGGGTATATTCAGACATTGAGATCATTTAACTTGTAGTAATGAGTTCTTAGAAGTTTATGATGTTTGAATTTATTTTCTTGAGGTGTGATAGCATGTTATATGTGAAAATGATGAAATTGGGCCTGGAAGTATTAATTTCGTAATTTTAGTACTTATTGGGTATCCCACATATTACTCATATTCATTTTATATTCATATGTTGCTGCTCATATTTATTTATAATTGCTGGTTGTTACTTATATTCACTTATTACCACTTGAATATAAGTATTTAACACTTATATCCACTTGTTGGGTATAACAACATACTGCTATATCCAATAGTTGAGTATAATCACTTATTGTTCATATTCACTTGCTAAGTATTACCACTTACTACTCATATTCAATTGCTCGAGTATCTAGTTTTTTAGTATACTTACTTATCGACAATACCTCAAGTAAGTTAACCTAAGGATACTAAAGTGAGATCCTCTTTAATAGGTGTGTGGTTTGGGGACACTTACCACTTATGCCACATATTATTTCTTACTCAATTACCTGACTTAAACAATTTATTGCATAGATTGTGTGAAGCCTATAATGATTTAGTCTAATGAGGGCGAGAAGTGGTCGCCAAGAAGGCTCAAACAATGAACGGCTTTTAACAATCTTTTAGAATGGCGAAAAGGATATGAATGAATTGAATTATACAACAAAAATGTTGATTTTATTGTCGATGCAAGAAAATCATATGATTATAATGTTAACATCTACATTGTTGTTGCATGATCATATAAGAAATAACTATATAAATATATATTTAGTTATTTATTTATTTTCCGTCACCCACATATTAATGATGACAATGCCCCAATGTGTCGAGATACTCCAATAAGTGTTTTGGAATGCTTTAAAAGTCGAGATGTCTCCTGTGTCGCAACATCCCGAGGAGTGTTTTGCAATGTTTAGAGTTGAAATACCCCCATCAATGTCCAAGAGGAGAAGTGAAGAATATAATGTCCATATACTTTCCCATACATATCCATTAATGGAGTAATTTGTAATGATTATACGATACAACATGTTATATCATTCATTTACACTTGGATGAATAATTTCATGTAATGTTTCTATTAACTTTGCATCGGTATATCATTACACATTCACTTCTTCTCTCATAAAAAGTTATTTTGTATTATCTTGAACTTATCTAATTTATTGGTGCCAATTCAAGTGATAAGATGATCTCCTATCTTAAACTTAAAGATTTCATTAATTGGGATTTTGCTCACCTCTTACTTTTCAAATTTGTAGGATGGTCCCTTGGGCATGACGATGGAGGGGATGAAATGATGTCAAAAGCCATCAACTCATGAGTTGGATGGCAATTTGGCTTCTATATAGGCTTGCTTCTGGGTTAGTATGGGTGTAAATGTGCTGGTTGACCTTGACCATATCCTAAGACTTATGCATCATGTGTTTTGCTTATAAATTGTTTAAAAATAGTAGCTATTGAAGTTGTACAAAAAATAAATCCTAGTTGGGAAGTTGACTAATGATGTGCGGGTGAGTAGGATAACAATTCCTACTCATCATTATCCTTCCGCTAAAACTTGCAAAAGTATGAATGAGAATAAAGATCAACGAGATAGAGAGAGGCAACCCCGAAAGAAGATAAGTCATGTGAGATGATAGCTTGATAATGAAAGGTGGACTCACACGGGATGCTTCACACTGACCTGAATTCAAAAATTTTACTTAAGTGCTTAGAAGCCTTATCCCGACCCATTCGTACTTGGAAATTAATCTGGTCAGTACACATTTTTCTCCTTTATGAACTTACTTCTTCATATTCCTAATGGCCTTAAATTTATGAAAAATATATTGGAGCTTATTCTAAATCTCTATAAACAGCATAATTCAAAAAGAAGAAATGATGTCAAAAGCCATCAACCCTTGAGTTGGATGGCAGTTTGGCTACTATATAGGCTTGCTTTTGGGTTAATATGGGTGTAGAAATGCTAGTTGACCTTAACCTTGTCCTAGGACTTATGTATTATGTGTTTTGCTTGAAAATTGTCTAAAGATAGTAACTAATGAAGTTGTGCAAAATCGACGAGATAAGAGAGGCAACCCCTAAAGAAGGTAAGTCACGTGAGATGATGGCTCGATAGTAGAAGCTAAACTCCCACGGTGTGGTTTGCACCAACCTGAAATTCAAAAAACTTGCTTAGGCGCTCAAAAGATTCACCTTCACCCGTTCGTACTTGGAAATAAATCTGGTTGGTACGCATTTTCATCCTTTATGAACTTGCCTCTTCACATCCCTAATGGGATCAAATTTATGAAAAATACATATATTGATCATTGGAGCTTATCCTAAATCTCTATAAACAACAAAATTCTAAAAGAAGAAATGATGTGGAAAGCCATCAACCCGTGAGTTGGATAGTAGTTTGGCTAATGTATAGGCTTGCTTTTGGGTCAGTATGGGTGTAGAGGTGCTAGTTGACCTCACCCTTATGCTAGGACTTTTGCATTTTGTGTTTTGCTTGAATATTGTCTAAAGATAGTAACTATTGAAGTTGTGCAAGAAAGAAACCCTAGTTCGGAACTTGACCGATGATGTGTTAGTGATTGGAATAACCCATCTTACTCATCATTAACCTTCCGTTAAAACTTGCGAGAGCATGAATTAGAAAAAAGATCGACGAGATAGAAAGAGGCAACCTCGAAAAAAGGTAAGCCACGTGAGATAATGGCTCGATAATGGAAGGTGGACTCGCGCGGGATGCTTCATACCGACCTGAAATTCAAAAAATTTACTTACGCGCCCATAAGCCTTATCCCGACACCTTCGTACTTGGAAATAAATCTGGTTGGTACGCGTTTTCGCCTTTATGAACTTGCCTCTTCACGTCCGTAATGGCATCAAATTTATGAAAAATACATAGATTGATTATTAGGAGCTTATCCCAAATCTCTATAAACAGCATAATTCAAAAATGAGAAGAATATCTACCTCACCCTAAATCAATTTCTTGCCAATTCTTTTCCTATAAGAGGAAAAGCAACGCTGAGCCATTCCTCGTTGACCAGGACCACCTGAGTCCCACTCCCCTCTAGACTCGCTCAGACTCTCCCCCCCTCCCCTCTCCCCTCTCCCCTCTCCCTCTCTCACTCACTAACGCACTCACTCTCTGATGGCAGCTGAGCTCCACCTGCTGGAGTCCCCCCTCGTCGACGACGACGCCTCCACCGCCGCCGCCATAGCCGCGGTGCAACCGGCAGCCTTGGCGGCCCCGCCCCCGCCGGCCGCTGCTGCGACCGCCGTTGCCCCCGCCCCCGCCCCCGCCCCGGCCGCTCCGGCCCTCGCCCCGTCGACGGCCGACAACCCCGGCCCCCGCTCGCCCCGAAACGCCAGCGCAGGCCCAGCGTCCGCCTCGGCGAGATCGGCGGCGAGCAGCCCGGCGCGCTCGCCCACGACTCGCACGCTCGGCGCCCCAAGCCCGCCGCGTCGTCGTGGAGGCTCCCCAAGGACTCCTCGAATCCTCCGTCCTCCAAATCAGTCAAGGCTCGCTCGCTGACGCACCTCGTCAATGGCGACGGTCAGCCGCACGACCTCGAGAACAGCTCGGGCTTCGATTTCCCCAACCGGAAGGCGAAGGCGAGGCGCGGCGCTGCTGCGAAGCGGCCGAGGTCGAGCTGGACGTCGTCGAAGCTCGACCACGTCGCGGACAACATCAGGGAAGACGAAGAGGAGGAGATCAATGAGGGTTTCCGGGACTTCGGGGCCGCCGATTCCGGGTCTCCGACGAAGGAGCACAGTCCTGCTTCGTTGGACGATGCCGCAGCGCTCGACAATTGGCGGAGAAGGCCGAGCCGTGGCAGAGCATCTCAGAGCCGCGACAACGGCGGGAACGAGTTGGACACTGCGCGAGAATCCGACTATAGAGACGGGAAAGGAGGAAGCAGCGATGGGGTCAGGAGTTGGCTCGTGGAATTGGGGCTTAGCCGTTACGCCCCGGTTTTCGAGATTCATGAGGTTGACGACGAGGTTTTGCCGATGCTGACGCTGGAGGATTTGAAGGATATGGGGATAAATGCTGTGGGATCGAGGAGGAAGATGTACTCTGCTATCCTGAAGCTTCGCAAGAGTTTCTCGTGATGTGAGTTGCTCATTTGATGCAACACAGTAGATAGCGAGCGATAGTTTCAGTAACTGATAGCATTTGTCATAGATGGTTTTGGGTTCCTCCTGTTGATGAATAAAGATGCGAATAACGCTCTAACTTTGATCATACCTTGGTGCTACTTGAGCTGAATACATTGTATTTGTTGATGAGTAAGAGCACAAACCACAAAGATTAAAGAATCTGCGATTCGTCTCACTGATCTTCATCCCATTAGAGAAGTTGAGCAAGACATTTGACCAAAATCTAGTGGCATCCCAAGCTAGATATTGCTAATTGACGCCATTAGCTTTGTCAAAATGGACTATTAAACTTTTCGCCGGTTCACTGATAACGTACTTTGAGATCGTATCTCACTTGCTTCTAATCTTGGCAAGTTCTTCCATGTTCCAAATATGTTGGAACCCTGCCTAAGATCGGTTGATGCAGGTTTTGTTTGGCTGATACTCTAATCAAGCCATTCACTAGGCTGAAGATACTGTATATGTTTCACTTTCTCTGTCTCACAAAACGATCTTTTATAACATGCTGTTGTGTGCATGCTTCACCTTAAGTAATCGGAGGGGATATTTCATAAATTAGGGATTGGAGTCTGCGGTTTGTACATGTGTCCTCAACATAGGGCCCATTTGAAGATATGCAGTTTCTGAGTTAGCAGATGCTCTGATATAAGACAAGAAGCCATTTTGTTCAAGAGAAATGAATTAGAAATCTGTTGCTCATAGCAAATATTGTAGTGAAGTTTCTGACCGGACAATGGCTATTTTCTACCATGGAATTTAAGTTATGCCGTAGGAAATTATGGGAATTTTCTTTTCTTTTTCACTTTCAATGACCTTGAGAGCAGAGCAGCAAAAGAGTAGGGCATAACCACATATGAGAGTTTATTGAGTTATTGCTTCCAATTGATATTCGCACTTGATTTTCATGAAAATTTGGTGTTCTATTCATAAATCATGCTTCAACTTGATTAAAGAACCATGTCACTGTATACAAGATGTGGCTAACACTTGTTAAACTAGCATTTGACCCAATTAAATTAGCTTTTCACCAATACAGCTGATTACATATTGAGAAAAATTTGCTTCAGTTGGGTGAATTGACCCTGCTGAAGCAAAATTGGCACTGCCACTGGTGAAAAGTTAAAAGATAAATGTGTGTCTCAAGCTTGTGATCAGATTAATGAATGGATAATACATTTGTTACATATACAAACTGGACGCAGCACTGGATGAGCAAAGTCATCTCAGGAAAAGAAGAGAAAGGAGTCTGCAGCTAATGTAAGTCTCTTAGCCTATGAAAGTCCTCTTTGACTTGAGAAGTTTTTACTTATATGTACATGGCATGAGTCCTTTGGAACTGTTTTTGAAGAATGGAATGGCACTAAAATGTGGTTCAAGCACTTGCCCTCTTGTAAAGCACTTCCATGAGCACAATGAATATGATTTTTCACATTGCTGGCATTTCCATTAATCATCTCAATGCTAAAAAATTTTATCCACTACGCTTTCATCTTTTCACAAGGCCAGCATTTTTATGAATCTCCAAGAGTAAAAACATTGGTGCACAATGTTTATTGTAATTTGTTATTGCCAGCATTGAAGTGTTCTTCTCAATTTCAAAGAACTTTCTTATCTAACACAAAACTGGAACCACATTGTTCAATCATATAAAGGCCTTAATTTCCTTTTGATTAGAAGCAAGATTTGTGTGCTTTCTTTATAAAATCCCAGATTCTTAGTTGGGAAGTTAATGCTGACTCAGCTCAGGGAAAGTTTCTGTGCCAGTAATGTAACTGAAACTTGCCTAGCCTCTGCCTAAAGCTTATCTCCTATAGAGAGCATAGGATCTCAGCTGTTGAACGAACATAAACATGTTGACAACATTTTCACAAGAAAATGACTACAAGAATTAGGTCACATGTTTATCCTGCGGAGTATTTTGGTGAGGCTTGGTAATTTGAAGGTTATGTATGATATCACTTTGTTTTGGCTTGTGATGAAATTTAGCCTTGTGATGGAGATGACTGCAGGTTTCTTGTGGATGGTTATGATACGAGAGAGAAGTTTAGATAAAAGTGCTGCATTTTTTGTGTGAATGATATATAGGGTGAAAAAATGACAAAGGTCTGACTTGCACATGTTACACTCTACAGAGAAAGGAGAAAATAGTTAAAATCCATATATGTTTTTGAAATATTTGGGCAGTGCTAGCTCAATACAAATGTGTAGTCTCAAAAATGTGTAGATGACGAGACCCATGATTTGATCCTTGAATTCTTGAAGAATTTGTATACTATGGTCCAATCTCTAATAGATATGTTATTCTGAGCAAATGTATTTAATTCACTTAGATTCCCAGGAGACTGAAGACAGATGAGAAATGGATGTTCAAACTTTGGCTCACTACTTCATTTTCGGAACTGAGCAATGAACTTATACTTTTGGCAACAAAGAGGTGCTCTTGTACGCCTCTTTGGGGGCTTAGAAATGGATGATGAGCGTGGAAGCTACTCACTGCATAACATTCAGACTTTCATGATGAACTTATCCTGTTGTGAGCAGAACTGGTGCTCTTTTGTGCATCCATATGTCTAATGGGATGATTTTTTCTTGGTAAGTTTCTGCCAGAGCAGAGCATCATGTTCATTTATCTCATGGTAAGGCATTGGCTTGGAACTTAACCTTTCAGTAAAAATGTTTATTTTCAGAAATGCTGCATCAGTTTGCTGCAAATGGCAAAGAGAAGATATAGTTGATTGGAGTTCAGTCAAATGGGATCTGCTTGGTCAGGTTGCTTATCATGTCTTAGATTTGAGCAATTCAAACTTATCCTGTTGTGAACAGAACTGGTGCTCTTTTGTGCATCCGTATGTCTAATAGGACGTTTTTTTGGTAAGTTTCCACCAGAGAGGAGCGTCATGTTAATTTATGTCATGGCAAGGCATTGGCTTGGATACTTAACCTTTCGGTAAAAGAGTTTGCTTGAATTTCTGAAATGCTACATCAGCAAATGGCACAGGGAAGACAGTTGATTGGAGTTCAGTCAAATGGGATCTGCTTGGTCAGGTTGCTTATCATGTTTTAGATTTGGGCAATTTGAACTCAGATAGGGTTTTTTTCGCCTTGTATATGAAACTGAGTTTCTTAGTGATTGTGATTGTGTCGTCGCATTTGTGATAGTGAAGCTGAAGTAACAGTGATTAATTGTTCACCAGTGAGAGAACTCATGTCCTTACCTTATCATTGCCCCACTGGTATATATATATGTAGTGGCTCCTGAGTGAGTCAAGAAGAAATTATGCCTGGGTAGCTTCTTCCTTAGTAAGGATCTAATGGATGCCAACCCAATTATGAGAATCATTCAACAGCCATGTATAGTTCAGCATTTCTACCTTTTAAAGAACACTACTGTTAATGCAAGCCTTGATTCATGCCACTTTAAGGAAAGGCCTTGGACTTCATTACCACTAAAGCTTTTTAGTTCTTTAGCCACTGGGTATCAGAAGAGTAGATGAAGTAAACGAGACTTGGAATGTACTTGTCAACTGTTTTTATTCCATTCCAAACCTTGGGAATTTAACACCTTGTCCTGGACTATGTTAAGACTAGTGACACCGCACCCATTAATGATCCATAGTTACAGTATTTAGTGCCTGAAGGAATGAAGTTTCCATTCCAAACCTTAGGAATTTAACACCTAGTCCTGGACTATGTTAAGACTAGTGACACTGCACCCATTCATGATCCGTAGTTACAGGATCTAGTGCCTGAATCTTAAGCATCTTCTTGCAAGTTCCTTCCCTTTCTTTTAAGTTTTAATAGGTCAAAATGTTAGCCACCGCTGGTTCCCCAATCAAAGTCCTATTTTTCCTTTTTTACCCAACTGGACAATGCCAGTGGACAGGGTTCATCAATATGAATGCCTTTGAGCAGTGTCTCTCTCTCTCTCTCTCTCTCTCTCTCTCTCTCTCTCTGCCTGCTTGTTCATAACTATATGAGGAATTTACAAAGGATTTTCCTTTCTTTTACAGCCTCCAAATTCGTTTATTTTCACTCTTCTATGAGTTAAGCCTGCCTCTTTAACAGTTCAAGAGAGCCTGTTAATGATCTTACTCCTGTCTTGAGCATGTCTTCCAGCTTCTCCCGAGCAGTGTACCAGGTAATAGGAAAGCTAATTGTGCCACATCCGCAGCCTTCCTGTTGATGCTTTGTTGGTTGCTTTGATCATAAAGATTCAAGCAGAGCTCTTCCTGCCTGGCTTTCTACATTTTCAAGCATGAACTATGGATGGGAATGGAGAAAACATAGCGTGAGTTTATCATACTTTTTAGCCAAGATGCGTAGTTTTCTTCAACGATTGTTTATTCATTGGATGATGTTGAGGTAGACATGAATACTAGTGGACATTGTTTATTTTCAGATTATCCTCTCTCACAATGGAGATTATTTACTTGAATTTTCAATAAACTGCCATTAGAGACGCTTGTCTTGGGAGATTTTAGACCTGTATAGTCATTTGCCCGCTCGTTAATTTTCTGGCTAGTTCTCTTTTGCAACTCAAGAAAGTCCTTAAAATGACACTCCATAGGTCGGGGGGCTATAAAGCATGCCAAGTGAATTTGGCAATAGTCTATTTGGCAGTGCTTCAGTTATGTCTGTACATTGGATCTAAATCAAAAGGAAAAAGATGTGCTCTCTGCCATTAAATCAGTTGTTTGCGGGAAAATGTATGAATTACCTCCTCTGAAATGTAACCTTCAGTTCTAGTGCCGAAGTTGCATGTCTGATATAGCAGTTGTACCGAAAGCTTGCTAGCAAAATTCATTATTGTCTGCCTATGGAGGAGCTGTTCTGAAGGATCACCTCCTGTTTTAATCTGGATGTTAGATGTTGGTCACTGTTTCTGAATCAACTATCTGTTTGATTCCACGGATTAATCAGGGTGTTCTCATTGCACTTTAGACCTTTATATGCGGATGCTCATCCGGTTGCTCCTTAGATTAAGGAAAATAGAAATGTCCGGCTCTATCTTTTTCCCTTTCTAAGGTTCATTCTTATTATTGGGAGTTCTCTTATGAGATCTGTTCTTTCTATGCTTCTTTATTGTTAATAATATATTCTCGAAAACGGGATCTTTATACTGTCTTTGGAGCCGTGGCGTCGGCAGCTCGAAGTTTACATGCTTTCGACTAGCGTCTCTGAAATAGCTGTGACATCAATGATTCGTCGCTTGGATAGAGTTCGTCTTCAGCGATGAATAACTACTCTTTACAGGTCGACGAACCGATAACTTCTGAGGATCTACTGTAATCAAGCGACCATCGATGGAATTAACCCCACAATCTTAGAATAGACACAAGATTTTCATAATTATGGATGAATTGTGAAGAAGAATCAAAGTATGAGTGACCAGGGAAAACAATTTCTATATTTGTGCCTGACAAGGTATTGTCGCATGCATATATAAGAAATTAAGTAAAAACAGTATGAGTATCATAACTTTCGTGTAGCGTTCACTTAAATATCATAATTTTTTTCGTTCACTTGAGTGTCACGAATTTAAAAATTCGATTACTTATATGTCATTGGTGATTTTGTCTTGCCAGAAAATCCAACATGGACACCATATATCCGATGTGCTTTCTTTGGCATTGACATTGACGCATTTTTAATATTTTTAATTATTTGTTATTATTATTTTGAATTTTTGAATTTTATTTTTTATTTTCCTTTTTATTCCCTTTTTTTTTTTGGGCCGGTGAGGGTCACCAACAACCCTTGCCGATCACAAAACCCTCTCCCTCGGCAATGAAGGCCTTAGGCAAGGCCACCTCACCCAATTTGGGTGATGGTTTCACGACCAACAAGAGTCGCCGATGTCCCTCAACGGCCCTAAAAAAAGGGGAAAAAAAACAAAAAATTTTAAAAAATTCTAAAATGCTAAAAGAAAATCATATAGGATGATTTGTCGAAATTGGCACTCAAATTATTTTCAATCCGATGTGGCATTTAAGTGATTGAAAAAAAAAAGTTATAACACTCAAATAAGCGCCTTACGAAAGTTATGACAATTATGATATTCTTTTTCCTATAAGAAAGGGAACAATTGTTGCATCATTTTTGTATCTTTTTTGAAAACTGAATCAGATTGCATGTGTGCATGAGTTTTATATACCATTCCGTCCGTTCTGTCTTTGCTTAAAAAAAAGTCCCCTATCTATACTTACATTCCTTCGTCTCTCCTCTTTATTTATGTTTTTATCTTAACTTTTGTTAACGAATGCCCATGGATATCTTTAAGTAAGCAATTACAGAAATTTACAATTATCAATGTGCTGTTTTTCTTGTGTTATGAGTCATTGTTTAAAAATATATATATTCTTATTAAGTATGCTTAACAAGTACCTTGAGAATTAAAATGCTCAGTAGAAACTCGATGCTCTGATTGGGGAGATCACTCAAAGGGAGCTCTAGCTTTGAATTCATCAATATCTCTACTAAACCCACATTCACTCAAAAATTCAAGTCATGGAATCACAACCAAGCCAGCTTCACCAAGACTCCTATTCCAGTTAGGAACTGTATTGTGTTTTGCTTCAAGTATTCATAGTTATACATCCAATCCAATTTGGACATTGTACAAAGTGGATCGAGCTCCCACACTCCAAATGAGAAAAGAGAACCGGCAGATATTTATATCCTCAAAAAGTAAAAGAGAAAGCCTTGAGAGTGTTCGCGATGCCTTGAAGTGGAGGGTCCAATTTGGGTTTTTGCATACCACGCTAAAAATTGAGATATATTTTACCAAATTTCCATCTTGGCTTGACGTTCAATTCAAGCTATAATCTCCTTGCTTGAAGTTAAACTTATCTCTGCTACTCTCACACAACCCCTCGTGGACTCAATTGCCACATACATCTTTCCAATCCAAGCCATATTTAAACTTTGCCTTAGCCCTGGACCTCAATTGAGCACCAGCTCCACTTGCACCTTCAGCAGCTTCATGAGGATTTTCAAATGCAACCACCTCTACTACAAATAAAGCAAAAGAAGTGTTGTATCCATACTTGTTAGAAAATCTAATTCGTACCTTGTCAAAGTCAATAGCTATAATAATTGTCAACTCAACAAACTCCACTTTGCTATTGGCACCCTATAGTGCCAACGCCCATTAGCTTAGAAGTTTTTGATTGTAACTCCACCTCAAGCTAAACATCTTACAAATATGTACAAACACTGCTGCAACCAATCTTGCCTAGATATCACACACTCGTTAAATGTCAAATTAATTTATCTATTGTCAACATGTCAATTTAATTTCAGGTACTACACTCGATAATTCTACTCATCTAATGCATAATCTAGGAAAATGTACTTCCTTTCCCTTTAGATCGAACTTATTATTACTCACTTAAGCTCAACACGGGCAACCAAATATTTTAAGAACAAAATAGCTATGCTATTACCTGACCATGCTCATTTAGGAGTTCTACATCTTATTTTAATCAATGAAAATTTATTCATCAAGTAGTTTGTTGTACTAAGTATTGAGAAAGCCTCCAATGATTTTAATAAATTTGCATGCATCCATTTCTATCCCTTCACTTGTGATTTTAATTGTTTGATGAAGCACCGCACACAAATCAACAGCATATTCTTGCATTTATCAATTTTATTTTATTTTTGGTCAGAAAACAATTTCATTACTAACTCAATGATTGATTAAATGTAGATCCAAACTCAAAACATAAGATAGATGAGAGAGCTTGCGGGGGGCGAGATACCCAGTTCGGTGAGAGGGTACCAGCTAAGTGGGCCTTGGCTACCCAATCAGCGGCTTTGTTCGTATTTCTGGGCTCGTGCAGCAGCTGGACTCCTTTTAGTTGGCCCAACAACTTTTAGTAGTCCAAGACAACAAACCACAAGGCCCACGGCGGGTCCTCTTGGCCCAGGACAATTTGAACTACAGTTAAACTATCGAACGTGAGCTGCACATGCTGGACAAAAGCAAGTCTTCGAGTTCCACAAGCGGTTCTATTCTCCTCTATCCACAGTAGAGTAGTTCGAAGTGCTAAGGTTTCAGCAACAAGGGCGGATGGGGCGTGGATCGAACGTGTGAAGCCAGCAACCGAGATGCCTTCTTCGTCTCTACAGATTCCAGCTACAGATCCGTCCATGGATGAGCTCCTCCAAGCAGCGTCTATGTTCAGTTTCAGAGCACCCGAACCAGGCGGATCCCAAATTTCCTTCTGAGGTATGGATCTATTGTTGCTTTTCAGAAGCCATTTGTCTGTTAGTCGATTCTGGAGTTGAGCTTCATCTATGGTTCATCGTGGGTCTAGTTTCTGACTTTCAAAGGCAACTCTGTTTCTGGATTTCCAGATGAACCGGAGAATATTTGCAAATAGGGATTTGATCGTCGGAGGACTATCTTAGGTAAGAAATTCATAGATTTTCTTGTCCATAAGTGTAATACTCGTTGAAGAGGTGTCTAATATTAAACTCGATTCTATCCAAACTTGTGTGGTCCAGCTGCACAGAATGAACAAATGTTTGGAGGACTCCTGAGCTTGTCTGCATACTGTGCATAGCGGCTTAGGTACCAATTTCCTTCGGGAGAGATTTTCTTTCGTAGGAAGTGTGTCGTGGCAAATGCTCCATATGAAAATTTTGATTTTAGGAGACCCATGAAGTTTCTAGATTTCGACCCGTAGTCTTTTAGGGTTCTGATGTGATGTTGATCCTGTAGAGGTAGGGTGTGTGTTGCTCTATGCACGTAATATGTTGTAGCCGCTTTTTACCTAGTATGTTCCCGACTTGTTTGTCATCCATAGTAATTCATCAAGCCCAAGATTCATGCTTAGGGGCGTAGCTAAAATTTCCTGAACAAAATTTTCTCCGAAAATCTCCTCTAGCAACTCTGCCTTCCACTCCCCTATTTCCTGATTAATGAGGTCCGCGACAAACAGTGGTTCATTTAGGTTAGCCGGGCCACCAATCTTCCCCGAAACCAGCCATCAATCATCTCTAATTCTTATGCTTTTACCATTCCCCACTTCCCATTTAATCTCCGATTCGATAGCATCTCTTCCTAATAAGATACTCTGCCAACCCCAAGATGGTCGAGGTTCTCTCTTCGTGCTCCATAGGTTTCCCTAGGGAAATAGAGACCTTAGAATAGTCTGCACCATAGTGCATCTTTTGATTGACTGAGTCTCCATGATTGTTTCTCCAAAAGAGCTCTATTGAAGTCAATCAAATCTCTGAAGCCAAGCCCTCCTAGGTCTTTCCTCTCCTTTAACAAGTTCCAATTCTTCCAATGGACACTTCTACGATGCATATTTTGCTTTCACCAAAAAGCTGAGATTTTTTGTTCAACTGCTCTACAAATGGAAACGGGGATTTTAAACATTAACATAGCATATTGTGGTAACGCTTGAATGACTGTTTTGAGTAGGACTTCTTTGCCTGCTTTTGAGATTAAATTTTCTTTCCAACCCTCTAATTTCCCGTCCACCTTTGCAAGCACCCAAGAGAACATTTCTTTTTTTGTATTACCCCAGTCCGATGGTATCCCCAAATATTTCCCCGTTTTCTCCAACACTGGCACTTTCAACTCAGCAGCAAGATTTTCTTTTAAACCATGTGGCAGCCTTTCCCGAAAAAAAACTCCCGACTTATTAAGATTTATGGCCTGACCTAACGCATAGCAGTATTGGTTAAGGATATTGGACAGGTTTTGTGCTTCCTTTATGTTGCCTTCTAGGAAAAAAATAGCATCATCCGCAAATAGAATGTGAGATAGGGTAGGGCAGTGAGGATTAAGCTTGATCCCTTTCATAGTTCCATCTAGCACTGCTTTGACATAATGGTGGATAATGCATTAGCCATAATAATGAACAAGTAGGGGGGGGATAAAGAATCGTCTTGTCTAATACCTCGAGATAGGCTGAAATTGTTCTGTAAATTCACCATTAACTTTTATGCTGAAAGATGCTGAAGAGATACACCATTTAATTAGGGAGACCCATTTGTCATAGAAACCAATTCTCAGCATGTAGTCACATAGGAAATCCATTCCACCATGTCGTAAGCTTTTTGCATGTCTAGCTTCAACACCGCTTGGAAATTTCTTTGCCTTTTCCTAATTTGTAGCTGATGTAAAACCTCTTGCACGATAAAGATATTGTCTTGAATTTGCCTGCTCCGATGAAAGCACTTTGTTTTGGGAGGATAGTATGTGGGAGCCATGGTTTTAATTTGTTTACCATAACTTTGGCGATGATTTTGTAGTTAAAGTTGCACAAGCTAATAGGTTTGAATTGGGAAATATGTTCGAGATTAGGGACTTTAAGGATAATGGTCAGCTAGGTACTGTTCATTTCAGGGTTGAAAGTGCTATTTCAAAGAAAGAATCCACCATTTTGAAAATGTCCTCTTGGATTATAGGCCAATTACGTGGTAGAATAACCCGTTTAGTCCATCCGACCCCGGTGCCTTGGTAGTCCCATTTGAAGGACTGCTAGACGCACTTCTTCCTTAGTAATTGACATCATTAAGGATGTATTCATATCCCTTTGTGACAATCTGAGGACATTACTCCAGTATTGGAGCATAATCTCTATCCCCAACCAACGAATATAAGGATTTATAGAATTCTGAAATGTGGTTCCTTAGAATAGTAAGGTCCTGACTCCAAGTCTAATCATTAATCCTTAGAATAGAAATTTTGTTCCGTTGCCTGCGTTGAATGGTGGTAGTGTGGAAGAATTTGTATTCCTGTCCCCCATTTCAACCAATTTACTTTGGATCGCATGCTCCAATACATTTCCTCTTGTCTCCATAAGTCTTCTATTTACCCAACAATCTACTTGTATTCCTCCCCCATTGATACCCTGTCATCGGCATTCGTTAAATCCGTCAATTTCCTTTTGAGAGAGTCTATTTGGCGGATAGCATTCTTAAAAGTCTTCCTGCTCCAGGATCCCAGCGCCTAGACAACGTTTTTCATCTTTCTCGTAATATCTCTCATGTTACTTGCAACTTCATCCCAAGCTTGTCAAACAATTTCTGAATATTCTGGTTTGTCTAGCCAAAATACTTCAAATTTAAAAGGTTTCTGCATTCTAAAATAGGTTGGGTGTAATGAGAGGAGGATTGGGCTATGGTCCGACCCAATCGCAGGAAGAGCATATGCCTCAGCATTCGGAAATGTTGTTCTCCATTCCAGATTACAGAGGGCCATGTCTAATCGTTTTTTTACTATCTGATCACCTTTCCTTTTGTTTGTCCATGTATACGCACAGCCCTTGCTTTCCATATCAATTAGAGCACAAGAGTCCACAAATTCCCTGAAAGCTACCATCCAATATCGGTCTGCCTCTCGCGTGCCACTTTTCTCCCGGTGATATAGAATTTCGTTGAAATCACCAATGCATGACCACGGGAAGGAATGAGGACAGTTAAAGTTTCGTAAGGTTTGCCATAGTGTAATTCTGTCCTGAAAAACAGTTAGTGCATATAGGAAGGATATTCTCATACTAATGCTGCTGCTATAATCTCTACAAAGCAGCCCCATCCACTCCTCTAAGCTGACCTCCACTTCAACTGTTACCTCGTCACTCCATAAAAAAGCCAACCCACCCACAATGCCAACTAGATCTATAGATTTTGTATATTTGAACTGAAGATGTTTAGCCAAGCGCTTGATTACCTCCTCTTTGTTCTTGGTTTCCATAAAGAACACCAAATTGGGCATTTCTCGAGCCGCTAGGGCTCTGAGGTGCTGGACTGTCAAGGGGTTGCCCAGCCCTTGACAGTTCCAACTTATAATTTTCATGTTTCCCATGATGGCTTATTAAGGCTAGCCACCAAAGCCCGAGTTTGCTCCTCTTCCCACGTCTAGATGAGGGTTTCTAAGAGATGCCCCTCATCAAGCAGAAATTCATGGTTCCCTCTAAGACCATAAAGGGTAAATCTCTTCTATTTTTTTGCCACTTGAGATTTTAATATAGCTTTGCCTTTCTTGCTAGAACCTGGGTAGTGCTGCTTGTCATATTCAAATGAGAGTGAGTTCTAAGAGTGTTGGGGTCTTTTCCCTTTTGATTGGGGGGCTTGGGTAGAAAGATTTCCCTCAGAGATGTTTTCTTTCACTACTGGGTTATATAGTACAAGAGCTTTGGCATTTGATAAAGACATAACTTTGTTTATATTTTCTGTAGCCCAATAACTGGGGGTGTCGAGCACCATTTCTTCTTCCGCATCTGTAGGCTCTATTTCCCCGTAAAAAGTCTTCTAGCAAGGACTCAATTCCTTAACCTCAACTTTGAGCCACGACCCATATCACCCAGGTTTGTTCTGAGGTAATCCCTAGTATTCATAAAGGAATTTTTGGGCAATAAGTTGCATAATGACCCATACATCCACATGAATAACAATAATGCGGTAACCTTTCGTACTTAAAGTCAATCCACTATTTCATTCCTCCCAAATCTATAATCGATCTTGTTTTTAGGGGTTTGTGCAGGTTCAAATTCACTTTAACTCTGCCCAATCTACTCGAGCTGTTGTATTTTGCTTTGATCTTCACTTTTTCTACTGTGCCAATTTTCTCTGCAATTTTTGTAACTGCTTCTTCTATGATTGCAACTCTAGGAAGACCCACCAAGTGTACCCAAAATGCATAGTGAGAGAAATCATAACGGTGTTCTGATATATTTGGGTCGCCCTTTTTAGAACTAGAAGATTACTCGCAAAGGACCACGGCCCCGATTCTAACACTCTCTCCTTCTCTTCAGTAGAATTAAAGGTAAATAAGAAAAATCCATGTTCTATCATCTCACATTTCACTGACTTGATCTTCCAAGCTTTCTTCATGGTACTCAAGAATGCTTGAAAGTTAACATTGGGTTTAGAGAATAATTTTCCATAGAGAAGAAGCTTACTTTCCTAATTTACCGATTCAAGGATGACTGCAGACAGCTCAGTGATGTCTTCTTCTGCCCCTAAATCCCCTATTCTTTTGTACAGTGTGGCCATACGTAGGTGATTCTCCATTTCGCTTTCCATTTCTTCCAGAAATTAGTCAAAATTGGAATAGGGTTAATGGGTTTCTCAGGTAGATGGGTGGGTATATGGTTTTCTAGGGTTAGGAGTGAAGGGAGCTTGATTACCAGGTTTCGTGAAGCTTAAGATTAACATAGTGCGATAGATTACAGGTGGAAGGGCTCGCAGGGAGGTTGGGACAAGATGGCTAGTCTGGTGGGTGTTGTGTGAGGACTTCCATGGCTTATAGCAAGGGAAGGGGGAATCGGGATACTAGTGTAAAGAGGTGGGGAAGAGAAAGGGAGGGCCGCACCCGTCACTGTAGTAGCTATGAGGGTTTTGCCATGAAGGATTATTGGAATGTAAAGGGAAGGAGTATTAGGGTTTCAGCTTGACTATCACCTGCTGGGATAGGGAGAGAGCTCACATGGAGTGAGAGAGGAGAGATGCCAAGCGGTTTAGTTTAGTTGCCGATTTTGCCTGCTTGCATCTATCAATTAGTTCATGCATAAATTGACTTGATTTTGTTTAATTTCACAAATAATTATCAAGTTTCATTTTCAACCCTCTCTAAGTTATATCACTAGCCATAACAACAAGTGCATTTCCAAGAATCTCCTACTGTATTTGTACTACATAACTTTTGATGGGCCGTCTCTCATAATTTTTAGTTCCTTGACTCTACAACCTACCGTGATTCGCTAGCACTACTACGATGTTTCACTATGCCCTTCTCCTTACATGATTTATTAGTTAGCTTCATCGAAGGAAATCACAACCACCAACAAACATCCAAGTGAATTAACTCTACAATCTTCATGACTTCTCTAATAATAGTATTGAACTATATTTTCCTACGTTTGCTCCAATTACAACACCCCCTTACATTTAGCTCTTTAGCCATATAATCATACAATAGACTCCTCTCACTAAGAACCTCTAGGTTTCTTTTGATAATGTGTTCGAAATGCATATAACACAATTTAAACTCTCCAACAAGTGCATCCAATGTTTCAGTGGCGAATACTACCATTGTCTCCCATTAAATCTCGTATAAGATTTTGTCCTTGATTTCTTTCATTATCAATAGACAATTCGGATGACTTCATCTCCTAAAGTATACTAACACCTGGCTAAATTCAAGATACTCGAGGAAATTAAGTTCTCCTTCAACTTTGGAATGTGCCTCATACTAAAGTTGAAGGAAATTAACACCTCTAGATATTTGTGATTTTGATATCACAAATAACTAGAGGTGTGTAATCAAGCTAGTTCAATTGAAGAACTGAAGGCTAGTTCACTTAAGGACCCAATTTGGTTCCCGAGTAAAAAATTTGGGAACCAATGGTTTTTGGTTTGGTTCCCAATTCCATGCCTTGAACCAATTGGTCTTAGTCAAAACCTATTAGGAAAATCCCCTATATTGTTTTGACAAAGACAAGGATAATCAAAGCCTACTAATGTGTATATTCATTAAGTAAGTACCAGGTGATATAATTACAAGCTACAATGCAAATGGTGTCATGTTCAATGTCAAGTGTGGTCCTGATATGTTTAGTGCTTTGTCACAATCGGGAATACTCAACCAATATGGAAAGATCAATGCTGTTATGTAAAGTGAATAAGGTATTGGCATCGAGATGTCTATAAGCTGGAAGGATCTCTACATAAGCAAAAAAGTTAGAAGGATCTTGATCGAGGGTAAACAAGTTGAGAAGAATGGCGATATACGTGATGGCTTGGCATAACCGAGATAAGGTGAATAGTTGGATAGACCTTGGTAATGATGAACAAGCCTAGATATGTTCATTAAAGCCTGGAAGGACAATACTTGTGAAGGTGCACAACTTAGTAGAGTCATGATCATTAATATGCTTGGAAGGATTAGAAGATAGAAGAGTAGATTGTCATCGAGACAACAAATTGTTGGCTAGAGCAATTCTCTTCAGATGAGGTGTGAAAACAGTAACACTGCTGACAATCTTGGTGAGTTCAATGAAGACGAGAAATTAGCGACAATGCTAATGCCCTCAGAGGTCTTTGCATGCTAGATAAGAAATTGACAAGGATGTTGATGTCTTTGGAAGTCTTTGAAAGTAGATGAAGCCAAGAAGATCATTAAAAGATTGATCATAAGTCTTTCATACAAGTTCGTAAGTGGACAATGTCAACATGCTTATTATAATAAGTAGTCTAAATTATTGGTAAGGGATCGTGCTGATATCAAGTCATGGATGATGTTGATCATCTGCTCATCAGATTGGAGCATTGATCAAAATGGAACTAGCCATATAGAGGAGGTAAGGGATTGTGATGATATCAAGTCATGGATGGTGTCGATCATATACTCATCCGATTGAAGTGTTAGTCAAGATGGAACTAGCCGTATAGAGGCTTAGAGTTCACATCAAAAGCACTGGAGATGAATCGAAGCATTTATGACAATTCTGATAGGAGACAAACTCTTCACAAAAGTAGTCTTATTTATTTGGGAAACTGCTACTTCTGTGACAAAGAGCCATTTGAACACTAATGATAGTAGAACCAACGACTACTTCATGGAGTCGAGTTGTAAACGAACATATAAGGATTGAATGACTATAAATACTCAATCCAAGGGAAGTAATGAGGTTGGGTGGAAATGAACAAATCAAGTCTATAGTTTTGAGTATTCTTCTTTGTTTTGTTAATAGCAGTTGTGATACTAATTATATCTCTATGTAGTGCCACTATTTCGTAATCATAGTTGAGTCTAGTATACAAGTATAAGAGTAGTGGTTGTGTCGTGTGATCTATTGATTGATAGGAGCAACACTGCTGATTTTAATTTGCAATGCTGATTACTAATGGATTTAAGCCTTGTTGTGGCTATTAGTTTTGAGAGCATACATAAATTAGGAGATAAAGCCAAACCACTATAAAACTCCGTGTATCATCTTCTCTCTTTATTATTAACTAACCAGGTTATATTTATGCATCAGCAATACTCCTAATTATATTAAACTATTTTTACTACTAGTGAAGTTTAGCTTGTTGTATGCCACAAAAGGTTTTTTTATAATTTTTCATTCAACTATTCACCCCCACTCTAGACCGTATCATTAGACCCAATAGAATCACCCTTACAAAGTGGTTCGTTGATAGAACCAATCGTTGGCCCAAAGTTTACTTTCTCATTTTTCAAATCACTAGCTCTTTCTTCTCTTATTCTCGCTTTCACTCTCTACTCTCTAGTCTCCTCTCCCTCTCCACATCATCGATGCTAGATTTTGTCAACTTAGATCTGACCCCTCTCTCTCTCTCTCTCTCTCCCTCCCTCCCTCCCTCCCTCACTCACTCACTCACTCACTTTCGCTCTTGCTCTTCGTGTTCACACCATTGAAGATCATATTGAATGAATTTTTCTCATACGGCGTTGTTTATGGAGAGTCTAGCTACATCATAGTCCACGTTGGACTCCCTTTTAATATCAAAATGCCATGTCAGATTATACATTTTATTATAAAAGCCATGTAATATTTTTTGCTAGAATTTGTCACCGAAGACATTTAAGTGATCATTTTTTTCTTTCATCTGTCACTTTAGTGAGCAATGTACAAATTCTTTGGCACTTCTAGTGTCCTTATGCCCAAAAAATGAAATCCTTCTCATAAAATTTGTTGAATTTCACGTTTCTTTCTTTAGTTGCCAACGATTCACTTCATCTCATCCTAATTTAGATGTGGTCTCATTTACTAAGATGTGCAGTAGAAATCCGATACATTTACCAAGGAAATCATCAAGATAGAGCCAAATCCGAGCCCATTAACAAACTCAGATGGGTGTGATGGGCTCACACCCACTCAAATATTTAATTCATGAAAAGTAACAAGACTCCTATTCCACCAAGGAGTCATATTGTGTCTTACTTCACATATTCAGAGCCATACACCACGTCCAATTTAGACTTCATACAATATGTATTGGGCACCAGCATCCTTTGATATGGTTAGCGCTATATATAATGAGTTTAAGCTCGAGACACATTTTAACATGAGACACTCGTAAAGAAGATCATTTTGTCTTTTCTTGTGAAAGATCTTTTGAATTAAACTTTAAAACCTCTTTACCAAACTCTCTTTCCACAGTAATATATAGAGTGTTACCAAAAAGCATCAAATTGCCAGATTTGTTTACAATATCACGCCAAAAGACTCACAATACAGTACTTTGTAATACTAGAAATCTTGATGTATGAGTAGTTCCTTCATATATGGGGGAGAATATGGAAGTAGTCGTCACTTACAGCTCAAATTCAGCACTTTTGGCTCGAGGATGACGATTTGATCAATAAACAACCAGCAAAATGCTCGTCCTCATTCAACGACCGAGGGAAAAAAAGAAAAGTCTTGAACACTAGTACCACGGAAATGCCTCCCATCCATGTCTGACTTCGAGAAAAAGCAAAGAAAGGCAGGGAAAAGAATTAAAAATAAAGTTATGATGAACACAAGCAATGATACCATCAGATGACAAATATGAACCCTTTCCACAAGTTGGGTCCCATTCAGATTAATTCTACTAAACTCGAAAAAAATTATTTCCAAGTACAGTAACTTTAGAGTTCCTTTCTCCGCCAATTAGAGAAATTAATTTAAAAAGAGAGAGTGGCCAGAGAAACGAAGAAAAACAAAAGTGGGGAAAGGAAAGAAAGAAAGAATGAAGAGCTGGGTGCTGACCACAATAATTTAAACAAAATGACTCGAGCGTGCGGCACGTGCGAGAGAGAGCGAGCCAATTAATCGGGTTAATCAACACGGATCATGACGCTAATCACGTCCTTTCTTTTTCCCCAAGTTAATTAAATGTCGGGCATGGCGATTAAGTCAGCTGTCGCCGCTTCTGCCGTAGTGAAGCACCATGAGATGATCCGCAGTCGAGGACTCGGGAAGCAAGGTCACCGCCTGATCTCTCCTCTGGCCGATGCTCCAAACCTGGTCCCTCACGTGCTGCAACGTCAAGCCCGGCTGCAGATGTTGCCCTCTACACGTTATCTCGACCTGCTTCATTTGTTCAAAACAAAGCAAAATGAAACACATAGAGTAAGGTCGGCACACTCGTTAGGGTTTCTAACAGTTTCTTGTGAACCAGGGTCAGTGAAAGGAAAGCAAGGTGCAAAGTCTTGTGTGTCGAAACAAGCTAAGATAAACATCAAAAGATTTCCGTAAATATCAACAAACGAATCCATCGTCGACCCAAAAAAGAGCAATGCGATTCATCATCATCATCATACGCTTTCATGCGTTATATCTCAATTCAAACACATCCTTGTAACGTCTACTTTAACCCTACTACACCTCTCTCTCTCTCTCTCTCTCTCTCTGTGCCCAAGAAAATTAGACTTGAAAAGAAAAATAGAGGGGGCAGCGGTCAGCCGATGAAACCGACCGGACTGGGGCTGCCCAGCCACCCCACGATCAAAACCTGCCCGAGTTTAATCATTTGCATCGGACCCACCCAAGACTTTGCTCCTAAGCCAAAAAAATAAAAAACAAAGACATTAAATCATGATGCCCTAGACTTCCACTACGACATAAACAAAATACCAAGATTTCCTTAATCTTCTCGCATTATATCTGTAGAATCTTTTAAAAGGAAAAAAGGACCCAGATAGCACGGCGACGAATAAGCCCCGATAATCAAAATCCCTTTACCTACTTGCATGTAGACATCTACACGCACACAACCACAAACATATTCTATCCACCTCATCTCATGCACGTCTTCTTCACGTTGCTTTCTCATCTATTCCTTTTCTTCTTCAATAACCCAAGAGAGACCTGAGTTTTTTAACTATTATCACCAGTCACTCATACGGAACACGCCATCTTATGATCGTCCGCATTAAAGAATGGACTTTATACTTTGATTAGAGTCTCTAACCCGGCCAGTAATAATGACTCTTTAATTATGAATATCAAACCTACCCTTTTTCCAGATTTTATATCTGTGCATGCATTCCATTCAAGGGTCTTATTATATTGTGGTGGAGAGGTCCATTTGTCTGTGCCTAGCTTTAGTTTTTGTATCTTTCTCAGCATGTTGGAATGATTCTGCTGTTGAATCATCCCTCATGCATTGCTTTCCTCCGACGTCAATTCTTTAAAAGGAGAAAAGGAATTCTCATCCTTTTCCCTTTGCTTCATCCCCATCTTGCCCCTCGATGGGTCCTCTTGTAATCCCATCGAAGCGCACCACTTATGGGGCTCTTGATGGGGATTTGTTCTAAGCACCAAACGGAAAAAAAGGGGCAAAGAAGAAAAATAGGGTTTTCAAAGGGACCCACATGAGGTATGTGTAAGCTGAGGTCAAAGAAGCGAAAGCATGACGACATTAAAAGGAATTCGGGAAGTTTTCATTTGAGAAGCAACGAAAGGAGAGTAAAGAATAAAGAAAGGAGAAGAGTTGAGGATGACAGGGTCCACGTGTGATCTTTGAGGCCCTACGATGGGATTTCGACGTGCTTATTCTCCTACTTTCGATTTTCTTTTTGATGTTCATGAGTGTCAACTAGGGCCAGAATCGATCGTCCCAAGTCGATGATGTTTTCTACATGTTAAAGTCAATGCTCTTTCAGAGGGAGAGGGAAAAAAAGGTTAAACAAAAGCGGAGGAGAAAAAGAAAAGTAAATAGGAAAACGATCCTTGCCTTCCCACCAATCAATCACATCAACCCTTTTTCTTTTCGTTGTGTTGATGATTCCCCAAGACTTTCATTCATGCGCACGTAAACGTACCCTAAGTGCTGCGACCATATTCTGCCCAATCATCACTAAGATATACCCCGGAATAATGCCAACCATGGTATGAACACAAAGTTAAAGTCTATGGTAGAAATCTATGATAAGAACCTACTTTGCATTCTTAACCTATCTACGGTGAATTTCTTCTTTTGCTAAATAGGATTGATTCGGCAAAACCTACCGGATTGAACCTCAAACCCATAAAAAAAAATTCATGAATCTTCAAATAATATTTGAAATATGACTAGACAAATTCTCATCACTCCAACTGTTTGAACGAACATAATTGGTTTGTTGAAAGTTTCCATAAACTCAACCTCTATTATATTAGTAGCGTTCATACACAAATGAACAACTAATGGTATAGTTTAGTTGCATGCCGTGGTTGAAGGTTGACAGTTGAAGTTTCAATATCTTGGCCGGCAGCTAGTTGGTTTCTATATATAAGTATATAATAAGTCGGCAATGTTTCTACATTAGTATATAACTCAATCCAGGTAACAACATGACCCGCATTATAGATGATTGGATACGTATTGCGTGCAATCCGCTGGCAAGGGCGCTAGGATTGTACTAAGAAAATGCCAAATTATTGGCACACATGTTTGACCCGGGCAACTTAATTACATGCGTGCTTCGGACAGAACAACCAAAGAGAATGTTGAGAGCAATAAAACAAATGTTTGTTTTTATTCAATGTGATAGATGACAGTTATTTGAAGACTACGTGTATTGGTGGTAGGTGGGGAGAGAGAGAGAGAGAGAGGGGGGGGGGAGGGTTTATATGGTTCTTATTCTTGGCGGTTGCACATATAGTTATTTTCCATCCGGACGTGATTAATAAATAAAACTAGAAAATTAGCTAAGGAAGTGTCATGTCCTTAGTTCATGGGCATGTAATGCAACAAAAGACAAAGACCCACGAAAGAAAGAGAGATAGAGAGAGAAAGAAAAACAAGATTATTTGCATCCGAATCACGGTACTAGGGTTGACTTCAACCTCAACATACACAAATCATGTGGCTTTTTATAATGCCCGAGGGAATGTTAGTAGGTGACACAAGACCCAACAACAAAGCAATCGATATTTTTTATGTACATGATTTAGGTGGGTGAAAAATGGAAAATAAAAGGGAAAAAATATATGATCTTTATATATGATTTAAAACATCTTCATTTTTTTCCCCTCAAAAAAAGTTGAAGTGTTGGGTTTTTGGCTTATGTGCGTGAACGATAATTTGACATTTTCAAAAGCAAGTGATTTAAGTACATAGATTCGTGTACAAACAAAGACACACAAATTTCAGATTTAGCCCGGAAGCGAAGCAAACTGAATTGGCTTTTGCGGATTTTGTGATCCCTAACTTGTTGATGGGTCTCTTGTCTTCTCCTCAATAGTAGTCCAAGCACATCTGGCTTGCTTATAGGGCAACATGAGAATGTTACGTAATTCGACCATATGTGTGGAAAAATTTCTTATTTTCTTATTTGTCTTGTCCTGTTAAGGGAAATTTTATTTTTGTATTATACCCAGAATCTGTAAGAGTAACTATAATTAATAAAGCTTAAATATTTTCTCTGATTTATATCTTAGTAGAAATATGAGACTTCCAACAATCTCCTCTAGTGATGAATCTCAGAGGACGGTGCACTGGCTTTAAGCTGAGACTCCATTGCTCAGCCTAATAGAATGATATCTTCAAATTTAAGGTTATCTTCCTCATGAAACCTCTAGTGTATAGAATTAAAGCCTAGATTCATCAGAATACAACCCTTTAAACCGAACTACATTTGGGAAGTCAGAAAAACACTTGTGTATTGTATCCAAACCTAGGGCTCAAACTCTACATTCGTGAATAAATACACAATTTCACTTGAAACATGCTAATTTTGATGATCAGGGCATTATGTATCTAGAAGCACCTTTAAAAGAACCGGGCATCATTCGGAATGTATAGCATAATCATTATATATTATTGCACACATTTTGATCATAGATCCCCATCATCCATAAGCACCTTTAAAAGAAGTATGCACCATAATTTGGAATGTATTACCTGATTTAGTTTGCACGAGACGCATTGTAACGCACGAATAGAGACACACCTATCTACTCAATCCTCGAATGATTGGTTTTCCATCTCGTGAAAACATTATTGGCCTTGAAGAACTACGTTTTAAGTAATGATTGTCCCTTAAAATTACATGGGAAAACCCATCATCGGATTCCCTTCATTACACTAGTGACCCGTTCTCATTTCCCCACAAAAACCAACAACGTCCTCGCAGATAATCTCAATCAAAGCAACGAGAAATATATACGAGAGATCGGTGTGAGCTCGATACTTCCCATGGATCAAGCAACAACAGATGGGACCAAGATTTCATACACATCCATTAAATGGTGGTGATGATTGATCGACAATGATGAAGACAAGAACCCTAGAACTCAGTTGTGCTTTGTCTCGACCCAGAAGTGGAGGAGGTGATTTTTAAAAAAGGAAAAGAGGGGGAAAAAGAGAGAGAACCTATTATATCATCAAGGAACCACATACAGCAACACATGTTATTATATGCCATATATACGATTAAATAAAGTAGTGTGGCTTGTTTTTCTTTTTTTGTATATATTTTCTTAAATTAGTTTCTTTTTGCCCATGGAAGGGAGTCGGGTCGTGCTTTCTCCTGTTTCTAATGCAAGGCATGTGGAATGATTGAAACATTACTTTCAGAAGTGTATGTGGGTTAATATAGTGAGGCATTAGCTCAAGGAATGAGAGCTACGTTTCTTCCCATTTCACAGTTTTTGGTGGTAGGTGCTTTTCTGAGCTATCAGACATTCCTCTTCGAAAACCCTATGCACGTTAATCCTTTCGCTAATCAGCACCCTCACGACCATTCCGTAGACTCATCTCATCTCTTAATTAGTCCAAACATAGTTGAGTCCGATCTCTTCTTCTCGACATGACCCATCAATGAATGACTTCGAAAGCTAATAAGAACAAAACGAGAAGGCGACTACACTCTCGGACATGTACTTCCCACCTAAATATGGTGGTAACAGATCAAGAGAGAAATTATTTGGACCAGAGAAGATTAACTTAGTTATTCTATGTTTGTCAAGTTTCAGACACCAACCACTTTCTCTAATTTAGGTTATTATCGACAAATATTACCAAGTATTCACTTAATGGAAAGATTAAAACGCACCCTGGGCATACATGTTTCCACCGAACAAAAGAAGGCAAAAAAAGAGGTGCATTTCAACGCAAGAAATTAACTAATGCAGTAAACAGCGTGTTTTTTTAGAGTTTCTTCATTAAACAGCAGCATTTCTAAGAAGAGCAAAGTCAATAGTGCAAGAATGTAAAGGTTTTAATTTGACATACCTCTGATTCGCTGTCGAGTCTCAGCTTGTTGACCAAATACTTCATTATTAATCTTACGGTCATCCTTCCGTCTCTTAATGTTTGAGAAAAGTAAAACAAATTAGCCAATGATTAAAACTCCACAATAATGCAGGAACTCCAACAGAAACTATCCAGGCGAGCAAGAACAGCTAGATGAATTTCAAGAACAATTGAAGAGCCAAGAGGGTTTTAGTATTTACTTGATTCTCAGGTAGCTTTTAGATATTTGAGGCAAGAACGGTTCTTTTGCCCTGCATTTGAAAAAAAAAATGAAAACTATATTACAAATAAAATCATCGTTGGGTGAAAACTGAGGGTAGATCAAGACTGGAATGGGACTGCAAAAAATTTCTGTGAACATGAATTACTTACTGGCTTTGGGATGCTTGAAGCATGAACCAAATCCCAGAATGGGGTCTTCTTGGGGGATCGATGATCCTAATGTCCGAGCTTGGCCCCGCCACGTCCACTCCCATTTGTAGCTGAAATGGCCGTGCAAAGTACGGTCTGAGCGGCGTCAAAGATAAAGAGGAGGATGACGGCAACGGCAAGGACGACGGAGAAGCTGCGAGGCTTTGTGGGTACGAATAAGGAGGCCTAAATGCCCAGTTAATCTCTTGGTGATGAGGGAAATTAGTAGAGCTACTTCCGCCAACCGGGTAGTGAAAATAGCTAAAGGACGACGCACTAAAACTAGTTGCCGTGCTTGCGAAATTCGTCGGCGGTGTTCTAGGAGACGGATTGAGTTCGGCCTTAGGGACAGCGAGGGCCGGGGCTAATGGCGATGGACCCGTTCGTTGCAAACTTCCGCTGGATAACAGGTCGAGCTCGACGAGTCCGGTGCCTCTTTTGACTCTCAAATCTGTCCGGTCATGGTTCTCACCGCGTGTGGCCATCGTGGTCGAGACGTGACCCCCGCCTATGCTCAACTGTAGCCAACCCTCATCGTCCTTGTGGTCGTCGTGACGAGCCACGTCCTTCGAGCTAGAGGCTGCGGCTTCATTGAGACTGCTTGTGATTCTTGATTCATCCTCGGCCATTGTTATTGGACCAATCACCAGATCAGATCCTCCTATGCAAGTAATTTCGCCGGAATAATCATGTGACCCGGCTTGGGCTCGGCTCATAACCCCACAACCAGCTGTGTAATTGCTATCGATTGTGTCACCACAATCAGCATAACCGAAGAAGCCGCTGCAAATTTGACGATGACGGTGGTGGTCTTTATCAGAGAGGCTTTGAGGAGGAACCATGGTCATATTGGAGAAGCCGAGAGCGACCCGGTGGAGAGCGAGCCTGTCCCGCAACTGGCAAACTTCGTCCCGCTGTTCTTGATCTCAAGGTGAGCCATGGGGTTGAGGATTCTTGAATCTGCACTCTGCGGAACGGCAAGGAGGGATGTGCTTGTGGCTCACCAAAAGCATGTCTTCCTGAGACTGTCAAAATCAGAGGAGGGATCAAGAATAGGGCTGATGGAGCAGATAAGGGTGATTGTTTGCTGTTTCATCGTGGACTTATCAGAGGACAACGAAGAGAATAAAACTCGCAATGAATCTGCCTTTCCATCAATTCTCTCTTGGTTTGGAAGTTTGTGGAGAGAGGAGAGAGAGGGGGAGAGATAGAGAGAGAGAGAGAGAGATGGTGGTCAGTGAGTTAAATTGAATATTAATTAACAAGTACATTGTCATTTATATGTTCCAAAGGATGGTCGAAGGTTAGTGATATAAAGTTCTTGACTTTATTCCGACGGAAATAAAATGTTCCACCTGTATTAAATTGGGGGATAAACTATATTTGGGGAGGCTCCAGCTAAGGGCTTATGTAGGGCTAAATCCCCAGGAGATCAAAATTACCTTTTGAGGTTCTTGCCTTTTGGAATATCACGAAAAGGTCCTTTTTAGCCCTAGACGACAACCCTTTTTTGAGAAGTAGACCTCGTGCTTTTCTTCTTCTTTTTTTTACCTGAAAAACACGCCTTGTAATGCCTCTATGTATTGCGCCTTTCAAATTCAAGAAGCTAGGTGGACACATTCCCTTTCTCTTGTGTAATGCATATGTTATATCCCAAGCTCTTTCTCTGATGCATAGGCCTGTTCAAGACTTACTCTCATACAATTTGGAGTCTCACTTACTCATAAATTCGAATACCGCGATTTAAAATCGTTCTTAGATCTAAGGAAATCGTGGTTCTTCCATGGTGTTACGGGAGTGTGATGCTGACGGGCTTGCTCAAAAAGGAGTAACAGTTATGGCTCTTTAGAAAATTTTCAATCGCGGGTCCAAAACTTCTAGAAAATTGCCGTGTTGCTAGTCGTCCATTCCTGTCTTCTTTCACTAAGCAGAAAAGAACCCATTCCTCAAGTAACGAAAATTCCGTAAATTCATGGAATGCAATTTCTTTATACCGAAACCCCTTATTGGGTCCTGTAAAACGGGGGTGCTCTTTACTTCATGTCTCATATTTAGAGAGAACATCCCTGATCCTGATGGATAATGCTTTTTAAGATTAAGCTCCAAGCTGCACAACTGAAATCGAATTTGCTCTGTCGGATCTCCAAGGCCCAAGCAATCTTCACCTACTCGAGTTGAATCTTTTATATGATGAAAGCTCCAGGCCCGATCAAATCTCCATCTGCTGAAATCGAAGCTTTCCAAGGACCGAGACCTTAAAACTTTGAGCATCAAGAACAAAAAAGCTTTCGAGCCATCAAGACTTCATTTAAGATCTTCCTATTCGAGTCAAGATTGCATCGCACCACCGAGGGGAATTGGATTAATTTAAGAAGGAAAAACAGTTTCGTCCACATAAATTCCATATTTTTCATAAAGTTCAACATGATATTTTCTAATCTTGCTTCTAGACTTCTCCTCATTTTCCACTCGTGTCATGGCCGATGATGGGTGTTTAGGTTTTGCTACGCTTGTTCCCATGCCTGGATAAAGAGGAAAAGTTGCTTTTATTTGTGACATGAAAATGGGAATAAAGTACGGGCGTAACCTTAGAAGTTTACAGTCAACTGACAGAGGGATTTATTTTTAGCATTTGAAAATGGGCATGCCTTTTTTTTTTTTTTAATATCTTAAACATTAAGTTTTTTGGTTGCTCTCTATTAAAAGAGAGAAATACTATGACAAGTTATAACTTAGCTTTACCAAAACAAAATTCATACTAAAAGAGAAAAAAAAAATACTAGAACTATGAGAACATCATATAAATATGTGTCATTACTTTCATTATGTGAAATTTTCAAGTGTTCGAATTTAAGGAAAGAAAAAAAAAAGTGAATCTCAGGATATTAAAAAAGTGAAAAAAATAAAAGTCAATCTAGATACCTTTAATTTTGTAAGGATTTTGTTAACAAATGCTTAAATGCATAGACAAACAATCAATTAAGAAAAATTTAGATCGACCATGCTTAACAATTGCTCGAGGGGCACTTGCTAACACGACCACCTATTTCATGAAGAAAATCTTCAAAAAGCGTCCCTAAAAATTAACTCATCCACTGAAAGGTTAATATACCTATTTGGAGCACGTTACTTTTTTGGAACTTATTCCCTTTGAAATTTCAAAATGTGTTCATATAGGTTATTAACGATTCTAGTAGTCTCAACTAGGCCGTAGATAACTAATTAACAAGACACACATATATATACATATTATATATCTAACTTTTTGTGCAACTAACACTATTCATTGGGAAAAGACAGGGCCCTTATGTCTGACCTCTGCAAGATAACACACTTGCCTGGCATTAACACAGTTAACTAATCAATTAACTAATGGACTGAAGGAAGCACTTACAACAATGTGGGTTATTTTAATTGAATGATTATAAACAAATTTGGCATGCATGATGGTGTTTCCCCATAATTACGAGAACCGAAACACTGCGACGTGGGACTTCTTTGCACATTCGCTTCCACAGCATGTGCCTCCCACCCTCCCTGCACCAACTATACGGACCCTGCATTGTCTATAATATATATTTATTTATATATAACATATATAAACACATGAATATATAAGTGTACATATATGTTTTTGGATAGGTTTAAATGTGCAGTGAAATGTATATGATGCCCCTATAATCTTCCCCCACTCATTCTTTCTCCACGAAAATTATAGAAAAATTAGCCTTCTAGGCTTGAGTTGGGCACCAAACAATTTTCGATTCAAAAACCGCAGGTCTTATGCTCAAATACGACAATTATGTGTGAATTGCTCTACATTAGAAATAACTATAGATGCCAAAAAGTCTAAATTAATCAACTCAGGAAAGTTATAAGTTGTTTCGTTGCACTTATCTTAATATAGAGAAGAGGACGAAGTTATGGACCTCAACTTATGCTCTAAATTTTTTCAATTATTAATATAATCAAAATGGACATAATTATAAGCAAATGCAATGATTTGGAAGATACTATGTCAAGTATCTTAGCGTATATGTTCATTCCGCACCTGGGGTTCCACCAATTTCAAGAGGCAACGATGTTCATAATATAATACTTATTTCGTGAATATAATACATTTTGATTGTCTCTGTTGGCCTATCTCTGCTGTCGTGTGCACGATATTCGTTTTTTCAGTTAGAAATTTGACAATGTCCAGGGAATTAATGATATTCCACAAACTGATGACTCCCTGAAAAGCTGACCTTCTTTCCAGCCCATCCCAGACATGCGCTCTCTCGCGTCAAGGCGACTTTTCAAGGAGAGGTCAATCACTGAACTCTCCAACCGAAATCTGAAAGTTTGTCTAAGACAGGTTTAGACCATGATGTGCCACTGAGTATAGACTAAGATATATTATCTTTATCAGGTTCGACTTAAAAGAATAAACTTACCCAATACACTAATTGAAATGGATTAAGAGTTTTGTTTCGTTTTGAATACCATACATTTATTTAAAGCTTTTGCATTTAACTTACCGCATCGTTTTATATGCTTGATACCTAAAATAACCTTAGTGTAGACATGGTTGGATCAAATGAAATAAATAAATCTTCTTCTTCTTTTTCATATCAATGGGCGTTCGAGTGCGGTAATTCTCTAGTCGCACACACTCCAAGTAACACGCTGGAGGCACTTATTTACGCTACTAGGAGTGACTCAAGAGGATGCAAGGTATGGTGATTCGAACTCAAACCTTGAGAAAAGAAAATGAATACGCTTAACACCTAAGCAGGTCCTTGGGGACTTCAATCATCATGCTTTGTGATTTTTTGTTTGCTTTATGTAATCTAAATCCAACGACACTGCATTTCTTTATTAAATTTAAGATGTGTTCCTAGCTGAGTTGGGGGGTTAGGGTTTCTTATGTATTTCTAGTAGTTTTTAGTGATATTGCACCATCTTTCAAGTAGCATAAGATTTTTTTTATTTTTTTTTCTATTACTGAGAATTGTTCCATTTATTTCTCACCCTATGGTGCATTATATTTCACTTTTGTTATCTAATCTTGATGGTGGATGAGGATAAAAACAAGAAAGTGGGGGGAAAAGGAGAAAATAAAGTGACAAATGGGGTGATGGCTCTTCTGATAAAGAAGCAGGAGTTTGAAAATGAGAGGGAGTGGCCCATGAAGGCAGTGCATGGGCATGGAATGACTTAAGCTTGCAAATAAAGCATGACAAAGAAGGGGACTTTGATGCTGATACTTTTCTGCTCAAATTTCACCCTCAAGATTCTTGCAAAGGGTACATGTGTGACTTGCTTTTTCTTTCTTCTCCCTCCTTAATTACCACGATTCTAACTAATTAGCGCGGATATTAATAGGACCAAGAGGCTGCCAAGATAGATAATATAAAATTTTTCTCACATCTTTTAGCTCTCTCAAGAGAAAAAATGTTGCTTACTAACTAAGCTCATCTGAATTTTATGTGGAGTGTTGAGGTGCTAGCAAAAAAGTGTTTGATGAAAGAAGTCCAACATCAGGCATGCAATGTAAGATTGAACGATTCATATATTCTACTTGATCTCCACTCATTAATTTAAGTTTATGAATGAACAAAGTTCCAACTGAAATTGTTGATGGGTTTCATCGTGCTCATTCTTGAGATCTCCTCTCCCTCTATGAAAGTCAAGCTTCTACTATATGACCCAATAGGTAAAATTTTCACAACCACCTTACTGACTCGGTTCCTTATATAATCTCATAATTCAGTAATATCTAGGATTAAGGATATATATCTTGATTTATTTCTTTCCAGTTAGATTTACTTTCCCCATTTAACTTTGTAAAAATTGCCTAGAGACAATAATTCTATTAGATTAAATGATGAATTATTTTTGCTATTGAGATTGTGAAGTTTGATTTTTCCCCACTGAATTGGCGACTCTCCCTCCCTCCCTCCTAATTGATTTTACTTCTTTTTCGATGATTCAACACTTATCTCATCCGAATAGTACCAAAAAAGTCTTATACCTCTTGTGTTGGTACTAATTTCAGTCTTAAATCTTTCAATTGTATCAATTTAATATTAAACCTTTTTCACATAGGTACCAATTCAACTCATCCAACCAATTTAGGCGGAAAATAGCTAACATGAAAACTATCCATCATATATGACACAACTGACACTAGCGTGGACAATTTTCTAAATTTTTTAATTTTGTATTACTTTCTTTTCTTTTCTTTTCTTTCTTTCTTTTTTTTTCCCCAACTGTGGCTAGCAAGGTGCTAGTCAACCCTCGCCGGCCACAAACGAGTTATGGGCAGGGAAAGGGCCTCCGTGCCCTCACCTCGCCTAGATTTAAGCAACAACCGCAACCCTTGCCGGCTAACAAGTAAGGGCGTCGGGCCCTCGCTCAAATACTCGCGTGGTCTGGGCGAGGGCGCAAAGGCCCTTGCGGCCCAAAGTGTAAAAAAATGAAAAGGATAGAAAAGAAACAAAAATTTAATAATATAATTCATAAAAAAACTATTTAAAAATTATTTGTTCACAGCAATGCCAGTCATATCATGGCATCCATGTCAACAATTCCAGGCATAAATTGACTAAATTGACTGAATTGGTACATATGTGAAAAGGTTAGTGATTGTGGTCTAATTAAAAGATTTAGAACTAAATTAGTACTAATGTAATAGGTTTATGAATTTCTTGATACTTGTCCCTATATCTTACTACACGCTTTCAAAGAAGATTTCGGTCTTTCACTAATTTATACACAGGCATATAAATACTACATAGGATGTGGATCTTACGAAGTCGAGAGGGCCAAAACACCCTCAGGTTTAGACAAATGTAGCCCTCCCCCGCCACAAAGACAAATGAAGTCACGACCACAGATATCATGACCACAAAGCAAGTGACGGCCCAACCTTAGGCGACGTAGTATCCTATGGTTGGCAACCTTAGATCGCAATATATTTGACAGCGACAAACATGAGCAACTAGAGAGTGATTTAAGGCTAAATTGAGAGTTTCAGTTTATGCAGGTTGCCTACTCGAGAGCAATTAGCATATGGTTGGTGAGTTTGTAAAACTTGCACGCGCGATCTCCAGTTCTTAAGCTGGAAATCCCCGATGCACAACCAACCACATTAACTTTAAGGATTATATATATAATTGGACATCATATGCCAAGTAAAGCATGCCAGGGACGCTTCAAAACCATGTATATTCATCAATGGGAAACGTCGAGCTGTGCGGGTATTTGTGGGTGTGTGGACCCGAAAGCTACATTTTTTCTGAGGTCTGTGATCGAGTAGTAAATGCCACAAGTTCAACCATCACTCGAGAGCTTCCCCCACAAAGTGAGGATGCATCGATGTGAAAAGCATGTTTTGCTGTATACGTAAATATCATGCATGGGATCCTCTCGATCGACAGAGAGAGAGATGGGGGACCAATGTACATCATAGCAATGTAACTTTTTTGATGTTGTTGCATATTCCCGTGAGACCAAAAAGAATGATCTCCTTTTCGCTAACTGCCTTTCGTCCACTAAATAGTTGGAGCTCGGCTCGAAGCAATGGTGATGAGGATGGGGCAAGAAAGGGTGGAGGAAATTGTCTTCATTCATCTCGTCATCGATTCATCATCAACACCATCATCAAGATCATCATCAATGCTCCATCAGAACGGCATTGCTTAACAGAGAGAGAGAGAGAGAGGACTAGAGGGTTATCATTTTTTGCATGTGCATGTGGGTATAATGAGTGGCTGTGTCAGTCCATGCATGTGAATTTGTGGGGATTGTAGACAAAGTGGGGGCATTCGCTTCGGTCTCTCGCTTTTGCTTTTGTTTAAAGTGTTGAAATCGAGGGGGGGAAAGAGTGCATGGCGACTCCCTCGCTTGCTGCTGCTGCTGCTGCTGCTGCTGCTGTGAAATTTGTCAGGGCTTCTCATTTTTTGATTCTTGGGGTTGGAGTGCATGTGTGTACTTTGCTTCCTGTATCCATTTTACTTCTTTTTGCCCCCCCGTAAAAAGGCCCCGTCAACCCGCATTAGTCAAACGTGCTATCATGCTCTGAGCCCTTTCGTGTTTTTTATGTGATTTCTTTTTCTTTTGTGCCGATTTCTTTTCGCGTATTCACCGCAGAAAAAGCGCCTGACGCGGTACTACTCTTATTAAAATGTATTATTGAAAAAAAAAAAAAGGAAAGGATGGGACGAGCTTTAATTGAGTGTGAAATAAGTGACATCCGGGAGTTGAACAATAGATTTCCTTCAAATTCGAATTTAAAAAAAAAAGTTTTTCCCATCGTTTAGTAATCAAATCTTCAATGACTTTTCTTTATGTAAGTGTTGCATTGCCCAACACGGGAATTCCTAAGTTTATAATGGAAGTGGAACCCCACTTGTAAATAGTGTAATCATGTCTGAAATTTGTTCGAAAAGTATAACCCAATATTCGAAGTCATATCAACAAATTGATCTAAAAATTTTAAAAGCTGGCACACACAGGTGGCGTTGCCTTCCTTCCTTTAACGATACTGACCATATAAAGTAACTAACCCATACACGATCACCCAATCACAAACTCCATTGTGAGCAAATAGGCTATCGCTAGCCGTCCTAAGCGCCTTTGAGTGTTCAAATATTTTGAGTTAAGTAGCATTTATTAATAAAGTGATCGTCAATATAATTCTAGATTTAGCATAATTTGGTAAAATGTCAGAAGATTTCTAACTCAAGAACTGAAGGTTGTATGTTTAGATGCTATCAATTTCATGTAAATTAAGGTTGTGCAAGAAAACCCATGAAATCGGCACAACTAGACATGGCGGGCTAAGTTTCAAATAGATATTAAAGAGCGTGCGGTGATTCCAAAGTTTCAAAATCGCTGAGCACAAGACATGTTCCAATTGGACATTGGAATCGCTGCTCACCATGCCCGTCCAACCGATGTGGATGCGCTTTTTAACTATCGCCATAGTAGCCCCCATTTTGGTGATCTTGCTAAATCAAAAAAAATTGCAATTATTTGCTTCTTGATGGGTCAATCATTTTCAGAAAGCGTTGTAAAACATTAATAAACCCACTTAAAAATCAGAAGATGTCAATCACTTGCAACCTTTATATTTAATATTCAGTATATCTAGTTGATGAACGAGCATTCAGCTAATTTATTTTATTTTATTTTTGGTCTAGCTAGACAAGACCAACGCTAATACCATTGACATTCCAAGCAACAGGAGCTCCTTTGTCGGCATTTCAAAGTTGTAATGGACACGCCTTGATTGTTTTTTGCCTAAAAGTGACAGATTAGAACTAGACCAACCCTCTGGTGTAAACAAGAGAAAGGGACACAAAACCATTTTTGCTTTCACACCACTCTTTGCTTTCATATGCCTTGGATGATAAGGTACCAAAAGCATCTCTCTCTCTCTCTCTCTCTCTCTCTCTCTCGCACGAACGCACGCATAAATATTCTTGCTTTTGCAATCTTGTGATGGGGACATGACTATTGATAGAAATGGTTGGGTACGTTCCCTGCGTGACTCTTGAATTCGATAGTGGGAATAAAAGAATGATTTCCGGGAGGGACATGCCTTTTGTAGGCTCATTTTAATAGTTTTGTCATGTCTTCCATGTAAGTGGGTTGTGGGGGTGCCCTTTCCAAAGTTAAAGAGGATCAAAAAAATAAAAAATAAAAAAATTTGATCTTTATTTTCTACACATAGAAAATATTCGAAAAGCAAAGTCGATTATTCAGATTGGCCTTGCACAAGAGAATTTGTGTAAACTAAATTCTACCCAAACTGTGTATGACAAAAATAATAATAAAAAAGAGAAACGCCTTTCTGAGAGTCCCACTTTTAGTTTGGAATTGGCTTTTTATTGCATTGCATTTATTGCGTTGCATGTCCCCCTTTGAATGCAATGCAAGTAACCCTCACGTCCAAGGAAATATTCTCAACCTTTTCACCTAGTGGTGGTACCAACGGATATACGATTTCAGTTAACTATTAACACACTAAACATTTTTTCGCATGCACATCGAATTTTTCCTTTTTATTGGTTATCTAAACTTAAGGCATAACTATATAATGGGTAGCGACTCCAAAAAGACCCAAAGGCCCTTAGGTTATGAGAAAATTCTCCCAAAAATTAAAGCACGTATCCAAAAAACTCTCTCCATCTCTCTCTCAACCTATCTTGCCCATTCAGCCACCCTTGTCGCTCGATCGATCGTTACTCATCACCCCTTTGTGTTCTCGCCACTGTTGACTACACTGTCTCTCCCTCTATAACAAACGGGGGCTAGATTCGTTCGATAGTGATCACTATGCAAATCCCTTGCAAATTGGAGATCATGGCCTTCGCCATGACAAGGCCTAAGCAAAGAAAAAGGGCGTGTGACAAGGATAAGATGAGATGAGCGAGAAGGGTCGGGTCGCGCATGGGGTGGTTGTGGTGATCCTAACAGCGACACAACACGCAGTGGGGCCGGGCGGCTTCGCGACAACGATGGGGCACCGATGATGGTGGTGACTTTGTGCCGGGGTTACCAAGTTATGATTGTGCTTGTGCTTGTGCTTGTGCTTGTGAGTGGTGCTTGTGAGGGAGGGGAAGGGAAAAAATGTGAAGGAAGATAAGAGAAAAGGGAAGAAGAAAAAAGGAAAAAGAAAAAGAAGAGGGAAAATAGACATGAACCGTCCATTTCTTGATGCCGACGTGTCAATTTCTCAAGAGAGAAAATTTACATTGTAAATGTATGATATAAGTTTAGAAGATCTCAATCCATAAGTAAAATTTTTGGTTTTTTTTTCTACTTGCAAAATATGCATCTTGAAAACCCCATCTTTTAATGGGTCAATAAATATCCAAATATTATTGGTGATTTTCTTTTCTTTTTTTTCCTTGCAGGATGAGAGGAAAAAACAGTGATGTATGGGCAAACAGAAGTACATGAAACAAGACCCGTAACTTATAGACAAAATCTATATAAAGAAGAAAAAAAATAGATTAACATATTTTAGCTTGTATTAACATTTTCTTATTGTTCTTATTCCTTTTTAATAGATTCCTCTAGCATTGTCTAATGTATCTTACATTAACATTTTCTTTTCATTTTCTTGTCACTTTTATTTTTATTTTTATTTGAATTTCTAAGAGATAAGTAAGTTCCACCGTATAAAAACATGATTTTTACACATATCTCATCTATCTGTATTTTATATCTTTTCATTTCGTCAGCATTTCTTTATCGTCACTTCGAATTTAATTTCCCTGACTCTTTCTTAAAGTCTCTCTTACTTTCATCATACATGGAAGTAATCTATATACGAAATGCAGTATTAATGCTTATTTAAGTAGGCGAGTCGAACAAGATTATCCCAATTATCTCAAATTAATATAAATAAAATAATAACTTGCTAGATTTTCACTGATTTGAGGATTAACATACTCACCTCAACCACATCATATTGATCAATTACTTTCTATAACTGTAATTATTGTGACAAAGAAAATTTATTAACGAGTGTCTCATTTTATTCACAATCTATACCATATAAAAGGGTAGAATTCTTGAACCCACATCATGACAATGATAAAATTGTTGAAAGATATAATTAAACTACTGAGGTTTGCCCTAATAGTCACCATTCTCATATGAAAAGTGAGAGATGGAGAGTTCGATTCCCCACATTCTCAGAAAGGTTGGGTTAGAGACGTTTAATTTCATGTGTGTGGCTCAACTCCCACACTCTGCAAAATGGCAAGATAAAAGTTTGATAGTAAGTTAAAAGTTAAAGTAGGACAAAAAAAAAAGTGATTATATTTAGTGAATGGTAATAATAAAATTTCCGAGAAATCACAAATAAAAATTCTCTTTTTCTTAAGCAATCATTTTAAACGCCTTCATTATTACTTAAGACACGCTAGAATAGGAGGCAAAATAGAGTAGAAAATTGGTAATGATGATGAATGGCGATTCTACTCCGCTATGATTTTTCCTTTGCTATTCATTGAAAGAGCAAAGTAAATATTGTGCCTTTCTAATCTTGCATTCTTGGATTGAAATATGACAAGTCTCAGTCATTTAACAAATCTCAATCTAGATAGTTTCGATGTTTAATTTCTCGATTCAATGTCTAAAATTCAGAAGACACGGTGTCGCTCGAAGATCATAGACTCAACTCAAGTAAAGGAGTTGACGAGAGGAAAAAAGGAAAAAGAAAAAAAGAGGGTTTTTTGCATGTCACCCAGCCTTAAATAATCCCCTCCTTTTTTTTTTCTAATTTCTTTTCCCTTAAATTGCTGATTCCAATTCGCCATCATCGCTGCCCAACAATCACTGCTCGACAGCCTCGTCTATCTTTTTTACTTACGTTTTCCTATGCTTGGACGGCTGCATGGGCTGGAGTTTCTCCTTCATTCAAGGGTCTAAGTCCTCGCTAGTCTAGTTTCCTAGCTTTGCGCCTGTAATCGGACCTCTGAATTTTTATATTCAAAATTAAATCTTCTAATTTACTTGATCCGGCAATCGAGCCCCTTGTCACCTATCATTATCAGCTCCATCAATTGTACAGATGACGTCGTACGCGTTATCAATTATGTCGTTGGCAACACAGAATAAAAAAAGATCAAGCCAAATTTTGCACCTAACACCATGGTAGGAGAGCCAGGACCTTCTCCGGCATGATCCCTGGTGAGGCCGGGGAAGGGCCGAAACCATCGGTGACTAGAGCAAAGGGTCTCCGGCCCCATGCCAACATCTCATCAACCGCATGATGGATTCCCGTCATGTCGGCTTCATGTTAATGTACGGACTCGATTGCAAAAATTTAGGAGATTTTATTGCAAAACATACAGTTCGACAAGTACGGGAGTTGTGGATCAAGACCTAACTTTCTTTTGGAATTGATCATTTCAAAACCTACCACTTTTCCACATAGGATTCCTATTTTCCCCCGAACGTTGCATGCGTGGTCATAATTAGTTTCTACTGCCAAAGGGCAACTTTGCATTATATACTAATTATGCGGTGGTCTCAAACTTCAAAGATAATAATAAAATAAGTTTTATATTTTTATAGCTTAAGATTTATATATCTTATATCTTTTATACTTAAAAAACTTGCAGATCACTAAAATGAAGAAAGCAACGCATATATCTCTAAATACGGATTGGGTTGCGGTTTTGTGACAAAATCAACCTAGTGCTACAACATGAAAAGAGTGTACGTAGAGAATAGTTAACAATGCACATTAATAAAGTGGTACTATGTATAAATATAGTCTAAAATCATGATCACGGACCTTCTATTGCTAGGTTTCCGTAAACGATAGCACCTCATCTGGCATTATATATGCATCATCTGCAATGCAAGCATGATTTCAATCAATCATTACCTACTCGACCACCTCTTCATAGCCCCCAAGCCAGAACTAATATTCTTTCGAATGAACACTTGGTAAGTGCGACAATTTTTTTTAGAAGCTCAAGTTGTTTAGTTCCTCTTTTTATGTAGTGCTACCTATTTAATTGGCAGGAAATTGAGTCTAAAAAAATTTGAATTCAGAACCTACCATGACACTATATAAGATTTTATAAAATCACTGTGACATATTAAGGAAATCTTATAATTTTCAGCACATTGATTGTCCTTGTGTTATGTACAATTAACACCTTAAATATTGAATTATTTCAAATAAAATATTGAATAAGTACCCGAGACGTCCGTCAATAAAATAATTTTTTAATATAATCTTAAGCACGTGTCTAATCTTGGTTTCAGTGTGTCATCCCCAAAACCGAGCGCACAACAGCTAAAAATATTATTAGCGAGCATCATCATTTGACAGTACATCCTATTTGTTAAGTTGTCTTACTATTGCTTTACCGAGACGAGAACAGTTTTCTTAGGTAACTTTTGTTTGCCTAATCAACCTTGGCACTTCAAGTTCCAAAATGCATGATTAAATTTTAGGGTTGCGCTCCCCAATGCACTGTTCTCATCCTGAAAATACTTACTTAGCTTGTCTTTTGTGTTGATAGCATAGCTTATTAGCTTAATTTTGAAAAGCCAACATTGCCTTTATCATAATTTTCGCATGGTAGTCACTTTAATATCATAATTTTTTGATTGATCATTTAAGTATCATAATTTTGAAAAAAATGTCCACTTGAGTTGCTCCGATGACATTTCTTCAAGAACGAATGCTACCGAATTTATTCTAATAATAGCATGTCCAATGCAGCTTTAAAGAGATTCAGATCTAAACTGGAAAAACATCGACAAATCCTAAATAACGACATGACAAATCTAAAATTTTGTGGAACCATTGCCAACTATTTTAAAAGTTTAAACCGTTAGATAAAGGCACAGTCTTATATTTAATTATTTGATCACTCACTTTCACACTTAGTTTGATCTTTTTACCTAATACTAAACGTGGATATATTTTATTAGGGAGGCATATGAGATTAGGAAAAATTCGAACTCCAGACCTCCTACTATGATGTCAAAGTTGGGTAGTCTTGGCCACCTTCACTCCAAAAGCTAGTTCAAATGATGAAGTTTTCTCACATGTACAAACCGACCATCAGCTCTTTCCACAATTGATATAGGATAAACTCCAACTATCTTTCTCTCACACATTGGACCCTAAGTCGGAGTTGTACCCGTGTGACTATTAAATCTACCTTGTTGGTAACCTAGGCTCTCAAATCATGTGAAATTTTGTAGAATCATTACCAGTTATTCTAAAACTTAATATGTTAGATAAAAACGAAATTTAATATTTAATTATTCAATGAATGGAGATGAATTAATGCGTTTTAGTAGTTACATTATTCTCTCTGTCTTCTCTCTCTCACTACAAACAAAAATTGAAAGCTGGAAGAGGCCACAGCTCCAATTGGAAAAAGTATGGCTTGGATGACTAGTGAGAATCTTGCAATTGGAAAAATTTGAGTGATTTGTTGAGATGATTGTAAGTTGCTTCTATTCTCAATCGCAAATTTCAAAAGCAAGTTCTCAATGACCTACATTTTTTATTTTAAAATGAAAATGGGGTCTAGGGTTTCTGATTGAAATCTAATGTAGTCCAAAATCATCAACATGGGTAAGGAAAAGGCTTAAACAACATGATTCTACATGTTATTAAGGACATCATTTCTAAAGAGGACACCCATCCTAATAGTTTGGAGTTTCAAAACTAAGTGATGTCGTTATATCAAAAGGCACCTTCGTAAATTAATTTTCAATTTTTACATATATATCCCTAGAACATTCTCTTCCTATTTTGTATATAATTCGGTTTATTTTTGCTCCTATACTATCCGAGAAGCCTATCAAAAGCCGCTCTTTGTCCAAACCCTCTAACCCCGACAATCACTCCACACCTCATCAAATCAAGTCATTACAATGGTTGGCTAGAGATACATTGGTGGGGGTGGATGCGAAAAGGCCAATGGAAGAAGGTATTTGTGCTATCAACGGTGATGGTCGATGCAATGGCTTCTAGATGTGATGATGGCGAGTAAGGGGAGAGGGGGCGTGAGAGTGGTGGATGGGTAAGATTTTGGTGAATAATTTGCTGATATGACCCGAGGTAGACGAAATTCATGGCACGAGTCAATCATTTAAGGAAAAATAGCTAAAATGGTCTCTGAAATCTAATATGTAATATCTTCTCTGAACTTTTGATTTATTCAATATAATTCTTGAATTTTAACTCAATATGAAATACCGTCTATAAACTTTTAATTTGTTTCATATAGTCTCTTACTTTTAGTATATATTTAATTTAATTCATAAACTAGACAATTCATGGACTAAATCAAATCACAGCAATATACTAATGCAATGAATATATTGAACACTTAATTTTCATTTAGCAAACCATGTCCAAATAAATTACATACATGTCATGTCAACGGTGTTGACTCAATACTCACCCAATAATTCAAACATATAACACCAGTCGATTTCATATCTAACGGATTCAATGCACAAACACGATTTGTCCCTACCCCAGTTCACTAATCTCGTGCCTCATTCACATCGTATCATCGTGTCGTGTTAGACCTTATCGTCCCCGGTGCATTGAATATGAACATTTCAACATGTGTATGGGTGGAGGGAGAGAGAGAGAGAGGGAGAGAGAGTCCCGCATGCAGAGGACGACTGCTGTTTTTCCAGGTCCTCATAGTTCCCGAGAGGCCCCAGGGCCATAAAATTCCACACCTTTCTCTTTTTTTTCATTTGTGTGTGTTTCCCTCTTTTTCTTGATCAATCAGTTTCCCACCTTTTTCTCATTAAAAAAAAATGAAATCAAAAAAGATTCTTTTTGAACCCAAAAAAAAAAGTTTTATTCTGTTTGCATGGGACGTGCGTGGTGCTGTTCGGTTTGTGGAGCCCACCTCCCTGACTGCGCGTGCAAAGCCGGAGTTCATGGGGGGCTCTCCTTGTGGGCTCCACCCCCTCTATCTAACTCCCACGTATTCTCTCTCTCTCCCCCCCGTATTCGTAGAGAGTAGCGTATGCACTCGTACATACGATGTACGTCTAGGTCGTGGCACATGGATATGTACAAGTAGGGAGAATTTAACGAATGGGGACCGTACAGGCAAAATAAATTGGAGTAAAACTGAACTCTAACATCACCTCTAACATCACATTAGAAAGTTTAATTTAAAGACTTAAAACCAATTAGTAAGGGAGAATACACATATATAAAGAGCGTATACATCTCGTAGACAAGTGACGCAGAAGAAAAGTGACTGATTTTTCCTTGTTTGATTGAAGAGAGAAAGAGGTATGCCTACTAATGTCGAATTGGTAGCATTCATTTTTCAAGTCTTAGCATGTCAATTTCGATTGAGGGAAAACATTTTCTGCCCGACTGATTCATTTCCCGATGTCCAAACAGGCGAGAAGACCGAAAAGAACGCGCCCTAGACGCATAAGCGCACCACAAAAAACCTTAACTCGATTGGAGTACCGTGTTAATTGGTTCTCGCGACTTTTGTTACCGCCCATAATCACCGTGCTCTTTAACTCACTAAAATCCACCTTCTCGATCGATGCACCCCACACGGCACACGTTACAACTTTCTAGTCAATCGGCACGTAATGTAATCATATTCTAATCGCGTCATCATAATCCTAACTAAGGTCACCAAATTTTGTTTCACTTGCGATACTCCTTTTGATATACGCATATATATATTATAATATATTTTTTTGTCATAGATGATCAATGGAGGGCGGGTCCCATGAATTTTTTTTTTTTTTTTTTTTTTTGGCTGTTTTGTCAAACCGAGGAATGATAGTTCATGGACGTCGTGGATTGGAATGAGAGCTCCTTTGGCTTTTTCCCTTTTTAAGTGCGAAGATACTAAGAATGAAGGAGGAGGAGAACATAATGGGGAAGGTCTAGAGAGAGAAAGAGAGAGAGAGAGAGAGAGAGAAGGGTTTTGGCTTTGTCATGGTTGAGTCACGTCGACGTTTGATTTGTCATGCGATGTGAGGAAAGGCGAACCCCGAGTCTTTCCCCAACAGCAAGCTGCTCACAAAAAAAAAAGCAAAATTGGAATTTTGCAAATTGGCCCCCCTCTTTTCTCTTCTCCTCTAGTTTCCTCTCTACTTCTTTTCAATATTGTATGGTTTTTTTTCATGGCATGCATCTTGGGGTGTGTGGTGAGTCAACTTTGAGCTCAGGGAGTCGGCCATGTGTGAGCACTTTTAGAGAGAGAGAAGAAGATCCCAGGACATGTCTATGCCATTTCGCGATTCTCGATAAACTAAAGCCATTTTTAGACCTGATCATATCTTTAAAATGCTTATTCTGAACTCTGGAACGTTAAAATGGAAGGTCTTCCCTCCCTGATTGAGAAGACAAACACAAATCTCAGAATTAAAATGCCTCCTAGGCAGGAAACGTACCTTTGCCGCATCCCACATCTTAGAGTGATGTCTCAGGAACTGGCTAGTTAGTATAGTAGACATCCTTATCAGTGAAAGTATTAATAGGTGGGTGAAATGACTGCTCTATGGTTGGTCTCTGCTCTGCGCAATTCCTTGGTAACCAGCCTGCCAACACCAGTACTCCCAGTAACCAATAAACTAATACATTATGCCGGTTCATGGAAATTGGTCTACAAAATCAATATGATATGTCGTAAGTAGGACCTTTTGAGAAAGGTCGGGCCAGGTTTGAATTAGAGACATTGTCACGTTTGTTACATCGATTCTTATAGCATCTCCCCCTTGCGTGACTGAAATGAATGATGGGTGGGCCTGGTCGGCCAGTGAGTGTGACTAGGCAAGGTCCGGTAACGACTTAAGACCCTTTAAATTTTATGATAATTTGAGCTTTACTTCCAGGAGATAGACGGGCAACCGCAATAAACCATCGTGGGCCGACAACTTCCCGCGTCGAACTTAGGCATACATGTCGTGCATAGACAACGCCCGTGTTTGTACCGTGTTGAATTACGAGGGACTATTGGTAGCTCATCGGTCGATTAATCGAATAGCCTCGTTCACCCCCGAAAAACAATAAACGAAAAGTGTGAGGGCCCAATAAGAGGCAGAGGCCCATTCTCCTTTGACATATCAAGGCTACAATATGAAGAAGAGCCGCCTGCAAACATCCAGAGTTTGCACAATCCAATTCGAACAAGAATTCTCAGCCAACCTCCAGGCACTAGGCAATCGGCACTCAGCCTAGTGCCGATTTTCTATGATACAATGCCGCATCGTGTATTTACGACGCCTTACACTTGTTTATGACGTTGGTAAAATAAAAATGGCAAAACACATTTTACAACGCTAGGACAAAGTGTGACGTAGAGTTAGTTGCGCCTGGTGTAGCTGAGAAGCAATGTCGCAATAAGCCAAAGATCACTCTGGACAGGTCACAACGAATGAAAGTTGCCCCTGGTGTAGCTGAGAAGCAATGTCATTTCAGCTGAATGGTCGTCAGAATGATTTTCAACTAATTTATCAGAAAACATACAGGAACATCGATCATCCAGACTCTATATGACCCAGTAATATCTTAGAAGCAACAATGACCGCAGATGCATCTTATCATTCCCATAATAGTTTGCACAGCTCTCATGATTCTGCAGAACAACCAATATCTCATGCGTGAAATTGTGAACAAGCTCAGATAAAGTTGAGCAACTAGCTGTGGAAACTTTGGAAATACCTGACCCATCATGTGATCAGATGATACTCAAGAATAAAGCGACCTTCTAGATCACAGAAGCTGATGATGTACATATAAAACTCCATCAAAATGAAAATGTATGACCAAGGGATGGCTAGCAACCTGAAATAATGAATACCAATATCATTATGAATCAGGATAAATCAAGAATTTCTAGGAAAATGGACATGACAGTAAACCAAGCTTTCAAAGAACCGGACCTGAAGAATCAAAGAAGCAGTTTTTTTTTTTTTTTTTTACTTCCTCACCTAGATCTGGCCATGGCCGAGGCCGGCGACTGGACAAAAGGAAAGAGAAGAAAAGGAAAGAGAAGAGAAGAGAAGAAAAATTAGGCTTGATTCTAGAATTGTTCCTGGGAACAAAGAAGCAACTTTTTTTTAACTTCTTGAGTCTATTCCAAATCTATTTCCAGGAACAAAATAATAGAATCAGTTACTATTTACAGCCAATTAACAAACAGGCCCTGAGCCTAAATGTATCTTATCAGTAGGAGAAATTCATGATTGGGTCAATTGGGAAGAGTGGACGAGGTCAAGGTGATGTCAAAACACTTGAAGAAATTGTTAGTCAGTCAGTTGTCAATTAAGCATAATCCTGCCGACAGGCAACAAGTCGAATGTCATGCTCTTCTGCTGAAATATTGCTTTCATGAAGCTTTAATAGCTCCTCTTGGAGATATTGGCACACCTGGGAAAATAAGTGAGAACATCTTGAGGAGAAAGGCCAAAAAAAGCTCCAGCTACTAAAAATGAATCAAAAGATATAACATTACCCAAGGAAAAGGAATTCTTGGTTGGAAACAGTTAATAATGTTGTTTTGGCCTTGGAGAATGACTATTCACAGGCATAACCTTTCTTGAACAAAAAAGCATGATATTGCCATGTATGTCCATTGCATGTCAACTATACAAATCCAATGAACAGTAAATTGATTCCTATCCAGCAAATGTCCTTTCATGAAGCTGAACATCATTAACTTTCCATTTGCTCACACTATAGGAGCAAAAGTCGGTCAAGGTAGGGAGCCTTCCTTCTTCTTTTTCATATGATGAGGAGGCTTGCTTAATATAGATAAACCCCCAATCATGAAATACACTGCTAACCTCATTGACCATATAACAAGAAGCTAAAACACAGGTGGGTGACCAAAACATAAGATTGATTGCACTCAGTGATGTCGCTCCCCTCTCTGTCTCTGCCTCACAGCACATTTCCTTGCTCACAGCAGCTCACCATGGACGTCCTAGAGCAGCTTTGTCCCCCTCCCTCCCTTGCAACCTCCATGCAGGTGATAGGCGACCATGGTGCAAATTGCTTGCATGGTGGCGATTGCCTAAGCCTAGCAACATCCAAGTCTGAATGTGTGACCTCATATCCACCTCTAACAGTGTGCACATGACAAGAGAGAGAGAGAGAGAGAGAGAGAGAGAGAGATGGGACAGAGGCAGTGGGGGCGCATGGAGCATGACATACATAACCCTTTGTATCACACCTATCATTATCTATATCATGGTTTACCCTTATGTGATTATATACCAGTAAATAGAAGGTTGATGTACTTGAGCTCGCATACAGTAGATAAAGATTCTACATATCTATAATGTATTTCACAATATCAGAGACATATACATGAATACTTACACCTATTTGCATGTTCTCAAACTCCAAAGACCATTGTTATTGTAAATCAAAATCATGTTTTAAATGCTTCTCATACTTGGATTAATGGAACATTTGCTAGACAAGAATGATCTGCTATTCGATTAATATGCATAAGCATATAGAACGATGTTTTTTCCATTCAAAGGTTGCTTGAATTATGATAGACCAATCAAATACTTTACTCTTGCTGATTCTGTGTGTTTGAGTATTGCAGCAATTACTCAGGCCTTTGTATCATCTGAGTTAAAAAGGGCCTAAAATGAGATTTTCCTCAGCAGTACCTAGATTCATTTAATATGATGAGCTAACACATGAAAAACAAAAAGAAAGGCAAGGCAATGCAAACACAAATTAATAATGGCATTTCTTGCAGGGCATGGACAGAAATGCATATCCCTTGAGTAAGGTTGGGCAAGGAGAAACCGTGAATAAGCCACAATAGCCCCAGCCCTGTAAAGGCTCATGAATTGCTCTACTTAAAACACATCCATTATTATCCACAACAGTCATGCTACTTTACAAAGAATTTAATTTAAGATAACTGACTATATCTAAGCAGGCAGACAAATATGCTAGAAAGTACCTGCAATATTGCACCCATTCAAATGCCGAGTCTAGCAGTCAGACCAGCCCCAGCATTCTGCACTCCACACTGAATGGTGGGAATGACTGAATTATTCACCAAATTGGCAAATAATTCCCTTCAATAATACATTTCAATGATGAATCTACCAGCAGTTGATGTCATGCGCCGGGATTTGAGATGGTGCTTATAAAATAAATCTCTTCAACAAGTAAGACATCTGTAAAATCAACTTTCAGTCTCTGGACAATATTGGCCTCTGCCTTTTTTTCTCTTTTCTTGCTCATGAAAAGCAAATTGAAATTCGAGGTGCCAGATTGTTGTACTAAACTGATGTTGAAATTCATTGTCGACTCATGGGTGAAACAGTGCATACTTCATAAGAAGTCCTAAAATTACTCCTCCAGATTCCTAGGGTCTGGAGGAGAGAGAGTTGATGATCCTGTTCAACTTTGTCTCAAGTTTAAGACCATAAAAGAAAACCGATCCAGGTTTGGATTCCAAATCCGAATAGGACTTGTGGTCTGACATCCAACACTCAGAACAAACCACATAGATCTCTAGTGTCCTCATCGATTCTCGTTGATGTTGACAATTTCCTCTTCTCGCATGACTCAAATTGAAGATCCATCAGTTTCTGGGTAAATTTCACAATAGATCCTATGCTGAATTTCAAATTCCCAATCACCAATAATCAGCACAAGAACACGCCCCATTGTGAAAATGATGGAAGCGGTTGATATCTCTGATGATAATTTCTCGCGGCACAACCTTTGATATCAGCTTTATTGCAGCATGGCAGTCCACGCATATTCGAAGATTTTTCATAATACGTATAGGGTTTCCGTAGGGCATTTTGATAAGTGCAAATGCTAAAGCTAATCTTTCACTGTGTAACCACAGCAAGCGCTCCTTTTCTTCATCTTCAACAGCAAGTAATATAGCACTACAATTAGGAACAAACCCTTCCTTCCTGGCTTTCATGTTGAACCACTCCAACATCCACTGATCAGCTTCATATCAGGATGTGAAGTATCCCCAACAGTGAAGTAATGGACTGTTCCCTGATATTCGAACCAGCTTAACCCTGGTTCCTTTTTGATGCCTCGTCGTTTCATTTTTTTCCTCACAGCAGCGACATTCTCCCACCTCCTTTCATTTGCATAAATGTTGGACAACAGAACATAGGCTGCTTCATCATGAGGTTCCATCTCAAGCACACGCTCTGCTGAAAGTCTTCCCAGATCGACATTATGATGGATAACACAAGCACCAAGCAAAGCCCGCCACACCATGACACTAGGTTCAAATGGCATCTCCTGAATCAATTTCATAGCCTTATCAAGATAGCCTAGTCTTCCCAAAAGCCAAACCATACAGGTATAATGCTCTACACAAGGTTCAACACCATAGTCATGCACCATAGAATGAAAATACCGTTGACCTTGATCCATAAGTCCAGAATTGCTACATGCTGACAAGACGCCAACAAAAGTTAACTTATTTGGTCGAGATTTGCTGGCATTCATCATCTCAAATATGTTTAGAGCCTCTCCACCAAGACCATGCATAGAATATGCTGAGATCATAGTATTCCATGAAACTTCATCTCGTGTTCGCATCCGATCAAACACTAGTCGAGCTTCTTTTACGGCCCCACACTTGGCATACATATCTATTAAAGAATTACCAACTACTGTATTCTTGTCATAAGTAGTTTTGATGGTCAGAGAATGGATCTGGTTTCCTGGCTCAAGAGATGCTAAGCCAGCACAAGCACGAAGAGCGCCAGAATATGTCACTTCAGTTGCCGTCAGTTGATGATCAAGCATATTTGAGAACAAACTCAATGCCTTCTGCCCCTCACCTATTTGTGCAAAGCCAACAATCAGAGTGTTATAAGTCACATCATTTGTAGCTTGTGATTCCCCAAATATTTTAACAGAAATGTCAATCCTTCCACTCTTAGAATAGACATCCATTAGAGCATTTGAGACAAACACATCCGAGTCAAGACCAACCTTGAGGACATTACAGTGCACTTGCTCGCCCAGTTGTAAAGACTCCATAGTGGCACATGCTTGCAACAAACTCGCGAACGTAAACTGATTGGGGAGGACAAAAGCTCGCCTCATCTGACAGAAAAGCTCCACCGCTTTTCTACTCTCACTAATCTGAGCATACCGCCCAATCATAAAGCTCCAAGGAACCACGTCTTTTTTAGGTATCTCTTCAAAGACCTTCCGAGCACCTTCCATGTCACCCAGTCCACTATACAATTCTAGCAATCCCACACCTACATGTACATCCAGCTCATAATGCGTTTTCAGCGTGCATCCATGAACACTTCTCCCCAAGTGTATAGTGCCCATACCAAGACAAGCCTTCAAAACACTGACAAAGGTATAGTTATTTGGCTTAAACCCAACAATTCTCATTTGAGAGAAGAGTCCCATGGCCTCTTCGAAGCATCCATTCTCAGCACAGCAGGAAATTATCCCAGTCCAGGAAACCATGTCCTTGAATACAATCCCACCAAAAACATCCTTGGCGCAGGAAACAGATCCACCCACAGAGTAAGCATCTACCAAAGCCGTCCCAACAAAAGCATCCGTATCATGGCCCAACTTACATATGCAGCCATGAACAGCCCCAGCCATGTCTGCCCTCTCCAAACTCACAAGCATTTTCAAGAAAGTAGTGAAAGCAAATGGGTTCAGCTCGTGCCCCTCCCTATGCAACCTACCGAAAAGCTCAACAGCCTCGCCAAACCGGAGGGCCTGCGCTAAGCCCTGTATCAACGTCACAAACGATATGGTATTCCTCTCGGGCAACTCGTCGAACAGGATGCGCGCGTCCCCCAAGAGCTCGGACTTCACGTACGCGTTGAGAAGGATGTTGGAAGCAAATAAGTCCAGGCAAGCGCCCCTCTTGATGACATCGCAGTGTAGAGGCCTGGCCAAAATGGGTTCGCCGCTGCGGATGCAGTCTTGCAGCATACTGGCGTAGGAATGCGAGTCGAAGTCTGGAGGTGGAAGAAGCTCCGAGTCGTCCCGACATTGCTCGAGCAGACGGGCGGCTTGGGCCGAGAGCCCACGTGCTGAAGGGTGAATAAAACTATGGCGTCCACGATTGTCGCATGGTGCCGCAACGCTCGCACATCGCAACGCTCTCGTGCTCAAGAATCTGATCATGCGACTGCGTTCCTATGATCAGGGAAAGAACCCAGTCCCGCCTGCCAGGTGTTCGATGTTTTGCTACGCGTCGTCTCTTTCCGGCACGTATTTTGATCGTGGACTTTACATTATATGGCACGATCTATTTATCTTTTTAAATATATTATTACATGATATTCCCTACTCGTGTCCTAAATGAGTGTCACTTGTACTTCTTGCAATATTACAATAATGCCATCGATTGCATACAAGATTTCTCTATGCCGAATAGCCACGATGATTAGGATTTTTTGACTATCATTAGGTCCATATATTTTTACAACATTTACAATGAACTAAAAATCTCACATCTGTTCAAAGAGATCATACAAAATGGGTAACATTTAAACGGACTTTACTAAGATAATTGTTCTGATTTTGTACAAATTTGAAAATTCACATCCATGCAATGAATGGGTATGTTGCTAGTAATCGTATTATTACAAGCTTGAGGATGTTACAGTACACTTGCTCACCCTCTAAATGATTATAGCACTTTTTTTTGTTAGAAACTTACTTGGAATTTGGATAGAAAAATGAAGTGAAATTTTGAAACATAATATCACTTTCTTTAAAAGCTTATTTGTCCCACGAATTTACTAATGATCATCGGCAAATTTTCTACAATATACAACAAAATCTCAATAAGACTACCATATAGCAATCTAGTATTTCACAAGGGTCTCAAGTGAAACACTTGAAAATGATGGTTATAGTCTTTTTGGAAAGAAGACTCAAAAACACTCATTATTTGTTTTCTCAAAATCAAGATTTTTATCTCATCCTTAATGAACAAAGACAACCCTCAACAAAAGTTGCCAAATGAACGAGTACAATACGTTTTTAAAATAATATTCGGGAAAGGTTGCTAAATGAACCTGTATGTTTCTCAAAAGACACCTTGAAAAGACATAAAAATTTGGAATACAAATAATTAATAATAATTTTCTAAATGAAATTCCGAATTTCATAATTTTCAAAAACATTGAATGAATAAATACAACCTTTCAATTAATAAATAAGTGCGTCTAATAATCGCGCATTTGCATGCAAGTATTGTGGGGTCTACCTCACATCCCAACATTTTCTTTCAACAAATTAGAAAAGCTCACAACTTATATAGTAGCCAATTTCCTCATAATTTTTTTATGTGGGACAAAAAAGAGAATCTCTTTTTGTTTGCTTTACAAACAGAGACCCAACACTTCCTAGTTTATTGAGTTGACAAGAGAAACGTCGAGAGAACTAATTAACCAAAATAACAAATGAAAAGGATGAAAGTTGCTATTTATTAAAAATACAAAGCCGCTCATCGTCACGAAAATACAATATTTCTTCTTATTAATAAAAACAAAGGATGTGTTTACTAAAAATCTTAAAACTTGTTATAAAAGTACAATTAAGTCTTAAAGTTTGCAAAAAGTACAATTGAATCATCTTGTTAAATTAGTATAATCAAGTCATTCCATTATTACTATCAATTTGGCCCCCTACATTGCATGTTTTATTATTTTTATTCAATTCTTATTTAAATTAAAATTTAAAAAGTAAAAAAGAAAGCCTAACATTTTATTTAAAAAAACTAAAAAAAGGGAGTCAATGGTAGGTCGGTGGGGCTTCCGCCGCCCAATAAACCCTAGCCTAGAGTTTTAAACTTCCAATGAACGTATTTCTAATAAACAGCAACCTTCATCCTTTTCATTTATTATTTCGGTTAATCAATTCTCTCGACATTATCACTCTCGACTCAATAAAGCCATCCATTAAGTGGAAATTCAACGCGAGTTCAACTCATAATTTTTTCCCATCGTGCCTTCGGCACGAGATTTATACAGACCGTGATCACGAGCTCGGTGGCTCGTTAGCCCGGCTCGAGCTCTTGATCTCCCCTTGAGGCCCAAATTGTGTTTATGGCTCGGAATAGGCATTTCCTTTGTGGGCTTGGGCTCTGGCTTCCCAACATTAGGTGGCCCTTGGGCCTCGGGCCTATATAGACCCATAGTCAAAACGACGCGATTCGGACCTCGAGATCAGGGCGACCACCCGAAAGCATGCGACGGCGTTTCGGGGCGGAAGCAATTAGGGTTTCTGAGGCGCCGACCCATCCTCCTGAGGAACTCTCTATATAAACAGTCACAACGCCACGATCCTTCCATGTCTCCGCAGATCGAAATCCGGCTTCCGCCGCGCGTGTACCCCTGTAGATCTCCATCTCCATTCGATCCGCCGACGCTTTCTTCTGCATCCTCTTCGTCTCGGCTGGCTCGGGTCTGTTGTTTCGTTCGCATCCTCCTCTCGATTTCGATTTCGATTTCGATTACCTTTTTTTTGGGGGCGTTTTTCCCTCTCTTGGTCGGGGAGTCTCGCGGGGAGGCTGAGCAGATGATGAGAAACGAAGTGATTGAAAACTGATCGGATCACGATCCATGAAGTTTCACCAAAATCGAGCTTTTTAAAACTGATGCTCAGTCCCTCCCCCGACTCTCTCCGTCTTCCAATCCGTTTCTCCGCTCTGGTACTCCTTGGGGAAAAAGAGAAGCAGGAGAGAAAATTGAAAAAGGAAAAAAAAATTAAATGCATAATTTGTTCTCTTCCCCGTCATGTAAAAAAATCTTTATGATTTTTTTTTTCGGTTTTGTTATAAAATTTCAGTCTCGATACACGGGACAAATTTAATTGATGTCGAAAACATTGTGAAGGTGCCTAATTTGAAGCGATAGGAAAACTCTTTGCCCTAAGTTATGTGCATAAAAATTAGAAATTAAACTGGAAATAATTGTAAAAGAAAATGCCAAATCGTATTGTCTCCCAAAGGAATTGACTTTGGTCGTTCAGGACGCATTCAAGGATTTGATTGTGCTTTCCTTATAGACTTCATTGCACATTGACTAAAAGTTTGAACTAATGCTTGCAAAATTTCCCAATTTTAAAAATTACCAAATAAGAATAGCATATATTACTGTGTTCACTTTCTTTTTATCATTTTTTTTTGTCTAAAATAACATTTCTTATTCATTTAGATTAAAGGTGTATAAAACGGATTGCCTAAATCAAAAATTACTCATATCAAATCAGCCTATTCGATCCAATTCTTAGGAGTGTTAGTCAGATTAATGGTTCAAAATCGGTATCCGAGCAGTTTGATTCCCGATTCCAAAAGGGAATCATATCTGGGAACCATATCGGACCGACTATATATATATTTTTTCATTATTTCTTCAAAAATATTAGCAAGAGGGAATCAGATCTGAGAATCGAACCAACTATATATACATTTTTTTCTTATTTCTTCAAACATATTAGCAAAATGTAAACTAAATACTCTCTGTCGTCATAATAACTCTCTATATTGTCACTCCACTTCAACTTCTTTAGTGAAAAAAAAAAAATGACCGCTTCTATTGGACCAAACGGAAACTTCAGTTTCCGATTCTATTTTGAAGTCAGACCGAAAATCAATCGCCTCTAATTTAGATAACAACGTGGTTACATATTCAAAGCTTCTAACAAAGTGAGCCCAAAGGATTTAAGGTGGGCAACTAGTTCAATATCTCGTGGGTTTTTGTTCATTTGGGCTTTTGCAGCCCAATCCATAATTTAATTGGACTCTCCAAAGCAATGGGCCAATTGTAAATCTGAAAAGCACGGGCGGCCCTCTTCATTACTCATTAACCGTCACATGCTAACCGAGAGAGTTTTACTTGTGCGCCGATTATTTGGCACAGCAGGACACGGGATCTCGAACGGACTAAATGTTTGGGAAGTGATGCCCCCCATTGAGTTCTTCTCTTGCGCTTCCAAGCTGGTGCAACCGGCCAAAGTTGAAGCACTTGAATCTAGTCATCATTAGATTGAGCTCGAATCCACCCAAATCTATGATCATTGCGCAGCTATATGCAATCGAGCCGAGTAAAGTCAAGAATGTTAATCGTTAAGGGTATGCAAAACGAACCGCCTAAATCGGAAATCACCTAGACCAGATCGAACCAGTTGATTCAATCGGGTTCACAAGGGTATCGATCAGGTTCTTGATTTCTAAAAGTAGAACTGGTGTCGGAGTGGTATGGCTCCTAATTCCAAGTGGAAATCAGATTGGACCAACTAAATATAAGTTTTTTTATCATTTCTTCAAAAGAATTAGTAAAATGTGAAATAAATATTATCTCGTCTAATAGTACCACAAGTTATGGCATGATTATTCTTCACTCATCGCTACTTCTGTTAATATCTTAAGATTTCTCATTTTTTCTCATTATGCACAATCACTCCTTTGTAGGAAAAAAAGATGGTTGGTTCTGTTGAATCGGACGGATTGGACCGAAACCCACACTCTAATCCGATCCCCGATTCCCAAAATTAGAAATCAGATTGAGAACCGATCACTTCTATTAATCATCCCATGGAGTGAGATTGAGTTCGATTCAACTAGGACCATAATACTCAGCTCGAGACGAGTGCAAATATCATCCACGACACACACGTGGAATCATGTCATTGGCAAAGTGGGTGAAATGGGAAATGGGAACCCGTGGGACAGGAGGAAATCGTTTTGCCTTTGCTAGACAAATGAGTTTTTAACTTTTTACCTCTAGCCATTTTCCAAGATTCCGTACGAAGCGCACGCCCCCTCGTCATGTTACTTCGATTTGTATCGAGAAACACGTGGTTTGCCAAAAGCAAAGTTAGCCAGCAAAAAATCAAACGTTCATGGAGGCCCGGCCCATCAAGCTTTTCGACCAATCCGTAGACTCCGGCCCTGCCACATCTCCGGCGGTGTCAACGTCGGCGACATTGAATAAACTTCATGGAAAGTGGGCCTTGAGAAGTTCCTTTCACTAGGACTAAGGTACCTGCACCGTCCAGGTCCAAAAAGTCGTGACCGCGACTAGGGCTTGGGCTCGGACCGTCTTGCGTGGATTCTCGTGTTTGATTAGAGTTTCATTCCGTAATTGCGACAACTGAATTATTCTTATTCTTATTCCCTATCGCGATCGGCCACGTTTCGAATGTTCCCCGCCCTTTTGCTACGTGTAGATTATGTGCTGGATGAGAGTATTTGTCTCATACTTATGACTTCAAGCGCGACAGCTATGGAAGCTGGGCATGGCTCGATTATTAGCGTTGCTTTAAAGAATGAAGATGGAGATCATGGAATTTACGTAATATGGAAGAAATGGAATGATTTTCTAATAGCTTATGTATGTAAATAGTGTGTCGGGAGATATGAGCTGCACAAAGTCACAAAATTACTCATTGTAAGCTGAGGTAAAGTTGGAATGAAAGCAAGATTCAAAGGCTAAAATGAAAGCCATATGAAGAGTACACACCAATAATCTAAATAAAATGAATATGGAAAAATTTACCTTATCAATCTTAAACTTATTATACGGATGGTAATTCAGTCGTAAACGTTTTAGTTTTGTTATTTTTTTTCTAAAAATATAAAAGTAAAAATGTTTTACTTTTGATTTCTATTTCAAACTTACTTCTGGAGTACGGTAAAACTTTGTTCTAGAAATTGAAAAATTAAATTGCATTACTAAACAAATTTCTATTTCAAACTTGTTCTTGAAAATAGAAAAATAAAAAAATAGAGAGAAACAGGTTAGTTATCATGTACACCTTTAGGGACTGTGGCCAAATCATCCATCGCAAGAGGTGACATGTCAATCTCCGATTGACGGTCTTGATGCAGTGGTACTAGTGTTCTCTTTGAAGTTGCTAGATTGAGAGCTCAACTCACAAATCTAGCGCTTCCACCATTTCTTTCTCTGTTTTTTTTTTTTTAAAAAAATTTTACAAAAATGTTCCCTCCCATCTTTTTTTTCCCAAAAACAAACATAAGATTTTAACATTTTATTTGTGTCCTCTTTATTTCTTTCTTTAGTAAATTTAATTAAAAAAAAACTTGTCTCTGTAATTGTTTTTTGTTTATTTAAGCATGAGCTGTACTTTGATTATGTCATATTTCTTTCTTTTGTAAATCTAATTTTTTTCTTTGTTTTCAATTTTTTTTTATATAGTATTATTTAGTAATCCAAATAAACATGATTCGTTCCATTTTTCTAAATCTAGTTGTTATGTCAATATCAAATCAAGGGTGGGAAATAATGATACCATTAATATCAATAACCTATCTTATTTAATCTACATTTCATTAACATGGTGTATATAGAATAGGTCCTTCATATTTTGTATTTGTTATTGCCATTATATATACACACACATACGATACGATACGACATACTGACACGTTATTTATAAAAAAAATAAATAAAAAATTCCGATAGATTGTATATTTTATAAATAAATATATAAATAAATCATCATTTAAATTCAAAAATAAATAATAATAATAATAATAATAATAATAACTTTGAGTGAATTTACACTAAAAACATTAATTCAACATTTATTAACATCATTCATTATTTCAATTTGGCAAATTCAACTATATTCTATTGTAATAATTCAGGGCTTTGATTGGTAGGATCAATGGAGGGAGAGGGTGGAGAGTTTTACTTCTTTACCCTTTTTTTATTTTTTTATTTTTTTATATATTTATATTTTGATTCTACTGTATTGAAATTTTTTAAAAAGTATTAAAATCACGTGTCGAAGTGTCGGTTGTCCGTACTCAATAACTCTTCCTCCCTTCGCTCCTGCGCGGGCTTCACGAGGCGGGAGCCAACCTGCCACCGGCAATTAAAAACCCGCGCGTTTCTTCGATCAATCGACGGCGATTTTATGACCGGACGACCGCAAGCGGTTCCCTAGAGAAAACGACGTCGCGCGTGCGAGGAGAGGAATCCGGCTCTTCTAGCCTTAGCCCGAGTTGGCGACGACCGAGTCGTAACGACTCGGCCGAGTTGGAGGGCGAAGGGACCGAGGCGCCTTTTTAGATTCTTCCCCCTCCCCCCCCCCCAAAAAAAAAAAAAAAAAAGGCAGAACGACGACGGTCCGAAGAGCTCTTCTCCGGTCGGCTCGTGTTTTCCGTGGGCGGGGTTTGGACGTTCGAATTGGGAAGGGGGGGACCGACCCTCGTCGCCTTCAGGAATAATCTCTCCTCTTTGTACTTTCTTCTTTCTATCTTCTTCTGCTTTTTTGGACCGTTCACGTGATTTTGTTTTTTTCCCATTGTCGTACGACACCTCTCTCCAACTTTTATGAAGTTTCTCTCTTGATTTCTATAGACAAAAATAAGAAGCTTTAGAACTAATCATAGCCTCTAGCCCTACCTCATCTCAAGATCGCACTTCCATCACCAGCAGTGTCAACGTCGGCTCTACCGGATCATACCAGGCTGAATTGAAATTTACGTTTCGGTCCAATTCCCAATTCTCAAAATTAAGAATTGGAAGAACTGATCACCTCTATTAATCATTATATTCAGTGGACTCGAGTTAGATTTAGTTCAAATTAAAATACTCAATTGGTGACGAGTTTATAGTGCTCGACACACACGTGGAATTATGTCGTTGGCGAAGCGTGTGAAATGGGAAATGGGAACTCGTGGGACAGGGGGAAATTGTTGGGTTTTTAACTTTTTACCTCGAGCCATTTTCCGAGATTCTGTATGAAGCGAACGTCCTTTCCTCTCGTTACTTCGATTTGTATCGAGAAACACGTGGTTTGCCACAAGAAAAGTTAGCCAGCAAAAAATCAAACGTTCATGGAGGCCTGGCCAATCAAGCTTTTCGACCAATCCGCAGACTCCGGCCCCGCCACATCTCCGGTGGTGTCAACGTCGGCAACATTGAAGAAACTTTATGGAAAGCAGGTCTCGATAAGTTCATTTCACTAGGGTTAAGGTACTTGCACCGTCTAGGTTTAAAAAGTTGTGACCACAGCTAGAGCCCGGGTTCAGACTATCTTGAATGGATTCTCATGTTCAATTAAAGTTTCGTTTTGTACTTGTGATGGCCGAATTACTCTTATTTTCTATCACAATCGATTAGGTTTCAAATGTTCCCCACCCTCTTGCTATGCGTAGATTATGTGTTAGATGGTCGCATTTGCCTCGTAATTACGACTTCCGGTGCAACAACCATGGAAGCTGGACATAGCTCGATTGTTAGCATTGCTTTATGGAATGAAGATGGAGATCATGGAATTTTCGTAATATGGAAGAAATGGAATGATTTTCTAAGAGTTCATGTATGTAAAGAGTGTGTTGGGAGATATGAGCTGCACAAAATTGAAATTATTCATAGTAAGCCATGGTAAAGTTGGAATGGAAGCAAGATTCAAGGGCTAAAACGAAAGCCATCCAAAGAATACACACCGATAATTTACATAAGAAAAATATGGGAAAATTTACCTTTTCAATCCTAAACTTATTATACGAATGTCAATTCAATCATAAACTTTTCAATTTTATTATTCCAAAAATAGAAAAATAAATTACAAACATATTTCTGAAGTAAAAATTTATTATAGAAATAGAAAATAAAATTATCAAACTGATTTCTATTTCAAATTTTTTCTCATGAACAAAAAATAGAGAAATAAATTGATTATCATGCACGTCCTTAAGAATTGAGCCCAAATTGATTATCATTGACTATCCTGATGCAATGGTACTAGTGTTCGCTTGGGAGTGCCAGATTGAAAGCTCAACTCACAACCTTGGCGCTTCCACTATTTCTTTCTCTCTCTTTTTTATTCATTTTTCCAAAATTGTTCCCTCCCTCCTTTTTTTCCCAAAAACAAACATAAGATTTTACATTTTATTTGTGTCCTCTTTATTTCTTTCTTTTGTAAATTTAATTATGGAAAACTTGTATTTGTAATTCCTTTTTTGCCTTATTTAAGTATGAGTTGTACTTTGATCATGTCACGTTTCTTTCTTTTGTAAATTTAATTTATTCTTTGTTTTCATTTTTTATATAGTATTATGTAATAATCCAAATAAAAATGATTCATCCCATTTTTCTGAATCTAGTTCTTATGTCAATATCAAATTGAGGGTGGGAAATAATGATACCATCAATATCAATAACCTCTATCTTATTTAATATACATTTCAATAGCGTGGTGTATATAGAATAGGTCCTCCATATTTTGTATTTGTTATTGCCCTTCTAATATATATATGCTCTCACTCTTGCAGAATCTGTGTATGTTTTGTTGTTGGGTAGTTTTCTTCCATATAATAAATTTCATTTTAACAAAATTTGGTAAAAACAAAGTCTGATAAAGAAATTATTTTCTCTGGAAAAAAATCGGTGTATGGTTATTTAATTTTGCCTATAATCATTCATCTTTTGCCATAATAAAAGCCAATGTATACATAAATCATCACCCAATATAGTATAGAAAATAAGTATCGCTTATAAATGAAATAAATTCAACGCAATAATCAAAATGCCTTGGAAATAGTTAAAAATGCGCTATTGTCTAACTTCGACAAGATATGACAAAATTGCAAGAAATAAAGGCGTTCTTTAAGGGGAAAACAGTGATTTCAGAACTCCCATTGGTTGAAGAGTTGATAGATGAAAAATTAAGTTTGAAGGAGAGAGAGGGAGAGAGCTCATGTGACATATATATTAAATAGATAGATTCTTGAAGATGGCATACGATAATAGTTTATTATATATCATATATGCGACCTCAAATCAAAGAAATAAATACGTACCTCCATAAGTGTTAGGTGAATTGCAAGTGCACAATATCAACAAATAATAAAGTGATGAGTGAGTATCGTTCCCACAAGGACTGTTTTTATTTTATTTTATCCAATTACTTACTAAAAGTGATCAATTCAAAAATTTAGCTAACCAAATCGAAAAGACGAGTAAAAAAAAATAAAATAAACTAGACCAATTAAAATACTAAAATATAGAAAAATTCAAAACTTAAAGAATTAAAAGCTAATTAAAATTAATCTAAAGCAAATTCAAGATCTCAAAACGTTAGAGCATCCAACTTCACTTAACCATTCATAATTAATTTTCTTAACTTTTCATGCAACAAATTAATTTCCAATTGTGTTGGCGAAATTTCCCTAAGATGGATTAAAAGCCGACCTCGGTCTAATAATCCCTAATTAGGTATGTTAACCCACACTAACCTTAGGTGAATTTAAACTACCTAAAAGCATTAAGTTCTTGTGGAAATTCCGGATTTAATCTAAGTAGTCCCAACCTAGATTTACTACCGCAGCCACATAAATAACCTAGTGTACCTTGACCTAGATTTAATTTATGGTTCAATATCAGTAATGCGCATGCACACAATCTCCACCCGGTATCATGCATACATCAAAAATCATTTAAAAGTTGGCCAGACTTCTAAAAGCATTAAGATCATGATAAAGAACGACACAATCAAAATAATTCTATTGCATGAAAGTCTTTGAAAATTAATCAATCATGATTAAGATCCATTGTAGCTTTAATAAAAGAAATTTAAAACATAGTGAAAACTAAACTAACAAATATTAAAGAAAACATAATACTAAATAAAAACAAATTCACCGAATTGAGATACAAGGAGCTTCAGGTTTGTCTCCTCCTTCTTTTCTTGACACGCATCAACTCCACTAAAATAGAAGAACAAAATCTAAAACCTAAAATCTTCTGCAAAGATGGTGGCTCCCAGGATTCTCTCCTCTTTTGCGGCACAAGAGCAGTTTATATAGCCTCCAAAAATCTGCCCTAGGTTGACTCCTACTAGGATTTGGAAAAGATTCCTCCTTGATTTTCTTTGAACTTTATCTTCAATCATGGTCAAATTCTCCAAATATCGATTTGGGCTGCCTTTTTCTTCAAGATGAAATATTCTGAAAGATATTGCAATATTTTGGAAGATCTGAAAATATTTCATACAAAATAAAATTACGTGAGTAGCAATTAAATTCACCAAAAATTCCTCAAAATTTAGCAAATATCAAGTCTAAATAAGCAAGAATACTCTATTAAAAATAGAGTTATCAATTACCCCCAACTTAGAAATTTGCTAGTCCTCGAGCAAACAATAAACAAACCTCATCTACAATTATCAATATCCATTTATAATTACGTGAAATCACAACTCAAAGGAAAAAAATAAATCCCATCAATCCAAAATCAATACATAAGCTATGTCTAACCTTAACTATGCAATCCGTGTGTATGTGTGCCCCTTGACTTTCCAAATCATGTATACTCAAATAAATCAAGTTGATATGCAACACTCTCAACTCAAGATCTACTAACCAAGTCTCATAGATTTGTTTTTCAATTCTCTCTCCACTATTGAAAACTAATACTCATTCAAAAATCAATAGGTCTTTAAGGCTTATAATGTGGCTTGGCTAAGGGGAGGGTATAAAGGATTTAAGCTCAACAAACCCCATAAACATATCAATTCTCAAAGCATTTGAATTAAATAAGATTCAAGACATATCATCCATATGCTTACACTATTATAGCCATGTAATTCACAAACACTCAACACTTTAAAGCTTCCATTATTTCTCTTTCCACGCTATACGGCAAGTTCCTTCCTAAGTCCCTTCCATAGTGCAATGCTAACCCATTGAGTATCCAAAAGGCTCACTCAAGTTGAAAGTTAGCGTAGGGGATCCGTATGAGCCGTACTAGAGTAAACAACTTTCACTTTATAACTTGCACTTTTTTTTTTTTGCTTTCTTTTCCTTTCTTTTCTTTTTTTTCTTCTTTTTTTTTCTTTTTTTTTTCATCGTTTTTTTTTCTTTTTGCAATTTTTTTTTCATGACTATTTCAAGCTTCAACAACTTCAGACACATCAAGAATCCATAACTATTAAAGTAGCTCTAAGGATAAACATGCTTATGGGGTATAAGGTAAAATAATACATTTGGATCAGCATTGTAAGGTTATCAAAGAAATATAGGCCAATTAAGCTCAAAAGGGTACTAGGGATCAAGTAATAAGGTAGGCTTGAAAGGCTCAAACGATCCAAAGAATGCCTATATCACCTTCTTGATTGAGTATAGCATATTAATTTCAAGAGAATATCAAACAAATTTTAAGACTTAGGTGAGTTCTAGAGAATCGCATACTTCCCATTGATCTTTCTAAGCACACATAACTCAAAAGGCAAGGATAAGTGCTTAAAATATGGATTGCATAATCAAGATTAAGACTAACTCATATATCAATAACCAATTGAACAAGATTTATATTCCCTAAAAATCGCAACAACTCATAACCATGAAAAGGATATCAATCTTGTAGATTACAGTTCAAAATCATCATCTCCTATAAAGTTTGCTTTAAAAATATTTCAAAAATTTTAAATAAGCGCAAATATTTTCAAGATTAGCAAAAGTTTTAGCACAAAAAATTTCAAAATTTTCGATCCCCTACCCCCAACTTAAAATGAAGCATTGTCCTCAATGCATAAAAATAAAGAATTAAATACGGGTAATGAGGCAAACAAATTAGAGTAAAGTTCGAAATACTCCCCGGAGATGTGAATATGGCAATTGTTCATGTTGAATCACGTCCAGTAAGGTGAGGAATGGTTCAGATATGTCGTTAGAGGTTGCTCGCAAAAAATTTCTTAGCTTCATGATCGCATGGTTGTACGCCTCTAACCCCTCTTCTACCTATCGTGTGCACTACTATCTCTGCAAAATAGAAAATTCATCACCACAAAAATTCTTCTTCTTCTTTTTTTTTCAATTTTTTTAAGACAAAATGCAAACCAAAAAATAAAAAATAGAAGCTTAAAAACTTAGGATGCCTCCCAAGAAGCGCTTGCTTTATAGTTCGCAGCCGAACTCTTCCCATGCTTTTAAGTAGGTGGAACCAAGGTGATGACAGATGTTTGAGCATCGAAACCTCCTCCATAGTAGTGCTTGAGCCTATGACCGTTTACTTTAAAAGTCCCCTCATTCTCATTGATAATCTCAACAACTCCAAAAGGGAATACTTTAGTGATAGTGTAAGGACCGGTCCATCTAGACTTCAACTTTCCTGGAAACAAACGAAGACGAGAGTTATATAACAAAACTTTTTCACCCACATGAAACTCCTTTCTTAAGATGTGTCGATCGTGCCATCTCTTCGTTTTCTCTTCGTAAATTCTTGCACTTTCGTATGCATCATTGCGCATCTCTTCCAATTCATCTAATCAAGCAATCTTTTCTCACCTATTGCCTCGCATATCAAAGTTCGGTTTTGCAAAGCCCAATATGCTTTATGCTCCAACTCAACAGGTAAATGGCATGCTTTACCATACAAAAGTCGAAAAGGTGACATACCAATGGGAGTTTTGAAAGCAATTCTATAAGCCCATAAAGCATCATCAAGTTTTCTTGCCCAATCCTTCCTATTAGTATTCACGCTTTTTCCAAAATTCTCTTTATCTCCCTATTAGATATCTCGGTTTGACCACTAGTTTGGGGATGATAAACAAGCGGTAGCTACCTTATGAGTGACTCCATATTTATGCAAAAGTGACTCAAATTGTTTATTCATGAAGTGTGTGCCTTGGTCACTTATAATAGCCTTAGGTGTGCCAAATCGAGTAAAGATATACTTTTTCAAGAAATTACAAACAACCCTGGCATCGTTAGAGTGCAAAGCCACGGCCTCTACCCATTTAGACACATACTCATAAGCAACTAATATGTAAGTGTTACCAAAAGAAGGTGGAAACGGACCCATGAAGTCAATGCCCCAAACATCAAATAATTCACACACCATGATATTGTTTAAGGGCATCTCATGCCTTCTAGATATATTTCCAGTCCTTTGACACCTATCACAATGAGAAACATAAGCATGTGCATCCTTAAAAAGAGTAGGCCAATAAAATCCACATTGTAAAATTTTAGCAAGCTTTGGTGGCACCATAGTGACCACCGCCTCTCCATCATGGCAATGAAAAAGAATGTTAGGAATTTCTTCCTTAGCAACACAACGTCTAATTATTCGGTCTACAAGACATACCTTAAACAAGTAAGGATCCTCCCAAAAGTAGTGTCTAACATCGGAGAGAAACTTTTTCCTTTGTTGATAATTCAAGTCGGGGAAAGATGTCACTTACCAAATAGTTCACAATATCTCTGCATACCATGGAGTTTCGATTTTCAAGGAAAATAGTGCTTCATCAGGAAAGTCATCCAAAATTGGTACCTCGTTGCTAGGGGCATTCGGCAACCTAGATAGGTGATCGGCCACAAGATTTTCGGTCCCTTTCTTGTCCATAATCTCTAAATCAAACTCTTGAAGCAACAAGATCCAACGAATTAACCTTGGTTTCGCATCCTTCTTTGCCAACAAATACTTTAAAGCTGCATGATCAGTATAGACAATCACTTTAGAGCCAATCAAATAAGAACGAAATTTATCAAAAGCAAAAACAATTGCTAAAAGCTCCTTCTCAGTAGTGGCATAATTCAATTAGGCTCCATTAAGGGTTCGGCTAGCATAATAGATGACTTGAAAAATTCGGTCCTTCCTTTGACCAAGCACAGCTCCAATGGCATAATCGCTAGCATCACACATCAACTCAAAAGGCAAACTCCAATCTGGTGGTGTCATTATAGGAGCCGAAATCAGCTTCTCCTTTAATATCTCAAATGCCTGCAAACACTTAGAGTTAAAATCAAACTTAATATCTTTTTCAAGCAATTTTGTGAGTGGTCTTGCAATCTTGGAAAAGTCCTTTATGAATCGTCTATAAAACCCCGCATGTCCTAAAAATCCTCGAAGTAATTTAACAGTAAGTAGGAGGTGGTAATTTAAAGATAACTTCAATTTTGGCTTGATCCACCTCAATACCTCTAGCGATATTTTATGGCCCAACACTATTCCTTCCCCGCACCATAAAATGACACTTCTCCCAATTTAGCACAAGGTTAGTCTCTTCACATCTTTGTAACACCAAAGCTAAATTATGCAAGCATGAATCAAAAGATGTACCAAAAATAGAGAAATCATCCATGAAAATCTCAATGTATTTCTCTATCATGTCGAAAAAAATAGCCATCATGCATCGTTGAAAAGTAGCAGGTGCATTACAAAGACCAAAAGGCATCCTTCTATATGCAAATGTACCATAGGGACAAGTAAATGTAGTATTTTCTTGATCATTAGGTGCAATAGGGATTTGGTTATACCCTGAATATCCATCCAAAAAACAATAATACTCATGTCCTGCAAGTTTTTCTAACATTTGATCAATGAAAGGTAAAAGAAAGTTATCTTTACGAGTGGCATCATTCAATTTTCTATAATCCATGCAAACTCGCCACCCAGAATCGTCCTAGTTGGAATTAATTCATTCTTTTCATTAGTTAGAACAGTCATACCTTCTTTTTTTTGGCACTACTTGCACAGGACTTACCCAATCACTATCGAAATTGGATAGATAATACCCGCATCGAGTAACTTAATTACTTCGGTTTTCACAACTTCTTGCATTTTTGGATTGAGCCTCCTTTGTGGCTGGATGACTGGTTTGTATTGCTCCTTCATCGAATTATGTGCATGCAAATCGAAGGGCTTATTCCTTTTATATCCGCAATGGTCCATCCAATTGCACTCTTATGCTCTCTAAGCACTCTAAGTAACTTCTCCTCCATCACCCCCGTCAAAGAGGAAGAAATAATCACCGGATAAGAAACACCATCAAGAAAAGCATATTTTAAATAAGAAGGTAAAGGTTTAAGCTCAAGAGTTGGTGGTTCTTCAATGGAAGGCTTGGGCTTTTTTGCACTTGACTCCAATTCTTTAAATTTTTGTGATTTCCATCTCGGACATAGTGGACTTGCTTCTAAAAACTCAACGGCCTCTCTAATTTCTTCATGCTCGCTTTCTTCCTCCTTTGGCTGAACCAAACATGCCTCTATAGGATCTTGAGTTGTGGTCAATTCAAGCACGGTCTTTACTTCATTGTCTATGGTATCTATCTTCAAGCAATCACTTGGTCCCTCATAGAGAGAAGTGATGTCCATGTGACATAGGTAGATATGATTGAAGCAAAAGCACGAGGCTAAATATTATAATTGCTTCCAACATCCTTCCGGTTAACGCGTGAGTCGCCACCGGCCCCCATCTTCAAACCTGCCAAACTACTATAATCAATAACATCCTTCCGAAAGATGAAAAAAAAAAAAAAAAAAAAAAAAAAACCTGTTTCCAACCATAAACATAGGATGGCGTGCAATCATGTCAGCATCCCTTGCTTAGACATCACGACACCAACACTTCATCGTCAAAAAGAAGGAAGCCGGCCCCCTACGGGCTACGACGCCGTATACGTCTTGGACTCGAAGCCGCCGACGCGAAAGTCAACTTGCCACCGCAATTAAAAACACGTGCGTTTTTTTGGATCAGTCGACGGTGATTTATGACCGAACGACGTCGCGCGTGCGAGGAGGGGGATCCGGTTCCTAATCCTTAGCCCGAGTTTTCGACGACGGAATCGTGACGACTCGGACGAGTTGCGCGGACGAGTTTTGGGGGGGGGGGGACATCAGTTGCTTTCGAGGCTGCGCGAGGGGGCGATGGGGCCGAGGCGCCTTTTCAGATTCTTGCCAGAAAAGGGCGAACGACGACGGTCCGAAGCGCGCCCAGCTCTGCTCCGCTCGTGTTTTTCATGGGCGGGGTCCCGAGTTCGATGTTCGAATTGGGGAGGACCGACCATCGTCCTCGACTTTTGCCTTCAGGGAATCTCTGTACCTTTTTTGTTGAAAACCTTCTTCTGGTTTTTAGGACCGTTCACATTAAGGGGTCTTGTGGTCCGGTTCCCAATTGGGAACTCAAATCTGACCGTCGGTTTCGGTCCGATCCAATGGAACCGATTATTTTCTTCACCAAAGAATGACTATACAAAACGAGAGAAAGCGACAAATTTTAAGATATTAATGGAAACGACGATAAATGAAAAGTTATTGTGCCATAACTTGTGATTTTATTGAATGAGATAGTATTTAGTTCATATTTTACTAATTTTTTTAAAAAATAATAATAAAAATATATGTAATCGGTATGATTCCGTTTCCTCTTAGAACCGAGAACCGAACCGCTTGGATAACCAAACCAACATTTCTAAGAAACAACCACACTGCCCAGTTCAAGCGATTCCCGATTTGGGCCGTTCATCCTGCACAACCCTAGTTCACATGATTCTTTTTCCCATTGTTGTACAACACCTCTCTCCAACTCTCGATTTCTTTAAGTGAAAACCCACCACGAAAAATTAGAAGAATTATCGACTCGCCATGAAAAATATGCTCGGTTATTTTCGTAGGTGAGCAGACCCTATAAACAATCAACCCTACCTCACCCAGCACGATCTTCTTTAGATAATTTGAGAATGTCGATCTCGACCCATGTGAGGCTATCGGGTGTATAAGACTTCTAAAATCTTCTCTCCTTCATATAGAAATAGAAGTCGGTAATAGTTTTACTCCTTGTTATTAAAACGCCGCCCGCTCCCTCTACTACTAGGTCGATTGATTAGTGGCAAAAAATAATTGGTGGATTTAATTATGGCAAAGATACTTAACCTCAATCTTCCTCTTCTTCTGTTTTTTTCTCTGGGAATTGAACTCGAGAATCTTTAAACTATAGGTCCGGAGCTTGTTTGTCATACGTTGCCACGTGATGAAATTGAAATTAAAGACTCATTTGGTGAATTATTTGTGAAGACTGAGTTGCTGATTCAAATGTTTTCAATTTTTCTAAATTTTTTAATTTCCTAGACTGTAACTGCAGAGTAGAGTTGGAAGAAAGGACGAAATACCAACTGTTCATCCGATTCCACCAGACAAGACTAAACGAAAGGAAAGAAAAGAAAAACATTTGCGAAAATTGCCAGGTTCCTTCAAAAAAAATTTAACAAATTGATGTATTCGATATTCATCTATTTTTTCTAGTGACCCTTAGCGATCATTAAAAAAGGCAAAAAAATAAAAATAAAAAATCCAACAACAATAGTTAAAAATTATATTAAAAAATTAAAAAATTATCCACGTTTATATCGGATTTTTTTACAAGGTAAATCATCGATAATTTTCAAGTGATCAATTTCTGATGCTCAAGGGAGCGTTATAAGAAAATTAAGAGTTCTTATCACCTCGTCGAGATCGCTTCCATCTCCGGTGGCGTCAATGCTGGCGCCATGGAAGAACCTTCGTGGAAAGGGTGTCATGCGGACGCATGGGCAATAGTGGGGGGCCTAAAAAGTTAATTTCACTAGGACTAGGGTCGTGGACCATCTCGGTCTAAAATGTACGGATTATAACTTAGCTAGGATTAGGAACCGGACCTCTTGTATAGGGTCCCATGTTCGATTAGAGGTCTATTTTGTACTCGTGGCGATTGAATTATTTTTATTTCCTATTGTGATCGTACTCGGTTTCGAATGTTCATCTCCCTCTACATGTCTATTATGTATTGGATGAGGGCATTTACCTCATACTTATGAATCCCTCCATAACATCCATGAATGCTGGATAAGCCTTGGAAAGTATTACGTGATTAACTTCAAATTTAAGTGATTCATTCAATTCTTTTATAAGTCTAGTTATAATGTGTATGTCGAATTTAGGGTGAGAAATTGGAATTGTATAATACTATTGTCAAATGGTATGATTAATACCAATAACCTCTATGTTATTTTATCCGCATTCCATTAGCGTGGTGTATCTAGAAGAGGTCCTTCATATGTTTTATTTGTCATAGCCACCCACTCACAAATATTATAAATTGTTTTTTCTTATAATAAATCAGCTCACTTTAGCAAAACTAAGGCAAAATGAGCGTCTTATAAAGAAATTAGTTTCTCTTGACAAAATAGGTTATCATAATTTTTGTCAACTTGTAAAAGATTCTTTTTACGTTAGCGTGTCTTTTTATTAATTTCATATGTAACCATCCATCTTTCACCATAACAAAAGCCAATGTATATGTAAATCATCTAACGGCATCTTACTTCATCATCGCCCCATATAATACGGTATTTTCCTATAAATGGAAAAAATTCAACGCAATTATCAAAAAGTCTCGGAAAATGGTTAAAAATGAGCAAGTGTCTACCTTTGACAAGCGCTCTTTAAGGGAAAAACAATGATTTTAGAACTACCATTCACTGAAGAGTTGTTAAATGAATATTTAAGTTCGTGTGAGAGAGAGAGAGTTCATGCGACGTACAAATTAAACAGATGGATCCATGAAGATGGCCATATAATAATCGTATACTATTATATTATACATGCGACCCTCAAATCAAAGGAATAGATATGTCTCCACGAAACATCAAAGAAAGAAAGAGAGATAAATGGTTTACATGCGACACATATAGACATGATGGAAGCAAAAGCCCTAAGGCTAAATACTACAACTCCTTCCAACATCCTTCCGGTTAAGGAGCGGGTCGCCACTAGGCAAGACCTGCCAAAACTACTACGATCATACACCGTAATCCCGAACCCCTCGCATCCAAAAGAAAGATGCGAGAAAAAAACATAGGACGACGTGCGACCATGTCAGCATCCCCACTTAAGACATCACGACACTAACACTTCATTAACTCCTCCCTAAGGGACGAGCAAAAAGAAGCACTGAAAGAAATTAACCAAAAAAAAATAGCGTCCTCCTCCTAAGGGCTACGACGCCGTATACGTCTTGGACTCGTTCTCCTCCTTCCCTTCCTTCCTTCCTTCCTTCCTTCCATCACATTTTCCACGTGCGATTTCCCCCTCCTCCGCACCTTCCTCGAAGCCGACGCGCTTCTTCACTTGTCGCTGGAATACGGCGACGCGAAAGTCAACCTGCCACCGACATAAAAAACACGTGCGCATTTCTCGATTAGTCGACCGTGATTCACGACCGAACGACCGCACGCGGTTTCCCCTAGAGAAGACCGCACGCGGTTTCCCCTAGAGAAAACCACGTCGCGTATGCGAGAAGACAGAAATCCGGTTTCTTTAGCCTTAGACCGAGTTGGCTACGACCGAGTCATAACGACTCGGACGAGTTAAGGGGGGGGGTAGCGATGGGACCGAGGCGCCTGTTTTGATTCTTCCCAGGAAAGGGCTGAACGACGACGGTCCGAAGCGCTCAGCTCGGCCCGGCCCGACACGTGTTTTTCCTGGCTGGGGAGGAACGACCATCGTGTCCTCGACTTTTTTCCTTCAGGAATCTCTGTACTTTTTTTTTTTCTTTAAGGACCGCTCACATGATTTTTTCCCATTGTCGTACAAGGCCTCTTTACCTTAGAATGTCTCCATTGATTTCCATGAGCAAAAGCCCACCATGAAAATTAGAAGAATTGTCTAATCATTACAAAAATATGCCCGCCGACCCTAGATTAAGCCGACCTAATTCTAGTTTTCCTCGTTTATTTTTTGCTACCAAGCAAAACTTTAGTCCTGCGGACGATCTAAAACTCATACGCCCCCTGCCTCTCCCATCATAATCTTCGATGGATATTTTGGAGAATATCGATCTCGATCCACGGGTGCATGAGGCTTCTAAATTGTTCTCTCCTACACACCACCCCCCCCCCCTCTCTCTCTCTCTCTCTCTGCCATTAGGTCGATCGACTAGTGACAAAAAAATTAGTGGGTTTTTTTGTTTTTGATCAAAAACCAGGTGGGTTTAATTATAGCAAAGATACTTAGCCCCAATCTTCTGTATATATATATTTTTTTTCTCTCCGGGAATTAAAATCGAGATTCTTCTAAATATAGGTCTAAATATAGGTCCACGAGATGAAATTAAAATCAAAGACTCATTTGGTAAAATTATTAGTGAGGACAGAGTCGTAGATCCAATTCGGTCATTTTTTTTTTTTTTAAATTTCCGAGACTATAACTACGGATTAGAGTCGTAAAAAAAGGACGAAATGCCGGATGTTCAAGATCCCAACCGTTCATCCGTTTCCACCGGACAAGACAACACGAAAGTTTAGAAAAGAAAAAGTAGTTGCAAGAATTACCAGGTTTCTTAATTTTCTTTTGAATAAGTCAATAATGCATTCGATATTCATCTCTCTTTTTCATACCATGTGAAAAAATTAATTAGAAAGAGGAAAGCATGATAAACTTAAGTAAAACAAACGTCGAGGGGGGCGTTACCTCTCCTTACGTTTCTCCAGGAATCTCTCCAGCGACTTCCTCCTCGTAAGCGGCAGATCTGCAAAAATTAAATCAAATCAAATCAAATTATAGCAAACGAAAAACCATTATATCGCAAATAAACAGATCTATATTATTCATAGGAAAGTGTTTAATAGTTAAGAGTGCTAAGACACTTCGCATCGGGTTATATGAAAAATGTAATGCATCTAACAAGGGCAGATCAAATACAATTCTGATCAACAAAATCACTAGAGATTGATCGATCGATCGACCGACCGATTCTTACCTCCGATGCCGAGCAGCTGTTCATGGCCGCCCGCCGCGGCCGTCGGGCTGTCGGGTCCCGTGGATTTAGAGATTCCTTGGGTCGCAAGCTTCAGTATGTTCTCCGCCTAAAAAGCGAAACAAGAGCGGCCGTCCATCAGAACGACGAAAGAAAGCCCGAGTTAAATCTCGGTTCGCCTCGAAATGAAAGAAGCGCGCAGCCGCCACCGCCGCCGGCGACTGGGACGGGAGGAGCAAACCTTGTTGGGAGGGAGGTCGAAGACTGCGACGGTCCCGCCGTAGAAGATCGTCAGCGGAGCCACCTCTCCGCCGTGGGTCTCCGAGCTCGGCCTGCCAGCGAAATTTTTCCACAAAATTTTCAATTTCTTGAATCACCACGAAATCCCAAAAGGAAGATTTGCCAAGATCGCGTCTGGACAGATCTATTATTCCGTTTTTTGAATTTCGAAATCCGAAGGATATTTAAAGAATTTATTTTTAAATCACATCATCTTCAACCTGCAGAAAATATCTGCGAAATCTCGAGGTAGGGTCCCTCCGTACGCGACACTGACCTGACAAGAGGAGCGTAGACAGGCAACGCGGGAGCTGCATTCTGGTCCTGCTTCGCCGGCGTCGCGGGCGCCGAGTACGACGGCGACCACGGGCGGGCCGCGCCCTCCGGCGCGGCGGAGGCGGCGATCACCGACCTGAGGAGCTCGGGGTTGATCCTCGAGATGGCGCTCTGGATGCCTGCAACAGAAACGCGGACACACGATGAGAAGGAAGGAAGGAAGCAAGCAAGCCCCGCCGGAGCACACCAGAAAAGGAAAAAGAAGGAAACTTTGGGCGGAAAAACGGAGGGCGGCGACGGGAGTACCGACCTCGGAAGCTGGAGAGGCGGTCGAGAGGCCGCCGCCGCTGGGGGCGGGGACCACCGGAGGGGGAGGCGACCCCCTTCTCCGCCACGCCGAGGAAGTCGAGCTCGACGGCGCCCCTGGACATCTTTCTCCTCCTCCTTCGTTCCTTACTTACTTCCTTCCTTCCTCTGATGGGTTGCGAGGCGTGTGTGCGAGGGATGGAATGCCGGTCAAAAATCGAGAGCTTGAGCGAGAATTATAAAGAAAGAGGTGGAGAGAGAAAGAGGGTTGATGCAGAAGGAATGGTGGGCACGAGTTACATATGAGGAATACTGCAGAGAGAGAGAGTGTGAAGGAAAGAGATGGCGATGGCAAGAATGTAAATACAGGGGGCGCACGTCTTCCACGAGGTGTCTTCAATAGGAGAGGCAGGTCCAACGTAATTACGCAAAAGCAGGGTATGTGGATGGAAGTTAGGTCGTCGGTCCAACCCCGTGACTCCCCACTCGCTCTCATTCCTCCTCCTTTCATTTTCATTTTCAATTTTTTTTTTGGTTCGAGTGTATTAATAAATTTGTTTGACTTTACCTAGTAGGATTTTACTAATATTGAAAAAGGCAAAAAAAACCCAAGTTATATCATTCAACTATTTTTTTCGTGACATCAAATGCCTCAAAGTATGTCATCTGATTGCAACACATTTATTTTGGATTTTTGTGATATCAAAATATCTAAACTTGTACTTATGTTGTACATTAGATATTTTTAAACCAAAAGGATGTCATATTTATTTTACTTAGACCATGTGAGCATGTCATATTAGCATCATTTGCTTTCCCATATATTGACAGAGGTTAAATGCATTGTACATGTACAAATTAGAATTTTGGATATTACATAAAAAGATTATAGTAAATAGGTAACCGTGCATCGTGCACATAATTTAGGATTACCGATTTACTTGTTAGGCCATCATCGGCTCTTATATATGACCTGCTTTTGTGAAAAAAGGGCAAAGGCCAGCTTGTGATCCAATTACCTCACTTGATAAAGACGATTTTCTCAAATATGTGTTAATAAGTCTCACATTGCTTGTGAATATAATGGTGGGAAAAGAAAACTTCGACGGAAATGAGGATCTATTGAGATTCTATGTATCCTATAATTGGTTTGATCGCCGGTGAACATGAGGGTGTTTCTGATATGTTGTCCATAAAAAAAAATAAAAAATTCCGCCGGAGGTGAAGGAGATGGTCGCGAAGAGCCGACCGCTGGCCATTTAATAGGACTCCGACCACCGCGAGGTTGCCGTTTTGAAGAAGGAAAAGGTGGGGGCGGCACTCGTATCAAATGGCAGTCACGCTCTGAAATGAAGGTGAGAGAGACTCTCTCTCTCTCTCTCTTCCTTCAATGCTTCACGGTGTCTTTTTAGTTTTGCTTTTTCTCTAGACAACAGAAATATTTATTTAACCTTTACGTCACCACATGTCGGTAGAGACACTCTGAAACTTTGAATTCTTACAAGTTGTTGTACATAAACATACATTCTATCCGTTAAACGTAGCGTCACAAATTTTGTCGACCGAGGATCTATTTACAACATCTTCGTTATTCCAACATTTCTTTCTTTCTAAATAATCTAGTGGGCTCGTAATCCGACTTTTATGCAAGATGAAACACTCGGAATTTTTTTGATGTTACGAATATCAATGCTCAAAATTACATTTTTTTTTTTTTTTTTTTAACTTTTAGGAAAAGGTACATTTCTAAGTGGGGACTAAAAGACTATATAAATTCACCACGTTTTCAAATTGGTTATATTCCGAGCTATCCTTAATTTTATCTCTACCTTGCTAAGGTATACTTTATAAGGGCTTTCAGCGTAATCTTCCAAAGTGAACTGCGACGAAACGAGGTATTGAGAGGTGGATGCTGCATTTCTACAAATCCAGAGAATCCGAGATCAAAGTTGGCCAATTTCAAGCACATGGAGGATTACCTAAAAACACGGGTACACAGAAGAACTCTTGACGTTCCAACCACATTTAACTATCGATCTCCAATTGAAATCGACTTGTGAACTCATCCACACGTGCCTAAACATGAATCCAAGTTCACAGTTCGAAATTAAACGGGTTATTGCCACAAAAAAACTCTAAATCGATGTGTATTTGACAAATTTACTCCTATTTAATTTTTTGAATACTAAAAGTCCTAAACTGGTAAATATTTGACAAATTTACTCAAAATCAGTACACTTATGACAAATTATCCCATGTAAGTTTCTGTTAAATTTTAATGTCAAATTACTGAGTTTGATAACATGCAACAGTTGACTAATGTACCGATTTAGAAATTTATCCTCCATTTATCAAAGTTATACAAATTTTGTGATTTTTTGCGGTATTAATCAAATTTGACAAAAGATATATTTGTTACAAATGTACAAATTTGGATTTTTTGGCAATCAAAATATTAATTCTTAGTAAATTTGTCGTAAGTATACGATTTTGGAATTTTTTATGGTCATTTTACGTGAATTTGTTTTAAGTGTATTAGTTTAGGGTTTGTCGCAGTCATTTTGCATAAATTTGTCATAAATTAATATTTAATTTAGAGTTTTTCAATTTAAAATTTAATTTGAATAAAATTATTATAAAAATATAAATTTAAAATTTTTCGTTATATTAATTCAAATTAAATACGAATGGTACGTGAATTCATAAAAATTGCACGGCATGGCAGGATACCTAGATGATTCAAATCTCAAGTACGGAAGAGTCCATTTAACATTCCTACACGGATCGGACTTGACAATGGGGTCTGTCCTTATCCAATGTTTCCAGTGTGGTTTGGTCGTAGTGCTGGCCAGGTCTTTTCTCTCTCTTTCTCTTTCAATATTATTTCTCTTTTGAGTAGGTCGCCTGCTTGTCTAGGATGAGGAAACAATGTTTAAAACGTTGCTCTAAAAGGCCGACGTGACGTGCCAAACGGGACAGCACGCTCTAGAAGGGGCCTAATCGGGTGGCTCTGGTGGAAAAATCGAGCGAATGCCATGATATCGTGCGCGGAAATTTCACCACCTTTCGGTCCACAGAAAACCGCCCAATGAGTCGTCGATCTGTTGGCGGCCATTGGAGAGCCGGCTAAAATCAGATTTGAATGATGACACGTGGTGTCGAAGCTAAAAAGCGAGTTAGGTGATGCCCCACGAGAAACGCCTGTCAAATGGATAAGTCGAACCGGATTTAAATTGAGTCAAAAATGAGTCGATTCAAAGGGACCCATTGAATTTATTTTAATCGAATTTTATTTAATATAAATCGAATAATCAATGCTCGATCCTGACTCATATTGCTAAATTTGAATAAAGATGGATAATGTTGAGAAAGGCAATTCTTCTCTTGGGTTTTAACTCAACCAAGAAGTTAAAAAAAACTAGTTAGATGATGCCATGTAGGTAAGACGCATCAAACAGTTAAATCAAATTGGATTGAAAATTATTCAATTTAGATTGACCCATTAAATCCATTTTGATCAATTTTCATGCAATACAAATTGAGTGATCAATACTCAATCCCAACCCATATTGCTAAATTTAACTCATTTTAAGTAAATCAATATCCAAATCAAGGTGAAGACGCTAAGTGAGCAAATCCGAGAATCAAGGTGAAGACGCTGAGTGAGCAAATGCGAGATTAAGTGAGAGCCAAACAGATGAAGAGTCATAAAGGCAGTTGAGTCTAAACAATCCATTTATGACTAATTTATTTTGGGCTTTATCATTTTAAATCCATTTACTAAAAATAACTAATCATGTGATAACTAGGCTCATTAAATATGAGTTAAGAAATAGGTCTATGACTAATTTTGATAGGTCGACCCACGAGCATCAAATCTCAAAAATGAATTTTATTGATGGTTGGAGAGAGAAATATTATGCAATATACTAACATTGTGTTAATATCTTGGGGTTTTAGCATTATATAGAAATCTGAATGGAAATTCGTTTGGCAACAATATAAAATTTCTCTTTCTCGAGTGGTGGTGGGAGGTGGTTGGCAATGACAAAAACGAGCGATAAAAAGAGTTTTATTTCTCACTTTTATGCCAGAAATAAAGATTAAAAAAATTTAACTTTTGATTTATATTCCAAATTTATTTGTGAAGTAGAAATTTCTTCTAAACATAGAAAAATGAAATTGCGTTACTAAATAGATTTTTATTCCAAACTTATTTCTACGAACAAAAAAATTAAAAAACCAGAGAAACAAAAATTGCATAATGCACGCAACTTCCTTTCCCCGTCCTTCTCACGGCCTAGTACTCGAAGAAATTAGTAGTCTTGTTCTTCGCTCTCATCATCCATGAAATTCAGTGTTGACGTGGAGACGATGGTGATTATGAATAACCAAACATGATTTTCACAAATTAAATGTGCGTATACTACTCCACGTCAAAACAATCTGTATAAGTCAAAGGCCCTGGACTAAGTCTACTGTTTGGATTTGCACGATATTGTCATGACTTTTCAGGTGATCAAAATTTCTCGTGCCCCTGCTTATCAGAAGAATATGCTAACAAACAAAGAAAACCATCAAATGAAATAAAGAATTTAGACATGAGTTTGTCTTTAAAATGTTTCGTTCGAATCTTGGGATGTTTGAGGGTATTCTCTCATTGATGAAGAAGACAAAGATATGCTGGCAAATTAGGGGACTTTGGGGGGAAGTTAGACTCTCCATCTATTCTTTGGAATTGGCTACTTTCAAGTTGGCAAATATAATGGCCTCCTGTGTCTGAGATGATAAGATGGAACTCGAAAGGTTTTCTATTAGGTTGACCTAGACTAAACCTACTCTTTGGACTTGCATGATGTTCTCGTGACTTTTTGGGTAAACAAAATTTCTCATGCCCTTAGCTATCAGAAGAATCTACTCACAAACAAAGAAAACCATTAAAATGAAATAAAGAATTTGGACTTGAGTACGTCCTCAAACCATTTTGTCTGAACTCCAAGGGTATTCCCTCCTCGCTGAAGAAGATAAGAATATGCTGGGGAATTAGGGGATCTTTATTCTTTGGAATAAGCTACTATTAGGTAGATTGGTATAGTAGTCTCTTGTGCCCAGGGTGACAAGGTGAAACTTGAGAAGAGTTCCTATTGTGTCAATCCATGTTTTGCACAATGTCTAAATAATTGACGGTGTCGACTCAATACCCTATTGTGCCCTAAACTAAACCTATTCTTTAGGCTTTCATGATGTTCTCATGACTTTTCAGGCTGTTGTCGAGAAAGTAACTATGATAGCCTCTTGTATCTAAGGTAACAAAATGGAACTCAAAAAGATTTATGTCGATGCTTCGCATAGTGTCTAAAATACTGACGGCGTCAACTCAGTACCCCATGATGTCCTAGATTAAACCTATTCTTCGGGCTTTCATGATGTTCTCATGACTTTTCAGGCCATTGTCGGGAAATCAGTTATAATAACCTCTTGTTCCTGAGGTAACAAGATGTAACTCAAAAGGGTTTTCGTCGATGTTTCGCACAATGTCTAAATAACCGACGACATCAACTCAATACCCGTGGCACCCTAGACTAAACCTATTCTTCAAGCTTTCATGATGTTCTCATGACTTTTCAGGTAATCAAAATTTCTTGTGCCCCTGATTACGGAAAGAGTCCACCAAAATACGAAGAGCATCATCAAACAAAACAGGGAATTCATCAATTTAAAGGACTGAAAGCAAATCCGAAATGATTTGCGCATAAAGAAATTGTGTTCCATCAGGATTTCTACTAATGTCTCGCACGGTGTCTAAATAATCAACGGTGTCAACTCAATACCCGTGGCACCCTAGACTAAACCTATCCTTCAGGCTTTCATGATATTCTCAAGACTTTTCAGGATGTTATCAAGAATAATGGAACTCAAAAGAGTTTATACCGATGCTTCACACAGTACTTAAATAATGGACCGCAACAACTCAATATCGAGCCACTCTAAACTAAATCTCTTCTTTAGGCTTTCATGATGATGTCGTGACTTTTCAGGTAATCAAAATTTCCCGTGCCCTGATTGTTACGGAAAGAATCCACCAATAAGAGACGAGATTCATCGAATGAAACAGGGGATTCATTAACTTAAAGGACCGAAAGCAAATCCGTAACGATTCGCGCAAAAGAGAAAATCGCGTGCCGTCGTGGGGGGGTTGTTGGCAATCCGGGGGGAACCATCATTGTCCAGCGACCCGGGCGGAGGAGGGACGCAGCAACATGGAAATCGTGTCGATCTCCCCCCCCTTTTCTGCAGGCTGGCATTCATTCCCTCCGAGCGCCATTAAAGGACACAGCCAGAAAGTCAGCAAAGCAAAGCAAAAGCAGAGTGGGGGAGCGGTCGTGTCGTGTCGAGGCGGGATCAGTAGCGTGACGCGCACGTTCGAAGACCAGGAGCCGGGACAGAGCACGTGACTGAATTGGAGCACGCTTCCCGACCTTACGCTGTGGCCACGTGCTTGAATTGGAGAAAGTCGCTTCCCGCCCCCGACCGACCGACCCTGGGGCCCTTTTTCTTTATCGTCTCTCTCTTTCTTTCGACCTCGGCGTGACGGCAGGGCACGGCGTACGAGGAATTCCGCGCCGTTTCCAACGGCGCGCGCATGCGGATTTTGGGGGATTTCATTTGGAGGAAATCCGATGGTGAGAAAAATGATATCTTTAAGGAAATGAGTAATTTCCCTTTATCACGTGATATGTGTGATTGTCATCTCGTTTAGAAAATCATTTCAATCTCGTGACTTTGATCTCAATCAATTTTCTTCTATTCGCTTTTTCTTTTTCTTTAATTAACCGACATGATAATGACTGATGATATAACACATACGAGACTTGACTTGACTGAATCAGCCTCAAGCAAGCTTGACCTTGCTATTACCTTGCTACTGGTCTCAAGCAAGGCTCGAGCTCGATCTCACTGGGATATGGCAAGGTCGAGCCTCGCCTGCCCATGCTTGTGGCCGGTCATTAGTAGAAGGAAAAAGAAAAGATAAAAGAAAAAATTAAATAATTTTTTTTTAAAATCACCATAAGCAATTTTGGGAAGTGTTTTTACTTTTTTAGATTTAGGAATTCATTTTTCCTAATTTTATGCATGAATATTTTTGCTAACCAAAAAGTGTTTGACGTTTTTTACGAACCAAATTGGTGAAAGTCCGAAAAATTAATATTCGGGATATACACTTTCGGCCTTCAAGCCACTTGGTCGTTGTCTTATTGTTTGTCGAGATACTATAATACCATCATTAAAGAGCCCGAGCCCACACCATCCATAACGAGTGGTCCCGAATTAGCTGGTGTCGAGCATTGCATTCGACTGATCTACATCGTCATCACTTGATGCGGTGGAAATGAGAATGACATGAATGGCAATTCGCAAAACACGAGTTAATGCCCGCAAACACACATGAAGGCGCAACATGCTCAAAGCGCATAGTGGTAAACTTTAGTATTATCATCAAAATTCAAAGTCAAAAAGTCGTCTTTATTGCGTTAATAGAATCAATATGTGAACTTTAAACCCTAACAAACTCTAAGGAAGTAAAATCAAAGATAACTGTAGAGATGGAAATAAATCGTTTAAGATATTATTCCAAATTGCCTAAGATGTCATCTGAAATTACATAGAAAGAAATAAATTATTTTATGAGAATATTGGTGATAATCCGGGCCGAGAAACAAAAGTTAGTCTTGAGGGGAGAGACAGTGTATATGGGGTGCATACTTTGGATGTTAATCTCTGTACTTTAGCTATTTGCTGTGCAATCTACCTTTCTCAACATCAGAAAAGGGAAAAATTACCAAAAAAGTAAATAATAATTCAATCCTAAGCTTTTTAATATGTCCATTATATCTTTAATCCTTTTGATAATTTGTCGATATAGTCATTCTAACCATTTTTGGCTGGCACTTGTTGAAGTGGATGGTCGCCCCTGAATTTTTTCTTTTCCTTTCTTCTGTGGTTGGTGACCGACCTCGCCCTCGCCCTCGGCCATCGGCCATCACTGAGGCCTAACCACCAATAGAAGGAAGAAGGGAAAAAAGAGAGAAAAAACGAAAGGAATTTTTAAAAAAATAAAAATAAAAATGTCAATGTCAATGTAAAATAGCCGACTTTCTTGTTAGCGATTAACAAATCATCAAAAGGTTTTGGATTTTATTGGCCAAATTAAAAAGTTTATGACTTTATTGGTAAATTGAAAAATTTATGACTTTATTGGTCAAATTGAAAGGTTTAGAACTGAATTGACATTAGTAAAATAAGTTTAAAACCTTTTTTTTTAGGTAATTATCCCCATAGAAAGGATGTGTACAATTAGGGTGACTATGTATATAAAGAAACGTCGAACGAGTATCATACAATAATTTGGGTGGCTTCGAATATTTAAGAGCTAGAAAAACGAAAACTTTAATGTTAAGCATACATTGCATTAGCAGAAGCAAAGAGGAAGAGCCCTAGTCGGAGTTTTCTCGTTTCGGATATCCGTAATCGAACAAGGATGTGCGGAGCGTGGAGTATTCGTAAAATCATCTCCTTTTTCAAGGGAAACAAAAAGGTTGATGTTGCTCATGGAATCACGCTCGCCAGCCAAACGGAATTCGAATGTTCCTCTAAAGAAGAAACGGGAAGAGCGACTAGGGACGACCAAAAGCCGATTTTCCCCCATACAAAACACGACCGAGGATAAGTTCATGTATCCTTTACCAGCCTCCTTCTAAACTTGGGTAATTTCCAACCTGCAAGGGTTGTCTGTGCTAGACTCCTATTACTAAAGGGCCTAATCGAACTGTTTTTTTTTATTTTAACGTATTGATACTTTTACGTTTTCATTCCTAGTTGATAGGTAAATATTTTTCCCCATACTAATTAAAGAATACAAGTTTTCATCTTAGGATGACCTTCCTGTCTATTTCTTACTCTTTACCAACCTGCTCAAACGCAGCTGAACAACGTGATCGAATCCTCTGCGACCATCGTCGAGTTAGGTGATGCTGTCGCATTTACACCTAAAATCCTGACGCGTAGGGCCGCCTCCCTCGCCTCGTCGCGGTCTTTCCTGGAAGGATCATAGGGATGCAGAACGCGTCTTCTGCAGCCAACGAGACGACCCGGCTGTCGACACGTTTATTTCGCAGGCGTTTTAGGTGAAAAGATGGCGACGAGCGATGGGACAGGAGAGTGGTAGGAGAGACGGGAAGGAAGGAAGGAAGGAAGGAAAGCCCTTGCACAAGTCGTAGAGAAACGTGTCCGGCGAGAACTGGCTTCACGACTTTTGCAACTCTGCCGTGAGTCAACATGATAATGGAATCGGATGCCTAATCTTCGTTTTGATTGAGCACCGCTCCTTTGTTAGTTCACGGGGAAACTGCAGTGATGTAGTTCATGTGACCTAATTGATTTGAATGGAATCTCCCCGAAGGCTAAACCCAACAAGCACGTTTAAACTCTTCCTAGAAGGCTAAACCCAACAAGCACATTTAAATTCCACGGCCCTTTTATGATATGATTCGCATACGTCTCATCCCAATTTAGAAAGTAATTTCGGATAAGGTTTATGTTTCGCAAGTGGAGCAGGTATCTTGGTGAAAAGAGTGTGATGAACACCACGTCACGTCTCTATGATGTCCGTGTATGGTTAGGGTGAACAAGCTTGTGTATTCGTGGGTAGGCTGAGTGACTATGACTCAAAGCGAATGTTTTATGATGGGCGGAAGAACTCTTAAGATAGCATTCGTATAAATCTTCATTCCTCTTCTATTTTTTATCGATCATACTTTATTCCTATTTTAACTCTCACTTTCAAACTTTTTATCATGTTTTTTTACACAGTGTAGGAGTCAAAATCTATAATTGAAACTAAAATATCTCCATCCCAATTTCTTATAAAAAAGTAGAAACTCGAATCTTCCATCATCCTTTTCTGACGTGAGAAGGGTGGAGTGGTTAGATAATACCTATCCAAGCATCCTATTCTCGCGAAAAGCTTGCCCATCACGTGCGATAGCAAGGAAATGATTCTCGTCCTCATTGAGCCAAAATAGGCCGTTCTCTTGTTTAGCCCAAATTGCTTTAGGCCTGTTAGTTCAATGAACAAATCTTAACAATAGTTTCCAGGAAAAATACTAAAGACATACTTGATTTCACTCTATGTTCATACATCACTTTGCATCTAACATTCGTTACCTTTGCGGCTTTATTTGCAAAATGATCCATAAATTTTAACTCAATATACAATGTGATCCTTAAACTTTTAATTTGTTCATTATGATTTTTAAACTGTAATTTAATATACAATGTGGTATCTAAACTTTCAATTTTTTTAATTTGATCATTGGGCTTTTAGTGCATGCTCAATGTAATTTTGGTATGAAAAATTTTAATGTTTTTCTTAAATTTAAATTGATGGTAAGACAATATTGAACATTTTTATATGGTTGAAAAACTAAGTTGAACATATACTAAAAGTTCAAGAATCACATTGAATAAATTAATAGTTCAGAGATCATATTATACATTGGGTGAAAATTCAAAGAATGCATCATTTATCCCTTTGCAATTTAAGGCATCTTCTTTCCAAAAACGATGTTGTCAAATACCAGAAGCCGCTACCACCTCCATGCTTATCTCCCCTTAGCTTATGGTATGCCGTCGTTCACCTCGGTGCTTGCATCTCTCTCTCCCGTTTAGATTGTGCTATGAGTATGATGCCACCACCTCAACATAAGGTTGCCTGCCTCATTCAAGCCATGGATGACCTTTGATATTTTTGTCTAGGGGTTATACGCTCGTTTGTTCCAGACGTGGCAAATCATGCAGATTAATGTGAAATCTTTCTCTCATTCCCATCTCTATAGATTTCCCCTTGAACCTTCTCTCATCCCCCTTCAATTCTCGTCCAACTCTGATGCTCCGAGTAGCACTTGCAAAACGATATCGATTTTATGTGCATAGTCTAAATTGGCATAGACATTTTTTTAATATTCTTTTAATAATTTTTAAATTCGAATATTTATCGGTTTTTCTTTTCTTATCTTTTCCTTCTTTTCTTTTTTTTTTCCCAATAGAGAATTCTCAAAATATATTTCTAAAAAATTGTTAACGTCAATGCCAAATGTGTCATGTAGAACCATTGATATCTACATCAGTAATTTTTAGCCTAAATTGATCAGATTAACTGAATTGGCAAAACATGAATTAATCAAATTGAAAGGTTTAGGAGTATAAATATAATAGGTTGATTTTTTTTTCTTACTATTCTCCTATACATACGCTCAGGCCCATCTCGACCTCTTCCTTTCCACTTGCAATAAGGCCGACTTCGAATCTTCATGATTCATCACATTATGGGTTTATTTAGCAACTTGCCAAATAATAATAATTCCCGTTCTTTTGTTCCCAAGAGTAGTTTTGAAATAGAAATTCATTTAGTAAACTTTTTGCTCTCGGACATAGATTTGGAACAGAATCAAGAAAAAAAAATTACTTCTTTACTTTCAGGAACAATTCTAGAAATCAAAGCCAATTTTCTTTTCTTTTTTAATTTTTCTCTCTTTTTCTTCCTTTAGGCCGGTTACTAGCCTAGGCCATGGCCGACAATCGGCCAAACAGAGGCCGGCATTGGTGTTGGCCCACTACCAGGCTGGTAGTGCCCAGACAAGTTGATGCCGACTTGGCGGTAAGTTGGCAAGCCTCTCTAGATCTAGGCGAAGTTGACCTTGCATAGCCAAGGTGAGGTTGAGCCTCGCTATGGCTCGGCGTTGCCAGGGACCGACAACCCTTTGACGAGGGCGCCGGCCCTCATCTGGCTAGTCGCCCTCCGTTGGTAACTTAAGAGAGAAGAAGGTGAAAAAGAAAAAAAGAAAAGAAAAAAGAGGAAAGTGTATTTAACTCATTAAAAAAATTAAAAGTAAATATTTTGGACTGGAAATTTTAAGGTCTTTCCAAATGTATTTTTATCTCGGGAATAAAAATTTTGGGTATTTACAAAATGCCTTCAAATGCTCAGAAATTGTTCTCGGGAGCAGAATAAAAAAGAATCATTTTTAAGTAGAAATTATTTCTGGGTACAGAAGCATTACCATGCACACCTTATACAAATAGAAAAAGAAAGAAGAAAAAAGGCAAAATGACATATTAGGGCTGTCCGTAGTTCTTGGGTGGCGTCACTAACCCTCAATTTTGCAAACAAGAGTCTATCTATTTCGCCAATTTAGTTTCTTAAAAATAATTTGTTATATCGATTGAGATAATTAATCAATAAAAATTTCTATGTACAATACAATATTTTTTTATACATTTTTTGTAAGTAATATAATCAATCACTTTAAGAAAATATACTCTTTAAAATGTGATTTTTTCGCGAAATAAGCCGCCCAAAATTTCATCTCCCTTTCCTTTTCATTTTGGCATTTTCCTAAACAAAAGTCAATAAACATAGTTAGTTAGAACCGTTCTTTTCCCTACCTTTAATATAATTTATTGGAGTTAGGTCAACCGTTCTTAGGCGGCGGGCCCGACAATGAAGTTGGCGTGGAAGTTCAACATTTGGTACATCCCGGAAGAGGACTTAATATATATTTTAAATATGTGTTGGTAGAGAATATTAGAAAAATATTTTTCTTCCATATTGATTTTGACAATTATTCAAAAACTTTCTTCCATATTAGTAGGAAGTGTTCTCCATAATTGCCATGTGACGATAAAAGTATTTCGATTGATATATGAATTACGTCCTTATTGAATCATCCACAAGCGTCACATGGTGTTGACGTTTGTCCAATTTTTATATTATATATAATTTCCATTAATTTGATGAAATTGAATGAAAATGAGACACTTTATTTTTATTTCTTTTGCACTCGCAAGGCCTGGCAAGCTCCCATTACCAAGGTCGGGGGAGGGTGCAAGCACCCCTCGCTTACTTGGGGAGACCCCAACACTTATCGGTGGATTGATAAGGACCAGTCACCCTTGTCCTAATAAGGGAGGCACAATGCTACGAGTGGTCTTTATTTTTACTATTAAAAAATTGTGGTGGTTCTTTTTATCATTTTCTAGTTGTAGGCTTTTTTTCCTTGTAACTTTAGTTTTTATTTCAAAAAAAATTAAATTTTCGATTGTGGCAGTAGTAAAATGATGTCATTTTGTGCCTGAAGAAGTTTCTTCATCACGTTAACATATATGGGGGGTTGAAATATATTTCCATGTGAAATTTTCCGTCCATATAAAACTACCGGATGTAACAAAAGTCCTGAAGTTTGAAGATTTGATTGAATGAAAAGTGAGTTTTAGGACTAAAGTGATCAACTAAAACAAGTTTTAGGACCTTCCCTAACATAAACCCTAGATCTTTTTAAAGATAAAAAAAAACTGTTTGTTCGGCCCGCCTGAACCGAATAGGCCCAGAACAATCATGCTGGGCTGATCGTGTTCAATTGGTCTAGGCCAGCCAACTAGGCCTGGAAATTCTAGGCCCCAATGTTTGGGCCGAGCCCATTTTCTGATAAAAGCCCCGATTGGCCCACCCATCTGTATCCCCGTAACGTTGTGTCCAAAAGATTAGCCTCTTGTCCCCCATTAAACATGTTCAATGGGGAGTGACCTTTAAAGGCCGAAGAGGCTCGACGGATCAAATCTTTCAATGTACATTTTTACATTACATTAGGGGTGACCTCGCTACATGTTGGGCTCGGTGCGGGCTAACCAAGAAATAGACCTGATCATAAGATGGGTTTACATTACATGGGCGTGACCCGTTTATTTAAATTTTCTCCGGTAATGAGAAAAATCGCTCGGTATTTCAACTATGTAAATCAATTTTAACATGTCCAGCGCCACCTTGTTGAAATCAGAATTTCTTTTTAGGTTTTGTTAGATTCACTACAAATAAATGATTTGAAAATATTTTTTCAAAAGCAATCATAATGGATAACAAAAATTCATCTTCCACGAAAAATATTTACATATTAATTATTGCTAACAATATTTTTATTAATTATTTTAAATATGACAAACAAAATATTTTTCATACCATTTATACAAATACTCTCTGATCGCTTTCTCTCATTGAACCGGAAAAAGTATAGTACACTTCTTGAATCTCCGCTTCTTCGTGAATAGAAGAAATGGCGAAACCAATCGTGAAGTTGGTGATCTCTACTCTCATAGCTCTTGTCCTCATCTCGTTGGCCCTCGCGGTTCGGACGTCATGCCTTTCATTGTTGCTCACAAGAAGTAGGGGTGATAAGTTTATGGTCCGATTCCAAGGTGGAACCTGTCACTTTTTTTCCCCACTATTTGATGTTATGAATAAATTTTTAAAAAAAATTTAATTATTTTTATTTTTTAAAGAAATAATACAAAAAATATATATGTAGTTGGTCCAATTCAGTTCCCTCTTGGAATTGGGAGTTGGACTGAACTAGCTACTTTAGTTCAGTCCAGGCAATTCTCCCTTCTCAGTTTAGACGGTCCGTTTTGCACACTCCTAACACAAAAGCCTCTCTCAACCGGCTCAGATCTGTTGCTGAGCGCATCTCCGTCACCTTGACATCTATAGTCGTGGGACATCGTAAGTCGAGTCAATTTGTGTTTGGAGGTTTTCCGGGGAGTTCTGCTTGTCGGATCCAGCTTTGATGTGCTTCTCGATTAGCGTTTGCAGATCTAATTGAGCTCGTGCACGGCCCGTTTAATTGGTTGACCTGAGGATTAGCTCGATTAATTTTGCTTCAGTCGTCCTTTCGAGCTGCGTGTGTTTTTCTTTAGCAGGAAATTAGTGATTCTGGTAATGTTCTAAGCAACAGTAGCGTGCACATTGTATCCATCATTTGATTGCGACATTTTCATCGCTCTCTCGTTGCGAAAGAGTATGAATGTTGGACGACGCCATCCCAAGGATTCACTGTTATCTTTGGCTTAGCATTATCGGGATCTCGAGGATGAGTTGAAAAGCAAAGGACACAAACTAGAGATAGCAATCATAGCATGCAAAATTCCACGAGCATGTCTGAATGCAGAGCGGTGGTGTGCGGTAGTGAGTTGTACAAGTGGTGTTTAAGTGGACTGTTGGTAGGATCAGACTGTAGTTCTGTACTACTTCCCCTGGGATGTAAGCATTTCGTACAGCATTTCTCAGCATTGTTCAGTCCTCATGGAATGTGAAATGTTACCTTTCTTCTCAGTATGCGTTCGGACCTGTTTGGGATCCTGTTAGTCCTTTGCGTGCGCTTGTTGCATATGACTCTTGGGCTATAGCTCATTCGTCATGCGTCAATGTTCTACCTCGCATTAAGAGAGTACTTTGCTGCGGTGGCAAAATTGAGCACTTCCTTTTCCTTCCATTATGTCCACAGGTCTGCCTATCACGTGAGTCTTGCGGATAACAGTTGGCCGTCGAATGTCTTTGCCGTTGTCAGTAGTAACACATATAGGACACGGGAAAGGATCGACAGGTGAGTCTTCTTTTTCCTGTTTATTTGCTCCTTGATTTGCCTGTTGTGTATTCTGAAAGTGTGGAGGTCCATATCTGTGGATCATAGGGGTGTGCAAAAAAATCAGGAACAACCCGGAATTGAATTAGAAAAGGTGATTCCCATGAGGGCCAGTCTAGTTCCCAGTTCCAATTTAGTAAAATTGGTGAGTACCGGTCCGACTTTCGGTTCTAGCCATGGAATCACCCACCCACCCACCCTCCCGAACTGGACTTGTATATATATTAAAAATTTCATCTCAATTACTTAATTATTTTATAGTTTTTATATATATACATATATGTATATTTGCGCTTATTGGACATTATTGACTAATTTTGTCTCTCGATTATGTGATAGTATTAACTCATACTTTTTTTTTCATTTTAATAATTCATTTACTTGATTTCTCAATCAAAACCAAAAAAACAAACAAAAAAAATAAGAGAATTGATTGGAGTTGTCCATAAATATTGCAACGCTTTGTCATCATGATATGAAATTAAGAGCCAATGGCTTGTTTAACATATAATTAGGTCTCTCCTTAGAATTTCTCATGATTAAATTCGGTTGATGTTGAAAAAAAATGGATCAAACAATTAATATTTTAATTTCTATGGATGTTAGGACTTTTAAGGAGTCTAATTCTCCACATGTTTCCGGTGTCGGGAAACCTTAAAGGGACCACAACATGACCTTCGAAGAGATTAAGTTTTTAACTAATAAATATTGTCTATACGTTCCGCCTTATAATTTTCAATCTTTAATCAAAATCAATGGTTCACAATTCAACCGAATTTAAGATTGCACAAGGTTCTAAATAGAAACTAGGTTCATCATGATATTAATTAATGAATGCAATTTTGCAAAGATTGAAGGAATTGGACCGGATCAGCGGTTCGGTTTCCTGGTGGATCAATGAAACTAACGGGTGAGTTTTGATTTTAATTTTTTGAAACTGATTCTTAATGGATGATTTTCGATTTCGAGATGAGAATTGCCCATTCGGACCATGCTCTCGTTCCTAATGGATTGTAGCAGTGGTCTTGTGTCACACTCTTTCGAATTGGAGGCCAAAGAAAAAGGGATGTTCACCAGGGCACCTGCAATAATTACATTCTGAATTCGCACTAAAGCTGCTCAAACATCTCTCTAATGTGACATGATCTCTCTCATTGATCTATTGTTTTGCTCATCGGATTGTTGGTTTTTAGAAGGCCTATTCTACTCCTATATTGCCTCTCGATATCCTCGCAGATAGACCGCCACAGCATTGATCTGTTGCTTTGCACAATGTCTATGTATGTTGGAAGTGAGCAAATGCATTTTTCTTCGATGACTGATCCATTTTCTTGTTTTTCATGGAATCGTCTTCTTCTTGGACGGAAGTGTTGCAGGTTAAGGTACGAGTAGTTGTGATCTTGCTTCTGATGTCTTGGCATTTTGTTCTTTTTCTAGATATATATGATCTTATCAAGTGGTGAGCAGACGGTTCGGCTTCGTGTGTGGCGGCGACAGGGCTCGGGTTTGCTTCCTATCCTTGCTGCCTGGGTTCTGCTGCTGGTCGTCGCAGTGGATGCGTCGACAGAGGAGGAGATACAGTGGAAGCAGAGGTAGAAGAGGCAGAGGCTCTTCAAATCATCATATCGGGCTTCGTCTCCGCTCAGCTCCAGGCTTGGTCCATCTCGACTGTCCTTGAGTGTAAAGGGCAAAAAGATGTGCATCCCATATCCACAGCAATAAGTTTATCTTTGATTTTACTTATCATCTCTCCTTTTTAAGCCTTGTAATCATCTTGTCAAGTGGAATATCATGTTGCGAAACAACACTCTAGATTTGGATCATGTGATTCTGATGTCTATTCTATGGAACCTGCTCACTCCCTCAGCTTTTTGAACTTGATGATTATATAGGCAAAGGGTGTATCTTCTTTTTCTCTCGCTACTAAATTTCTTGAGAGGACCAACTAATTCTAGGTAGAGTAAATGAAGTTGGTTGAGAACTAACTTTCAGTTGGCTATGTACATTTTGTGATGAGCCATTAATTTTAAATTAGAGTGTTCGGCTTCTATTTCACTTGATCATATCATGCAATTTTTTTCCCCTACCATAATCATAGAGAGAATTGATCGCTCAGTCACATAGAGAGAAAGTTTTAGAAAGAGAATATTCGGAAAATAATGCTTTTTATTGCTGAATGTTTGGATGGTTACAAATGAGAGAAAGCTCCCTTTTTATATATGAATTACTCCATTACAACTATTGATGAATATTCAATTTAGCAGACAAGATTGTATCTTCCCTCATGTCTCACTTATCGGCATTTAAGCCGAGAATACTCTAGAATTCGGCATAATTACCGTTTCACCTGTCTTTGAGGAAATTCCACAAATCTTAGGCAACTTTGGATGGTCTTATTCGATGAAGCATGGTTCTTTAGTCATGGGAACCTCGAGACTGTGACAATTGCATGTTTTTGTACAAAGTGCTGATGACACTACCACCCGCAAGATGGAGCTGCATCATTGTCTTGTTATCTGCTCTGAGATTCAACTAACCCTTGATTTGTTCTGTCTTGCAAGTAAATTTTGCTCATAATTCTTGACAACAACCGCACGACACGACTTCATTAGACTCTGTCTAATTTATTTCCATGCCCTGGCTATCGCATGTTGATTGGTGGTCTCTTTTCTCTCCACTCTCACATACGTTCTGGGAAGTTTACTCTTTGACCTATGAATAAAATGTTAAGTCGTCTGAAAGAAGTTTGCCTCCGACTGATGTCTCTCTGGAGCAATGTCATTTAGTAACGAAACATATGCGAGGGCGAACGAAGTCCCATGTGGAACGTACGTGAGGTCATGTGGCTTATAGCTTTGGTGCCGTGGTTCTAAAGGTAAACTCCTTGTTGTAGCTCTGAGCGATCCTCTTTGTGGTCCGGCTCTTTACACTGTTATATATGCATCTAGACCATTGGAGCAGAAGTATGGATCTTGAGCAATCAGGAGTTCCTGATGCAATGCGACAACTTGCGATCACGAACTATGACCTCCTCGCGAAGGGTCGACTCCGATGAGGCAAGAGGCTTTTGGCAAAATTAGTAACTGTCATTTTAGTAGCCGGTGGCTCAAGTTAGCATGGTCCAAGGATTGTAGGAGAACTAAGCCACAAAACAATTCCCATGTTGCTCTATCTCATGAGTCATATGACCAAACCTTTGCCTCCCTAGCTCCATTGCCCATCTTGACAGACCTTGCACGGTGCAATGTGCAAAATATCAGAGAATGAAGAAGCCGCCAAAAACACAAGGTGGACACTTCCAGCCGGACGAAGTTTCCTTTGATGGAGAAAAGACCGTCCGTTCTCGAAAAGATATTGTTTCCAACTTGATTGCGGGCAAATCCTGGCTCGGGTTCGGGTTCGGGTTCGCATGGACCGAGTCTATCGATACGGGTCTCGCATGATCAATGGAAGTGATTTTTGTAAACCCCAATTCAAGTAAGAGTTTCTTTAGATCGCGTTGCAAACATGTTGATTGCTCATGAATTGGGGTCTTTCTTCTAACCATCAAAATCCATAAGTATCATTGCGTGCCCTAATTAATATTTGATAAGTCGAATATGTGATTTTCTCCCTCTTTTTTATCAACAATAACTCAACAATAATTAATCATACTCCGACGAAAAAAAGAAAAAAATCAATTGTACGAGACATTTATTCAAAAATCATATTAAATCGATTGTGATATATGTAATTAATAATTTAAAATCGAAGTAATATGGTAAGTGCTTTGTAGGGAATCGGAATAATGAGAAATATGCAATTAGTCCCCGAATTTTTAATTTATTTAATGTGATCCAAGAACTTTAATTCAATAAATAAAGTGATTCATAAACTTTTGGTAAATGTTCAATTGTACGATACATTTATTAAGTAACCATATAAAATTGATCGTGATATATGTAATTAATATTTTAAAATCTAAGTAATATGGTAAGTGCTTTATAGGGAATCGGATAATTACAAATATGTAATTTAGTTCCTCAACTTGTAATTTATCTAACATGGCCCCTAAACTTTAAACAAATATGCAATATAATTTATAAATTTTAGGTAAATATTCAATTTAGTTCCTAAATTATTATATTTTCAGATTCAATCTAATATTGGATTATCTAGTTTAGGGATTAAATTGAATATATATGAAAGTTCAAGGATCATATAAACAGACTAAAAGTTCGAGGACTATATTGCACATTGATTAAATTTAGGTATCCATATTAAGTATATCAAAAGTTGATGATCAAATTGCAAGCTGCTGAACTATTTATGTCAATTTGTCTGGATAACCTTCAACAAAACCGTGAGTAATAATTACGGACAGGCGTGTTTGGCCGTAGCGATTAAGAAAGCCACGAGATAGAAACAGGGCACGACTTCATCTCTCTCTCTCTCTCTCTGTCTCTACAATTACTAACATAAAACAAAGAAATCTATGATAGCTTGATTTCTTCATCGTCCGCAGAAAGCAAACAGGACAGAGAGAGAGAGAGAGAGAGAGAGAGAGAGAGAGAGAGAGAAATGAGCTACCAGAGAGCTCCTCAGGACCCTTATCCTCCACCAGGTGAGAGATCGAAAACCCCTGCCCACGATCGCTTTTCTTGATCAAGATTCCTTTTTGATTTATTGGGCAAAAGGTTACTTCTTTCCCTGATGATCTGCTTGAGCTTCTGCTTGAATTCTTCATCACAGGGTACCCATCAGCTCCCCCTCCGCCGCCGGGTTACCCTTCGGCTCCGCCCTTCGAGGGCTATCCGTACCCTCCACCCCCGGGGCCGCCACCACCTCGACCTCCCTTCGAGGGGTACCAGGGGTATTTCGCAGGAGGGTATCCTCAGCCGCCGGGTCCGCCGCCACCACCGCCGTCGCTGCCTCATTACCACCATCACCACTATGATCATCACCACTACGATCATCACCACTACAATGATCAGCCGGGCTGCGCGTCCTTTTTGAAGGGCTGGTATGATGACTCTCCTTGGGTACTTTTGGTCATTTTCCCCTTTTCTTTTTGTACGTTCAGCTGTATTTTTGTCTTGTGGTAATTTCAGGGAAAATTATTGGGATTTTATTGACTTCGTTCTTGAGAATCGCAAGAGGGGCGGAGAGAAATGTGTTTTTGATTATGGATATGGTTGCTGCTTTTTAATAGTTGTGGGCTTCTGGTTTAATCTTCATTGGAGAGAACGAAAAGAGATGCCAAGTTCATTGATGGTTTTGTTCAGTCGGGTTTGTCTCGTCAATGTTCATTCTTCCTGTATGTTAACTGGGACGCTTGGTTTTCGCGATGAATTCGAATCTTGTCGTTGGAAGTATTCTTCCCGAGATGGGAAAGTTTTATTAGGATGGAGAGGAGTTGAAAATCGAGAGAGTTTGATCTAAAACTGAGGTGATTAGCATTTACAAGATGCTGGTGTGAGTGAAATTGGTGTATGGTTTCAAATGTCTGACTTGAGGTATATCAGTGTGGTCTTTTATTTGTTCTGCGAGAAACCTTGTTTTTGGATGACAACAGCATGTTTGGAGCTCTAGGAATTTTGCTGACTATGTGCCTGTTGAGAACCCAAAGGATAGTGTTAAAGTTGAGCCGTTTCCAACCTCTCTTTTTGTCTCCTCGTAATGAATTTTCGCAATATCAAGATGCTGCAGTGAGGCATGACACTCATAAGTGAACAATGTTTTTGGTGGGAGCGGTGTGAGTGAAATTGGTGTATGGTTTCAAATGTCTGACTTGAGGTATATCAGTGCGGTCTTTTATTTGTTCTGCGAGAACCCTTGTTTTTGGATGACAACAGCATGTTTGGAGCTCTAGGAATTTTGCTGACTATGTGCCTGTTGAGAACCCAAAGGATAGTGTTAAAGTTGAGCCGTTTCCAACCTCTCTTTTTGTCTCCTCGTAATGAATTTTCGCAATATCAAGATGCTGCAGTGAGGCATGACACCCATATGTGAACAATGTTTTTGGTGGGAGCAATTGCCAATATCATTGACAAGGATCATTTTAGTTTGTGAGGGATGGTCAGTTGTCATCAACAAGCTTTCCTTTGCGCCTTAGTTGCTGTTTAGTCGCTACTGTTCCAGTTATGAATAGAAATGATAATTCTTCTAGCCATAGCTCGAGAAACTCTTCCGCTCTCAGTTTCCTTTGTGAATCTCTTTAAAAAGCTTTTTACTATGTGGTAGAAATTGATACACAAGCTTTGACCTTTTACTCTGGCAAATGGAAAATGAATTGGTAACTGTGTGGCTTTTTGTGCTGTGCAGCTTGGCTGCGCTCTGCTGCTGCTGTATGATGGAGGAATGCTGCTTCTTTCTTCGCTGAAGACGGATGGATCATAATACCCGATACACTGGGTTGTTACCAATTGCGAAATTGCCTGTGAATTGCTATTATTGAAGAATGTTGTTGAATCTGGTATAGCTTTGTTGTAACTGAGAAAGAAACGTTGTTCCGTGTTTCTTAAAGATTTGTGGAGTCTGAAACCAGACAGGCTTTTTACTGTTAATATTATATATGTAATTTTCATATCGAAGCAGGAAATAGTACTGTGCTAATGATATACATATAATTTCCATTATAATTATATATGCCTTAGACACTTACTATAAATTAGGGCGATATCTATTGTAATTGTAATCTTCAAACTTGTAACTCCAAAAACTGATACTGATGGTGGAAAGATTGCTTAGTGTGGCGTTGCAGTTTTTGAATTTTGATAGCACCCATTGTTTCATCAACCTAAGCTCTAATATTAGTTTTCAATTTTTCTTAAATTTTCTAATATGATAATAGTGAAACAATGCCGTTTTGTGCTTATGGATTTGTGAAAATAGTTAAAAATAAATTTTGCCGCATGAAATTTTCCAACCATAAAAGACTAATGAATGTAACAAATCCATCCATAAAAACTAATGAATGTAACAAAAATCCTGAAGCGCATGTCGTAAATAAGTTTAACGATTTGATTGAATGAAAATGAGTTTTAGGACTAAAGTGATCGACTAAATCAAGTTTCTCTCTGTGTGTCTCTCTTTGCATGTAGTAACATAAAGCACAAGAATCGTTGGCGGTTTGAATTCATGTCGTCGTCGCGGAAGGAGGACGACGAGGAGAGAAGATGAGCTACTCCCAGATGGCCGCTCCTCAGGGACCTTACCCACCGCCGGGCGAGATCTCGAACCTCCCTTCGAGGGGTACCAGCGGTGTTTCACCGGAGGGTATTCGACAAGACAAAATGCGATTTCATCTCTTTCTCTCGGTGTGCGTCTCTCTCTGCATTTAGTTGTCACCCTTCCAGTAATGAAGGGAAATGATGACACTTAGGGCCTGCATGGTAATACTTTTGTTCCCGGAACAAATTCTGATCAGAAATGATTTTTTTTTATTTTGCTTCCGAGAACAAATTCTGAGTATTTAAGGTGTTTGATAAATTGTTTAAAATTTTTACTCCGGGAATAGAAATGCCTTTGCTAAAAATTTCCGATTTTTTGATTCTTTTAATTTTTAATACTTTTTATTATAATTTTCTTTTTTCTTTTTCTTTTTTCTCCCCTTCTTCCTCTTGGCCGCCACTGGTGAGCAGCTGGGTGAGGCTCAGCCTCGCCGAGCTAGGCGAGCTTCGCCGGTGGCGGCCGGGTGAGCCGAGCCTCATCGGTGGCCGGACAAGCCTTCGGCAAGCCCGTCGGACCTCGCCCGGCCGCTCGCCGGTGGCAACCTAGGGGCGGCGATGGGGCGGTGATGGGGTGGGAGGAGGAAGAGGAAGAAGAAGAAGAAGAAAGGGAAGGGAAAAAAAGAAAAAGAAAAAAGAAAAAAGAAAGAAAAAAAATTGATTCTCAAAATTATTCCCGAAAGCGAGAAGCAATTTTTTTTTATTCTGGATTCTACTCCAAATCTGTTATGGGGAACAAAAAATTTACCAAACACATTTCTGTTCCAAATCCACTCCCAGGAATAAAAGAACAGAATCAGTTATTCCTGGGAACATAATCAAGTTTTATCATGCAGGCCTTATAGTCAAAGCTCGAGATACTCTTCGGCTCTTTTACCTTTGAGAAGCTTTCTAGAGAGCTATCCATTATGTAGCGGGAATTGATACTCGAGCTTTGACCTTTTGCTCTGGAGAATTAAGAAATGAGTTGGTAACTGTGCGGTTTTCATGTTGTGCAACTGGGCTGCGCTCTGCTGCTCTGTATGATGGAGGAATTCTACTGCTTTCTTCGCTGAAGACAGATGAATTGTCATATTCGATACCCTGCCCATTGATTGCTACTATTGAAGAATGCTGTTGAATCTAGAATCATTTTGTCAAATCCGTTTGCTGATAAAGAAACGGTGTTTCATGCTTATTCACCAGCGGAATTAATTGCAGTGTTTCCTCGCCGACGTATATTAGCAAGATACATCTGCAAACAGTGTACTTCTGGGACAGTCTCAACACGGTTGCTTAATTTCTGGAGTCGTTTATGCATTCGAGCAGTGTGGTTTTGATCTTGAAGCCTGCTGAGTGATCCTTTTGGCTTTCCTTGCCTCGCATCCTCGATTTTAACAGATTCGGTATCATATGAAAATGCCAGACAATCTTGATTCTGCAATGTGGCTCGCTTTCATAGCCCAAATGTTTGAAGACTAACTCGCATGAACTAATGTGATCCATCTTCCTTCCCTGTGCTCATTCAGTCTTTGTTTATGGAGACTCTTGCCTCCTTTCCGGACAATCTTAACATAGGCATCTTTCTACTAGCTTTTCTATCATCCTTTTTATTGGATTCTCTTGTGAAAGCCTTCCCTATAAGGTTGGGCTTTCCTTACCCCGCGTACAAGTCCCGCATGATTGATGAATGTGTTTGAATATTTAATTAATAAATTATATCTTCATTTAACAGCTTAATATCATGGTCCATCGTTTGAAATCGAGACTGTGTGGCAACTTAGACTTTCTTGGTTGTGCTTAGGATCGTTGGAACACCTAAGCTAAATATTTTTCGGATCGATCGATCACTCAAGTTCACTCAGATTGTAAAGAGAGTTTCTAGATAGAGTAGGTATGTAAGATAATGAATTTAGATTATTGAAAGAATAGTTAGATGGATACAATAAGGGGGAGGGTACCCCTTCTTATACTAGTGGTCCTTAGATTATAATCATTAATCATTATTTGATTTGGTGGACGAGATTGTATCTCTCCACCTACTAACTAACAGCAATTATTATGCCGAGAGAGTTCTAAATTTCGACGCAATTATCATCTTGCTTCATGCACGATCCCTTGGTCATCGAAATCCGTGACATTAAGCTTTAAGAACAAGAGGTTAATAGTGGTCTTGAAAATATTTCATAAGGTATCAGAGCTAGATGTTCCAAATTCAAATTTTTCGAGGCTTAATTTGTTTTCCCAATTAATTAAATTTCCACATTTAGTATTGTTAAATTATGCATTGAGTTTGAATTTTCATGAACTCTATCCATAGAAAGATTTTGATTTGATCAAAATATTTACTATCCTAATCAAATTTGGTTTTCTTGTTCTTTATAAGATTTCAAGTTTGACTAGAATTACTTTTGCACAAAAGGATAAAAACAAGGTTTTCTTTTTTATCTATAGAAAAAACCTAGCAGTACTTGGTTTTCTCTTGTACGTTGACACATACATATATAAAAAAAGCAAAGGTTTTTTTTCAGCGTATGAAGAAGTTCAGAGAGCGCCGCACAAGAATAGCCTGCCAAAAAGGCTTCGCAAATGTCGTACGAAGAAGATATAAGAAAGAACGAAGTTCTTATTTTTCGTATGTACGTGAGTGAATTGCAGGGACTTGAACACTCAATAATTTTGTGCTGTGAGTTTACACTTTGGGTTTTGATTTAAATTTAGGTGTGGGAAACACTCGAACGTCTGAGCGATTGCAACTCTAATTCTTCGATTATAGTGGATTATTTGCTGCTCTCCCCCATGGATGTAGATATTGATATTCGGACCAAACCACGTAAATTTCTGGTATTCTTATTATTTCTATAGTATTTTCGTGTTAATATAAATTGTAAGATCTTGTCGTTTCTACATATTATATTTACAATAAGTATTAGGTAAAAGACTATATAGCCTTCATCCAATAACTTAAATTTTTTGAACATTAAATGCAATCATAGCGAGATTGTAGATATGAGTTTAAGCACGAATTTCTCCATATGTCCATTATGAATTAGGGCGGAGTCTGATTTATTTAATTATTTTTTCTCCTTCCTTTTGGAATAATTAAAGAGGAGATCATCATGAAATTTTGTAAAGAATGCTTTTTGGGATATTCGCCAGCTCCTAATATCAATTATTCTTGTAATATGCGCAATTAGTGTTTCGATTTTTTTGTTTTTTTTGGGTTAAACGTTATTAATAGCGTACTGAAAATGCTTGATAACGAAATCAACGGTAACACCAACAGACAGTTTTCCGACAGGACACAACGCGACTTCATCTCTTTCTCCCTCTCTGCGTCTCTCTCTGCATTTAGTAACGTAAAACAAAAGAAACGATGGCGGTTTGAATTCTTCGTCGTCGTCGTCGTCGTCGCAGAAGGAGGAGGAGGAGGAGGAGAGAAGATGAGCTACTCCCAGATAGCTGCTCCTCAGGGAGCTTACCCACCGCCAGGTGAGATCTCGAACCCTGAACTTTCCACCGTTTCTTCTTTGATGAGGGAATGTAGTTTCTTTCGCTGATGATCCGCTTGATCTTCTCTGTTTTTTTTTTTTTTTTTTCCTTGAATCTCGGCTTTTTTGCAGGGTGCCCGCCTGCTCCTCATCCGCCGCCGGATTATCCTCCGGCACCCGGGCCGCCGCTGCCTCAACCTCCCTTCGAGGGGTACCAGCGGTATTTCGCCGGAGGGTATCCTCTGCCGCCGCAGCAGATGCAGTCGCCTCCTCACTGCCAACATCAGGAATGTGATAATTTCCACTATAATGATCAGTCGGGTTGTTCTCCCCTTTTGCAGTGCTGGTATGCTTACTCTCTCTGGGTGGTTTTCGGTCACTTTCCCCTGTTCTTATTGTACCTCCGGATGCGTGTTTCTTTTGGTAATTTCAGGGAAAATTATTGGGATGTCATTGACTTTTAATTCCTGAGAAATTGTAGAGGGAAGGAGAGAAATCTCTGTTTGGTCAGTGTTCATTCTTCTTATAATGTCAGTAGGGACATTTGGCTTTCGCAATGAATTCGAATCTAGGCACGTCGAAGATTCTTTCTGAGATGAGAAAGGGATATTAGGATGATTTGGTCCGAGATTAATACGATTTACATTCAAAACCTGCTGGTGTGAGTTTAGAGCAATGTTTCAAGTGTCCAATTTGAGTTGCATCAATTCTGCCTGTCAATTGTCCTGCTAGAACCCTTGTTTTGGTGGAGCACAGCATGTTATGGAGCTCAACTAGGTATTGCTGACTACGTGCCAGATGAGAACCCATAGGATAGTGTTAAGAGTTAAGCTGTTCGCAGCCCCTCTTTCATCTCCTTGTAATGAATTTCGCAATATCAAGATGCTGCAGTGAGGCATGCACAGATTTACCCCCATTTCGTTAATGTGAACTATGTTTTCAGCGGTATCAATGTCATGGACAAGGATCGCTTTAGTTCACGAGGAATGCTCAGTTGTCGTCAACAAGCCTTCTCCCGCTCTGTAGTTGCTGTTTAGTTGTCACTGTTCCAGTGATGAAGAGAAATGACAATACTTATAGTCATAGCTCGAGAAACTCTTCCACTATTACCTTCCTTTGTGAAGCTTTCTAGAGTGCTATGCATTAAGTAGCTGGAATTGATACTCAAGGTTTGACCTTTTGCTCTGGAGATTTAAGAAATGAGTTGGTAACTGTGCGGTTTTCATATTGTGCAGCTGGGCTGTGCTCTGCTGCTGCTGTATGGTGGAGGAATGCTGCTGCTGTATGATGGAGGAATTCTGCTGCTTTCTTCGCTGAAGACGGAGAATTGTAATATTCAATACACTGCCCATTGATTGCCATTATTGAAGAATGTTGTTGAATCTAGAATTATTTTGTCATATCCGTTTGCTGATAAAGAAACGGTGTTTCATGCTTATTCGCCAGCGGAATTGACTGCAGTGTTTCGCTGTCAATGTACATGAGAAAGATACATCTGTAAACAATGTACTTCTGGGACAGTCTCAACACGATTGCTTAATTTCTTGACTAGTTTATGCTCGAATGAGCGAATGTGGTTTTGGTCTTGAGGCCTGTTGAGTGACCCTTTTAGCTCGCCTTACCTCGCATCCTCGATTTGAATAGATTCGGCGTCCTACGAAAATGCCAGACAATCCTCATTCTGCGCTGTGGCTCGCTTTCATGGCTCAAATGTTTGGAGACTGCTTCACATGAACCGTCTTATTTCCCTGTGCTCAGTCTTTGTTTATGGGGATTTTTGCCTCCTTTCCGAAATAGGCATCTTTCTTCTAGCTTTTTTAACGTCCTTTTTGGTGGGATTCTATCGTGAAAGCCTTCATCAGATGTTACTCTGTTCTTCCAACTTCCTTGAATTAGGGAACATACATTCAACTGTAATCTACTTCAGCGGCACCAGAGCCAATTCTTACTACTGCTAAGCAAAAACCTAGGAAATGCCTGACATGAACTATCAAATGACCCCAAAACTGGAGAACTTTCCCCAGATGACGAGTCGCAGCTCAAATCACTGCAAAAGCATATATAATAGGCCACACCAGTTCAGAATTCACAGCTCCACTTATGCCCGAAACTCAGCTATACAAGAGAATATTTGGAGGCAGAACGCCATGCCCGGCATAGCTAAAAGATACTTTAGAGCGGCTGGGTATGTAATAGAATTAGCGTAATGAAATCAATCTGCACTGCATTTCCCTTTATACTAGCACACGCTATCACTGAACTTTCATTACAGCTAAAACAATAACCTAAAAGCTTATTCCAAACCTGCAATATAACAGGAAAGTGCACCCTGCCTAACCAACCAACAGCATGAAGAGTCAAGTCTTTGAATTCATCGTGCTAAAGAAGAATCTATTTATAACTAGAAGCACAATAGAATCTCTTCTGAATAAAATAAAAAATCACCATACAACTAAAAATCCACAAATTATGAGCCTAAACGAGGTACAATGATGATACAACAGGAGATTTTTAGGCAGAGCCACAGCCATGCACCTCGTGCGAACCCTACAATGTCCAAACATGCTCTGGTGCATCCTTCCTCGGCCCCACCAAGGTTCGGTAAAGGTACATCTTTTCCACTTTCTGCCCATCATCAATGCAATCCTCCATCTCATCGTTTTCATTGATAATCTCCACATTCAGCTTCGGCATCTTCTTTGCTAGGGTTTTGCAGCCTCCAAGGGTAACTTCGCAGGACGACATCCAAAGGGATCGCATTGTTTCATACTTTCCCACGTCCGTCAGAAGTGCGATGTTACCAAAGGGGCAATCCCTGATTTCCAATTTCCGAATCTTCTTGCACCCATTTAACACATAAAGCATTCCCTTGTCACTGTTCCCAGCAAATGCAATAGAAAGCATCTCAAGCTGTTCAGCAAATGTGCCAATGTAATTGAAGACCTGGTCAGTAAGAAGGCCAGAAAGTGATAGCGCCTGAGACCCTTGCATGACTGAACAATAGCCCCGAATCCCTCATCAAGAGGCTGATTGGTAGAAGAATCCGGTTTTGTGGGGTCGAGGATGCACAGTCTGAACCGAATGAAATTAGGGCAGTTCTGGGCTACAATTTTCAGGGCAGCATTTGTCATCTGCTGGCAGAAGTATAGCAATGAGTTAAGCTTTGGACAACCTTTGGAAATAGCAACCAAGCCTTCTTCGGTCACTGCAGCATTTCCAACTCCATAAGGATCAGATGGAAAAACCCTCAATTCCTGTAGGTCTTTGCAGCTTGAAGCCACAACTTCTAGTCCTTTATCTCCTATGCAGTCAAGTATCTGCAAAATTTAGCCACAGATTGATAAGAAAACGAATTTTACTCCCAGCAACATAAATATGAAAATTAATTTGATATTCAGCTAAGGGCTAAGATATCCCACCCATAAGCGCTGCAGCTTTCTGCAATGACAGATTAACTTAGTTAGCTCACTTCCAGGGATCCCTGGAGCATAACTAAGATTCAAGGAGGTCAGGCTTGAACATATGGGATAAATAGCTGGTAGGCAGTAAGCAGCAACCTCCAAGAATCCGGATAAGCTCCTCATAGATTTGCATTTTTCAATTGCTGTCAACAACTTGCTGTAGGTTTCAGAATCTGGGTCATGGACAAAAGAGCCCACACCTAAGTCCACCAACTGAGGTGCTCGGACAAGGATCTTCTGCAGCGTGTCAAGAGGTACAGCACGGCTTAGCTTCAAGCTCTTGAGATTTGGAGATCTTGCCACAAGCCTCTCAAGTGCTGCTAAATTTATATCTCCTTTTAAGCATGCAAAATTTAGCGAGACAAGAGAGGTGCAGCTTTCAGGAAAGCAGTTTAGCCACTGGCCTCTATGATCCTCAACTTCATTTTCTTGCAAGTCCAGCTCCCTAAGAAACCTAAATTGTTCCAAGTTCAAAGAAGCAGATTAGGGAAGAATAGATGCCAAATTCAAATCAAGTCCATTCATGGATGTTGATCCCCATCATCAAATCCATTTCTTTTCATACTGCATAGAACCTCATATTATGAGAACCCTTCCCACAACAGCACAGTATGAACTATTGGATATGTTGCACTGTCCACGGGCCATGATAAACCCAAGCACCATGAAAGCATTTTAGTAGTTTTCAAGAAAGAACAAGACCATCTGAGTCTACCTTTATTTAATTCTTAAAACAGAAAATAAAACAGAAATTAGGAGATTGTTAAAACGGCAAATGCCAGAAATATGCTGCCATGCAATAATGTTAACATCCAGAAGGGTCAACTTGCAATACCACTGGAAAATTAGACATGCAAATTTATTCATTCTTATGTCTATGCAATGTAATACCAGCTGCCATGAACCATGGGAAAAATAGAACGCAGATAGCACTCTCTACCAGAATTGTACTACCATATCATAAACATCAGCCTCAAGAGAAAACTACAGTGACCCAATATCTACACAAATGACAGGTATTTAACAGCATAGGGCCTTCTTATTCATGCAATGCACAGCCATCGGTATATTCATCGCATTATGGTTCTTCACGCGGCCAAGCTTACAGTTCACACCAACGAAATGCGTGGCACAGGCATACCTGTACCACTACATGGTGCATGCATACTACACTCTAGTTGCTGCTTACAAATCAGTCAACATGACCTATGAGCGTTCACCACAATCCTGTAGTTAAATCCACCAAGTTTTCTATGTGCGATTAGGTTACATGCAGAACAAACTAACCAAAATAACCAACTAAACGATCAGCAAATATGCCAGATATATGAGGGCACAACTAGCATATACATAATAAGATTATATAAAGAGACTACATGCTGAAATGCAAACACAACTAGGACCGTTATAAGCAAATCACAGATTGTTCAGGCACAACATTGAAACATCAGAGTTAAAAGCAATATGGAACTACTCAAAGTTCTCACCTACAGTTGGCTGCTATAGCTGCAAGGCCATCAGTAGTGAACCCTTCACAGCTAACAAGAACCAACGTCTTAAAATTTACAAACGATCTTGAAATCAGCTCAAGAGCATCATCTGTAACCACCATCCTCTTCATCCTGAGCTCCTCCAAATTAACCCCACTCCTAGCCAATGCCTCGATCCAAGGGTACACAAACCCTCCCCAGTCATGTGGCACTAGATTGAAGTCAGCGAAATGGGGCTTTCCCTTCAAAGTGAGTGACTTTACCCCCGGAAATCTCCCAATCAATCTCTCGGGACTTATCGCATAGCAATTCCCAATAAACACTCTCTGCCTGCTAAACCTCTCGATCTTATACCACGATTTACACACTAAAGAGATCGCGTTGCGGTCTTTGTTCGACGTCACAAAGTCGAACACGTGCTCAATAACTTCATCTGGAAAATAATTCATCTTACCTTACCCAAGTGTCAAATCCAATTCCCACAACTTCCCAGGAAAAAAAATCCCAACTTTCAAACAAAATGAGCCCTCAATCCATCCCTCTCAGAGCAAGAAGTTAAAAAAAGAAAGAACAGAAACCCTAACGAAAAAACAGCTGGGGGAAAAAACAACCTAATTCCAACACAACCCTTCAACCGAAAAAAAAAAAACCCAAATACCTCGGAGACAAAAAAAATGTACAGAGATTAAGCTACAACCTGCTAACTAAATCCAAACCTACCCAACTAAAAAACCAGATCTAAACGCTTAAAACTGCGCGAGGCTTGAGAGGAAATGGAGACGGACAAAACCCAGAAGAACCCCTCACATATCTTCCCGATTCCGATTAGATCTGAACGGAGAGAGGCTCGGAAACGACGAAAGCTAAGCAATTTCTGCCCGAGAGAGAACAACGGCTTTCTGGGTAAAGAGCGGAAAGCCAGGAAAGAGAGAAGAGAAAGAGAGGAAAATCTCGCCTCCTCCTTCTTCAGCTATCATCCACAAATCAAGAAAGTCATGATGATTGCAGCAGCAGCGGCTGAAGAGAGAAGGGAAAACAAAAAAACCGACAAGATAGGGAAGGAAAAAAGAAGAAGAAGAAAAGCTCCCGAATTTCTCAGATCGCAGAATCTACAATCTCCATAAGTAGATACAAATCTTCTCAATGACCTGAATATACAGAGCTTTCTCTCTCCTCTCTCTCTCTAACTTTCTCTCTCCTCTTCTGTGTGTGAACCAGAGTGCTCTGTTCGAGTTGAGCTCAGCTCAGGAAGAGAGAGAGAGAGAGCGGGGCAGAGAGGAAGAGAGGAAAGGCGTGAGCTTGACCCCCCACTCCCCCCTCCCCCCCTCGCCAACAAATCATGGTTTACGTACCCCGCAGGCGACACGTTAACCATGGTTAGATCCGACGGCGGTCGTCGCGTGGTGGGGAGGGACGGGACGGGATCCGAGCCGTCCGTGGGTGGACCAGTGATGGAACATGCATGTGTCCTTATCTCTCTCTCTCTCTCTCTCTCTGGGGTTAGAGAGAGAAAAGTCTTCAGTCGTGTTCCGCTTTGCGTAAATGACCCCCGCTCTCGCCCTAAATTACGGCCCCGTGCCACTGCTGAAGATAAGACCACGGGACCGGAGGCCCCCCCCGCCCCCACGCGCGCGCGTGGCTGACCACTCGCGGGCTCCGGCGCGTGGTCCCCGGTTCGGACCGCTGGAAGGGCGAGTGGCGGCGTTTTGCGTACTCGCGCGGAGGAGATTCTGCGGGTTGCTTGTGGGGCTCGGCATTGTTGTGTCAGAAAACAAATTATCGCTCTTTTTTTTATATATATAATTTTCTATTTTTTCTTTTTTCTTTTTCCTGTTTTGTCTTCCTTTTTTATTTTTGGCCTTTTTTCTGAGGATAAGTGAATCATGGCCATTTTAATGATTAGGCGACTCGTAGAAAAAGGTGACAAAAAAATAAAGAAATCGATTTTGACAAAATCTAAGACTGCAATAAATGCGCCAGTCGAGATATAGTGAAAGAGCTTTTCTTTTTTTGGATTTTTTTTATTGTTGTTATTATTTTCTCTCGTGTGGTGAACGTTCGCGTTGTCGGAAATTCGTTCTCCATCCGTAGTCAAAAAGCAATTTGTATGGCATAAGATACCAACAATAATAATAAAAAAATAATAATTATAGCGACAATAATAATAACTATAATAACAATAATAATAGCAATGAGCGTACGTATCTTATAAGTTCTTTGACTAGTTATTATTCAAATTAAAAAAATTAAAAAACTATATATGGTCACTTTTGCTTGTGCAATCGCATGCTCCTTATATATCCTTGTCATTTATGACATTATGCGTATCCACCAATCATAACAAAATTTGATTGAAAAATTTATCGTTATGTCTTGATATATGATTCACGTATTTCTTCGTCGAACTAAATTCGATGCTTAACCTCTCAAGTATGATTAAACATTAGTCGACTCTTTACCTCAATTCGATATGATTAACAAACAATTAAAAAAGTAGCCAATTGGTTGTCTTAACGTTAAATGCCTTGCAAACATGCTTTTGCATGTATTTTAGATACAATAGCTTCTATCAAATAAACACAAAAGGAAAAGGCGACTTGAAGAGATAGGAGACACATATATTAGTGGTTTGTTATTTCACTTGACCGACATCCACTCTTTCAGACTAATAGATATGAGAAAAAGTTGAATACACCAATAATTTTAGAGATATTACAATCCATAAAATAGTGCTACTTTTACACAAGATTCAGTAGATAACCATACAAATAGAAGTGCTTTTAACAATATTATACTTTACTCTTTTTGGGTCAGGGATTACAAACGTATAGACTTCTATAGAGAAATACAAAAGAAAAAAACACACGCACACACAACTTCTACACACAAGAACAGCAAGAAGGGGAGTACTCATAGTTCAATCTACTATTTCTCTTGGATTGAATATATAATCATTAGATATCAAATGACCGTTTGAAATTAAAATCCCATTTCATGTCATTTCGTATCTCAAAGATTCATTCAGCAAAGTGATAATTTATTTTGGTCTTCTCAACATTACTTCTTCCTTATTATTTCTTTTTTTTGCACTATTCCATTTGTGTTTGATTTTCGAATCATTTAGAATTTTCTATAGGTAAGGTTGTAGCAATATTTACTTACTAGAATTATTCGACAAAGACACTCTCGCCTCTTTCCGAAATATAGAAAAAAACCGAGAGTTTCTCTCTACAAGCCAGCGTGCAGCGAATCACGACCTACGTTGATCGTTCCAACTACATGGGTAATTTCGGTAATAATGATCGATTTCTCCTCAAGTTTGAGAAAAGAAATGATCGAGTGGGGGGAAGTCCTCATAGATTAATCAAGAAAAAGGAAAAAAGGAAAGGAAAGGAAGGCTCACCACACTACTTCCTAATTTGCCAAAACTTTCTCTCTTAGAAATTGACACTCCACTCCATTTCGGTGGAAAGGCAATGCCCTTGATTTTCTCTTTGAAAAATTTGCAATTTGCTCATCGACGTCAAGGCTCGCCCCAAGTCTTTGTCAAAGCCACTGTGTCATTGGATACAAGGTCGACTTCAAGCTGCAAATTTTCCTCTTTGAAACAGCGACTTGGAAGGCTCACATCAACAACATGTGATGAAGTCATCGTGGGAATTTTGTATGTTTCGGGATAAAAAGTCATACTTAAATCTTTTGGGATTGCGAAGAAATCCTATGTGTTGACCTTCATTTCGACGTCGGCATGTATACCATGTTAATATCGACAAGAGAAGGTATTTTCGGGTGTTAGTTTTATACAACGGTTGATCAGTGTTTGGACCGTCTTTAACTTGTTGCGATTTCTATCTTTAATTTATTATCCCCATTTGTGCCGTCCACATATTGCGCAACTTAGTTTGAATTTCGATTTTAAGTCTTACTTGATTCATCGAGTCGATCGATAAAAAAAATAAAAATAGAGAAAGGGGAAAAAGCAGTCAATCCCTCTTTCCACACCCATGTTTAAAGTAAATACCTTGTCCCAAGCTAGCTAATAATTCTAGATAAGAAACAAAATTCATATATCTAAAAAATAATTTCAAGAATACGGCGTTCAACTTAACAAATTAAAAAAAAATCAAACGTGTCCTGAAAATTTGCATTATATTTTATGAAAAGACAAATTGTAATTTCACTTTTTTTATTTAAAATTTTGCTAGCTATCATAACAAATCATAAATATTCAAGACAAAACAAATGATGGGTTTTATTTTAATCAAAGCCTAAAATCTCAAATTTCAAGACACGACCCAATTAAAACGGTCCGACCCCAAGAAAAAGGATATTATTAATTAATTTTATTTTTTTGAATTTTTGAGTTAGATGATTATTCCATCTCCTAAGCCACGCACCCCCACGCATTTTCATGTGGCGATTTCTTTATTTTATTGGGGAATTCGAACGGACGGGAGATAACCGAGGTGGGAAAGAAATCAAATCAAACTTAAAAAAATATAAAGAAATTTCGCGATGGAGAGAAGCCCAAGACGACGAGGGGGAAGAAGATGATGATGATGATGAGGAGGGAAGTGAGACGGAGTGTACTCGAGATTCCGCAAAGCACTTTGGAGCAGAACCACATGATTGCTATCGTCGCCATCCTTCGCCCTCCCCCTCCCCCTCCCTCCTCCTCCACATCCGGTTGGCAACGGCCGTGGGAGTCAACTTCCTCCTCCGCCCATCCCTAATCGTGGCCCCCTTTGGCGGCCCCTCGAGATTGGACCGCTCTCCTCTCCCGTTGCTAATCGAATGACGATGTCCCGACGATGTTGATGCATCGAATTGGATTCGATTTTTTGACCCATCAATCATGTCGTGACCTGAAATCGAAAGGAGGGAGAGAGCTTCGGTCTTTGGATGAGATGGAGACTAGGGTTTGTTGAGTAGGGAAGTTGCGAGTTTCTCCATCTTCATAGGGAAGTTAATTGGCCCGTTCTATATTTTGTGTAATTTATGCCTTTTTTTGATTGCTTGATCGTGTTTTGCTCGGAGTGCTTTGATGTGGCTATCGACTGATGCTCGTTTGGTTTTTACTTTATGATTTCGAGCACGTGTTTTGACTTTGACGGCATATGAACACTGCTTGTCATTTGTTGATGCTGAGTTTCCAGTTTAGATTAGTGAAAGAACAATATCAAATCGAATATATGCAAATGCATTTATCAGGCCATAGAGATTGACACTAAGAGAAAAGTCCAACCTTGCAAGCATATAAATTGGATAGAATTGTGCAAACATTTGCATTTGGAAATAAGTAAAAAGTAGAGTTATTTTGAGTAACTATAAAGTGGACGACCATCTAGGATGAATCTTTTTTATGAATGATGTGATAAGACCTCAGCTTAATCGAGACTTGATTAAGGAGAGTTATTGCTCTGTTTTATTTCCTTCACGCATATAGGACATTAAGAACTACAAAGAATAGAGGACGAGAGCATTTCCACGTTTTGATTGTGCCTTTCATTTTACATCCCTGAAATTGCGTTTTGTTACACTTACTAACTTTTTTGGTTTTTTAGGAGGGTTAAAGTGCAATTATTTCTTCAAATTCATATCAAAATGCAATTTTTGCCCTATATACATAAAAAGGAAAAATTGACATCACTAGCCCTCAAAATTACCAGCTTAGTATATTTAACGCGCAAAACTTGTAAGATATCTAAAAGGGTTACTAGAAAAATAAACATATATGAAAAAACAAATAGAAAAACCTATGAAATTCTCAACCATTTGAAATAATCATTAATTGTTGAATTTAGCTCATTATCATTGCTAAACCATATAGTCTACTAATTTGATGTGTATAATTTAAGAAGAATTTTTACTATTAGAAAATTTTCAAGAAAAGAAGATGATAAATTATCCAAGTTATAATTTTAACTTATGTATCAATTTCAAGTCTCTTAAAGCTTTTGTTTTTTTTTTTAAAAATTTAATTTAAATTAGTTCTTTTTTGAATTTTTCACATTTTTTTTGTCGGTTTTATTATACTCTTACTCTAATTTTCACTTTTAGACTTTTGCTATACTTTCTTGCATGACGTTGGAGTTGAAAGACTTGTCACATCTTGGTGTGGGAGTCGAAAGTCTCATTTGAAATTAAAATCGTCCCCACCTCCAACTTCTTGAGAAGGTGGGGATTCGAATTTCCTACATTCCCCTTCTCATGTAAGAAGAATGGCCATTGGGGCAAACTTTAGTGGTTTAATTTTTCATATTAAACAAAGTAAATTTTTATGCACAGTAGTATGCCCTAAGGGAAAAAAGTTAATGATCCTAATAAATGGAAGGAAAAAAAACCAAGCTTATGGGGGTATAATGCAAATTTTAAAATTCGAGGTTCAACACGTATAAACCCCTAAATCAAGGGGCGCAAAATGAAATTTTTCCAAAAAATATTAATGTTCCGTCAAAATCATAATAACATATATAGGGTAAACGATGTTAAATTATTTCTTTCATGAGATCTCAAGTTCGAATCTTTAATGCATGGAGTAGGTAGGTGCACCGATCAGGCGCCTCTTGCTCGTTTCGCTTGTACAAAAAAGAAGAAAAAGACAATGAGCCAATGTTGAATTAAGCTCAAGCTATAGGAGGAGAGAACAGGATTTTTGTCTTCTTCTGCCTGAATTGCTAATTATGCAACAATTATTTGGTATTTGATTTGGAAATTGCTTTCTATAGTCTTTCTTCCTCTCTCTCTCTCCTTGCCTTCCTGGAAACAGCTTCTGTGCAGGCCACCACTCTTCAACAACGCTCTTCGCAAGTCAAAAATTGCAGTTTCATCACAAGCCAAGCACTCCTCGCCAAGGCATTTTTGTCACATGATGCATTTGCTTTTTTCAACCTTTGGCATTTTTCACTTCCAATCACGCCCCTTCTTTTCCCTTTCTCATCTCCCTTTTTCCCCAAAAGAAGTTTATCTTAATTGACTAAAACCCCCAAGTCCAAGGCACTTGCGTTTGGATTCATCTGCCCCAATTTCCACACTTTGAAGCAATTCACGTCTCTTCCGTCCAATCCATCAGATCGTGATCAGTATTGCATCATGATAAAGATGCACATCATAGTCTAAATCCTGATTAAAATAATATTTGCTTTGTCGTGACTGCTAACATATCCATGCGTCGTCTTTGCTCTAACTATTGTTTTCATGTTGGAGAATGGCGAGTTCATTTCATGGGACTTGGGAGATTCACTCTTGACAAAGGATTTTCGAATTCTTCAAGTGGGTTTGAGTGATTTATTGTTTATGTGATTGACAAGACGTGTCGATTGATTACGAGGCTTAGGAAGATAATCCTCTCGTCCTAGTAAAGTTTGACACGGCGATAGATGCGAAAATTCGGACTATGTCTCCTCATGACAGGGTGAAGAGCGCGCCTTGATTTGAAGTATCAAAGCACGATGATCTTCAAGATCAACCCTTCTATGACTATGAACAGTCGGACATGAAATTGATATGAAATATAACCGATGACCGACTTTTAGAATAGATGGGTATTCCACCCTACTTTCTCTTTCACCAATTTGTGTATTCCCCTTTTGAAGTAGGAAGGGTTCGAACCATTCTTGCATCCACATGTGCTGAGCCCGCATGACTTAGGCTTGCTTCATTTTGAAAGCATTTGAATGAGGACGGGTGCTAAGAATGCAAAGATATACGCCCATCCTTTTTTAGCAACTCAATCTTTTGGGAAAAAGAGTCATGGTACACTTAGCATCCACAAAATTATGAATTTCTCATCTTTTTTCCTTGACTAGTCCTAATAAGATCCCAAATTCCCCTGTTCAACCACGCCGACATATAATTAACATCACTTGCGAAAAACCTAGGTATATCTTTTTGTCTTTACATAGCCAATGAGTGTCAATAATGATAATCTCTCTCTTAAGTGTTAAAATTTCAGTACTTGTAGAAGCCAACTAGATGACTCTTTGGAAGCTGCCGATAAGCCTTATACATTACTTGTCCTAGAGGCCTAAGTTAATCGAAAAGCACGTGGAAAAGTCTCCCTCCCTCGCTCTCTCTCTTCCCACCCTTTGATTAAGATTCAAGGTCCATGTGCGCCAAGAATAATGCCGTCTTGATTATGGATTAAACTAAAAGATTAGTGTATGGGAGGGGGCTTCTAGCCTGGCAAATTTTGTCTGACATGAGGCCTAGTCACACAAAAAACAATAACAAATTAATTTATTTTTATTGAAGAATAAAGCAAAAATGAAATACGTGGTAATGGATGACGTGAGGAGAAGCAATGTGTACAAGCCTTGAGCCAATGGAGGGAGAGGAAGATGGCATTTCAAAGGAGAGTGGTTAAGCCAAAAGGACGATTAATCAAATCCAATTATAGCCCCACTTGCCTATAATTACAAGCAGAAGAGAGGAAAAAGGGATGATTGAAAGCGATAGAGAGGCAAAGGATATAGAAAAAGGGAGGGGGAAAAAAAGAAAAAAGGAAAATTCCTTTTAATGGGTTCATGATCATTTCCAACTTGAGAATGCAATCTCCCATCATTTGCAGTCATGTGATTAGCGTAGTGCAAGATTTTTTTTTTTTTTTTTTTTTTGCGTAAGCATCTCACGAAAAGCGCGTTGTGCTCCAACACTAAATCACAAGAACTACCTCACGGGGCGACAAGCAAGGGCTGAAATTTAGGGCGTTTCACGCATTGAACATGCGGATTTCGAAAATTTCGACACCGGGTCACATTTGCTAGGGCGCCCGTGAATGCCCTTTTCCAACAAGTTCAAAGCCATTGGACCTCGAGGAAAAACTGTGCAGTGAATCCATACATACATGATGCGAGAGCTATGAGACATCATAACGCACGGCACCACATGCCGCCGCGGTCCATCCACTGTCCCTCCACGTTTAGGACACATAAATTGTGGACGTTTGATGAGGTGAAAACCTCGAACGTCCTCATTTACTCACGACACTCTCTGGGACTAGTGGTCCATCGTAGCGTCCAAAAGGAGAACACCGAAAGGGACTCGTTCTAAGGGGGGAAGGAGAGGGGGGGCAAACAGGGCAAAAGAGGGAGGCAAGGGCGAGCAGAGGAGGAAGAGGGTACGACGACAGCAGCAGCAGCAAAGGCTTTGGCGCCTTGTTGCTGGTGGTGGTGGTGGTGGTGGTGGTGGTGGTCTCCAATCAGGCACAGAGGACTCTGAAAATAAAACGACGAAAAAGCGAAAGCGAGATAGAGATGGAAAAAGAGAGAGAGAGAGAGGACCACATGATTGGGTTCGTTGATGTCAGCCTCCTCCTTCTCCTCTCCTCTCCTCTTTGCTTTATTAAAGAGGGAGGAATAAATGTTGCAGGCCCACCATGTTAACGCTCACCGTATGTGGTTTTGTCAGGATGAATCCATGACAACTTGGGGGCGTCCGCTGTCGTTCACTGTTCCCATAATGATCTTATCTTGCGCATTGCCTTGCGTACAAGACCACCTTCGAATGTAAAACGGATCAAGCAAAGCCCAGACATGAAAAGGGTCGAGGCCGAGCTCAAGTCCAAGAAACTTGGTTTACAAGGGAGCCCAATGGCTCCAAGAAGCAGCATATCGAATTTTCGGTGTTCTTACAGTAACCTTCTGGAGCAAGTCATATCTAGCTCCTCCGCGGCTCCAGCCACTGAGCCGCGGAGTGAGAAGAATAGCTATTGGGATGATGAGCTGTTCGAGATTGATCGGAGATTCTAGGCTAAGAAGGCTCAGTAGAGTGTGCTTCGGGTATAATCTTGAAAAGGCATGACAGATGGTCATCTCAATCGATCAAAGAATGGACTTTCGCACAATGTCCGCACCATGTATACCAGAGTTGAAAAACCCCATTTATGTCGGAAGATAGATAGTAGTGCCTGTTCGAAGAGCCAGGTGTTTACCCAAAGAATAATAAACAAGAACAGAAGTACCATTTCCAAAGTTGGAAGAATATTTTTCGCTACCAGCAATATAGCAGAACTCTAGGGTAAGTCACTGAATGTGGCAAGGGGAGTGAAATAGTGTCTAAGGAAGAAGGTTATATGATGACACAGGCATATTTCAAAAACTTTGTGATGCAGAATGATGCAGAGGATCTTAGAGGCTCAGAGACAAGGGCAGGATTCTCAATGTCCAAGCTGTTTACCTCTGCGAACTTGGCCTCACAGTGGATTTTCCTCTTGTGCATGAACAGTCCAAGAAATGATCAAGGATTTAACTGGAATCCGTATCTTGGCCACTGGGCTTATACCATCAGCAGCACTGGAGATATGAGAGGACTATCAGGGTGCTGAATTTGAAACTAGTAGTTAAAAAGATAGCAGAGTGAAAAAAACAGAGGCATGAAGAACATATTCTTCCAGGTACAACAACAGGAAGGGCTACTTTTACCATATCTGCCTTTTTCTAAGAAAAACACTTCTCACTGGGAATGATAATCACAAAAACTGTAGAGGCTCCAACCCAGTGTGATTAATGTGCTCCATGCCATTATCTACAACTGCCGGGAGGGCTGCCCACTAGTCCTAATAAAAAATCTCAAGAAGGCTACCAGGACAAAAGTTGAAGCTTCAACAGAAACTAGATCATGAGCTCAAGCTTCCAATAACCAGTCTGATGCCTAGGCAACCAGCAACATTTGCATACAATGGCACTGGCCACATCATCAAATCCACTCCAGTGAGGATAGTCGAGTAAGGAGCTTCAATGCAATGGTAGTTAGGAAACTTTGCTATATAACTAAGGCCAGCAGAAGCACTTGCTAAGTTATACCGACTACAGATGATCCAACATCAGAGAAAGGGCTAATTACCAAGCTGGCCTAAATATACTTCCTCCCACATAATACCATTTACTAACTAGTGGACAAGCACACACACTTCCAAGGGTCAGTGACAGCTCTTAATGTGTGAGTCGTAACTGCATGCATCTATGCTGTTTTCAAGTTCCAGACACAAACCGACAAATGGTAATCATTCTCAAGCTTTAAGTTAATGGCAATGCAAATGACATTGTCATAAATGTATGGTATTGTCTCTTGATCTAAAAATAATTCGAATAAACACAAAATTTTACTTTGTCAAAGCAACTGCATACTCACAAACCACTTTAGCACTGAAATTCACTAAAAAGGAAAAGAAGAAAATGGATCTTCTAAGGTTAAAATCTTCTCATCTCACTAGCAACCAAGGTTTGTGATACTAGAATGCCACTGATGGCATCTTGTATAACAGGCTCTACAAGCACAAAGAACCCCCAGCTTCAAGCATCAAGGAATTTCAGTAGGAAAGTAACTTCCTTCCACAGTCTGGGCAGCATCAACGCGTATGCTCATAATATACGCAACCAAATGACAAAAATCGAACTTTCAGTATCTGCAACTGAATTGAAGGTCGGACACTGTAAAAAGCTTCACGAGCATAGCCTAAACACATCTACAATGCTACCATCAAATGTAAGATTTTCGAGATTCCAACTCAAAGCATAAACTCATTTGGAACCAATTAATTCTAAGTGCGTTGCAATCATGGACCATATTTAAATTCTTCAGCCAGATTTGGTATTTTCCTCTCGCGTTGACCTCCCGATACGATAGCAGCCACCAAATACCCGAAAAGGATCAACTAGCGAAATTTTCGGTACCTAAACAAGCAAGTAGTTGTCCGCTCCATACTGGCGCCTCACAACTAGTTAGTTAATTCAGTATGGCTAAGCGGTTTCATAAACCGAGCTTTCCTTAGCCAGCTGACCTTACTTCATAACCTTAAACATACTCATCAGATGATCAGATACTAGAAAAAAAGCCAAGTAATTTCCAACGATGGCATGTGACTTTCAAAATTTGGCCTGAGGAAAAGACCATGTCACAATACAAAATGCATCGCCAGCATCGCCAGCATCGCCAAAGTTCCAGTTCCTCAATGTCACATTTGCCCATCAACTACAACTATCAGATATAATTCCTAAACCTCGAAGCCCTTGATCGCATCAACAACAATTCAACAAAAGTCCCTAGTTCGAAACCAGCAATTAAACGAACCTTCGAATCATCTACGATCGATCGTCCTCTCCTCCGTCCTTACGGTCCCTGGCGATAAAAACCCCGGGCCGGGCGGTCCGCCGCCGAGTCCTGGACGGAAGGATGTTGTCCAAGTCGACCTCCGCGAGCGGATCGTCGGACAGATCGCTGTCGCTCTCCGAAGGAACGCCGGCATTGCCGTAATCATCGCTGCTGCTGTCGCCGCTGTCCCCCTCTTCTCCTTCTTCGACGATCAATTTGCCCTTCCCCTTATCGTCCTTCACAATCCCTTTACCCTTCACATCCACCTCGTCGCCTTCGTCGTCTCCATCCTCTTCCTCCTCCTCCTCCTCCTCATCATCATCCTCATCGTCGTCGTCGTCGTCCTCGTACTCGTCGTCCTCTTCTTCCTCCTCCTCCTCGACCTCCGCATCCGCTCGGCTTTCCTCTAGAACCACCGCGGCCTTCTCCGAGTGATTCCCTTCCTTTCCGCGCGCGCCCCCGTCGCCGGGCTCTTCCGAGCGGCTGTCGTCGTCGCCGCCGGCGTGGTTGGGGTTCTCCAAAGGTTCGAGCTTGAGGCTCTTGCTGGAGCGATCTTCTCCTTCGCCGCCTTCTCCTTCGGTTTCGCGGCGGGCGAGATCGGGCTTGCGCTTCGCGGGGTAAGCGAATTCCTCGCGGTTCTCGGTGTTCGCCATGAACTCTGGGGGCGGCGGCGGCGGCGGAGAGGAGATAAATTTCGAGGTGGGTTTTTACCGATCGGAGGAGGAGGCGGCAGTGCAGTTGAGCGAGAGTGGTGGTGGTGGTGGTGCTGGTTTTGTGTGGAGACACCGGCCACCGCTCGACGCACGTTTTTGGTTTTTTAGGGCTAAGAAGAGAGGGTCGACAAAACGACATTACCCCGCACGTTGTAATTTTTTTTGGGTCGACAATAAACTTGTTAAATGAGTGGATCGGGTCAGATTTGGGTCGGATCATAAACAGTCTGATCCAAATTGACCCATTAATCATTTTATGACCCATTTAAGCATAGTATAAAATTTTTGATCCATACCCGACTCATACCCGACCCAACTCATATTGTTAAAATACTTCCCAAATCTAACTAAACTTAGGAAAACTTATTATTATAATCTTTTTTAAAGATTATATTCCTTTAATATTGTTTATTTTTTTAAAAATCGAATTCTTAATAATTTTTATTTTAAATTTTGTAAATTATTTTTATTTTTTAAAAATCACGCACACATATGGGAGAACGAGACTTACTTGGGTTTTGACGGCCAATCAAGCTAGCAAGGCGGGGCGGTTAGGGTTGTGCGAGCGCGAGCGATAGTCGGAAATCGAGAGAGGTCCGATGATGGTGCTGATCGCGTGCGATAGTGCCGCCGTGCGAACGAGAGGAGGAGTTGTTGTGCGAGCGGTGGGAGTGAGCGCAACGCGTTGTCGTGCGATGAAAAAGGTTTCGTCGTTTTGATTTGAGAGATGCGAGGAGAGGAGAGGAGAGGAGTCCTTTCAAAGGACTGAGGAGTAGTTGGGTTCTAAGTAGGTTTAAACTTTGATCCATTAACGACCAATGTAGTTTTTAGTGGGGTAAGTACACTAGGAGTGCCATAATTTTCGTACGGCGCTCACTTTGGTGCCAAAACTTTTTTTTTTCACTTGAGTGCCACAAGTTTTAAAAAACGTTCATTTGAGTGCCAATTCGACGTGGCTGGAAAAGCGATGTGACCACCGGAAAAGTTCGACTCGCCGCGGAAAAGGCGACGTGGAGCCGTAAACAATATTTTAATATATTTATTAATTTTTTTGATTTTTTTGAATTCTTTTTTGAATTTTTTGTTTTTTTTCTTTAAGGCCGGCGAGGGTCACTAGTGGCCCTCGTCGGCCCTAAAAAAAAACAAAAAAAAGCAAAAAAAAAATCGAATTTTTTTTAAAAAGAAGTAGAAACGGCGTCGTTTTGCCTGAAAACTCCACGTCGACGTCGAAATTTATTAAAAAAAAAAAAAAAATCATTAAAAAATTCCACGTATGCATTTTGGCCTAAGTGGCACTTAACCGAACGATTTCACTCCGATGTGGCACTCAAGTAAGCAAAAAAAAAGTTTTGGCACCAAAGTGAGCGCCGTACGAAAGTTATGGCACTCCTAGTGTCCTAATCCCATTTTTTAGTCCTTTTAGTTTTAAACCCATTATGACCCATTTAAAAAGAAAGCCTGACCCATTTAATATATATATGGGTCATAAATGGGTTATGCACCCATTTTGACAGGTGTAGTCGACAAAACCATAATACGCACCCTGTAATTTTTTTTAAAAAAAAAAATCTAAAAAAAAAAATTTCTCAACTTTTTCTCGTGAAACACCTATGCTTTTCGTCTTATAAATATCCCGAAATCATACTAACGGCTCAAAATTATTTCCATCACGATTACCTCGACATGGCAACATGTGTTAGGATGTACATATAAGTTGATTTATAACTTATTGACTTAAATTTTTGAGTAAATTTGAGTCTAATTAAGTATGTTAATGACTTTAGACTTGAGTTCTCTATTCACCTCCTTCTCACTAGATGAAGGTCCGCTATGAGTTCTTAACAACCGATATCCTATTAGAGAGGATATTCTGTATTAGAAGTGGTATCCTCTTTGATATTGTATATCAGAAGAATTTGCACCATATCAAGAAGAGTGGAAAGCTATAGGTTTGACCAACATATAGGAGAAAGAGAGGATTGCATCTCCTATCAAGAAGAGTGGGAAGTTGTAGGCTTGATCAACATATACAATAAATAGAGGATATTCTATATCAGAAGTGGGTATCCTCTCTGATATTCTGTATTATAAGAACTTGCATCAATCTATTAAGAAGAGTGGGCGGCTCTAGGTTTGACCGACATATACAAGAAAGGGAGGATATTCTATATCAAGAGAACTTGCATCAACTTGGAGAGAAACTAGATTCTATAAAGTAATGATTTTTTGTATCAAAAGTGGGTGTCCCCCTTCTTGGGGTAATTACACCAACATGCCTTTAAAGTGTAATTAGCAGGCAATGCTTAGCTTGGAATTCTAAAATTTTTGTTATCTTTACATTTGGATTATTTTTTGATACTAAAGTGTGCTATTTTCAATAGTCGTTTCATTGTTACATCGGTTAATTTAGTTTGGCAAAACATTTAGTATATCTTAAGATTAGTAAGACTTGTCGTGCTTGTTGTCACAAAAGAAGAAACATGACTGAGCTAGTGCCTTGCTTAACTTGAATCCAACTTGTCTAGATCATGATTCCAATGCTTAATGTCTTTCATGTCATCTTTAAGTATTGTAGGCACAGCCTTCGTGATAGAATAAGACAATCGCTTGTAGGTAACCACCAAGAAAAGAAGTCACATGTTTTATCCTCACCATTGTAGTAGAGCTTGTGTTTGTTGCTTGTAGTTTTTTATATTCTCACGGCAGCATCCTTACCACACTTAAGGGATTTGGAAAAAAATGAATATGGATGGAAAATATGAAAAACAAATTCGAAGCTATTGATTGTTTCAACCCTAGAGGTGATTTTAAATATGAAATATATGAAAACAGTGTTCCTCTTACCCAAGGAGAATGCGTCATCACGAGATACGCATCGTCATTGTTATAGGGATTCCAGGTAGTTATGTACATTTTTATAGATTCGGCTTATTTCTCATTGGACCAAATTATTTACCGTGTAGTGGGTGGCAACATGTGGGTGATGGGCGGGCGAGTGGACGACTGATGGTCGGACAAGTGGGCGGATGGCGGGCAGGCAGTAGGCATGCAACGTGTAGGTAGCGGCGTGTGACGTGCGGGCAATGGGTGGACGACGGGCTGGCACCTAGTGATCATTTCAAGGAAGATGCATGTTGCTTCATTTCCTGCTCTTTATCCTTTTCCTCTTAGAATTGTATGGTCAATAAAGTATCGCTCTTTGTTATTTGTGAGGATACTTCTTTCTAGATCCTTTGCTGCAGTTTTACTTCCACAAATAAGTCCTTTTTTTGTCTGATGCATTACCCTTGATTTGTTACTGATATTACTTCTCATCATCACTTACTTGCTCAACTAGTTGCAGATATTGATATTGCTAGTTCTATCATAATTCGAGAGTTCGTTAGCATCATATTATGCCGATAATCTTTTATGCATAGGCGTTCTTGTCCAGCCATGATTGTATCGAGTTTTGCCATTACTTGCGGGTTGGTCTCCTACATGCTTCATTTTTTATTTGGCGTAGGCAAATTTTGTCATCAACCTTCTCATATTTGTATTGACTCGCTACGTTGTGGGATCATGCTAATACCTTCTTGGGCTATAGGTGGGTAGCATCACTTATCTTTCTATGACTGATTTGCCTCTTTGTTTAGCTGGTGTTTGCTAATTTCTATTGCCTTTTTGTTCAATTGGGAGAGTGTATCCTTTACGTAAGATGCTCATTGGGGTTGAACTCGTTCAGGACCTGTTTCAAGTTGCGATAGTTTGCACCTAACAACTAAGCTAAGTCCTGCCTTCGGATTGAGTTCTCTATTGCTTATACTATACATATTTCTAGCTTTTTTGGGATTATAAACTACACACATAAGAATGGGTTCTTCATTTTAATCTTCTACTTAAATGCTAGTGGATTAGCTCCCCAACTTAGTGACTAAATGTGAGATTTTTCTGGCAAACCAATCTTTTCTTCGTCTAATCTCTCTCTTTCTCTCTCCTTCTTGCTAGAGGGCTCATCAATGTCTTTAGGATGCATGCAAACTTGCAGACCAGTATAAAATTTTGGATTATGGACATTGGGACAAGGTTAAGGGATTTGGAAAAAAATGAATTAGGATGGAAAATGTGGAAAACAAATCCGAAAACTATTGATTGTTTCATACCCAAAGGTGATTTTAAATATGAAATTTAAGAAAACAGTGTTCCTCTTACCCGAAGAGAACATGTGGTTATGAGATACGTGTTTTCGTTGTTTTGGGGATTCCAGGAAGTTATGTACATTCTTATAGATTTGGCTTATTTCTCATCGGACTAAATAATTTAACGTATGGTGGGCGGGCGACTGGCGATGGGCATGTGACGTGTGGGTGACGAGTGGACGGTAGGCTAGTGCCTAGCGATCATTTCAAGGAAGATGCATGTTGCTTTATTTCCTACTCTTTATCCTTTTCCTCTTAAAATTGCATGGTCAAAAAAATATTGCCCTTCGTTATCTGCAAGGATACTTCTTTCTAGATCTTTTTGTTGCAGTTCCACTTCCACAAGTAAGTCCTTTTTTTCTTTGGTGCATCATTCTTGATTTGTTACTGGTATGACTTTTCATCAGCACTTATTTGCTCAATTGATTGCAAATAATGATATTGCTAGTTCTATTGCAATTCGAGAGTTCGTCAACATCATATCATGCCAAGAATCTTTTACGCACAAGCGTTTTTGTCTAGTACATCCCATGATTGTATTGAGTTTTACTATTACTCATGAGTCGGTCTCCTACAAACTTCATTTTTTATTTGGCGTAGGCAAATTTTGTCACCAACCTTCTCATATTTGTATTGGCTGGCCATTTCGTTGACTACAGGTAAGTAGTATCACTTATTTTTCTCTGCTTGATTTGTTCTTGTATATTAGAACCCTAGAAGAGTGCCACGAACCTCATTACCATCTAGATGCCTTTTTGTTTAGCTAGTTTTTACTAATTTCTGTCGCCTTTTTGTTTAATTGGGGGAGTGTATCCTCTACGTTAGATGCTCATTTGGGTTGAACTTGTTTAGGACCTATTTTAGGTTTGCGATGGTTTGTACTTAACAATTAAGCCAAAATCTACCTTCGGATTGAGTTCTATAGTGCTTATACTATATATTTCTTGCTTTTCTAGGATTTTGAACTAAACACATAAGAATGGGTTCTTCATTTCAATCTTTTGTTTAAATGCTGGTGGAGTAACTCTAAAACTTAGTGACTAAAAATGAGATTTTTCTGGCAAAGCAATCTTTTTTTCGTTTAATTTCTCTTTTTCTCTCTCCTCCTTGCTAGAGGGCTCATCAATGTCTTTAGGAAGCACGCAAACCTGCGGATCGTTGTAAATTTTTGGATTGGGGACATAGGGACAAGATTAAGGGATTCGGAAAAAAATGAATCAGGATATAAAATGTGGAAAATAAATCCAAAAGCTATTGATTGTTTCAACCCTAGAGGCAATTTTAAATATGAAATTTATGAAAACAATGTTCCTCTTACCCGAGAGAACGCATGGTCATGAGATACGTATTTTTGTTATTTTGACGATTTGATATACTTATGTACATTCTTATGGGTTTGGCTTATTTCTCATTGGACCAAATAATTTACCATATGGCAAGCAGGCGACATGTGGGCGATAGGCGGGTAGGCGGACGGCCGATTGTTGGATGGGCAGGCAAATGGCGGGCAGGCGGTGTGCGTGCAACGTGTGAGCAATGAGTGGATGGCGGGCTGGCGCCTAGCAATCATTTCAAGGAAGAGACATGTTGCTTTATTTCCTGTTCTATATCTTTTCTCTTAGAATTGCATGGTCAAAAAAGTATCGCTCTCTGTTATCTGCAATGATACTTCTTTCTAGATCTTTTTGTTGCAGTTCTACTTCCACAAGTAAGTCATTTATTCTTTGATGCATCACTCTTAATTTGTTACTGATATAACTTCTCATCATTACTTACTTGCTCAACTGGTTGCAGATATTGATATTGCTAGTTCTATTGCAATTCAAGAGTTTATCAGCTTCATATCATGTTGAGAATCTTTTACACACAAGCGTTCTTGTCCAATACATTCCAAAATTGTATCAAGTTTTGCCATTACTCGTGGGTCGATCTCCTACAAGCTTCATTTTTTATTCGGTGTGGGTAAATTTTGTTATCAACCATCTCATATTTGTATTGGCTGGCCATGTCTTTGGATCATGCTGGTACCTTCTTGGGCTACAAGTAGGTAATATCACTTGTCTTTCTTTGCCTGATTTGCATGTTGGTACCTTCTTGGACTACAGGTGGGTAACATCACTTGTCTTTCTCCGCCTAATTTGTTCTCCTACATTAGAACCTCAGAAGAGTGCTAGGAGCCTTATTACCATCTAGATGCCTCTTTGTTTAATTGGTTTTTGCTAATTTTTGTCATCTTTTTATTGGATTAGGGGGGTATATCATTTACGTAAGATGCTAATTAGGGTTGAACACGTTTAGGACCTATTTCAGGTTGCGATGGTTTCCTCCTAGAAACTAAGCTAAGCCATGCCTTCGGATTGAGTTCTCTAGTGCTTATACTATACATGTTTCTTGTTTTTCTGGGATTTTGAACTAAACACATAAGAATGAATTCTTCATTTCAATCTTCTGTTTAAATGCTGGTGGAGTAGCTCCAAAACTTAGTAATTAAATGTGATATTTTTCTGGTAAAGCAATCTTTTCTTCGTCTCATCTCTCTCTTTCTCTCTCCTTCTTGCCACAGGGCTCCTTTAGGAAGCATGCAAATCTGTAGACTAGTGTAAATTTTGGGATTGTGGACATGGGGACAAGATTAAGGGATTTGGAAAAAAAAAGAAAAAAAGAATCTGGATGGAAAATGTGGAAAACAAATTTGAAAGCTATCGATTATTTCAACCCCATAGGTGATTTGAAGTATGGAATTTATGAAAATAGCGTTCCTCTTACCTAAGGAGAATGTGTTGTCACAAGATACGTGTTTTCGTTGTTTTGGGGATTCGAGGTACTTTATATACATTATTATAAATTTGACTTATTTCTCATTGGACCAAATAATATATCGTAGGGTGGGCAGGCGACGGATGGACGGGCGGATGGTTAGCAAGTGGTGGGTGTGCAAAGTGCAGGTGGCGAGTGTGCGATGTGCAGGTGGCGGGCGGACGGCGGGCTGGCGCTTAGCGATCATTTCAAGGAAGAGACATGTTGCTTTGTTTCCTACTCTTTATCCTTTTCCTCTTAGAATTGCATGGTCAAAAAAGTATTAGTTATTTGTGAGTATACTTCTTTCTAGATCTTTTTATTGCAGTTCCACTTTCACAAGTAAGTCCTTTTTTCTCTAATGCATCGCCGTTGATTTGTTAGTGATATGATTTCTCATCATCATTTACTTGCTTAACTGGTTGCAGATATTGATATTGCTAGTTCTACTGCAATTTGAGAGTTCGTTAATATCATACCATGCCGATAATCTTTTACACATAGGCATTCTTATCTAGTACATCCCATGATTGCATCGAGTTTTGCCTTTACTTGCGGGTCGGTCTCCTATAAGCTTCATTTTTTATTTGGCGTGGGCAAATTTTGTCATCAACCTTCTCATATTTGTATTGATTGACCATGTCATTGGATCATGCTGGTACCTTCTTGGGCTACAGGTGGGTAACACCACTTGTATTTCTCTACCTAATTTGTTCTTATATATTAGAAACCCAAAAGAGTTCTACGAGCCCCATTACCATCTAGACGTCTTTTTGTTTAGCTGGTTTTTGCTAATTTGTCATCTTTTTGTTTGATTGGAGGAGTGTATCATTTACGTAAGATGCTCATTGGGGTTGAACCCATTTAAGACCTATTTCAGGTTGCGATGGTTTGCAATAACAACCAAGCTAAGCCCTGCCTTTGGATTGAGTTCTCTAGTGCTTATGCTATACATATTACTTGCTTTTCTAGGATTTTGAACTAAACACATAACAATGGGTTCTTCATTTCAATCTTATGTTTAAATGCTGGTGGAGTAGGCTCCAAAACTTAATGACTAAATGTGAGATTTTCTAGCAAAGTAATCTTTTCTTCGTCTAATCTCTCTCTTTCTCTCTCCTTCTTGCCAAAGAGCTCATCAATAACTTCAAGAAGTATGCAAACCTGTAATACCAGTGTAAATTTTTGGATTGTGGACATGGGGATAAGATTAATGGATTCGCAAAAAAAAGAATTGGGATGGAAAATATGGAAAACAAATTTGAAAGCTATTGATTGTTTTAATTCTAAAGGATATTTTAAATATAGAATTATGAAAAGAGTGTTCCTCTTACTTGAGGAGGATGGGTGGTCACTAGATACATGTTTTTGTTGTTATAGGGATTCGAGGTAAGTGTTGCCTAGTGTATGGGATGGGATTTTCACAAGCTGGCATTCCAGCAGTATCTAATATTTTCTCATTAACTATATAAAGATTTATTTCTTCAGTTAGATGTTAAGACTGCATTCCTCAACGGTAACTGAGAGGAGGATATTAACATAGTACAACTAAAATGTTTTCAGGTTATTGGAAAAGAAAATCATGTCTGCAAACTGAAGAAAAGTCAGTGTGGCTTAAAAAAGCTCATCGACAGTGATGTTGGTACAAAAAATTTGACACAATTATGTGTGGTAATGGATGTACTAGTAGTAATATGAATTACAGTTGTTACTCCAAGAAGTTTGATGACTGTTATATTATTTTTTTTATTTTATATGGATGATATGTTCATTGCAGGATCCAACACAAAGGAGATCAACATACTGAAATAGCAATTGTCAGAAGAGTTTGAGATGGAGGACTTGAGTGCAGCAAATCAGATTTTTGGGATGAAGATCACGTGGGATAAATCTAAAGGAATTCTAATTTCAAGAAAATATGAAAAGGTGCTGGACAAATTCAGAGATTAGAATGCAAAGCCCATAAGTACTTCCTTAAGAAATCACTTTAAACTCTCAAAGGAGCAATGACCAAATATAGATAAAGAGTGAGAGTATATGACTAAGGTGCCTTATGCATCGATTATTGGCAGTTTCATTTACATTATCGTGTGTACTAGATTAGACATAACTTATGCAATGAGAGTTGTGAGTAGATCCATGGCTAATCTAGGAATAAAGGATTGGGAAGTTGTAAAGTGGCTATTAAGATATTTGAACGGCACTTTGGGTATGTCATTATGTTTTATGAAAATAGTATAACTTTATAAGGCTTTGTTGATGCAGATTTTGGTGGTGATTTGGATAATATGAATAGCACATCAGGTTATATTTTTACCTTAGATGGCATTACAATCAATTGGATGTCCAGACTTCAGACGTGTATCTCTTTCTTAACCACTACGGCAAAGTATGTTGCTATATATGAAGTTATCTGAAGTTACTAAGAAGATGATTTGATTGAAATTTTTTCTAAAGAAGATAAGTAAGGAGCAAGATAGCAGTGTTCTTTTCAATGACAGTTAGAATGCTATTTGTCTTGCAAAGAATCCAGTATTTTATTCAAGAACAAAACACATTGAGTTAAAGTATCATTAAATTTATTATTTGATAGATGATGAGACATTGACAATGAGGAAGATTCCTAGTGTAGAAATCAGCAGATATGTTAATAAATGTTGTCACTACTGAGAAATTGAGACCGTGCATTGTCTTAATTGGTCTCCATGGTAAGTGATGAGGGGCCGTCGTAATAGGACAATTTGGGTTACAAAGATAAATACTATGAAAGATTATTGCTGTTTTTTCGAAGATCACCTTCAAGTGAGAGATTGATAGAGTCGTGGAATCTAATAGAGAAAAAAAATATTCAAATGCAGAAATAGTTTATTATAGGCAAACATGTCCTAATAAGTCACTCATTCTACTATGTTAAAGCAGATAATAGAGCTTTCGTTGTTGTTAATGGCATATATGTAATTTCCATCATAATTATGTATATCCTAGAATCATGTTATATGTGGACAATATTTTTTATAGTTGTAACGTTGAAGTTTGTAACTCTAAAACTTGTAATGTTGATACTGACAATTCTTGCTTGTTTTTCTTATTTATTTTTTATTTTCATATATTTGTGTTCCTAACAATTGGTATTAGAGTCGATGGTTGAGATTTTCCGACAGATGAGCGTTGTGATGTAGCAACATGGGTCCATAGGGATGAAGTTGAGCTAGAAGAATACTTGAATTAAGAAAGAGCGGACCTAACTTTGGAGCTCACATGTGAGGGGGAGTCTGTTAGAATACACGTATGAGTTGTGTTAGAAGTCCCATATTAAAGAATTGATGTGTTGTAGAGTAGTTAATATATCCATGTTGGCCCATAACTCATTGGTTTAAGTTTTTAAGTGAAGATGGGTCCAATTAGGTTTGTTAACGGGTTTAGACTTAAGCTCCCTTTTGACGATCTCTTTATATGAATGAATTAGACTTTTGCTATATGTTCTCAACAATATGCTTGGACATTATTAGGCAAACGGATCTAATATGATTACACACGTCACTCAAGTTTGCTTAAAATGACATCTCAAATCGCTCCCTCTCTTTAAAAGATGAAAGTAGTGCCAAAATTGGGACAAAGAATTAGTTTTTCTAAGATCTTTAATCTAATGAAAGGATAAATCTGTCTCCATAGTAAACCCATGCTTGAGGGATCAAGATTTATCGAAGTAGAGTATCTGATTTCTTGATTACTATGTTCACAATGATCGATTTGTCAATTTGGTAGACATTTTGGGATTTTTCCTGACAGTGGTGAAAGTGTTGGGGGATTTTTATTTTTTTAAGAAGCGAAGGCATTGCCAACTTATTTAATATATAATTTACTCAAAAGCATGCCTACATCTTCTTATTTTGGTGCATGTGGTAGAGTTCTGTGATTTGAAGTTGACAATTTTGTATCAAGTATGAATAATGGGCGAAATATAAGCATGTGTTTTGCAATTTTATTATCATGAAACGCTCTTTCTCAATTACATTGCATGTGGGTAGCTTCATGGACTTTGGAGAAAGTGTGATATATATGAGTCTTGTCAAATACTACCTTGGGAGATAAATCATGAGTTTGTAAATTATGCTGCACTTGCGACCTATACGTTAAAACTATGCTATAAAGTTCAAAAGTCATGGTATATAATTCCTGGTTATACCTTGAAGAATGGGACATGCATATTTACAACAATGATCACGTGTTTCAATTGTTGGGTCTACCTTTAGGATTGGGTACATTTGATGCTTCTGTCGAGGGAAAATTGATAAATTCTACTAATATCAAATTTGTACATGAAGTTGGGGTTAAAATTGAGCCTATGGTTGAAATAGGAGATGAATATACACTTGTAGGAGGAAGTTAGGGCTGGGGCTGGGCTTAAATATAGGGCTCAAGATTCTAGGTGAAGTTGAAGTTGAGGTTGGGGTTAAAGTAGAAGATGAATTTGAGTTTTAAGATTGAATTAGGAGATGAAGAAGGGTTAAAGTTAGCTGGGGGGCTAGGATTGGGTTGGGCTTGACTATAAGAGAGATGACGACACTCTTTATCTTAGACATTGTATATCTCTTTTCAGAATGATGATTGAATTTGTGATGGTTATAAATGTGTTGTAATGGATCGTTACTTCAATGTGAAAGAATAAATTACAAACTTAGATGATCAATGTCCGAAGATTCTGAATGAGATTTGTGAGACTGCAAATTCTACCGCCATTAATGGTGTAAAACAGGTTTTGCGGGACTAGAATTCAAAATCAACAAGGTTGGAATATGATAAAACTTTGTAGCAATCAAATTTCCACATTTGGTTGCTATAAAATTTATGTTATTGCCAATTTCCGACAATTGACTGGAATGTATCTATGGCAACCATTGATTTGACTGCCAAAAGCCGCTGAGACGAGAGGAATGCCAACTCCTAAAGACCAATTGGTCGGTAACTATCCATTTTTGGCCATCGATTGGCTGCTAAAGAGTACATCTAGCCACTTGCCATAGAAAAATTATAGCGACCAAACATTTTGGTCGACGGAAACCCTTGTCGAGCAATCTTTGGCTACTAACTTCCCATGACCCAAATTTTGGTCAGAAAAATTAATACGACCATATTTGAGCTTTTCGTGACGAAATTCTTTTGTTAGGAGAGACCTCTTTTTTTCTTTTTTTTTTTTTTTGGTGTGTGTATTGAATGTAACTAATAAGGTTTTCCATTATATCCAACTCCTAAATGTGCAACATGCGTTGCATTTATTAAAAAATAATTAACATTAAAAGATCAAGAAAAATTACTTTATCACTAATATTTTAATCACCAAAACAATGGAGAGCAATTATAGATAAAAGTATAAAATAAAATGGTCACGCTATTTTCAGTCTTTATATAACTAAATCTATCCCATTTCTCACTAAAAAAAAGAAAGAACTACCCCCAATCATTCAATCGCCATTTAAATTGATAGCCCTAAATTTATTCACTTTTCCTACTTTTTACTTTTTTCTATTTTTATTTTGAATACAGTTGTCATAACTAAACATTTCAAATGTTTTGTGTTAATTTAATGTAGCTATCTCGTGGATATTAAAGATAATATATTTTATTTTTATTTTTAAATTTTACTACCGGCAAAATAAGTTATGTCAAAAAGAAAATTTTTCCAAGCAACATAATTTTTATTACATTGCCGAGCAAAATTATGGATTAATTGTCATGTAGAATCCAGAGATTAACATAGACAATTTTTTCAAAACAATCTTGTCTTCATAAATTATCTTGATATTTTTTTTTTGAAAATACTTGATAAGTGATATTAATTTTGTCAATCCAAAATGATAAGACTTCATTGGCATGTTAAATTGACATTTTCTTATTTTATGAGTGTTGTGATTTAATTACATTTCATCTTTTAAAGTTTCACATTTCGAGAATGGAACTATAATTTAGTTATGGAAATTCTTTATAGAGTTTTTTTTTCTGTTTCATTGATCATCCCATTATATGTATATGTGTATAAAAGACAATTAATAAGAACTGATTTAATGGTGATATGCAAAAAAAACGTTAAATTTTATAAACTAGCTTGCTTTAAAAAGTGTCTATGTTTTTGTAAATTCTACTTGTCAATTAACCCACAAATTTGTTAAACAACATCGAAAGTAAATTAAAAATTTTCTTTTTGACAAAACTAATTTCTAGTAAAATCTAGCAATGAATTGAAAATATAATGCATTTAATACACATGGGATACTCACAATTAACAAAAACGAAACATGTAAATCTTAATCATGACAATTGGATCCTACATAGGAATAGAAGGGAAAATATATAAGTTTGGGCCACCACTTTAAATTACAATTGAATGATTGAAGGCAATTTTGTCTTTTTGGTGAAAACTGGGTAGATTTAGATTCCGTTAGTTTCAAAGAAAATAACTTTTTAGAAAATGTTTTCCGGATTTTCCCATGTTCATTTCGCGGAAAATAAATTCATTGGGGAAAACATTTTTCATGAAGGAAAAAAATGTCTTCTAAAGTGAAGGAAAATGTTTTCCACTTTCCAAGTTAGGGAAAACATTTTCCACACACTCTCTCTCTTATCTCACGCCCCCTTAGTCCTCACTTCTTTCTTTCTATTTTATTAAATTCTAATTTTTTTGTTATTTTTAATAAAATCGATTTTCTTCTTATTTATTTATTTATCTTTTATTTCTTTCTTTTTGACTTTTTCTTTTTCGACCGGTTGCCAGCCACAATAATGGCTGGTGATTGGCCATAGGCAAGCCAAGCTTGCCAATCTAGCGTCGCTAGACGGCGGTGAGGCTTGGGTCTCGCAGCTTTTGGCGACGCTTAGGTGTCGTCAATTTGTGAGGCTTGAGCCTTGCGGCTTGCGGAGCCTCGCTTGTGGCTAGTCATCGACTATCGCTGTGGCCGGCAATTGGCCAAGGAAGAAGAGAACACAAAAAAAAAAAAAAAAAATAATTTAATATGTGATTTTTTACAAATCATAACTAATTAAAAAAAAATCGACACTGACACTATTCATCTCTCTCTCTCTCTGCCGAGGCTTTTACTCTGTAGCTTCACCTCTGCTTCTTCTTCGCGCGGCCTCCTCCGGCGCCGATGGCAACTGCCCTTTGGAAGAGAAGCCGCTCTGCTGTAGGCCTCCAGAACCCCCATTGTTCTCAACCCTAGTAAGATCCTCTCTGCCGTGGTCTGATTGAGCGATGTTAGGGTTGCCATGGGTCTAGCTTGCTGGTAACTTTGCTGCTGATGGAGAGGAACTCGTTAACTTCTAAGACGCTTCCTATGCTGGGCGGTGGTCGTAATCGGAGCCGTAGTAGGGCTTCGAGTGGTCGAAACCCCTCCCGTGACCAACCATCAAAAGGGGAAGGCGCTGAACTTGGTTCAGCAGAGGCAGGGCAGAACATTGCGGGCAGATCAGGTATGTCTAGAGACAGATCAGGAGCTGCTGGGCCCAATCGGACTCAACCTGCTGCTACTAATGACATTCATCCTCCTGGGATGCAGCAACAAGAGGGTAAACCACCCACAGCAGCTCGCTCTTGGGCGAATGTGGCTAAAGCCGCTGTGCTAAGCTATTCCCTTACGTATATTCCTCCTACGTCACTTGTAGTTAATGTTGTTAGTTGTTATGAGGAGGATTTAGATGATGTTGACCCTCTATGGCAACAATGCTTAGTTGGATACTTCATTGGGAAGAAACTCCCATTTAAATTAGTCGAGGCAGCGCTCAAACACTTATGGGGTCACCACTTGTATGAGGTGAAGGCAAACGACCAGGGGTTTTATTTTTTTCATATCCCGGACTCGGACTTTAGGAGAAAGGTCATCGAAGGAGGACCTCTAACAGTGGCACGTGTGCCTTTAATTCTCCAACAATGGCAGCCCATGCTTGAGTTGAAAAGAGGAGAACATACCTCGGTTTCAGTTTGGATTAGAAAGAGGAGAACATACCTCGGTTTCAGTTTGGATTAGACTTAAGAATCTCCCATATGGGTTGTGGTCTTCTCGGGGTCTCAACAAGGTGGCTAGCATTGTGGGAAGACCGTTTTATGTCGACCAACGAACTGAGCAACTAAAGATGATCTCATTTGTAAGAGTTTGTGTGGAATTAGAGGCCTCAAAAGCTTGTTGTGATTCCATTACAGTTCTGTTAAATGGGGCTACGCGAGAAGTGAAAGTCGAGTATGAATGGAAGCCTCTTTCATGCCAAAAGTGTGGCGTCTTTGGCCACAGGTGTGCTGACAACACCCCCTGCCCTACTCGGCCTGTTCAAGAGAATCTACAAGTTGCTGAATAGCCGGCTATGACTGATAAGCAGGCTGTAGATCCTATCTCTCCTAGGCTAGCAATGGTGTCGCCCCTTACCCTCGTCGAGGAGTGGCAGCAAATCAAACGCAGGTCCGATAAGGAGAGTATGTAGCATGCTCTGGTGCGCCCGACCCGTCCAGACCCTCAGCTGTTAGTATCACTCACATGCTGCAGGAAAAAGGAGCTGGCCTTGAAGCTTCCCCTTCTATTTTAAAAGTTGTATTACCGTTTTCAGAACTAGCTCCCCCCACTTCATTTGCATCTGCCGATGATCTTGATGAGGAGTCTGGCACCGCTCAAAGTTCATGTGATCTGCTGGTGCATGCTGTGAACTCTGAACATCAGCAGGTGGCGGCTGATCCTCCTGCAGAACCTGGCCAGGCAGTGAACCAGCAGCTGGCTGATGCTGATGCGAAGGTGCTGATCAGACCCGAGTATCCCCTTTTGCACAGCACTAATTCTCCCCTGCAGGTGGCTGGTATACTAGGTTCCTCACTTGCCGAAATGCAACCAAAGCAGGCCAAAAAGGTGGCACAAAGCTCTGTTTCACCTGCTGTGAAAGCCAAGCCCTCTACCAGCAAAAGGCGTCCCAAACAGAGGTAGTCTCTCCTGTCCTTCCCGATTTTTTTTTTTTTTATCATCTCTCATGTTTTTTGGCTGCTGGAATGTAAAGGGTCTCATGAACCCTATCAAGCAAGTAGAAGTTAGATAGTTTATACGACTCAATAATATTTGCTGCGTTGGTTTATTGGAAACTAAAGTTCCAGCTGATAATTTTGGAATAATTTCTTCTAGCCTATTTCCTGGTTGGATATGGCTGTCTAATTATGAGCACTCCCCCATGGGACGTATATGGGTTGGCTGGAACCCGCTAGAAGTGGTATTTAACGTCATCTTTAGTTCAAGTCAGCTTATTCATGGCAATGCAACTATTTTGAGTTCGGGGGCTGGCCTTATGTTCTCAATAGCATATGGAGAACATACATTTGTTTTTCGGAGATCCCTCTAGAATGATCTCATTAGATTGAGCTCGGATCTCAAGAAAAGCCCTTAGATGGTTGCCGGAGACTTCAATGCCATCCGGGACTCTTCGGATCGTATGGGGAGCCCAGACATATGGATTCCCACTTTTGACGAGTTCAAGGACTGCTTAGACCAAACTGAACTTATTGATTTGCATTATGTGGGCTTCCGCTTTACCTGGTCTACTTTTTCTGGTGGCCGTAGGTAGCAAAGAAAAATTGATCGAGTGCTGGTCAATGACTGTTGGTGTACGATGCATTCATTCTCAGAAGCCTCCTTTTTGGCCACGGGTCTCTTAAACCATACACCGATGGTTGTTAAAATTCTTTCGCCTGCCTCCTGCCGGGTGCCTTTTAAATTCTTTAACCTATGGATGCACCATCCGGAGTTCTCCATGCTTGTGACATAGTCTTGGGAAACTCAAGTTGTTGGTTCTCCTATATTCAGACTGTACGCTCGTCTCAAGATTCTAAAAGGGCACCTTAAATGTCTGAATAGAGAGGTCTACTCGGACATTTCCATGAGAGTGGCTTCTGCAAAAAGGGCTCTTTTGGCTACCCAGGAAGGTCTCTATCATGATCCCCTAAGTACTCCTTTGGCGGTAGAGGAATGTGCCCAAATCAAGGAGTATTATGAACTCCGATCCCTTGAGGAATCCTTTCTTAAACAAAAATATCGGATTCGTTGGCTCAAGAAGGGGGTCCATAACACTAAGTTTTTTCACCATTCGGTCAATCATCGGCATCTCCGTAATCGGATTCTTTTTATCAAAGACAGCAATGACCTCATAGTCATAGAAAGGTTAGACGTTCAACGGGTTCTTGTCTCGTACTTCCAAGACCTTTTTGCTCCGGTGGCTTTGTCTGTAAGGCCATCCACACAGGAGCTCCTGGAGGTCATCCGCTCTCCTTTCAGGCCCGACCAGGTTAATTCCCCGTCTCGACCTTTCCTTCCTGCTGAAGTATGTGATGCCATGTTCTCCATAGTTGGGAATAAAGCACTTGGACCTGATGGCTATAATGCTGACTTTTTAAAAAAGAATTGGGATTTGGTTGGACCTTCTGTCACTGGTGCAGTAATGGACTTCCTAGAATCTGGCAATATGCTTAAAGAGGTCAATAACACGATCATTGCTTTGGTGCCGAAAGTCCCCAATGCATCATCAATGTCTAAATTCCGGCCAATCGCTTGCTGTAATACGATCTACAAGTGCATCACTAAGATACTTGCATCTAGAATTGCAGCAGTTCTTCCCGACCTGATCAGTCCGGCTCAAATTGTTTTTGTGAAGGGAATGCGAATTAGTGACAATATTCTTCTAGCCCAAGAATTATTTAGTGGCTTTCATAATAAGCCACACATCCCTAAATGTGCTATTAAGGTGGACCTCCGGAAAGCCTATGATACCCTGGATTGGGACTTCTTAGAGACCACCCTTCTAGCTTTTGGCTTCCCTGATCATCTCACTAGATTGATCATGGTATGTGTTTGGACTCCAAAATTCTCTATTTCTATCAATAGCGAACTTCATGGCTTTTTCTCCAGCGGAAGAGGCATTCAACAAGGAGATCCTATGTTTCCATTTCTCTTCACCTTGGCTATGGAGATTCTTACTGGGATCATTGAGTCTAATGCTAGACACCCGGATTATAGATATTGCTGGCGCTATAAGGCCACGCAGTTATCCCACCTATTCTTTGCGGATGACGTTTTCATCTTTAGTTAATCGAGCATTGCTTCCATCTCTCGCATTAAGGAGGGGCTCACAGTATTCTCCGCATGGTCTGGCCTGACACCGAATACCAGTAAGAGTGAAGTATTCATCTCAGGAGGGTCTGACACAACTAGGGATCAGATCTTGCTTGCTCTGGGCTTCACTCTAGGCTCCTTTCTAGTTCGCTACCTGGGTGTGCCCATCATCACATCAAGATTAAACAAAGTGGATTGTAATGCCCTGGTATACCATCTTACCAATAGAGTCCAATCTTGGACCCATCGTTTCCTCTCGTTCGCCGGTCGTTTACAACTTATTAAATCTGTCTTACATGCCATTCAAGCTCACTGGGCTTCCATTTTTTGGCTTCCATCTTCGGTAGTTGACAAAATAAAGCAAGTTTGTAGACAGTTCCTTTGGAAGGGACCAACCATGGGACCAAGAGGTTCAAAAGTATCTTGGGCTAATGTTTATCTTTCCATTCCGGAAGGAGGTCTTGGATTGAGAAGGATAAGGGACATCAACAAAGCAGCCATGGCTAAACACATCTGGCTGCTCTTTATTGATAAAGAATCGCTATGGTACAAATGGATTCATGCCACTTATCTTAAAATGTAAATTTTTGGATATTTTCTACTCCAACTCACTGCTTTTGGGCCTGGCGGAAGATTTTTGCCTTAAGGGATGAATTCCAACCCCACTTCATATGGAAAATTGGAGACGGTGAATACACATCGCTGTGGTTTGATCCATGGCTTGATATCGGTTCCCTCAACTTATTTTTCTCGGACAACTATATCTACCAATCAGATCTTACGAGGCAAGCGAAGGTGAATGACCTCTTTTCACCGGATGGGCTCCAAACCCTTCAGGAGCTATTAGTATGGCAAATATTGATTCCCCCTCTCTCTCAAGGCCAGGATACCTTCAGCTGGAAGGAGGATTCCTTTGGAAGATTCTCAATAATTTCGGCATGGGCTTCTATCCGCTGGAAAGCAAACTTGGTTCCTTAGGCCTCTTTTGTTTAGGACAAGACATTAGCTCTTAGACACCAATTCCTTCTTTGGCTTATTTCCAAGAACCGGCTTCCTACGCAGGTATTCCTTATGTCCTATGGAAGAATTCCCAGCTCGGCATGTGCCTTTTGTAATTCTAGGCCTGACTCAGTCAACCACCTATTTTTTGATTGTTATGTCCCCCATTCTCTGGCTTCTTTTTGGGCCGCGAAATGCAATCTTCCTTGGACCAATTCTTCATGGTTGGATAACCTCCAATGGGTTCTTCATGTTTTATCGGGCAAGGGGTTTTTCCGGGAGATACCTCGCTTCTTATTTGGGTTTCTCTGCTATATCATTTGGAAGACTAGAAATGATATCATATTTCGCGGCCGTAACCTTTACTTTCCTTCTATGAAGTTGCAGCTCGTCAAGGTGGTCAAGGATAAGGCCCTTGCTTTCAAAAAGGTAGAAGACAACTCCAGGAATAGGAGGATGCAGCGTAGTTGGGGGTTAGACCCACGTATTTTTGATGTATAGCTGCTGTTGACCTAGTGCTAGGACTTGTTGGGCCCCTGTGGCATTATGTTTCTAGCTTGTTAACCTTTTTTAACGTCGTGATTGCGGTACCCTATCACTCCAATGACATGTAGTCTAATTGAGTGCTTGTTGGTGCCATTTTCACCTCTTTTGTACAGTTCTTTGGTCGATTATCTATATACTTACCTTACCAAAAAAAAATAACTAATTAAAAATCGATTTTAAAAAATAAAATAATAGTAATAAAATTACTAAAAAAGAGTGTATAAAGGAAAATATTTTTCCTCACAAACGGCGGAAAATATTTTCCATTTTATTTTCAAGTTTCACTCGAATGCCGGAAAATAATTACGTTTTCCTGAAAAATAGTTTCTTGAAAAACATTTTCCAAAGATGCTACATTTTCCGTGAAACAAATGGAGTCTTGGTCATATAAAAGATGGAAGCAACGCCTCTCTAAAGACATATTGTCTATCTAAATATGAAAATCACAAAAGGCATCGGAGGTTTTTGAACTTTTCTCAAATCTGCAATGAGATTCCTGAACCTTTTATATATTTTTTTTGACCAATTAGATCCTTAAATTATATACTTTTCTGTACGAATCTTCCATAAAAAATGTGATTGGAAGTCCTGAAGTGGTCATTGATTTGCCATTAGATGCTTGGTTGACATCGGACATCTTTGTTGTTGAGTGGTATAATGGGCAGCTGTGTTATTGTCATCCCCGATTGTCCTTCGTCCTTGCTATTCGTAGAAGAGATTTGAGGTTACAATATGGACGTATCGTTGTCGATTGAAGGGACCTACATCATTAATCGCAACGAATTGTTTCATCTCTTCATTAATTTGTTAATCTCTTTTTGTGATGACACCTTCTATTAGTTCTAGTGCACCTGTTATTTATGCTTCCACAATCACCACTAGAGGATCCAAAAGGACACTTCCAATAGTCAAGACGGTAAGCAAACATGATGAATACATAATACAAAAAATAAGAGAAGTTGGGGGTGTGACCAACATGAAGTTCACTAGAAAATCACAAAGTGTGTCAACGATTCCAAACCACATGTCTCAGTGGGAACCACCATTGAAGGCCACAAAACATAGCACATAAAAGAAAGAAACAAACATCTTTACGTTATTCTTATTTTCGGATCCATATCTCATAAAACGAGAGTAAATGAATGAATCAAAAGTGCTCATTATAATTTGGATACATGATGACTGTTCGGATATCTAGATACTATGACGGCCCAGGCGGCGGTATGCAGGGAGGAGGGATGACGGTACGTCCACGCCTCAGTCCCCGGATGTGTGTAGGGAGGGGGCACGTCTCCTGTTCCATATTGTCTAGGGAGGGAATCCTATACTAGCTTATAAGTATATGGGTTCTCTATTTGTACATACTCATTTTCTAGGCAAAGAGGAACAAAACCGTGAGGGCCCAGTGGGGTCCAAAGCGGATAAAATGTGTACAGTAACCAACCTAAGATGTTATAGGTGGTATCAGAGCCGACTCCCAATCGTGTATGGAGACACAATGAGGACGCTGTGCTCAAAGGGGGTGGAGAGTGTGATGGCCTAGGCGATGGTACGTGGGGGCGTGCGGGGAGGAGGGATGGTAGCGCGTCTAGGCCTCGGTTCTCGAGCGTGCGCAGGGAGGGCTTAGTGGGGTCCAAAGCGGACAATATGTGTACAGTAAGGGACCCAGTATGTTACAGATCCAGAGGGAAATTTTACAAAAGTTCGCTTGGGCATTTTCACAAACAGCTAGCAGACACTTCAACAAAGAGGTATAGAAGTGAAAATGAATCAACGATTTGTCCCCAACTAATGATCAAATCGTCAAAATACATTTACATCCCGACAAGGCTTCCACTGTAATTTTGAATGGGTGAATTTAAGCAAAGTTGCCAGGCGAGTTGGGAAAATATGGGTGAAGCCGTCGTGCAAGCGTTGGGTTAAGATTTGGGCCACAATTTGAGAGCAACTTGGGGAAGATCTTAATTAGGTTCTTTTGAGTGAGTGAGGGGTTTGGAAAAATAAAGATATGCATTTTCTCTAAATTGCAGAAAGAACGACTCAAGCTTAAATTAAAAAGCTTTCAGCCTTCGCTCTCGAACTTCTCTCGTATTTACTGTAGCTCCTGACACAGAGCCTCTCCGTTTGGGCAGTTTCCGGTGCCGACGACAACTGGAATTCGGAGAAGATGTAAAGCAGCTACTGATCTTCACATCCTCCAGGTCCAATTGCTTAGGTAACCCCCAAATCTCCCTACATTTTGGTGCGAAATGCTAGGGCTCTATTCTGCTATTACCCATGGATTATGTGAGTTTACCGATTGCTCCTGCGAATACTCCTGTGCCTGAGATTATAGACTGTCATAACCACCTGAGGATGGGTGGAGATCGTGTGCGCAGCCATAGCAGGCCGAGAGCTCGGCTGTTGTCCCACGAACGTGTGACGAAAGGCAAAGGGATAGCGTCGACTTATATTCCTCTGGGTTCTGCTGTCGGGGGGAGTGGGAATCCTTCTAGTAGTCGGGAATCTCCGTTAACTAGCCTAGGCGACGCTGGGATTCGGAGAGACCAAAGAAACCAGGTCCCGCTGCCCCAACAAAGAGGCACTCCGTCTCCAGCAGTTCGCTCTTGGGCGAATGTCGCCAAATCAGCCTCTCAAGGTTATTCCATGTCTTATATACCTCATACTGATGTTGTAGAGAATGTTGTGCATCTCTCGGATGAACTCTTGGCAGCAGCTGACTCCTTATAGAAAGAATGCTTAGTCGGGTATTTCATTGGTAAGAAGCTTCCATTTAAGATGATCGAAACAGCTTTAAGACATCTTTGGGGACACCAACTGAAGGACATTAAGGCGAACGACCAAGGCTTTTATTTCTTTCACGTACCGGATCATGAATTCTGGAGGAAGATAGCCGAGGGAGGACCTATGACTGTGGCAAGGGTGCCATTAATTTTGCAGCAATGGCGCCCCTTGCTAGAGCTACGTAAGGGAAGCCATACCTCGGTCCCGGTATGAGTTCAACTGAAAAACCTCCCCTATGATCTCTGGTCTGCCCCGGGGATAAGTGCTATTGCAAGTCGTATCGGTAAACCATTGTATGTTGACCAACGTACGGAGCAACTAAAGATGATCTCATTCGTAAGAGTATGTATCGAAATATCAGCAACAAAGGACCGCTGTGAGACATTGAAGGTGGTCATAAATGGGGAAGTTCGTCTAGTGGAAGTGGAGTATGAGTGGAAGTTGGTATCGTGTAAAACTTGCGGAACCTTCGGGCACAAATGCCCCGTGTAAACCCCTATCCAGGAGGAACAATTAACCCCCCCTGCTGGCTCCAATGAAGTGGAACCTGCTAGCCCGGTGATGGCTCCAATGGTGCTCACTGCTGTGGAGACGTCGGTTAGCCTTGAACATCCCCTACAGACAACCGAAGGACATGTCCAGCCCTCCGTGAGTGAAGTCAGGCTTTTAGATGGAGTCTCGAACTCTCTTACTGCTGCAATGTTGAAGGCGGCTGCTGTGACAGATGTAGAAGCTCCTGCTGGAAGGTCCCTTGTTGCTGATAAATCTACTCCTGGTTGCCGAGCTTTCTCTATACCGAGTCTGTCCCCTGCTGAAGTCGGACAAGCTGCTGCTGGCCAAGGCCCATCCCACCAGATTATGGAGGCTGCTATGGAGGCTCCCCTCGGCCCTCAACCCCCCTACCTAGAGCTATTGATATGGCAGCACTTGATCTTTATGTCCAGGTTCCCTGTGATGCGGACTACACTCTGGAAGCTGGTCGCATCTTCCCCCCGGTGGTAAACTCTACAGTGGCGGAAGGATGGCGGCAAGTTAAAGGTCGCAAGAATCCTATTATGCGGCTAACTCCCACACGTCCGACTTCCAAGGTGGTGGAGAGCACGATGAAAAGGGCCACCCCCCGAGCTACACCCTCGATAGCAAAAGGAGTAGAAGACCTACACGCCACAGCCTCATTTTCTTCGGAAGACGACTTGGATGACGAAGTACTCCTTCATAAAGCTGGTCAGCTTCCACCTCCCTCCAAGTCAGTGTCCGCCCCTAGCAAACCGGCCTCAACGAGTCGCCGAGGACGACCCTTAAGGAGGTAAGCCTCCTGGTTTTTCTTATTAGTATAGGTGGTATACATGAATGTTGGTTTTTGGAATGTCCGAGGACTTATAGACTCGGTCAAACAGTCTAAAGTCAGGAATTTTGTGAAGTCTAATCATTTATGCTGTGTTGGACTTATAGAGACCAAGGTACCACCTTCTAGATCTGGTACCATATCATCTAGTCTATTTCCTGGATGGGTTTGGACTGCAAATAATGCTTTCTCTATACGTGGCCGTATTTGGGTTGGGTGGAACCCGCTTTTGGTGGCCTTTAATGTTCTTCATATGTCTAGCCAGATTATTCATGGTACTCTGATAATATTGTCTTCCGGGACTAGTATATCCCTCTCAGTGGTATACGGTGAGCACACTTTTGTTGCCAGGAGACCTCTCTGGAATGATCTAATACAATTAAGTTCCTCCCTAAAAGACAGCCTATGGATGGTGGTTGGCGAGTTCAAGGAATGCCTTGAACGCAATCTAAGGGATTCTTCGGACCGTATGGGCAGCTCAAGTGTCAGACATATGCACCTTGGATTTTCCTTGCCTCGGGCATAGTTCGATGAGTTCACCAAATCCTCGGAATGCCTTGATAGTTTCCCGTGTTTGGCAAACACAAATTAGGGGGATCTCCTATGTTCAGTTACTTAAACTCTAAATGGTATGTTGGGTTCCGGACATCACCACGAGAGCATCCGATGCCAAACAAGCCCTAAAGAAGGGGATCTAAATACAAATTTTTTTTACCAATCAGTCAACCATTGACATCTACGCAACAAAATCATCTCAGTTTTGGATAGTTCTGGTCAGTTGGTTACTGATCCGGGTGAGGTTCAACGGGTATTTATTTCCTACTTCCAGGAGATTCTTGCCCCAGTAGAGGCGCCCATGAGGCCATCCATTCAGGAGCTCACGGAGTTCATTCAGTCTCCACTCAACGAGGATCATGTCACATTCTTATCTCAGCCTTTTCTACCACTGGAGGTTCGCGATGCCATGTTCTCCCTTGCTAGGAATAAAGCTCCGGGACCTGATGGTTATAATCCAGACTTTTTAAAAAAGAACTGGGACATAGTGGGTCCCTCAGTAACAGTAGCTGTTTTGGATTTCCTTGAATCTAGGTGTATGCTAAAGGAGATTAATAACTCTATCATTGCTTTGGTGCCTAAAGTCCCTAATGCCACCTCAGTGACAGATTATAGACCTATTACGTGCTGTAATACTATCTGAAAGTGCATCACTAAGCTTCTCTCAAAGCGTATTGCAGTAGTTCTCCCGGCACTTGTTAGCCTAGTCCAAACTACTTTTGTGAAAGGAAGGAGGATTACTGATAACATTCTCCTTGCTCAAGAATTATTTTGTGGGTTTCATACCGAGCCGTATATTCCAAGATGCGCCGTTAAAGTTGACTTCAGGAAGGCCTATGATACCCAAACTAGGACTTTCTGGAAACTGCTCTCCAAGCTTTCCGGTTTCCAAACCATTTTATCAAGCTAATAATGGTATGTGTTCGCTCTCCGAAGTTCCCCATCGCCATGAACGGCGAACTTCATGGATTCTTTTCTAGTGGGCGTGGATTAAGGCAATGCGACCCTATATCTTCCTATCTCTTTATTTTGGCTATGGAGGTATTTACGGGGATCATTAACTCCCATACCCGACGTCCGGAGTACCGATACTACTGGAGATGCAAGACTACTAGCCTTTCACATCTCTTCTTTGCTGATGATGTTTTCTTGTTCAGTGAAGCCAGTCCTACCTCTATCTCCTGCATTAAGGATGGACTTGACATGTTCTCTGCATGGAGTGGATTGACTCCGAATGCCAGCAAAAGTGAAGTTTTCATTTCCGGAGGTTCTTTGGAGGTCAGAGATCAAATTCTGCATACCTTTGATTTTAGACTGGGCTCTTTTCCGGTCAAATATTTGGGTGTGCCTATCATTACGTTGAGGTTGAATAAAGTGGATTGCCATGCCCTGGTACGTCTCCTTACTATTAGAGTTCAATCCTGGACCTATCGCTTTCTCTCTTTTGCGGGTCGTTTATAGCTTATTAAATCAGTATTGCACTCGATCCATGTATATTGGGCATCCATTTTCTGGTTGCCTTCGTCTGTAGTGCACAAAATAGAACAAATTTGCAGGCAGTTTTTGTGGAAGAGCCCGGCCATGGGACCGGGTGGAGCAAAAGTGTCTTGAGAAGATGTTTGCCTCCCCAAGCAGGAAGGAGGCCTAGGACTTCGCAGAATTCGAGATAGCAATAAAGCTGCCATGATCAAACACATTTGGAATCTCTTTACTGATAAAGAATCTCTATGATGTAAATGGATCCATGCCATCCATCTCAAAAGAAAAGAGTTCTAGAATTCAGATCTTCCCACTACCTGCTCATGGGCCTGGAAGAAGATTCTGGTACTTATAAGGGAAGCCCTCCCCTTCTTCAAATGGAAGATAGGTGATGACTTGTCCACCTCACTTTGGTTCGACCCTTGGCTTGATGTAGGTCCTCTCACTATATTATTCTCGAACTCTGACATATACCAATCAGACCTCACTAGGCAAGCTAAAGTAGCGGACCTATACTCTCCCTCTGGTCAAACGATTCTCCAGGAACTCTCATCTTGGTATATCATTGTCCCCACTCTAACTCACGGCACGGACTCTCTCACCTAATAAGAGGACCCCTCAGGCAAATTTTCAATTGCATCAGCATGGGCAGCAATCCGTAGGAAATCTCATGTGGTTCCTTGGTCATCCTTTGTGTGGAGTAAGGCCATCGTCCCTCGACACCAATTTCTCCTTTGGCTGATTGTTAAAAACCGCCTCTCAACCCAGGTATACCTCATGTCCTTCGGTAGGATCCCTAATGCAGCATGTGCCTTTTGTAATTCTCGACCCGACTCGGTCGACCATCTCTTTTTTGACTATGGTCTTTCTAACTCCTTAGCCATGTTTTGGGCTTCCAAATGTAACCTTCATTGGTACAACTCTTCATGGCCGGATAATCTTCTTTGGGCCATCAATTTGCTGTCAGGTAGAGGGTTCTCAAAGGAAATTGCTCGATTCTCCTTTGGTGCCCTTTGCTATATTATCTGGAAGACAAGGAACAATATTATCTTTCGAGCGCAGAATGTACATGTGTCAGCCATGAAATAGTTCCTTTCCAAGGCAATCAAAGACAAAGCGCTGGCGTTTAAAAGAGTGGAGGACAACCCCACCAATAGGCGTATGCAGCAAGGATGGGGAATAGACCATAGTATTTTTGATTCAGGTCTCGAGTGAAGCATATAAATGGCTCCTCAGGTTTTTGTCTAGTTCATTAGTACTGTATCTCCTTGGTACGATCGCGGTACCCCCTCACTCCAAATGATCCGTTTGTCCCGCCGAGTGAGTGCTTTGGTGCCGTGTTTCACATTCCTTGTACAGATCCATTGGTTGAAAGCTTATAATACTTACCTTACCAAAAAAAAAAAAAAAAAAAAAAAAACGACTCAAGCTTAAGCAAAGTTGTTCGATTCAAGCGATTACAAGATCTGCATTGAAAAACGCAAATCCCAACTGATAAAAAAACACAAATATGAAGAACCCTAATTGAGATATGCAAGGGGGGCTTTTCTTTTAATTGTCGAAAAGGATGCCATTTTGATCTCTGGTGTCCACATCAACGCTACCGGCCTGGTCATGTAGGGTGCGCGGCACTTAGTGGATGTCCATGTAAGTATTTTCCAAGCTAAATTGGAAAATGGTCAAGATTTATAATTGAACTTGCCAAATTGAAAAATTGAAAACTAAATTGACTATTATGTAATAGATTTGAGTTTTTTTGGATAATTTTCCAGTGACGTGGGTAATTTATGTTTCGAAAATTTGATATTTACTGATTAAAATATGTTTAACAAGTGTCTAGAACACTCATCAATATTATTCATATGTAAAAGCTTTTGAACTAATTTATTTTGTATTCTGTGAAAATCCAACTAAGCGGGCACCGTCAAAGGCACGCATTATCAGAACTTTTATTATGGAGGATAATTCGGAGTTTTTTGTTTTTTGGTATGCCTTTTCATTTAGTACCGCTCAACTCAAGAACCCGTGCATGGCGTTTACGTGGCTTGGAATGCGTCAGCTCGTATTTACCAAAGGAAAACAGGAAAAGCTTTTCGAAACGTACACAGACAGAGACCATCCCCCGGTCAAGAAACCCCCACTTCCACTTTCTTGTCTCTCCTTCCAAGCCATGGTCCGGCGACGCGCGGTGGCTCGCCGGTCTTCACGGCCGCGCGCCGGAGATCGCGTGGAGAAAAGGACATGCCGCCTCTGCACGTCAGATACCTTCGAGGGAAAGGGTCCCCGGATGGGCTTCTTCCCCCCCACCCCCACCATCTGCAAGCGTGAATCTCTCACACTACCGGAATCATGACGGATGTCGTCGATGCTGGCCTTGCAGGATAGATAGCGATGACACGACAGCTGCTGCTGCTGCCATTCATTAAGGAACTGCCTTCCTTTTTTACCGAGACAACCCTTTATCACGAAGAAGATCAGCTCGCTAAGTTCCAACCGGAATAAACAGACGTAGGTTTTGCAGCTCGGGTTCCATCTGAAACACGATTCCGCTTTGATTTTCTGCCGAATCTAAGCCTGAAAAGTTACCCTCTGTCCCTTTTTTCTTTCGTAAAGAATCTGAATCCCGGTTCCACAAGATGGACTCTTCTACCTTGGCGTTTCATGCTGCGGTTGTGCGGGGGAAGTTGGTGAGGAAAAATGAATCTGAGTTTCAGGATTTGGATTCTGATACGGCGAATTAAGAATGCTTTAAGACTGAAGCGATTGGTCCTGTAAAGGTGTCGGCCCGTCAGAATCTCAAGGAGCCATTCAATAAGCGCCCTGCAGCCGTTAACTCTCAGGCTATGTAAGATTGGGAATGAGTGGGAAAGTTTTTAATTTATCGTGAGAATAACAATAACAAAAAATCATATAACAAACAAATATAAATTATTGCAAGATTCATTTCTTTAAGAATTTGTGGCTTATAACAAACTATTATTCTTACAATACTGCAAAAATTATTATACTAACAAAGTTCCACAGTCATAATTAATTAAAATTAAAATTTTAGTTCAATAAGCAACGGAGGTCTCAAACCATCCACTTGCTATACAACTTAGTTCACCCGATTTTCATTCAAAAGGCAAAATTACTATTAATCATTCCATTGCGATTTAAAGTGGTGGCCCAAATTTGTTACTTTCCTTTTTTTCTTTCTATTTCTGCATATAATCTAGTTTCCATAATAAGAATAGAGTGCTCGACCTTTTAGATCTAGAGAGGATAGGACATGGATGCCCATCCCCAAGGTGCCTTAAGCTTTCGTTGTTTTCCTCTTGACTTTGGATCTTAGCACCCCAAAAGTCTCATTATTTTGTTTATGTTTGTGGTGGGTATTTCATGTCTATTAAGAGGCACTATGTTTTCTTTGACTTTATTTCTGTTGAGATTAGCTTTGTTAAAGATAAATTTGTCGGAAACTTAGTTCTTTTTACATTGTCAAGCAAATATATGATTAATTATCAAGTAAAATCTAGAAAAATTTTAACATAAATAACTATTTACATGATCGCATGTTCATATACTATCATTTATTTTTTTTGCATATTACCATCAAACCTTTTTTGATGGGATGAAGTACACAAAATAAACAAATAAATCCCTCTTTAAAATAAAACAAAGATCACAATTACAATCTCTGTGTGAAACTTTAAAAAATGAAATTAGTCGAAGCTTTGCATAAAATAATATTTTATTAAAATGCCAATAATATTTCATGTATTGTAGATTGACAAAGATTAGCATCATTCATGAAGAGTTTAACAAAATAGCAATATATCTTTTTTTTTGGTCGGTTTTACTCTACTCTTATCGCAACTCCCACTTTCAAACTTTTACCTTACTTATGTGCATAACTTTTTCACATCGATGTTTTAATGTATTTCTAAATAATCCAATAACGTCTTACATACTTAAACTTTCATTTTCTTGCCAGTAGAAATGAAAAACCACAAACTCTTGGATACAATAAATTAAGGAAATAAATGAAAGAATTTTCTAGGAAAGTGAGCTTTGAGAAGGAGAGATAAAGAATAGATGAGTTGTTATAAAAGCAATGATGAAGAAAAGACTAACTTGTATTTTCTTAATGACAATAAGTTTTAATTTGATAGAAAATCGTGAAAGGAAAATAACTAGGTTAAAGGAAACTATGTATGGAAATCATAAAAGCCCATTTCTTTTTCTATCTAGTAAAAAAATGAGTGGATTTAGTTATATAGAGCTGGAAAATAGCCCGACCTTTTTTGAGTATCCAGAATTTACCCAATTCGCCTTTTTGTTCGATTCCTTGTTTACACTCCATTTAAGAACCAGGTAATCAAATGTCCAGAAGAAAAAAAAAACTGTACAATATTATTATGGCACTAGATAATCTAATTAAAGATATAATATTGCTCACAACCTACACATGATAAATATATATGAATTGTCTATTTGGAGCGAGCTGTATTTTTTTTTATCCTTCAAAATCCAGTGGCTTTTATAATTATATTTTGATTACCAATTTATCCCGGCAGATTAATCATTTTTGTAATTTTTGCGATGTGGAATAGAAACAAGACATTTTCGAAATATAATTAAGCAAGTAGACCTGAGGCAATTACAAACTTTAAACAGTTGATGACGCAACATCGTCAAATCAGAACATATGTTTTCTCATCCCCACGTAGAACTCAAAACCTTCCGCAGCAAATGATGGCAACTCATGCCAAAGGACACAGAAAGCACCATGTGTTCTCTGAGTTTGCAGTTGCAGTAATATCCACCATATCGAATCTTGAAAAGAGAGAGAGAGATAGAGAGATGCCATTGATTTCTGGGTTGGTGGTGAAGCAACAAATGAAACCAAAGGAAGAGAGAGGGAAAAAGTAAGAAAAGATGAGAGTAAAACACTGAAGGAACACGCAGAACTTTTGCAACACCTGGAGCCCTAACGTACCCCATCCGTCCTCCTCCCCTTGGCCAAACCCCAACTACTTCCGCTCCTCCCTCCACCACATCACCACCCCTCTCTCTCTCTAACCCCATTGTTTCCGTTCCCGTTTCTCAATGCTAACCCGCTGAAGTCCAACCCAAACCCAACGCCAGTTTAAACCCTCATCAGTCATCACCATCCTCTCGAGTTTGCCTTTCTTTTCATCTCTATCCATCACATGCCTTTATACACATAGGCATCCATGTGTGTCGCTGCGAACACAAGAAAAGAAGATCTAAATGCAACCCTCCATGAATGAATGCGCGTAGCCCACCTGTCTCCACTCTCTCACGCTCTCTTGCACTCACCAAACCAAACCCTAGCTTCCCAAAAGACAAGCCGAGCTAAGAAAAGAAAATGGTAGTAATGAGAACCCGATTATCACGCTAATCACGATGAACCCACATAAGCCTGAATGCAGCAGGCACACATGTCGCCATGGCCTCGCTGTGTAAACAACAATGCACATGAAAGTTCAAGACAAAAAAAGAGAGAAAAAGGAAAAGCCTTCCCAAAAACGGAAATATAAAGAAAGCCCACCACTCAGCACATAGAGAGAGAAAGTAGAGAGAGAAGAGAGACGCGAGAGAGAGATATTTTTAGACTTGGGCCTCTTCTTAACACCCACCTCACCACCACCACCACCACCACCACCTGTAGCTCCTCCATCTGCAACAGACTCTCAGTCCCCCCCTTGTCTCTCTCGCCCTCCCCTTTACACTGAAACCCAGAAGCCACGGCCAACGCCCACTCACTCGCCGAGGAAAAGATGATGATGATGATGGCGGCGGACTACGTTGAGGATCGTGGGCTCAAGAAGAAGGCGGGCAATGACAACAATGCCGGGTCGGACCTGGTCTCGGCCGTGGCCACCCTCGGGGCGGTCCGGAGGAGGAAGAGGATGGCCAGGGTCAGGCGTCCTCACGTCAGCTTCCTCACCTTCCCTCGCGCCTCCGCCTCGCACGTGCCGAATTGCCCCCTCCTCCTCAAGCCCCACGCACATGTGAGCCCCCTCGTTTCGATACAGCCCCCTCATTTTTCTCTTTTCCTTTTCTTTTTCTGCAGTGATCACTGGGTCTCTTCTTCATTTGATTGCCTGCTAATAAAGATCGATGTCGTCTACTGCATAGTTTGGGTTGGTCAAATGGGTCGCTGACGATCCTCTCATTTTCAGGACCGATCTTTCGCTGTTACTATATAGATCGTCATAAATTTCTTGTCCGCTAATTATTAAACTAAACATTGGGTTCATATCTGCAAAAAAAAAGTAAATTCGAAGCATAATTTTCTCTGAACATATAGTGGATCAACCCTATATAATTATAATATAATAATTTGCAACGAAGAAAAAAAAAAGAAAATCGTTCGGTGAATAATTGATTATTTTTGTTTCTGACGATGAAGTTGAGGATCAATTGAAGCAGTCTCTATATGTAGATAAATTACCAAAGGAATATATGATGCTTATAATTTCTGAAGATAGCATATAAAGGGCATAAAGTCAGGAAAAAGCTAAGAGAATCGAAGAACATTGTGATCTAATTAAAGGTACAAAGGGCATGAGATTTCAATAATTTCCAGAGGGCTTCGCATTAATATGTCTAGGTCTCATTTTGTCCAATCTTCGTATATGAGATTTACTAGATTTTCAATCCAAATGAGGACTCCAAGGACAGTAAGAGAATAAATTTCAATTTCTCTAAATAATATAGATTATATGTATATCTAGAGAAGTCTCTTGAATGGCGTCATAGGGAGAGTTGGAGTCGATTGGTCAGATTTAGAAACACCCCCCCCCCCCCTCTTTTCTGTTTATTAGCTCGTTCCATTTAACCGCTAGCATTAATTTTCCTAATTGATAACGTGACAGCGATGGATGTCCTGTACAACAGCCGGCTTAGGTGTCTTGAGTTCACCATATCTAGCAATTGTTTGAACAGAGAAAAACATTTTGTAGGTCATTTCAGTAACAACACCCATAAATGATAGTCCTTTACATAGTAAGTTATGTTGTTGGTATTAGTCTATGCTTGGCTCATTTGTCAATTAGCTTTGGTAGTAGATTTCCCCCTTTTTTTTCACAATGGATATCCTTAGCTTGCTTGAATTATGAATTATGTCCTTCACTTCAATTTTCTGCAAGCATTAATAATGTTCTGAGTATCCTCTTTGTAAGAACGTCATAATAATTTCGATGACTCAAATTTGATTCTAGGAAGTCAATCCACAGAGACTGAAATTCCTCTTCCAAAAGGAACTCAAGAACAGTGACGTGAGCTCCTTGAGAAGAATGATCCTCCCAAAGGTATGTGCTTATGTCTCTGCATCTAATTAACTTTGTCAGTCATTACCATCTGAAAATCTCAACTTGAGGCTGTTAGCTAGTGTTAACAAGGACTAAATTGACCTCCATATAATATGTCTATGATTTTTTGGACAATTATCCTAGTAGTAATTGTTACCAGCTATTTTAAATTGGTAACTAGACACATTATTTCAGAAAGCTGCGGAGACTCATCTTCCCAAGCTCGAATCTAAGGAAGGCATTCCCGTAAACATGTATGACTTGGATGGTCAGCACACATGGAGCTTCAAATACAGGTTCGAGTATACTTCTATATTAACCCAAATCACAACGGTTGTGCATTGGTTCCATGTTTATATTAACCAATCTAGCTCATCTACAATAGTTTTGGCCAAGTATAATTAAGATGGAACAATGTGTTTTTTCATCGTTTTCTCTTTTAACGTAGTGACATTGCTGAACCAACATCTCTCTTCCAGATTTTGGCCTAATAACAACAGTCGGATGTATGTCCTTGAGAACACTGGTATGCACATTAATGTCTAGTTGATCAAGATTCACTTTTTGACTATTTTATCTTTCACTTTTGCAATACTCAATAGGAGCTTATATGGTCTTTATTAGGACATTTTGTGACCACACATGGGTTACAACTTGGAGACTTCATCATGGTGTACGAAGACTGTCAAACTCACAACTATGTAAGCTAAATGTTATGCTACACGCCAATGCTAATGAATGAATGAGCTTGAGAAAGTTTCCGAATACGTAGCTATTCTAATTATTGACAACAGGGAATCACTATAATTACTACATTTTCATAGGTGATTCAGGCCAAAAAAGCTTCTGAAGAAGATGTTTATACAGATATCGCCAAGAGTACCATCAGCGACTTGGCTCTTCAAGACCACTATGAGATGAACAATAACATAAGCTCCTTCAACGAGAGTTACCCTGCGATCGATCAAGACGCGGAGATGTCATTTGTCTATGACACCAGCTTCGCGACTGACTCTCCACTTGATTTTTTGGGCGGATCCATGACCACCTATGCCAGGATTTCTCCACGAGAGAGCTTCGGTTCGGTCGAGAACATGTGTCTAGATGACTTTTGTTAAGTTCATGATCTTGGTTTAGCCAAGACTTTCGCTGGGGATGACATGTTTGGGCCAAGATTGGTACTTTTTTTTTTTTTTTGGCATTGATATTTTGAATCCATATATATGCTTATCTATGTAGCTTTTAATAAGAAATAACAAGTGTATGCCAAACTTTGTGGTATGCTTTTGCTGTTAATATACAGTCGGAAGTTTGGTATTTGTCATCTTCCAAGGGAAGCAAAGTTGAGCATAAAAGAAGCTGATTACCCCTACTGAAGGACCCGTGCGTGGCATTTATGTGGGTCGGAATGTTCCGGATAGCAATTGCCAAAGTAAACGAGAATTTCCTCCTTCTTTTTTGAAAACGTGGGTCTTGCTCAAGGATCAAATTTAGAGACAGAGAACGAGACAGAGAGAGATCGGTCGATTTGAAATATCCAGATTTGACCCAAATTGACTTTGTTTTGTTCGGCTACTTAGGGTCTATTTAGAATCATTTCAAATTTTCTATTCTTTTGTTCTCCGGAATAGAAAAATAATAGAAATTCCGTTTGGTAATGCCAACTGATTTTTTTATTCTCTGGAATAACAAGTTGTTCTCGGGAATAAATTTGGAGTAGAAATGAGAAGTAGAAAAAATTAACTTCTTGTTCTTGAGAACAATTTCTAAAAACTTATTTTTTGAGGACTACTTGCCGCCCATCGTCCACTGCCGCCCACTGCCTGCCCGTGGCTGCCCCCACTCGCTCGCCGCTGGCCTCTCGCCGTCGCCCTTCACCTGGCGACTAGCGACCAACGGCCGGCAGGTGGGGGGTGGCCAATGACCGGCAACCCGGTGCCTAGCGCGATCGGTGGCAATTGACAACTGACGGGCGGGGGCGGCTAGCGATCGCCAACAATGGCCGCCACCATCGAGGGAAAAAAAAATTGTCAGTACCAAATACATTTTTATTATTTTTCTATTCCGAAAATAAGAAATTTTTGTAGTTACCAAATATCTTGTTTTACTTAGAAATTGTTCTAGGGAGTAGAAATAAAAAAGAATAATTTATCAAAAGAAATTATTCCCATAAGTAGAATGTTACTAAATGCACCCTTATTTACCGCCCATTTACCAACCGGGTGATCAAATGCCCAGAAACAAAATTTTACACCATTATTATGGAGATAAGTGCACCAAAATTCTTGATATTTGTTGCAAAAGTACATTCAAGTCTCACAAATTTTAGATGATGCAATTGAATCTTAAGATTTGTCAAGTTGGTGCAATTTATTCTTTTGATTAACTTTGTCTAATCTAGCTAATGAAAAACGTTGATGTGATTTTCTTTTTACTCTTTTAAGACACACGGCACCAATGCGGCACTTGTTGAGCGTTACATCAGAAAAATCTTCAAAGTTTAAAAAAAAAATGGAAGAAAGAAAAAGAGTGTAAAGATACAAGAAACAGAATCCCACGATCTTTTTTTTTTATCTCTTGTATACTTCTAGCTATAAAGCATTTCCATGAAAGCTAGGTTACAATCATAGTAGCAGAAGAACCCTATGTTGTCATCGAGACAACGCCCACGAAAATGCCACGGTCATCTTTACAGACAACCCCAATGACACCAGTGAAGCTTCCCTCAAAACAAGCCTGTTGGAACAATAAGGATATCATATCATCTCAATCCCAATATAGTAGAAGATCCAGCTGTATCATTCGACAGCTACAGTTATCAAAACAATGACGATATCCCATTGTATTGCTCTCTATTAAAGGTTAATGAATCCTTCCCAAAGAAATAAGATGAATTAGGGATTTACCACCGTGGATGTAAGCTCTTAAGGGATTATACTCTTGGTCGTCTGAATCACGTTAACCATTGAGCACCCCTTCTCTTCTTTTATCTCTCTTTTATACATAATCATCATTAAAACATGGTATTAGAGCAAAACCTACAATCCTAAGGCAAGCTCCATTATCAATGCTTCTGCTTGTCTATTGGTAATAGAGAATCCGAGTTCTTTATTGTTATTGCAATAGTGCACTACCTATAGACTGTTGAGAATTGTTTTTACAATCTTACTCTTTGGACCGATCTCTCTTGGTGGTTCCTATAGCCTATGACGTGTTCAGCTATTTGTGGATCTATTTTTGCGATGTTTTTTTGTTGGTTTGCACAGAGGACAATCGGAAGTTGGACTCGATTGGCCTCATATTAGTTTTTCAACGGGTTGGGGAAGGGGTAGTCCAAAAGTGCTTCCTTTTGAGGTAATTTGCATGTATCCACTTGCACCATAGGGATTCATATCGGTGAAGAGGATCCATATGTGCTTGATCATGGTCGCTTTATTCTTTTGTCGCCCATTTTCGGACCCCAAGCCCTCCTTCTTGTTTAGGGATGCATACATCGTCCCATGATACTTTTGCCCCACCCGCCCGAGTCCGGGTCCCTTCCATAGGAATTGCTTGGACCTTTTGTTCAATCCGATCAACAATAGATGAAGGAATCCAAAAGATGGAAGCCCAATATGCTTGTATAGCATGTAGTACTGATTTGATAAGTTGTAACCTACCCGCAAATGATAAGAACCGATGAGTCCAAGACTGGACACGAGTCGTAGTAAAATGTAGACCGGTGCATTACGGTCATGAGGTGATGATTGGAACACCCAAGTAGCGCACCTAAGAGACCCTCTTCCGAAATTCGAATTTGAAGGAGCTTCCCTATTGTCTCTACAACACCCAAGAGAAATACCTCACTTTTGTTGTCATTAGGAATTAATCCACTCCATTGGGAGAAAGTATTCAGATCCCTCTTTAATACAGGTCACCGATGCTTTGGTTTACCATTACTAAATATGAACACATCATCCGCGAAGAAGAGATGTGAGAGGCGGGAGAGGCTTGCACCTCCAATAGTATCGAACTCGGGCCGGTTAGATTGGGCCTCCAAGATGCCTGAGAGTACTTCCATTGCTAGGGTAAATAGATAAGGAGAGATTGGGTCCCCTTGTCTAAGACCCCTGCCACTACTGAAAAAACCATGGAGTTCGCCATTAATAGAAATGGAGAATTTTGGGGTCCTGGATGCATACCATAACAAGCTGTATGAAGCGAAGCAGGGAAACCCAAATGCTTGAGAGTTGTCTCCGGGAAGTCCCCCGAGTGTGTCATAAGCTTTCCGGAAGTCCACCTTGATAGCGCACTTTGATGAGTGAGTGTCCAAGTGAAAACCGCTAAAAAGCTCTTGAGCCGAAGAATATTGTCGATGTCACGTCTCCTTTAACAAAAGCCGTCGGCGGGATTTATGATGTCGGGGAGCACTGTATACGATTAGCCAGAATCTTGGTGATGCATTTGTAAATGGTATTACAACATGCGATGGGCCGGAAGTCATTAACTGATGATGCATTTGGAATTTTAGGAACCAGTGTAAGAATGGTACAATTCGTCTCCCGTAATAAGCTACCCGTGTTGAAGAAGTCTAAGACTGCCTTTATGACAGAAGGACCCACCGTTTCCCAATTTCTTTTGAAGAAATCGAGTTGTATCCATCCGGCCCCAGGGGCTTTATTGCCTCGCCAATGAGAACAAGGCCGCCTTGATTTCCCGAGCATTTATAGGCTCGGCTATTGATCCGACCTGGTCTTCAGATAGTGTGTGCTACAAGGCTTCCTTAACCTCACTTGTAGAAGGCCTCCTAACCGAGTCTTCCCGAGTTAGAAGGTCCCGAAAATAAGAGACAAAGGCCCCTTGTATTTCCTCCGGTTCAAGAATAATCATATTACCCGCACCATCCTGGATTGAGATGATCCGGTTGCAAGTGATGATGGTTTTCTTAAGTGGTGGAAAAATCTTGTGTTTTGGTCGCCTTCCTTCAGCCATCATCGGATTCTAGATTTCGTTTGAAGAAAGACTCTTCCATAGATCGTAGCTCATAGAACTCACGAGCTCGCTCTTTCACTCTCGGCCAACAAGACATTTTGTGGATCCCGCATGAGCGCCTCTTGGATAATGAGGAGAGCACGCTGCGAGAATTAGCTCGCATGGAAATGTCGAAAAAACACCTCCTTATTGAGTAACTTTAACCTTTGCATTTAAGAAGTTTAAGTTTGTTGTACAGCTTGTACATTGGATGACCTATAGTCGACTCTCCCATACCCGAGAGACCATGGTATTGAAATCCGGGTGAGACATCCGTAAATTGAAAAATTTGAAGGGCGTTGAACTCTATACTCTTTTTTTGTCTAGCATTATGGCTAACGACAATAAATTTGTTTCTGAGATGTCCACTAAACTTACAACTATCATGTTAAATAGGCATAATTATTTACCTTGGTCTAAAATTGTCCCTATAGCTCTTGGGGGTAAATTGAAATTGGGTTATGTGAATGGACTTATCAGAGCACTTGCATCTACTGATGCAAAATCACTTGAACGGCAAGCAAATGATGATATGATCATGTCTTAGTTGTTTAATTCAATGGAATTTCAAATCTCTGAAATATTTGCTTATTCAGAGACTATCAAGTCCCTAAAGGATTCTTTGTAGGATATGCATGGAAATGTTGATAATGCATCCCATGTGTTTGAGTTGTAATAGGGCTTGCTTATATTGAGAAATCACCTAATCAAACATTCACCGAACATCTTGGTAATTTGAAAAAGAACTAGGATATATTGTGACAGTATCGACCACTAGCTCAGACTGTTGAGATTCATGCTCAACGTGAAGAGAGGGACAAGATTTTCCAGCTTCTAGTTAGTCTTAGGCCTGAATATGAAGACCTTAAAAGGCAGATCCTAATGAGTTCTACTTTTCCCAACTTTGTCACTGTTTGTGACCTAATAAGGATAAAGGGGGATGCTAAGGTTGCAGCTCAAACTCAACGCTTGACATTTGACTTTAAGCCTCTCTTAGTAAACTTGCTCTTCAACTGCAACATCTTATCCAATTCGGTGGCATAAAACCTTCCATTTCGGATTTTAGCTATCTAGATCAATCTAGTAATTCCTTGGTTCTTATGATTTTGTCTCCCAAAAATTCTTTTATTATTGATTCTAACACTATTGATCATATGTGCACTATTAATTTTCATGTCATTTCTGAGAGTTCTCATGGTCTTATTACTGTGGCTAATGGAACTCAGGTTCTTGTTAAAGGAGGGGGCACTATTAATTTATTTTATGTTGCTTGTGACGTGTTATTTGTGCGAGCTTTATCTTAAAATATATTTTCTATCAGTGAACTTACTAAAGAATTGGATTGCAATGTTGTTTTTTTTTTCCTATTAAAAGGTCGTGGTTTAGGACAAACTCATAGGGAGGACAAATGATGAAGGCCGATCTCAACAAGGTCTCTATGCGGTTGATTTTCTTAGTGAGGTTTTGGTTGCAAGGACTTATGTATAGGCTATTTCAGAATTCTAGCATTTATGCATTAGCCACCCCTCAGATAATGTGTTGCAGAATTTGAATTCCGTTTTCTCTATTGATTTGAGTCATTATGAGACTTGTCATTATTGTCATTATTCGAAAGAGCATAACTTCCTTTTTCCTTTAGCACACATGTTTCACATGACCTGTTTGAATTAGTACAATTTGATATTTGGGGCAATGCTCCCGTGGCCTCTCGTTATGGTTTTAGATATTTTGTTACTTTATTAATGATAAGTCCTGCACAACTTAGCTTTATCTATTAACACCTCTAAGAGTAAAGTATTGAAAGTGTTCCAAGAATTTTGTAATATTATTCACACTCAATATGGTCGTGATATCACGATTCTCCAAATTGATAATGGAACTAAATATGCAAATCATCTTTTTGAATTATTTCTTAAGTTTTTGGGAATTTTTCGTCAAATCTTCTGTGTTGGCAACCCTCAACAAAATAGGGTAGTTGAATTGAAAAATTGTCACCTATTTGAAGTGAGAAGAGCTCTGTTATTTCATGATAACTTTCCCAAGGCATATTGGTCGTAGATAATACTCAATAGTTGTTACTTGATTAATCATTTCCCTAGTAAGATCTTACGCTATAAGTCTCCACTGGAGCTACTTATTGGGTGATCTATGAATATTTCACATCTTTGAATGTTTGGAAGTGTTTGTTTTGTTGTCTTCAATGAGACTTATATGTTTTTTTCTAGTAGGGATCACTTTCAGGGGGAGAATAGTAGTACTAACTAAGACTATAGTGGGTTTGATGTTGAAGTTGCTCCCTTGCCGATGATCACATCAGTGATCCAGCTTTTACTCTATAGCATGTGAATGAAATTGTTGAGATAGAAGAGATTACTTCTGCTACTCCGGCTCCTATTCGTAGAACCACTCGGATTTCATAGCCATTTACCAAACTTCGTGACTTCACCACTTATCATTCTGCTCTATTTCCTATGTAGGATTATATTTACTACGATAAAATTTCGTTTGCCTTCTTTTCTTTTTTATTAGTTGTCGATGCTCATGAACCCACTACCTTTCTTGAAGCTTGAAGTTCTCAAGTGTGGCGAGATACTATGAAAGAAGAGCTAGCTAGAAGCACTCAATAAGAATCGCACTAGGGATAATTTTACCTTACTCAAAGGAAAGTGTTCTGTTGGTTATAGATGGGTGTATACAATTTAATACCAGAGTGATGGTTCCATTGAGTGTCACAAGGCAAGACGGGCTACACTCAAACATACGGTGAAGACTATAAAGAAATGTTTGCTTTTGTAGCAAAATTGAACATAGTGAGGATATTGATGTCCATAGTAGTGAAAGTGTGATTGAGCACTCTTCCAAATGGATCTTAAAATGCATTCTTACAAGGTGAACTGGAAGAACAAGTTTATATGAACACTCATCCTAAACATCCTTCAAAAAATCAACCCAATACAATAAGCAAGCTAATAAAGTCATTTACGGTCAAAAGTAGTCGCCACATGCTTGGTATGGAAAAATTAAGTTCTGCTCTCGAAAGTGTGGTTTCAAAAAATGTGATTTAGATTCCATCCTATTTGTGAAGTGGAGTCCCAAAGGGACGGTGGTTGTCCTTTTTTAATCAAAAATCTTAAACCGCACTTGAATGTGAAGTTTAACGTGAAGGATTTGGGGCACCTATGTTATTTTCTTGGTTTAGAGATGGCTTATTCTAATCAAGGATTATTCATCTTTCAAAAGAAATCTAATTTCGACTTGTTAAAAGAGAAACTGGGGGAGCTGCTCTTGTAAAGTCTCCATGGATTATAATGATAAGTTTGTGGACAACATCGCCTTATTACCCAATTGTGGTCTGTTTCAAAGGTTGGTTGGACAGTTGATTTCCTTAAGCATTAACTGTCCTCACGCCATCAGTTATGTAAGCCCATTCATGCATGCTCCTATGAAGAACATATGGCGCTTGTGGACCACGTACTTTAGTACCTATGGTCATCTTGGTATTGTAGGGTACACTGATGTAGAGCCAGGAGTCCTATGGACAAAAAATCAACTACTGGCTGTAGGTGGCAACTTAGTCACTTGGAAAAGTAAAAACAAACTATTGTGGCAAGGTCCAGTGTAGAGGCCAAATAAAGAGCATGGCCTCGACTACAGGTAAAATGGTTTGGCTTCAATTGCTTGTGTAAGAATTGGGGTTTGGAACCCCTAAGTCTCGCATTGAGTTATTTTGTGATAATCAACCCACAATCCATATTGCTTCGAATCCACTTTTTCATGAATGGACAAAACATATAGAAGTCGATTGTCACTTTATTCTTGAGAAGGTTCATGGCAAGACAATTGAAACTCCATATGTTTGTAGTGACAAGCAATTTGCAGATGTATTCACCAAGCTCTCTCTAAAGGTGGTTTTTTGAATATGGTATGCAAGTTGACTTCAAAGACGTCATCGCTATAGCATTGAAGAGGAGTGTTGAAACAATAAGGATGTTAGATAGTCTTGATTCCAATATAGTAAGAGATATAGCTATATTGAGCGATAGTTGTAGTTACTAAATCAGTGACTATAACCCATTGTATTGCTATCTACTAAAGGGTCCCCAAAGAAAATAAAATGAATTGGAGATTTACTAATGTGGATGTAAGCTTCCAAGGGATTATACTCTTGGTCATCTAAACCGCGTTAACTATTGAGTATCCCTCTTCTTTTCTTGCAACAAAGGTCTTCTATACATGATCATCATTAAAACAAAGCCCCATTAATATTCACCTTTAAAGTGTTAATAAGAGGAGCTATCTATAAATGGGGGAAAAAGATATTACAAGTGCCATGATATTCATACGGTGCTCACTTGAGTATTATAATTTTTTTTTCGATCACCTAAGTAACATAATTTATATACAGTGCTCGCTTGAGTGGCATAATTTTTTTTTCCCAATTACTTGAGTGTCATATAATTTTTCAATTGATCATTTTGGTGTCACAACTTTTATAAAGTATCTCTACAAGTGATATGTCACATTGGATTTTCAGCACATAGGTGAATATTTTTAAAAAGTTTTGGCACTTAAGTGAATGATTGAAAGTTTTTGCATTCAAGTGAATGTTTTTTATTTATTTATAGAAATTATGGTACCCAAGTGGACAAAAAAAGTTATCATGCTCAAGTAAGCATGTATGAAAGTCATAGTATTTATAGTGTCATTATCTCTATATTCAGTGTATGATTATCTCACCAAATGCTAAAGGGAGACTTCAATTTTATAGCTGCTCAAAGGAATTGTAGATTGAGAGAGCTCTAACAACCGTAATTCATAGATCTGATTTATCTTGTCGAAAAATCTTATCATTCCTTCGTCTTCAAACATTTCATAACATTGCAAGTGATTAAATCGACCAACATTAAGTCACATTTGTTCTTCTTATCGCCGCCACCGCATGACATGGGGAGTGCCTGCGAGCCCTGGCCCTGCCAATAGCGGGTGCCCCCGCCGACGGAGTTGGGGGCGGCAAAGCTGGAGCTTGAAACTTTAGGCCATAGAAATGCAACAATTTCCCCCACTTTCTTGAATATGGTTTCTCTTCCGTGTTGTTTGCTTGTTGTGTGGTTTCTCCTTCTCAGGGAAAGAGTTTGAATGGCTTGACCTTGAACTTGGTGGTTTGAATTCAACGTCTTTTACTGAGTTTGAATGGCTTGACTTTGAACTTGGTGGTTTGAATTCAACATCTTTTACTTAATAATTAAGGTTAGTAACCACGTGGAAGAGTGAGAATATAATAAAAAAAAAATATATCGATCAAGTCAGATGGAGTGTTAATTTTATTGCACAAATGTAATAAGTTTTAAGACTATTACACTGTAAAAGTTTCAAGATTCGATTTTACTTATGTGGTGAGTTTTAATTTTTTCGATATCTCCGTCCCTATTCTCATGTTATAAGATAAATTAATAAAATATATCTATTGCTCACACCCGACACATGATAATTATTCATCAAAACTCTATTTGGATAGAACCATATTGTTCTCAATCTTAAAATTCAATGGCTCTTGTAATTGAGTTTTAATACCATTTGACCCGAGTGAGATTAATCATTTTGCGAAAGTTTGAAGCAATTTTTCCTTTTGGTGGAATGCTGGAAAAGAAAGAGCATATTTTTGACATATAATTAAGCAAGTGAGGCAATAAGATACTTAATATAGCGGCACATAGGTCCAATACCAAAGTGATGCAATTTCTTTTTTCTCATCCCTACGTAAAACTCAAAACCTTTCGCAGCAAATTATGGTCCTCATGCAAAAAAAGAAAAAAGAAAAATAGAATAACATGTGTTCTCTGAGTTTCGAGTTGCAGAAATATCAAAACCGATATTGAATCTTGAAAAATGAGAGAGAGAGAGAGAGAGAGAGAGAGAGAGAGCGTAGATTATGCAGTAAAAGAGGACGAAACCTCCAAGAATCCGCCCAAGAAAACGCCATTGGTTTCTGGGTTGGTGGTGAAGCAACTAATGAAACTAGAGAGAGAGAGAGAGAGAGAGAGATGCCAAAAATAAGAAAGAAAGAGGAAAATGAGGAAGGAAAGCACAGAACTTTTGCAACACCTGGAACCCCAACGCCCTCCATTCGTCCTCCTCCGCTTGGCCAATGCCCCAACCACCTCCCCTCCTCCCTCCACCACCGCACCACCCCTCTCTGTCTCTTTCTCTCTCTAGCCCCCATCGTTTTTCTTCCCGTTTCTCAATACTGACCGCTGAACTCCAACCCAAACCCAAACCCAACCCCAACCCCAACCGCAGTTCAACCCCTCGTCAGTCATCACCATCTTCTCGAGTTTACCTTCCTTTTTTTATTTTTCAACTCTATGCATCACATGTCCTTACCCCCATGAACGCTCATGGGTGTCGCCGTGAACCCAAACAGGGGAAGAAAAAGAAGTGATCTAAAGCCAAACCCTCCATGAATGAATGCATATCGTCCACCTGTCTCCACTCCCTCACCCCCTCCTGTGCTCACCCAAAAAACCAAACCCTAGCTTCCGCAAGAAAACGAGCAAAGAAAATAAAGAAACGAAAAGAAAATAAAAACCTGATATCACAATAATCACAATGGCCTGAACGCAGGATGCACACATGTCACCATTGCCTCGCTGTGTAGTCAACAGTGCACATAAAAGTTCCAAAAAAGAGGAGTGAAAAGAAGAAAGCAAGCCCGAAAACGGAAATGTGAAGAACACCCACCACTCATCACATAGAGAGAGAAAGTAGAGAGTAGAGAGAGAGAGAGAGTTTTTATTTTCTTTCCTTCGGCCTCTTTTTAACACCCACCTCACCACCTTCACCACCACCACCTGTAGCTCCTCCATCTGCAACAGACTCAGTCCTTTCTCTCTCCCTTTTTACACTGAAACCCACAAGCCACGGCCACCCACTCGCTCGCCGAGGAACGGGAAATGATGATGGTGGTGGTGGATCACGATGAGGATCGCGGGCTCAAGAAGAAGGCGGGCGACAATAACCACAATGCCGGGTCGTTCAACCGCGACGGGCCCGACCTGGTCGCGGCCCTGGCCGCCCTCGGCGCGGTCCGGCGGAGGAAGAGGATGGCCAGGCTCAGGCGCCCTCACGTCAGCTTCCTCACCTTCCCCCGCGCCTCCGCCTCGCACGTGCCGTATTGCCCCCTCCTCCTCCTCCAGCCCCACGCACGTGTGAGCTCCCCCCCCCCACTCAATAAACTCCCCGTTTTCCTTTTCCTTTTCCTTTTCCTCTTTTTTCTTTATTGATTTAGCGGTTCTCTGTCTCATTGAAGAGTCCCTCGTTAATAATGATCGATGTAATGTTCTGCAGAACTTGGGTTGGTCAAATGGGTCGCTGATGATCCCCTTCATTTTCAAGATCGATCTTTCTCTGTTCATATCGATCGTTGCAAATCTCTTGTCCGCTAATTGATAACATGTCTTTCTTCTTTCTTTTTCGATTTTTAGCTACCGTCTAGGGTTTGGTGTCTTCTTAACAGGGCTTTTGTGCAAAGAGCAGTGAATTCGAAGCATAATTTTCTCTGAACTAATTATAGGGGATCGACCCCATAAATCAATAACTTGGACAAAAAAGAAAGAATATCGTGCGGTGGGTGGTTGATTTTATTTTGTTTATGTTGATGAACTTGACGATGAATTGAAGCTGTACATACAGATAAATTAGGAAAGAAAGATGGCGAAAAAAGAGGGGAAAAGTCTGGGAAAAGATAACGGTAACCCGAGAACGTTTCGATCTGGTTAAGGTATCGAGCGGGTATAAGCTGAACAGGGGACGTGAGACTTCAAGAATGTCCGAGGGCTTTCCCACAATCAAAAAGTGGGGAAGAGCTATAAATATCGCGACATAGATGTTGTAATGAATATTATATCTATAACGTTTCTACGATATTTGATTTGAAAGAGGGTAAAAAAGTTCACAAATATCCTATGATTTAGCCCTCGGTCTCAATTACTCCAATCTTCATATAGAGATATACTAGATTTTTATCATATACATATAGGGAATTATCTTGAATGGCTCCCCGTGGAGAATTGGGGTCGATTGGTCGGATTTAAAACTTCTTTGTCTGGTTGTTTATTAGCTTGTTCTGTTTAACGGCTGGTATTTACTTTCCTAATGGATAGCGACTACCGGCAACTGATGTTGTGTATAATGGTCGGTTTAAGTCTTTTGAGTTCACCATATCTAGTAAGTTAGCACAATGTATGTCATTTGGGTGGCAACAACCGCAATGTAATGATAGTCCTTTATATGGTAAATTATCTTGTTGCTATTAGTTTACGCTTGGACATGATTGGTCAATTAGTTTAGCTTGTATTTTCCGCTCTTCTTATTTTTTTCCTTAAGGGATATCCTAGCTTACTCAAATTATGAATTATGCTCTTCACTTCACTTTGCTGCGAGCTTGGTACGTGTTCTGAGTATCCTTTTTGTAATAATCTCGGTAAAACTTTGATGACTCGGATTTGATTATAGGAAATCGATCCAAGGAGGCTAAGGTTCCTCTTCCAAAAGGAACTTAAGAACAGTGATGTGAGCTCCCTGAGAAGAATGATACTCCCAAAGGTACATGCTTATCTTCCTGCATATGCTTACCTTTGTTTGTCATTACTAAGTGAAAACCTCAACTTTAGTGTTGACAAGTAGTAATATTACAAATAATTTGAAATTGGCAACTATGCAAATTTTTTAGAAAGCAGCGGAGACTCATCTTCCTGTGCTTGAAGCCAAAGAGGGCATCTTCATAAACATGTATGATTTGGATGGTCAGCACACTTGGAGCTTCAAATACAGGTTTGAGTATACTTCAATGTTAGCCTAAATCATGATGATAGCACAATGGTCCATGCTTCTAGCACCAATTTAGCTCATCTAAGAGAGTTTTGGCTAAGTGTAATTAAGATGGAATAATGTCTTTTTTTCTGGTGCTTTTCTCATTGATGCAATGGCATTGCTGAATCGACATCCCTCTTCCTACAGATTTTGGCCTAATAACAACAGTCGGATGTATGTCCTTGAGAACACTGGTATGCACGTCATTCTTTAGTTGAGTAAGATTCACTTTTTTGACTTTGTTTATTTTTTGCTTTCGTGATACTCAATAGGAACTTATATGGTCTGTTTCATGTCCTAGGGGATTTTGTCACCACGCATGGGTTACAACTAGGAGACTTCATCATGGTGTACCAAGACTCTCAAAATCACAACTACGTACGCTAAATGCTATTCTTATACATGAATGAGATTGGGACAATTTCCTAGTACACAGGTATCTTGATTATTGACGACAATTGCTATGACTCCCTACATTTTGGCAGGTGATTCAGGCCAAAAAAGCTTCTGAAGAAGATGTTTATACAGACATCGCCAAGAGCACCATCAGCGACCTCCCTCTTCAAGACCCCGACGAGATGAACAATAACATCAACTCCTTGGAAGAGAGTTACCCTGCCATCGATCATGACATGGAGATGTCATTCGTCTACGACACCAGCTTCTCCAATGATTCTCCACTCGATTTTTTGGGTGGATCCATGACCAACTATGCTAGGATTTCTCCACCAGAAAGCTTCGGTACGGTCGAGAACTGGTGCTTCGACGACTTCTGCTAAGGTCATGGTCTTGAACACCGAATTAAAGCTACCTTTTGCTAGAACTTGAAACAAATTTGAGTGGAGGGTGACTTATGTTCGGGCCAAGGGGACATATCAATCTTTTGAATCCATATATATATGCTAATCTATGTAGCTTTCAATAAGAAATAACAAGTGTATGTCAAACCCTTTGGCATGCTTTCATTGTTACTATAAAGTCAGTTGTATGGTATGTATCAAGTAATGTGACAGTACTTGTGATAAGTATTGTGAGTAGAATTTTACATGTGGATCACATTCGAGCACTTAATAAGAATTTTTTCCAAGATCGATAATTTTATTCCTTTATAAACTTCTTCTTACATCCCCAGTGTTATCTAAAACACAACAATTATTATTTTTTGCTAGTTCCTTTTCCCCTTCATTAATCGAGTATCATTCACTTCTCAATAGGCTCGTCAAAGGGGTGGGTGAGTTCTATCGAAAATGGTTCGATTTAAATTGACTCATTTTTATACAATGCAAATTCAATAACCCATATTCGATTCAATCTGTACTCATCCCATATTTGACCCGACATCATTCGGGATTCAAATTTAGTAGGAGTTTCAACAATTTAGTTTAGTTCAAGCTTTTAGGAAATTCGAATCGGACCGATAGAGTGCAATTCTTACGTGAACCAAACCATTAACCCAGTTCGGTTTGGTTTGGTTTTTCAATTTTTCAATTTTTGTCTTATTTATTGGAACTGGATTGAATAATGGGTGAGAAGAAGAAAAATTCTAAGTTGAACGTTCCATTTTTATTGAGAATTTTAGTTCGTTTCGGTTGATCAAATTGGAAAGAATAATCGATATTTTTCGGTTATTTAGACCAAACTGAAAATTTACGAAATTTCAGTTTGGATCGGTTCTGGCACTCTTGATATTAAGTAATTTTTCTTCTTAAATAGTCACCTTTAAAGAATGGACAGCTTTTTGAACAAAAAGAAAAGAATGGGCAGCTTCATGGACTAGCTTCATATTTAATTGGGATTGAAAGTAGGCTATTAATTGACCCACTAACACTTATCTTTTTTGGGTTTTATTTTTCAGAATCCATTTATGAGTTTAATGCGATCCACGTATAACCCATTTAAATAAATATTGATCAAATATATGGATTTATTACTCATTTTGACAGTTTTATGTCTCAATAACTTTTTCATAATCATAAGCAGAATAAAATCCATATTTCTTTCCATAATTCATCCTGAATGTGCGATTTCATTGCTCATAACTTCAATTTGTACATCTTGGTAACCCGTTTCTCAATGTACTCATGAGTAACTCTCTCTCTCTTTTTTTCAATCCTTCTTTTAAAGATTTCTACTAGCAAATGCAAAATGGATTATTTTTAATAGCAAGATATATTTTTTTTGGTCGGTAATAGCAAGATAATTGTTAAGCACATTTTATTAGTATCATCTCAATCTTTTCATGGTAATTATTACACATCTAAAATAGACAACATATTAAAAATTGTAATATTTCCCATTAGCTTATTAGCAAATGTCCAAGAGCACGCGTGGACAAACTCCTTTTAAAATTTTTCGAGTGGTTTCCAGTTTCTTAGAACTTTCTACGGAAAGAAGATATTTATTTTTACTCTTCTTCTTTTTTCAAATTTACTGCAAGATTTCCAATGCCTAGCTGTCATCGGCGGGGGAACTCTGGTGCTGCTAGCTTTCGGCTTTATGAGAGATGGGTAATTTGAACCTTATGCCTCCCATGGATCAGATGCAACAAAACTTTTTCTTACCCTAAATTTAGGCTAAAACAGCTCTCTCTAAGATCTCAGAGAAAAAAAAACTGACCAAAAAAAAGAAAAAAGATCTCATAGAAAATCAAAGGAGAATAATAAGAAAGAAATTACCATGCTGGTGATTTCGAAAATGGAATTATTATAGAAACAAAAAAAAGGAACCAAAAATAGACTGGATCATTTTTTAAATTTATTGAGATAGATGTAACACTCAATAAAATAAAATAGCTAAAAATGAAATTGTGCCTATTGGAAGTTATGAGACAAAGCTATAATGCTCCGATCGATTCGGAAAAGGAATGATAAAAATATTTTCTTGAAAATGATTACTTGTATCATTTGAAATAATTAACTAATGGAATTTTTTTTTGTTACCGACAATGATTATATCTATATTTTTATGGATGATAATAATATTTTTATTTATTCATTTTTATAAGCGATCATGTTTAAGGAAATGTTTTTCAAATTATTCAATTTTCACAAACCAAATGGAGCATAAGTTTTAAAAAAAAAAAAAAAGCCACCCAACGAACTTTCATGGGTTTTACTTATTTTGCCAATAATTTTATTGCTGATCATCGTCTAATTAAAATTCATCTCCATCAAAAAGGAAAAAAGAAAAAAAATGAAAAATGAACTCGATAATCAAGCATTTGTTCTGCTGCAATATAATATTTTGAGAAATAAATTTGATTGGGGTCGCCATGTTTAGGCTAAACTCCTTAATCGTTGTAAATGGGTGCGTGCATCTAGCTATATAATTTCTTACTAAAAAATGACAAGCGCATGTTAAATTAGGCGGCATGCTTTCATCATAATGACAGACTCTTGTGTGCGGGAATCATATCATAATCCCTCGACCAAAAAAGGAGATAATCAATCAATTTAGATCATCCGAACAAAAGGGAGCTCTATTAAAGTCATCAAGTTCAACGTAGGAAAGAAATTGAAAATGTGCATAGCACTCAATTTATAATTATAATAAAATAAAGTGAAGGGAATCATCGACAAAAGCCCGTCTAGCTCAGTTGGTAGAGCGCAAGGCTCTTAACCTTGTGGTCGTGGGTTCGAGCCCCACGGTGGGCGTTATTTCATACTTCCGTGTGGACCCACTTTTTTTTTTCCAAAATTTTTTTACCTCGGGGCTTTCCGAACTAAAAATTGAATATAAAAAATTAAGAATGAGCAAATCCATGTATATAAATCAAAATTCCATTTATCTCACTTTTAACTTTTGAAAATTATCTTTTACGTCAAGTATTTACATGATTCACTCATTTTAATAATCACACATTATGGGTGTATTACCTTCAGTTAAAAAAAAAAATTCTCAAATTACTTTTCTGGACTTTTGTGCATTTGATTAGCAAGTCGTGATCAATTAGTGAAAAACTATTTACGGTTAAAGAAAATGTGTGTGTTTAAAATTAGGAAAACGAATTCCCTAACCTGAAAAGAGACAAATATTTTTTGGAAAAATTATTTCTAAAAAAGTGTTTTCCTTTTTATCGCAATACATTGTGGGTCTCGCTTGTCTAATGAATGATGTGAAAATCGTTTTTCTAAAGATAATCAGTTATATATCTTGGAATAATTAATTAGCGAATGATATTTTTATTATTAAAAAAATTTATAGTAAAATATTTTTTATGAATGATAAAAATATCTTTCCGTTCATTTATCCATTATTATAAAAAATATATAATCGATTAGTTTTAGGAAAAAAGATCTACAGATTATTTATTTTTTGCAAATAACTCATTCGGCTGATTATTGTCATTCTACTTTCTAGGGGATAAAGTGAAACTTTAATATTATTTCATTCCTTTTTGAAATAGTCATCAAAGACTTTCTAAAATGTGTTTAATGATCAAGTGTGGACCCACTATTTTTTTTACCCTGGGCCTTTCCGAACTAAAAATTGAATATAAAAAATTAAGAATGAGCAAATCCATGTATATAAATCAAAATTCCATTTATCTCACTTTTAACTTTTCAAAATTATCTTTTACGTCAAGTATTTATATGATTCACTCATTTTAATAATTTTGTTTTAACTCCTTCTATTGATTATTGTCATTCTACTTTCTAGGGGATAAAGTGAAACTTTAATATTATTTCAGTCCTTTTTGAAATAGTCACCAAAGACTTTCCAAAATGTGTTTAATGATCGAGTGTGGACCCACTTTTTTTTTCTTCCAAATTTTTTTTACCTTAGGGCTTTCCAAACTAAAAATTAACTATAAAAAATTAAGAATGAGCAAATCCATGTATATAAATTAAAATTCCATTTATCTCACTTTTAACTTTTCAAAAAAAAAATTAACTTCTGATTATTGTCATTCTACTTTCTAGGGGATAAAGTGAAACTTTAATATTATTTCATTCCTTTTTGAAATAGTCATCAAAGACTTTCTAAAATGTGTTTAATGATCGAGTGTGGACCCACTTTTTTTTTCCAAATTTTTTTTACCTTGGGGCTTTTTGAACAAAAAATTGAATATAAAAAATTAAGAATGAGCAAATCCATGTATATAAATCAAAATTCCATTTATCTCACTTTTAACTTTTCAAAATTATCTTTTACGTCAAGTATTTACATGATTCACTCATTTTAATTATAACACATTATGGGTGTATTACTTTCCGTTAAAAAAATTTCTCGAATTAATTTTCTGGACTTTCGTGCATTTGATTAGCAAGCCGCTATCAATTAGTGAAAAAATATTTATGGTTAAAGAAAATATGTGTATTTAAAATTAGGAAAACGAATTTCCTAACTTGAAAAGAGGGAAATATTTTTCGGAAAAATTATTTCTCAAAAAGTATTTTCCTTTTATCGTGATACATTGTGGGTTCTCACTTCTCTAATGAATGACGTCAAAATCGTTTTCTTAAAGATAATCAGTTATATTTCTTGTTAGCAAATGATATTTTCATTATTAAAAACAAATTACAGTAAAATATTTTTATGAATGATAAAAATATATTTCCATTCATTTATCCATTATTATAAAAATATATAATTGATTATTTTTAGAAAAAAATCTACAAATTATTTATTTTCCGCAAAATAAATTCGCCACGTATCCCATTCAATTAAATAATCAACTTCAAAAATGATTTATTTATTTATTATTATTAAATAATCCTATTTCATTGAAATAGGATCGCGCTCGCGAGTATTATTACGTGTCTCGACTCCATTCCGTAATCAAGAGGAAAAAAACAAAACAAAAGGAGGATCGGCCCCCGCAGCCTGCGAGAGATTTTGGAGCGACGTCGAGCAAAAAGGAAGGAAGGAAGGAAGGAGCGTCGCCACCACCGCATCGCTCCACTCGGAAGGCCACACTCCCACCACCTCCGATCGCCGCCGTCGCCGCCGCCGATCGCGTCCGTCTCTCCGTCGTCGTCGTCGTCAGCGAGCTCGAGAAGGCAATGGCGAGCCGATACTGGGTGGTGTCGCTTCCGGTGCTGGGCTCCACGTCCGCCACTTCTCTCTGGAACCGCCTTCAGGAGCAGATCTCCAGGCACTCCTTCGACACCCCTCTCTACCGGGTATCCCATCCTCCTCCTTCTTCCTTTCCTTCGAGATCGGACTCCGAGACCGTACTTTCATTCCCCTCCCCCGGCTCCGATCTTTGTTGAAATCCGTCGAAGCTGATGATCCCTCCCGATTCTGCAGTTCAATATACCCAATCTCCGCGTGGGAACCCTAGACTCTCTCCTCGCCCTCAGCGACGATCTCCTAAAGGTGATTGATTCCTCTCTTGTCTGGTTTGGGATCGGGTTGGTGGTCTTTGAAAATCCACTGGTGGGATTTAAGGATCGTGAGGTGTTTTAGTTGGTGCTTTCGTCGGGTAGAGTGGGTTAATTTGGGTATGCGTGTTGTTGGTGGAATTGCACAGTCGAATAGCTTCGTCGAAGGCGTGTCGCACAAGATCAGGCGTCAGATCGAGGAGTTGGAGAGGGTGTCGGGTGTAGAGAGCAGTTCTCTTACAGTGGATGGCGTGCCAGTTGATTCTTACCTCACAAGGTATGTGGTTAGTCCTTAATTGTGTCGCTCTTCTGGGAAATTAGGTGCCCGTGTTTCGGTTTATGAATTCAATTTTGGGCCTTTTGTCGAAATGGAGGAACTTGTGATGGTTTAGAACTGCCTCTGTGTAATATTTTTTGGTTGTTTACCTTTTAGCATGTAGAAGTAATCTTTGTGTGAGGAACTGAGCCTTGATCTTGCATGGAAGGTTTGTCTGGGATGATGCCAAGTACCCTACGATGGCTCCTTTGAGAGAGACTATTGACACAATTCAGGGACAAGTCGCAAAGATCGAAGATGATCTGAAGGTAAAAACCTTCCTTTTGCTTTTCATGTTAAGTCTATGTACGTGTTATCTGTTGATGCCTTCCTTAGCTAAATGAGGTAGTCGGTCTGTGTGAGGGTAACTTAGTTTTGCTTGTGTTTGCTTATAGAAAGTCTTTCTTGATAGTCTAGCAGAGGGAGTAAGTATTAGGCGTGACAGTATTCATGTGATGAACTCAGCTTTGCTGGCAAAGCTTTGTTGGTTGATGATGATGATGATGATGATGTTGTTGCTGCATAAGGTCAACTTAGCAACCATAGGTGATTAGACATCAAATTTAGCACCTCTTCTGTGCAAAGCCAACACATACTATCATGACCATTGCCTGTTAGTTCATTGATTCTTTTTCAAATTTGAGACATGTTTTGATCTTGTATTTTAGGTTCGTGTTGCGGAGCATAACAATGTGCGGAGTCAGCTCAATGCTATCAACAGAAAGCAGAGTGGAAGGTAAAACTATTGTCCCAGTTCTGATTGGGCTACAGCGAGAATGTTTCCATTACTCATTGCTTGGTTACTTCTCTCTATACTTCAGCTTAGCTGTCCGTGATCTTTCAAATCTGGTCAAACCTGAGGATATTGTCATGTCAGAAAACCTGATGACTCTCCTCGCAATAGTACCTAAATACTCACAGAAGGATTGGTTGTCAAGCTATGAAACTTTGACAAGCTATGTGGTAAGTGTTTCTTTTATCTCTGCATCCTCACTCCATGTGCTATTTTCATGAGTGTTCGCACTGCCTTGTTTTTATGATGAGTTCTACCTTAATGTGTTGCCCCGATAGTATCTGCAACTTTCTGGCCTACTTTCTCCTCGCTGTGCCTTACTAATTTTCTAATCTGTCAGGTCCCCAGATCCTCGAAGAAGTTATATGAGGATAATGAATATGCTCTTTACACTGTAACGCTCTTTCGCCGAGTTGCCGATAACTTTCGGACAAGTGCTCGGGAAAAAGGTTTTCAGGTGTGCCTCCCAATTTTTGGCACTGGCTTTTGCCTATGCATGAGTGCTAAAATAGTGACAAAACTCCACAACAGCTGGCTTTAAGTTGCGTATTTCAAGAAATTTTTTTTTATATATTTTTTATAATTTCTTTCGGCTAAAGATTGTTGTCTCCTAGTCATGCTTTGTTCTTGCAAAGCATTTAGCGCATTTAACAAAGATATCCTTATTGTCTGAATGGATTGGACATCTAATTGATTGTTTATGGTTGCCATGTAGATTCGTGACTTCGAATACAATTCAGAGGCACAAGAGAGCAGGAAGCAGGAGTTGGAGAGGTTGATGCGGGATCAAGAGAATTTTAGAAGCTCTCTTTTGCAATGGTGCTATACCAGTTATGGAGAGGTAATCTTTTTTGTTATTCTTGATCTTGAAGCTGGGATGCTAATCTTGAAAGGAGATGTGTATCTGCTGTCCGTCATGCAAAGCATCAGACTGTGGTTAGCTGCCGGTGCACTGTTAAAACTGGGGAAGGCATGTAGATTGATAACTCTAATGAGATAAGTTATGAGTTCCAGATGGGGTTCCTGATGGGAATTTCCTAGAGTTATTATCATTTAGCATTTGCTCGAAAAGTGAGTGATGAGAGGTTATCAGTGTTATATGGCCTCTATAATAAGGGAAGTAGCATTGGACCTTTACCATGACAAAAATGATGAAGCATCACTTGATTCCTTCTCTTTCTTGTTTATGTTGCAGATGTTACATTATATTGCTGTCAAATTTGTCTGCTAATGGCAATAACAATCACATTGTACCATTTTGGTTGCACTATTTGGCTTTGGCATACTTGTTATTGTATGCGTTGCTTAATTGTAGGTTTTCAGTTCGTGGATGCACTTCTGTGCTGTACGTGTCTTTGCAGAGAGTATTTTGCGATACGGTTTGCCGCCATCTTTCTTGGTGAGCTTAATGCCATAATCTGTCCCTTACTGTTATTGCTTTCTTTATTTATAGTTGACTTATTTAGCGTAATTTGTTGATGCGGTTTCAGGCATGTGTTCTTGCTCCATCAACGAAAGGTGAGAAAAAAGTGCGTTCAATTCTTGAAGGCTTGTGCGACAATACACACAGGCAAGTCAAACATCAAAAGCTTTACATAATTTCAAACACATGATTAAATTTGTGATTGCATTGTGTTTCCTTTGAGTACTTTGGCTGATAAAATCTAGTGCCTAGCCTTTGCAATGATCAAAAGCATAGACTATATTCATGGCTAAAAAAGAAAACTGTACACTATAGCATCCTTAATGATGGATTTCACATGACTGTTCTGTAAATTTTAGGCTAAGTGATTGTGGTGCTATTTCACAATTGACTTCTGGCAAGACCTAAACTAGTTTCCCTTTATTGACCTTTTGTGGGAGTCGCCATTAAAACTACTTCCAAGAGCAATTCTGTGGAATTTTTGATCTTGTTAATCAATATGAGGACCTTGGTGGCGGACATGATGGCACCCCACTCCTGCCAGAATTTGTTTATTGTGGGTGAACTTTTAATGTTCTTCCCCCAAACTATAATTTCTAGGTCTTCTCTTGTCATAGTTGGTGTTGCTTGTCAATTTCTGTTACTTCTGTTGGTGTGCTTCGTTATCTCTCTCTGCCCTGAATTTCTGACCTTGAGTTTGATTCAACTCTAGACCAACCACAAGCAAAAGGCCTTTTGCGACAAAGAAAGCAGGCTATTTCAGTAACTTCTAAAAGAAATCTTTTTGTTTAACCTCTCATTTGATGATGTGCATAGCTTTGTTGATTTGAAGATTCCGAACTATAAAGAAGATGATGTAACTGAGAGACTGATATCTCTCTCACACATGGGTTCGCACAGTCACTGGCTGATGTTTGGTTTCAACATCTAATTAGTTGCACATTATCCATTATTTTCCGCTAACATGGTTGAATATTAGATCATTAACTGCTAATCATGCAGCTTTTCCTGAATAAATAATTGTTGACTAATTTATCCCATCCGTCTTATTACAGTGCATACTGGAAATCTGAAGAGGATGCGGGAGGGATGGCTGGGCTGGGAGGTGAAGCAGATACTCATCCATACGTTTCCTTCACAATCAACCTTGCTTGATGACTGTTTGAAGATGTCCAAGTACTGGGAATTCATCCGTTTAAGTAATAACAGAGGACAAGTATCGGCTGAGATATTGTATTATAGCGTCAATAAACTTATTCTTTGGTTATTATTTCTCTGTAATTTTAGCTTTCTGGAGTTCAAGTGGTTTTTTTTTTCCTTATATTTATTGAATATGGTTGATGGTTTTTGTGGGTATTATGTGGCTATTTATATTGTGGTACTACGATCTATTTGAAGTGCTTTTTCCATTTAATAATTATGGATAAGATCTTTAGTTCTTCTGATTTTGGGGATGGTGAATTTGAGATTTTTTTTTTGGTCGGAGAACTTGAGATTGGTTTATGCGCAATTTGTCTTCTGAAGAGGGTATTTAGCAATTTATATTTTACTCCTAGCACAAGAAAAAAATCGCCAAACCTCGATCCGGCTCAATAGTAAAACCATGAAGAAAAGAAAAGGACAGAACGACAGATTTATTCCAAAGCAAAACAAAAGCAGAAGGTTCGATGTCTTCGGCATTGATTCCAAGCACAACAATCTGCTGTGGGAGGAATGTTAAGAGAAATAATCTCGTAGTGCACTAGAAGATCTTAGTCATCTCTCTCCACCACTTTTAAGTAATTTTGTTCATATTTGCCTTGGAGCTTATCGTTTCTTCTTTAATTCTTGCTTTTGCTGCTGGTGAAAGGCACTAATATAACTGAGACTATTAATGAATGCACACAAGCCGAAATTAGAAACTAGTTCCTTCCGTTGGTAGTGAAACTTCTACCATAAGTAGGATTAGGTGTCTGCTATTAATTTCGCGGATCCACTTCTTTTAAATGGTCCTCATATATTCCATCGGACCGATTCATGAAATCATCACTGGCGACACGCTACGAAACACTGATACTCAACCTATGTACCGGAATCCAAGGTTTCTTGATAACAAATTCATCATTGAATGAGGCGGATCCAAGGTTTCTTGCCAACAAATTCGTCACTGAATGAGGCACGTTGCAGTATCTACCAATTTCGCAAAGTCTCCAGGGCGGAACCTGGAGGTACTAAAAAGAAAAAAGGCATCTGGGAATGTGGGAGTCGCTTTTAAAACTACTTGCAAGAGCGATTTTCTGCAGAAATTTGATCTTATTAATCAATTTGCGGACCTTGGTGGTGGACCAGAATTTGTTGATTGTAGGTGGACTTTTTAACTTCCTTCCCCTAAAGTCAAATTCTTCTCTTGCCATAAAAGGGGTTGCTCGTCAATTTTCTTTTACTTCTGTTTGGTGTCGCTTTGCTCTCTCTCCATGCCCTAAATCTCTGACCTTGAGTTTGATTTATATCTAGAACAACCACAAGCGAAAGGCCAAAAAGAAGGCAGGCTATTTCAGTAACTTATAGGAGAAACCTTTTTGTTTAACCTTTCATTTGATGATGCACAGAGATTTGTTGATCTGAAGATTCCGAAGATGTAATTCTCTCACGCCCGCACACGCACACGCACACGCACATGCACGCCCACACGGGTGCGCGCGCAGTGTTGATGTTTGGTTTCGACATCTAATTTGTTGCACGTTACCATTTTTTCTAGCATAATATGGTTCATATTAAGATTATTAACTGCTAATCATGCAGCTTTTCTCGAATAAATAATTGTTGACTCATTGATCCCATCCATTACAGTGCATACTGGAAATCTGAAGAAGATGCGGGAGGGATGGCCGGGTTGGGGGGTGATGCAGATACTCATCCATACCTTGCTTGATGACTGTTTGAAGACGGTCCAAGTCCCCGGGAATTCATCTATTTAAGTAATAACAGAGTACAGGTATTAAGGTATTAGCTGAGATATTGTATTATAGCCATAATAAACCTATTCTTAGGTTATTTCTCTGTAATTTTAGCAGTTCAAGTGTTTTTATTTTTTATTGAATATGAGTGATGATTTTTGTGGGTATCCGTCGCTACTTATACTGTGGTGCTAAAACCTATTTGACGAGCACATTCCATTTAATAATTATGGATAAGATCTTTAGTTGTGCTTAGTTGTGCTGGTGAATGAGCCTTCTGAGTTTTGGGATGGTGAACTTGAGATAGGTTCACGGGCAATTTGCCTGTTGAGGAGGGAATTTAGCAATCTATATTTTAGACCCAGCACAAGAAAAAACCGCCAAATGTTGAGTCCAATTCATAGGTTAAAACCATGAAATTGGCTCCAATACCACTTGTGACAGGCCGATTGATTTAACATTCTCTGACTGACTCTAATACCACTTGTCAAGAGTTCCCTAACTTGTGCGCCTTAGGATTTACTCACAAGGATATCTTTAGAGAAAGAAACTTTAAAAGAGTCTTAGAGAGAAGCTTTGAACTTGTTTATAATTGTGAATGAGATGATATAATGAAGGAGGGTAAAAACCCCTATATATACAAATACAAAGCAAATTGTCTCTGTAGATTTCTCTTATCTAATGGTGAAGACCACGTCTCCCCAACTATCATCTACTCACATTTATTACATATACGTACATTTACTGTATCGCGCGCCCCAGGAGTATTCTAAAACACTCAAGAAAACCCTAGGACTTTGGAAGAATGGTTGAGAGTCATTTGCTGCAAGGATCAGTCATGGCTGCTGTACAAAACCCTCTTGGATCGTCCAATTATTTTGGCCGTGACATTTTATTCCAAGCGAAACAAAAGTAAAGGGTTCTATGTCTTCGGCATTAATACCAAGCACAACAATCTACTGTGGGAGGAAAGTCAGAGGAACAATCTCGTAGTGCACTTGAAGATGTTAGTCATCTCTCTCCACCGCTTTCCAGTAATTTTGTTAGGCCACCGACCTCTGCGTATTTTGAGCTCTTGTTATTGCTAGTTGTGAAAGGCACTTTCTAACTGGAATACTCTTTGGATTGTACACTTGTTGATATTAGAACCATCTCCTTCCGTTGGCAGTAAAACTTCTACCATGAGTAGGATTAGGTGTCGCTTTTAAGTTGGCCGATCCACTTCTTTTAACGCCAAATTTTGCTGGTCCTCGTTCGAGGAAGCTTATTGCATATTCCACTAGATCAATTCCCGAAATCATCAATGGCGACACTCCATGAAACAATGAAATACTCAAAGCTATAAACCGGAATGCAAGGTTCGTTGACAACAAATTTTGATGAGCTTCTGGGGCAGAACCTGGAGATACGATCAAAGAGCATGTATACAAATATAGCCAAAAAGAATAAAAGGCATCGCCGAATCATACAGTCCTCGCCACACCGCACCTGGACAGTACCGACATCTTCAAGCAATAGGTCATATACAACAACAGTCGAGACTTCCATTTTTGTCATTTTTTATAGCTCAGCAGGGTTTAGGGAGTGAAGGACAGCTAGTGACATTGAAACAAAAATAACAGCTCGGTTTCAGATGAGTAAGGCAAAGAGATAGCAAGAAAGAACAATGACAGAGGATGGTTAAAATACGATGGAAAGATCTCAAGTCTCCAAAAGTATACCTCCTGCTATGGCCCCCAAACTGTCTGTTTATTTAGTTTTTATGCCTCTTGTCACCCTTAATGGGGGGATTCAAAACCTTAGTTTTGACCGAACTTCAAAACATGCGACCTAGCTACAAAAAGATTTAATAGATCCGAAGGACAGAACCTAGCCATCCTCCCCAAAACAAAAATCAGTTGAGTAAAAATTGAACACAAGTTCCAAATATGAAAGAATAGTCAAATCACTTTGAGAGCCATTGAACCAGCTCCAGCAAATCTACTATTATTACTTCCCATTGCAGATGAGTCTTGACGTCTGAGACAAAAGCTGATCCCGTAGGTCACTAAGACATTCTAAACCTTCACAAGCTCAGTAGCAGGGGCAGGAGCTGGTGTGACACCACCCGTCGTTGGCCTAGAATTTGTAATAAGTTGCCATTAGTATTCAAAAATCTATAGAGAAACTAAGTTTAAGAGATTATATTTCTGAAGAGAACTTACAGTCCAACAAAAACTTTGAATGCATCGTAGATACCCCATTGGGCTCCAGTAAGAGTACCGATCATGACTATACGGAGAGGAAGACCACGGGTGAAGAGACCCCACAGACCTAGTTTCTTCACAGCCTGCACAATGAGAAACAAACAGTAGTGAGTACAGCAGATATCAGAACCAAGCCAAGAGATGAACGACAGGGGAATACAGCAAGTGGAGCACTCACATCACCAACGGTTGCTCCCTTAGCGTTGTTGAGGAAGGAGACGAGATTGTCAGCAGGATGAGACACAATAGCACAGAAAACACCTGCCACATAACCACCAGCGAAACTGACACCAAGCTGCAAACCTTTACTGCACTGATCTTTTGGTTGGGGAATGGCATATTTGTAGATCATCTCAACGATGGTCTCAAAAGATGCAAACTTCATCATAGTATCTGCAAGAAAATAAATGTTAGTTAATTAAGCTCCTGCAGATTGTGCTGTTGAAATTTCAAAATTAAAGAGAAGCCAGCCTATGCAGATTGTGCTGTTGAAATTTCAAAATTAAAGAGAAGCCAGCCTATGCAATTGCTGGTAAATATCAGGCACAACCACACAGAAAGTCCCAAGCCCAACTATCTTAGGGCCTCTACGTTTGGATCTGAATAAAAGCAAAAGGCCTACTAAAATCTCAAACAGTATTCAAATTTCAGAAAATTATGAAAAAATTGTATGAGAACCAAAGTGTCAACATTGGAGTATTGTGAAAGTTCCAAGAGTTTTGGACTAAAAAAAAGTCAAAGTGCAAGAGTCAACAAATTGGAAGGGTCATGATCGCAGACAGCCCTTAAATGCTTTGCCAGCTTAAGCAATTTGCCAGGGACATGATTGCAGACATTACTTATTCATAAGGTACAAGTGATCTCGACAAGGTCTCAAGCATCATAAAGTAAGTTCCTTATTGCATGCAAAAGTCAACAAATTGGAAGACCAATCGCCATAAGAAGTAAAACATGAGTAAGTATCAACCAACATCCCCAAATGTGATGAGCTTTATACAATATCAGTAATAATCTCATGCAAAGCAGAAAAATGGAGAAGTAAATAAACCATAACAGTGGCCACTACAAGAAATGTATATATTGATAGGAAACTGCGCAACCATGGGGCCGCTGTCCTGGTTTATTTACTTCTCCAGTAATAGGGAGTAACATGTTATCCATCAATTGCTAGTAGTTGACGGATAACATGTTGAGGTAAAACAAGCAAACAAACCAGCTCTCTCTGAAATCAAGCATGCGGAGAATAATATTGTGAATATACTACGGTAAAACTACATATTTTAAGTAAAACAGAGGTAATTTGCCAAACTTACATGGTATTTGACGACCCCAGAGAGGAACGATACCCTTGTATAACCTGCATTCATAGGCAGGAGAAAGTTACAACACAAACAAGACTGACTTGGCTGAAACAACAAAATGTCGCATGTGTTAGACATGTACCCAGCAGCGCCTTCAGATTTTATAAACTTGGGCAATCCATCTGACAGACCTCTGGCAAATCCAGGCTGAGTTTGCACTCTGACCTTCACTGCTTCGAAGGGGCAAAGAGCAACATCGGCTATGACCTCAGCAGATGCAGAGCCAGCTAGGTAGATCAATGTCTTGTACTTGGTTGCAAACTCAGGTCCAGCAATGTCGGAGTAATATTTCTTGAAGAACTCGTAGAAGCCAAACTTGCAGGCACCTTGGGCACTGTAACCAAGCAGAGTGGGTACCCAGCCCCTGAAGAAACCCCTGGCGCCCTGCTCCTTCAGTAGAACTCCAAAACCAGATGAAATGCTCTTGTACTTTGCAGGGTCGATCTGAAATATCACAAGACACAATTCATAAGATGTTAATTACTGCATTTCAACACCAAAATGAAGATCCACTTCATAATAATTAAACCATCACGTAGAGTAACATGCCAAATTTCCATATTCCTCACAAGACACTGTCAATTCAAACCATAAATCTACAAAAGAGCAGTCAATACTTGGCCAAATTCTCAAAAGCACAAGAAGGAAACAAGATCGGATCGCATCACATTCATAGATACTCTTTACACAGCGAGATCTAATATGCGCAGGCCCGAGTGATGAACGAATGCGCTCAGTCTACCAACATATAGGAGTTAAGCAAAATCCGAGCTCTCTATACATATATGACCACCTTTTCAATGCGAACACACCAGAAAAAATAGCGGCGAATAGCATAAGGCGCGGTCAACCCCGCCACAAATAATCAAGATATCTCACAGAAGCACACCAGTCGCAATCCTTCCGATGTCTCACGCGATCAGAATCAGAGGATATAATCGAACTAACGAAAGATCAGGCATAAGGCTATCGATACACGCAAACACGCAGACATCTGCAGAACCCGAAAGCAAAGGATCCAGTCTCCCAGACAAATCAGATCACAACACGCACGCACACACAAGAAATGAAAGGAGAGAAAAATCGAGGAACACGGCGAGATCTCCCCGAGGAAGTCGGAGTTGCGGACCTGCATATTACACTTGACGAGGTCGAGGGGGTGACGGCCATGTGGGTGAGGCCGCAGCTGAGGATGCCTCCGAAGGTGCAGGCGGCGTAGAACTCCGGGGAGTACATCCCGATCTTCTTGGACGGCTCTGTGGGCGCCGGGATCAGGAAGCCGCTCCGATCCGCCGCCGCGGCGGGGGAGGAGGAGGCGGCGGAGGAGACGGGGGAGGAGCGAGGGCCGGCGCCGTTGCCGAGCATCTTCTCCAGGTAGAGGGACTTGGAGGAGGAGGAGGAGGCGTAGAGGAAGCTGGGGATCAGCGACTGCCGCGAGCTCGAGCCGTCCGCCAACGCCATGGATGAGATCTGAAAACGATTCCTGCGCGAGCTAGAGAGAGAAAAAGCTAGAGAGAGAAAGCTTGAGAGGAGAGAGATTGAGGGAAATGAAGGAGGGCTTCGTTTCCAACAATCTCTCGCGGGGAGGCTCCTTTGTGTAAGAGAGGGACAGGCCGAGGGGTGGCGATTTTATTGGGCGAAACCCTCGCGTGGTGCGTACGAGGCTTTGGGCATCGGCCCTCCGTTCTCGCGTTAATTGCGATTTTGCCACTCTTCCCCCAGCGGACGGCCTCCCGTTGGTCAACGGGAGCTGGCTGCTACCGGGAAAACAAAAAAAATTGTTGGAAATGGAGAGAATATTTGCGGACCACGGGTCCCGGATTTCGAACCGAACCGGACCCAACTAGTTGGTTCTCATGGTTCTGGACGGATTTATCAAGATTTCTTAGTCTTTTTTTTTTTTTTTTTTTTTGTATAAAGTAAATTCTAATAAATTATTTTTTTCTTTAATATTGGGGAACTCCTACCTGTAAGGAATAGATTAAAGATAAAAAACGAAGAAGCAAATCTTTCGTTCCAAAATTAGGTGGCTCGATTTTCAAATTCACAAACTAGAAATCGACCTTATTTAGTTCAGTTCTAGATTTCAGAATGAGAACTGGCCTCTATTGCGGATTAACTAAGGGCCTGTATGGTAACGCTCTTGGGAACAACTGATTCTATTCTTTTGTTTCCGGGAGTGGATTTGGAACAAAAATGCGTTTGGTAAAATTTTTGTTCTTAGGAATAAATTTATTCTAGGGAATAGATTTGGAGTAGAATCAAAAAAAAAAAAAAAATTCGCTTCGCTTCCAGAACAATTCGAGAATCAATTTTTTTCTTTTTCTCTCTTCTCTTTTTTTTTCCCTTCCCTTTCTTCTTCTTCTTCCTCTTCCTCCTCCCACCCCATCGCTGCCCCTAAATCGCCGCTAGCAAGCGATCGGGCGAGGTCCGATGAGCTCGCTAACACCTCGCCCAGCCACCACTGATGAGGCTCGAGCTCACCCAAGCGGCGTGAGGTCGAGCCTCGCACCGGCCCGAAGAAGGCTCCGGCGAGCCTCAACTCGCGAGCCTCGCGAGCCTCGCCACCACCCAAGGCTCGGCCTCGCAGATCTCGGCTCGGCCGAGCCTCGCTTGGCCACCAGCAAGGCTTGGTCTCGCAGATCTGGGCGAGGCCGAGCCTCGTTGGGCTAGGCGAGCTCGAGCCTCGCCCGGCCATTGGCAAGGCTCCGACGAGCTCAAGCCTCGCCGATGGCCGAGCAAGGCTCCGGCGAGCTCACCGGACCTCACCTAGCCACTCGCCGGCCACCATCGATGGCGGCAGCCAAGAGGAAGAATGGGAGAAAAAAGAAAATTATACAAAAAGTACTAAAAATTAAAAGAATCAAAAGATAAAATTTTTTTACCAAATGCATTTCTGTTCTCGGAGTAAAAATTTTAGACAGTTACCAAACGCCTTCAAATGCTCATAAATTATTCCCGTGAACAGAATAAAAAAGAATCACTTTTGAACAGAACTTATTCCTGGAAACAAAAGCGTTACTATGCAGGCCCTAATTCTCAAGCGGTTTGAATACTTGCATATGGTTTGCATGGCCGGCATGGTATTCTCCATTAAGCTCATATGATCAATAGATTTTAAATTTAAGCTCTAAAATCTCTCACTTCTTTTCCACATGTCAATTCAACATATTTTAAGACTTTGATCGTGTGCTTTTTTTTTAAGTTCAGGAATCAATTGCACATTTACGATGTGTACTAGATTATTTGGTACATACTACCTAATTAATATCTTTTTGGTAACGTGGTCATGATGAAAAGGGTGCCATTTCAAGCCAATTCGCGTGTTACCTAATTGCTTACTATAATGGGCATCTCCGCCTGGGGGTAAAACCGTGATTAAAGCGGGGGAAAAGGGTAGTTAACTATGTTATATAAAAATTATTAAAGGAAAGAGGAAACTATGGAGAAGAGTCCTATGGCATATTCCTCCTTATGTTTTTGGAAAAATCGATCCATACTGCCGACAGTTTCAAAACTTTGAACAAAGCATGGAGTTTAGGCTATGATCATTGGTATGGACGCGATTACTATGACGACCTAATTTATGTCGAATTCGAATTCGAATCAAACACTAGCTATTCTTTAATGACTGACCTTTTTTTTATGAAACTCGACAAGTTGATTTTCTCCATTTCGTTTCATCATAAGACACGAACAAGCAAGTCAAGCTCGATTAATTGAGCAAGCCATCGGTTTGGCCGGTGAAATCGAAATGTTATTCTAATTTTCTATTAAAATAAAAAGTCTTCTCTTCTTTTTTTAAAATAATTATGGAATATTTCTCGTTGAGATCTTTGTCATGGTACTCGAGCTTCGTCGAGCGATTTCTTTGGAATAAATTAATGGAATGATTTGATTGTAGCAATTCGATAAAGTTTTATGATTTAATTGTATTTTTTTTTCTAAAAAAAATTTAGGAATTAATTACACTTTCCAATCAATTTTAGAAGTTATGACTTTCTTACCTAATCGAGATTCTTGTAATGAGGTATGAAAACAGCTTTGAATGGTTCAATCATATTAATACCTAATTGCTTACGATAAACGTGCCATCTCCCACGAGGGGCAAAACCGTAATTTGCGCGGGAATAAACGTCTAACTATAGTGCCTTTAAAATATTAAAAGAAAGACAACTCCTTGGAGAAGAGCCCTAAGGCATATTCCCTCCCTATTTTTGGGAAAAATCAATCAATCCCCACCGTCCATTTCCAACTTTCGACCGAAATCATGGGAGCTTAAGGCTCGATCCAACGGTGTTCCGGGCGTGACCCTCGAATTCGAATCGAACGCCGGATCGCTTTAGCTACTCTTTAGTGATCGACTCTTTTTTTTATTTATTATGAAACTCGACACTCTCGGTTTTTCCCATTCCCTTTCATCAAAAGACACGAACAAGCAAACCGAGCTCGATTAATTAAGCAGGCAATTTGTTCGGCTCGTGAAATTTTCGAATTTTTTATAAAATAATTATGGAATAATTTCCTCGACTTTGACTTTATTTTTAAATATATATTGAGTTCTTCTGCATAGGATATGATGGTATAAAGATGGTTCCAAATACTAAAAAGTAGAATAAAATTAAAAAAGAACTTAAATAAAACGAAAATAAATTTGGGATGGATTCTAATCACGGCACGTAATCGTGTCTCCGAAGCTTTGGAAAAAGCTTTCGTGAGGATCGCATCTTATTCTTTGGTAATTCCTTTTTTTTGTCTTTATGGGGTAACTTTTTCGTCCGGCTTCCTTGGAATAAAATGAATATGCTTCAAGAACTTCCGTATTTTCGTTAATGTCGAATTTTCAAATTCAACTTTAGTATTATACTTCTGCCCATGAAGCTTGACTTTGACCAAGGTGTCAAATCGTCAATAATTATTGTTTTCGCAATTTTTTTTCTCACTTGAAATACTAATTTCAGGTGTTTTGTTACATGAGACGATTTGATTTGATTTTCAATTTGAAATTTTCATTTTCGATCAACGTTTCTATTTTCATGGATATATGATTATGAAGCATGGCATGAACACTTGAGCTTGAGTGTGGGATGGCGGGCGTCATCGGAATGGGATTGGCAACGGGCGATAGAGAGGGAGGGGAAGAGATGACCGGAGCGACAGCCGGGATGGAGGTGGCGGTAGAGGTGATCATCGGATGAGCTGAAAAGTCGAATAATGCATTGCCGGATGAACAATCGAATGGTATAGAATTTATGTTTGAATGGACATGTCCGATTGGGTTTTATCATACAAGGAAATTGCTCAAGCCCTGCTCATTTTCCTTTCGAGCAAGAAAGGCCCGTTAATCGCCTCTACAAGGCGGTCCGATACCATGTGAGAAATTCATGATCGGTAGGATTAGGACAGTTCTTGAAATCATGTGAAATACTTGAATTTATTATACAACCATCTACCCACGAAGGTCAATTTTCAAGAATGAAGGGCAATTGGTGAAATCTAATGAAATTGTCTGACACTTCGTCTTGTGAATTTGTATAAGCAATACTGTCCTTACACCTTTTAATTTATTCAACGTGGTTCTTAAACTTTGGTTAACGTGCAATATTATCCCTAAATTTTTAATTTCTTCAATGTAATTATTGAATTTTGGTTCAATGTTTAAGACGGTCTCTTACATTTTAAATATTTTCATGTCACGCCTTTGAGATCGACATGCCATGCCACGCCACGCCTTCTCTTCTCCTTCTTCCTTGTCTTCATGTTCATCTTCTTCGATGGAGACTTGGAATGAAGAGGAAACCAGAACACACGGCGGCTCTCCCTCCCTCCCTCCCTCCTCCCTCGATCCATTCACTGTAAATCTATTGCTTTCGCGGCGGCAATGGAATGGCTGCGGCGATATCCGGGCGAGTCTGAGCTTGCCAAGCTATACACCTCTCGTGAGTAGCCCAAGGCAATCTGGGTTTTCAACTCGCTTGGCTTTGTCACGAGCAATCCAAGACGTTTGGCGAACAACTCGTTCGAAGATGAAGCGGTGGATGAACGAGAAGTACCGAGGCCATACTTCTCTTGTTCGATCAGGTAGGTATTCGATTCTGGAAATCAGATTCATAGGCTATTAGAGGACTTTGAACAAGAGAGCAAAATCGTTGTCTTCCACTTCTTCTTCTATCTATTGTCTCTGTTGGAAGGCACCACAGAAGTCCGATACCTACACTTGAGAAGATTGCCAAGAGGGAACCCAAGTCTAAGCCTGTCATTACATAAAGTTGGACTCACATTCACTCAAAAGTTTAAGTCGATAAGTTATGTGCCAATTAGTATAATATATATTAATTACTTTACATCATAACAACTCTGAGATTCCTCTAACGCAACTCATATATGCATTCTAAAAATTTTCCGTACATCCTGATAATTTCCCCCTTCGCCAAAGCCTAAGTTTGAGTCTGTTGATTGTATTGGGTGATTTTGGATCTTTCTCACCCTAAAAGCTACCTCAAATGTGAGACTTTCCCACATACTTATAAACCAACCACTAGCCCTTTCACAATTGGCATGGGATATCCTCAATGGCCCCAAACAATTCAGAGGTGATTTTGCCCAAAATTAAGGGAATTAGGGTTTCGATGATTTGGGAACGGGGCTTCAGCATTAAAAAAGGGAACTTTTAAGAAGAAAACAGGAGCATCAGAGGCCGAGTGCTTCTCTCTAAAACTATGAGAAAGCATGGTACCCCGCAGAGAAACGAACGCACATCAGCAAACATTTGAGCTTCCATGGCTACACTGGTGCTCTAATTCTTCCATGGCTGCTCCGTTAAGCTTACGTTTTCTTTTTTTCCTTTTTCTATCGAGAGCCAAAACGACGACATTTTTTGTGGTTTTGCTGATTGGATTTTCCTGGCGAGCCACATTGGCCAATTTATAATAAATTAATATCATGTTAGATTTTCTAACCACACAAATCTCCAATGACACTTAGGTTATCGATTTTTCATTAACATATCATTCAAATGATTGAAAAAAAAAAGTTAGAGCACTCAAGTGAAGGCCATATGAAAATTATGATAATTGTGCTGTTCTTACTATCAAAGTTTAGATAAATTTAGAAATCATACTGCACATTGGATTAAAATATAGAATTCATAGGTGCTATTATTTCTAATAGATAGTAGAGATAGAGATTGTTGTGAGGTTTTAACAAATCTAACATACATCATGAAATACGAAAAGAAAATACATAACCTGAGTGGTAAAATTCTGTAAAATTGTGAATGGATAAAAAGGAAAGATATATATCGAGTTAATTAATTCGGCATTGAATATAGATTATTCTATGATTCGGTATTTTCGGAATTCGTCCATATAAGCACTTTGTTTTTCAAGTTTTGAATAGATATGAATGGATAATGTATCAATAATTCACTAGAGTGATGAATACGTTTGCTCGGAAATACCTGGAGTGCATGGCAACGTAAAACCCATGTCACCATCTAGCTATGAGGAAAATCTAATTTGGGAAAGATTTTTAAACGGAGATTACGAGCGATTGAAACTTCCATGGAAGGAAATGAGCAATTAATCAGGCTGCAATTGAATGGGGTGCACTTTGAAATATGGGAATGCCTTGTATGGTGAGGAGACGTTAAGGAGGGGTTCTTGAGAGAAATTCTTGACGTGCCTCTTCGGTTTTTGTCCTGCTGAGATCTCAGCAGATCCTGCAAGCCTTTCTTCTTGGATCTTTGGCTCACGGTTCTCAACTTTTGTTCTCCTGAGTGATCCTCAAACGATGGCAAATGAGAAGTTCTGCTGTACATGGGTTGCACTTGCAGATCCCACCTCCAAGACCCACCAGTCCCAGTGGCTCCATGAAACTCTCTCCTGTCAGATCTCTCTCTCTCTCTCTCTCTCTCTAGGCGCGCATGTTTTGTGTCGCCGGTGTGTCGCATTCTTGGCTTGTTGATATCTGATGTGTTACATAAGTCTATAGGTTACATTATTTGATTGATGAGTGTGGAAAAGACCGAGACCTGGAATCGAACACATGAACTGCTGCGATCTTGATAAAGACAGGACATTAGATTACCATGCCGTCGCACTAAGGATGTAAAAGTATAACTTGTTAGATTTGGGTTTATGCTGATATGACGTGATTGATTTGTATTGGCTGACTTCATTTCCCTTCTCAGTTTATTTGCAATTGATCAGAAAGGAATAATCCACAAGTGCTGGCTCGTTCTTTTTAACATTTCACATTTATTCTTGATTCGGACAAAATTCTCTTTGATCTCTTTCGACTATCGATTTCAAGCTAGTATTACCGGCAAGCACGAACACTTCAGGAGATTATGTGGTCTCCTTTTTCTCATAAGGACTTGTCATGATCTCTGGAAAAGTGTAAATGAATCATAGTTCACTAAGGGTACCGTTTACAGGTGTACCTCAATCTACTGTTCTGTTTACCCTGCAGCTATGAATTTCTTAGTGAAGGTTCAATATTATATACTAAATCTGGATAACGATGTAGAAGATGGCAACAAGCAATATTCCTACTTTGAATTTTTCAACACAAACCTGCACAAGGAAAAAAAGGGAAAAACTTGGTACTAGAATTGTTCCTCTGAACTCAATCATTCCATTTTTCATTGCAGATGTAGACAAAAAAGTGGGTGACATTAGAGCACTTGTGGAACAAGATGGTGATAGATCACAAATTGTTCAAATCCTTGAAGAACTGAAGAAGTCTTACTGTGCTCTAGCAGAGGGGCATGATCAGTTGAAGTCCAAGTTCAGTCACCTCCAGAATGCAAGAACTTCAGCATCCCCCTTCGACCGGAAGGTTTTCCTCGAAGGCGTCACCAATGAGGATGCATCGGGAGTCTCTGAGAGCCCCAAAATGGACAGTCTGGATTCCCCACCAGAGTCTGCCGTCATAGATCCCGAAGTGGAGTTCGACAACTTCCGCTTTGAGATCCTGGACAATTTGGCCGATGAGATAGTCCTGGATGAACCTACTGGTGCCAATCTGAATCTGACAAAACCGATTGATGGAGAAATTCGTGAAAAATATACGGACACGCCCACCAAAGAAGAAATCACTCCTGCGATCCACGGTTCTGAGACTGATCAGGAGGTAATTGTTGATCACTGGACTGCACATCTAAGGTGGGAGATGAAGTGGAATGACCTGAAGCTCCAGGTCACTAAGCTGATGGAGGAGAACCTGCAGAGGCAAGCAGAGCTGGTGAAAAGAAATGAAGAGAAGAGGGTAATCATTAGGGGCCTCAGGTCGGATCTGAACGGCTTGAAGGCCGAGAATAAGGCGCTGCAGGACTCCCTCATCTGCTCTAAGGCCGTTAAGAAGGGCTACCAGTTTCAGATGACGAGTTTGAAAAGCCTAGTCATGAGTAGAATTTTCAGGAGGAGTTCTCAGTGATGGTGTTGGGGAGATCACAAGCCACTGCATTGCCACACTCAAACCGAAACGAATCACTTCAGCTAATAAAGTCGATTCTCTGTTCATGCCACAAGCAGCATGCGGACTCACCTTAAAATCGCAAACAAACATATAGTGAACCCGAGCTGCTTTTCTTGTTCATATGTAGGTTGCAGAAACACTTGCGAAACCAGAGATTCTGTAGGAATCTTCTGCTTCAAATTTCCCATCGACTCAAACGTCTAGTATTAACTGTCTGTCAATTCCTAGTTTACCTTCAGTCAGATCATACATAAGAAATTGAATACCATGTCAGACATGTCAATCAGGACAACATAATTCTTTCAAACCCCACAGTCAATTTTAGATCAACAATTCCAGACATTGGATTATCCATGTGTCACTCTTTGACAAGAACCTGTATCAGTGCTACAAAGAATCACAAATACAAAAAGGTCAAACTCCGGCAACTGTTCTGTTTTCTTTTTCTGCTCGGAGTTCATGAACGTGGAGGAATAAATATATGATAGTTTACAACATCATTGCCAGTGTTTGCAGAGGAAAAAAGAATCACTCAAAAATACAAATCCAAAACATAAACCAGAACGTCGTGGGATTTAATTCAATAATCATTCCTCAATCTTCTTGATACCAAACTTTGTGTCCATTGAGTTCTCCATCAAAAGGAGCCTCAGGTGCGAGGTACAAACCAGAACGTTGTGGGGTTTAACTCGATAATCAATCCTCAATGTTTGTGATACCAAGCTGAGTGTCTGTTGGAGTTCTCTGTTTAAAGGAGCCTCAGATGTGAGGTATCATTTAATCTTTTTATCTGCCACCCCGTTTTCCAGGAATGTTGTAAGACTGTCACTGAGGAATCTTCCACGCAGATCTTATGAGACATTAGTGGACTGCAACCCATAATCCCCGTGATTAGACACTTTATTGCAGTTGGATGCGTAAATATACCAACACAAGAGGAAATACTGGAAAGAGAGCTCCTTTCACTTAGATCATGCAGTGTGTTCTGGGGATGCCCTTCCCGAGGAGAATTTTCATCTTCGGGATCATGATCTCCAGTAGTAGTTACATACTGAAGCCTGCTCTTACCAGATTTTTTCTTCACCAATCCCTGCCTGTGCCTGTGAAGCATATCAGAGCGGGGTGATGGAAGAGAAGGCCCATCTCGGTCGCTGATAAAATTGGATGAAGCATATGCATTCTGGTGGGAGTATCGATTGTTCTCATTTGCACTGTGGAGAGAGAAATCTAAGCGCAACTTCTCAGGCAGACCGAGTACAGTTCCATTTAAGAAGTGAACCATTCGGAACTCCACCTCCCTAAGCGACTCTCCACCAGGCACAGAAAAATCAGGCTGAAGTCTCTCCATAACACCCAAAATTTCAGGCGTATATACTTCTGACACAGGACATCCCTCCCATTGACCTTGGCTCATCTCTGTAAGCGCATCTGACAACTGGATCTGTTCCGAGGAAAAATTCATTTCCTAGACAGAATCATTAACAAAACGAGTGGTCAGTTCAAATTATATAGCGTCAGAGACAGGAGTGAAGCATTCTTATACCACATAACATTCTCTCAACTAAGTAATATGGCATTAGCTCTGGGTATGGGATGTCTACAAGGTGTTTGTCAGCGTAACCAAAGAAGATCGCAAACTGCATTGGCATCAGTGAAGACCCTTTCTTTGTAATGTGGGATTGGTGATACTCACCAGATGACTAGCCACCACAAAATTTTCTCACAAGCTAAGCTTCTTAGATATAATTTGGTGGTGTCTACATATCTTGACATGGTTAGCTTAATTACTCATGGACTTAATGAAGAAAATGTTATCTATGACTCTCAACCCCTGTCATGCTTCTCATCCACTTCTTATGTCTATTCAGCAATTTCTTGGACCTATGAACTTGACCCAACTGCTTACATTCACTTTCCTTCAGACCCAATATCCCCCACAAATCAATCAGTTCCACAGTTGCAAATCATGGCTCCACTCAAGATCTGAACAATCCCATTTAAAGATCTCAAGATATATTGATAAGGCCTCCATATATCAGCAGCCCTGCATGGGCATTCAAAAATAATGTTTCTGCAACTTGAACGTATGATCCTAGGACCTAGGTCTTGATAGGCTATTTGCAGTTCTACTAAAACTCACTGGCACTAACTAATTAAAGCGACTGTATATTCTGATAGGTCAATGAAGACAATGGTCCCTTGCTATAATTATTTATTCATACAGCTGTTATCCTAAATTAAAGCTTGAAATCCTATCCCCTCAAAATGACCCATCATATCAAAGTGGCAATTTAGCTCATGTCATTTTCCAAGCTGAATTAAAACTCACATTTCAAGCAGTCAAGCTCGGCGCTTCTGACTCGAAACTGATTCATACTGTCTTGCACAAGTTGAATATCAAGAGTTAGCACGTAAAATTAGCAACTGTAATAAGCAACGTAGTTTGCATTCTCAGTGCTAGTATATTCTGCTTAGTTCCTCCAACTCATTGTATCAATCCTAACAGAATTCAAACTCTTGATGCTGCCAAGTCGACAGCGTTTACTACAATCGAGAATTGACAGTTCATGATTCCAAAGAAGCAAACGCCACTTTAATCCACATTCTCTAATTGTACATAAAGAATCAACTCGGTTAAAGTAGCAAGCAACCCAATTTAAAGCTCATGGATTAATCCTATGGGAATCCAATTTTACCTGACAAACCAAAGCTGCCATCGACCTTGCTCGATCCAGCGGCGAAGAATAAACCGCACCAAACCGGACACGGTGCGAATTCAGCAGCACGGCCAAGGCCCTGGCCTGCCGCTTCCCGTTGGTCGTCAGCCCGGCGGCAGCGCACCGCCCGCCGACCAAATCTGGCCTCAAGCTGGCCTCGCACTCGCCGTGGCTGATCAAGAACACCTCCGTCGTGACCGCGCCCCGGTCCTCCTCCATCGTGCTCGAGGAGTAGCTCCGAGAGAACACCGGCGGGGGTGGCGGCAGCGGCGGGGGCGGCGCGAGGACGTTGTAGGGGTCCCAGACCTTGATCGACGGCCCCATCCGCGGCGTCCCGAGGGTGGAGAGCTGCGGAGAGAGCGGCGACGCCGACGCGTAGCACGGCAACATCTCCGGCTCTTGCTCCAGCACCTTCTTCACCAGGTGGGTATTGTTCAATTCGTTCCTACTGAGCACCGCATTCCCATCTTCCTCATCCTCTTCCTCGTCGTCGTCCTCTTCCCCATCTTGGCTCTCGTCCTCGTCCCTCACTTCCTGAACCGAGTGAGACGATCCCATCGATCTCGAACCCCCTCCGATCGCTAGGATCCGAGCCGAAGCATCAACCGGAACGGATCGACCGCGAAGCAAGACGCGAAATTTACGATGCCGACGCTACGGCCGGCTCGAAAAATGAAGTGGGCAAGCTCGAGACGAATCCGCCGCCGACGGAATTCGGGTCTGCGAATGGATTGATGTTGGAGACGGGCGACGGGGGAAGAGAGAGAGCGAGGGCAACAGAGATCTGAGGGAATCAGATAAGATCTGGTCAGAGTATGGGCGCCTGCGGGATCGGCGGGTCGGGTTTTCCGGCGGGTCGGGAATCGAATCTTTCAGATTCAGATTCAGATTCAGAACCACAGGGCTCAGCCTCAGGCTGAGTCTCAGACGAAGCAAATCAGACGAGTTTCCTAGCTTGTTTGCTGAGAGCATGTGAACCTGTCTTATCTCGTCCAGAGTAATTCGGGACCGGTCTCGATCCGGGTCATATTCGGGACGCATCTCGATTCAGGTCTAAACAAGTGAGCTTCCATGTGATTATGATCGTATTGGGTATCATGAAAACTCCATCCAACCCGCGCTGTTGACGTCCTTGCATAATTTGATGATTAAGATAAAATATGCTCGCATGTATAATGAGTTAGGACATAAATGTATCGTGAATGTGACAATTGTGTATGTTTACATAGGTGTTCATGTCATTATCGTTGTTTATTTTTACTGACATGCATTGAATATTTCGATAAAGAAAGTGTATCATTTTCGATACTTATTTTTCTCCTATCATTTGTAATTGATAATTGAAAATGGAAATACTTGATATACTTAATTAGTATCTTGAAAATTCTTGTTAACAAGAACTTATTACTATCATTGCTTTTATACGTGACCATTACTATCACTATCACTGGTTCTTATTTCTATTCGTCAAAAGGGTGGGAGGAATGACCGGCTTTATGACCTCCCCCGGACGTTACTATGTTTACCGACCCGTCGCCACATTTCCGTCAACGAGCAAGATATGAGACCATGAGACAATGCAACACATTTATTGCTGGTCCACTACCGGTTGGTGGTGTCACTATCTCAAGTTATTATTTATGAAAATCGACATTGATCATGATATGGCATTTCTACAAACACCGGAGAAACCTACTCTTATATATATTTATGACCATCCAATCATAAAAGAATAATTTTCCATCATTCATTAGAAATTTTGAAAGTATTTACGTGATATGATAAATGTGTCAAAAAGTACAAAAATAAAGTATTAAACGCTTTCTCTAGATATCATGGAAAACCATTTATATTCACCGTAATCGGGAAACATAATAAGGGTATATGGATAATTGATTTGAGCTTAATTAAAATCTTAATTACGAGTAAGTGTTGCCTATATAATTGTCTAACAAAACTGCTTCTCATTGTTTTATCTAATGATCTATATTCTCCCTACACTTTAATAAGATAAGTTATTAAAGATTATCGCTCACTACATTTGTCCATGCAATTTCATCAATTACGCATCATATCCCATGTCATTCATTGAGGTTGAATATGAATAATATTCTCTCTGTTCACTCATAAATGCAAATTGGGAACCTATTCCATCAACTTAATGTCGTTTGATGGGATGTAAAAAAGAGTAGAATCAAGTCATAAATGTTTTTGTTTGACTTCATAAATGTTTTTGTTTGACTGCAATTTAATCCTTCCCGCAAGCTCACTAAATTAATTTGCCAAGGCGGGACGTTGGAACGCGGTGCGGTGTTTTCAAATGTTTTTTAACATACGTGAAGTCAAAAATTAGCAAAAAACAAAGCAAAGAAAAAACCGGAGACTTCAAAAAGTTAGAAAAAATTGGACAAAAAAAAAAAAACAAAAAAAAAAAACAAAGTATGAAAGAGGCACCGTCGGTTAGGGGGTGCGCATGAGAGTTCGGCCGGGTCGCCGCCACGTGGGCCCTCGCCGGCGACATTGGGGCGATTTGTCAACCCGTGGTCCCTCTCTCTCTCTCTCTCTCTAGGGTTAGTTCATTTTTCTTTTTTTGAAATTTTTAGTTTTCTGTTTTTTTAAAAAAAAATTTCCTACCTTCTTTATTTTTCTCTTTTCTAAAAAATTTGACTATTATGATATGACACCATGTCAAGGCCAGATATGCCAAAAATGGGTAAAACAAAAAAAAATGCTATTTCAAATTCCAGCATGCCATGTTAACAAATTTGTTCGAGCGGTCATTAGAAGGTTCTAATTGTGTTGAACTAAAAAGCGTTTAGAACTAGATTGCAAAAGTTTAAATATTTAGGACTTCATTGCCAATAAGACAAAATAATTTTAGAATTGTCGGTGCAATTTTATCGGTATTTTATATTATTGTTACTTTTTTTTTGGTTAGATTATTGTCACTTTAAAATTCAACTTTGGTTTCATAAGTTTGTAAATCGTTTAAACCACCTCAAATCGATAAATTTAATAAAGAAATTTATTCTTTTATGAACTAATAAATTTTGCAGTTAACCTGACAAAATAAATGCTATCTATTGAAAATTTTCTCTCAGACTATTGGTATTAATTCATCAAATCAGTCGTCGTTGATGAGTTGTCTACATCGACATAAAACTATGGACAATAAATTTGACTTAATTATGATTGTGCTATTCTTTTTTTAATGGAAAGTGTATACACTAAAAAGTAAGTATTGAACTTCGGATTTGAGTGTTGGTTCAATGCTAACGGACAATTTCCTCCCTCTCTCCGTCGGCACGGCAGATCGCCTGCCCGCCGTCATCGGGCCGCTCAAATGGGCGTTTGACTACTCCCGGAGCTCCTCCGTCCTCGGCCACTCAGCATCATTCAGTGGCCAGGGCATGTTAGAACATGGTCAACAGAAATAGGCTGATGGGCCTACTATTTTGTTTATGGGCCGGGCTTAAGGCCCACCCTCAACCCAACTCAATTATCTTTTCAAAACTTTTTTACTTTTCTGATTTTATGTTATATAATAAGCAAAACCAATCAAAAGTATCTAATTTACTTTTCCTGGTTATTAGTTATAAGAGAAAAAAGATCATGCTATTGCCACAGCCAAAATAGCAGCCAAAACTTAAACCAATTCAATAGGATTATAACTCACACCAAACAAATAATTTCGGTTCGCTATCGGTTAGGTTCGGTTTTAAACCATTACCATCAAACCGATTTCCATGTGAGAATTTTAATACATATTCAAACTATCTAGCTTCAACATGCGATGGAAACTAACCGAAAAGGCACCTATTCCTACACACTTAACGAAAAACAAAAGGTAACATAATTACAATCAAACCAAATTAAATTATTGAAACATTAAAAGTTATTAGTTATTATTATATTTGGTCAATAAAAATTTATTAGTTAAGTCAATGAAAGAATACAAAAGATCATAGAAAACTATTTCCTAAGTATCATATGAAATAAAAAAAAATAACTCGATAATGGCCAACTTGTGAAGTAGAATTCTTCCATTTAATAGTATAGAATTATTTAAGATAGTAGAACCTAGTTAGGTTAAGATACAAATATTATTAATGAAGAGGAAAATAAAATTGTTCACTAAACTTATCGATTTTGTTCGGTTTGATCGTTCTTTAAAGTTATGAAACAAAACCAAGCCAATAAACCAATATTAAAAAATCCAAATCAAAGCATATTTCATCCTTTCTTTAATTTACTTTGAATTTTTTTGGACTGTTTTTAATACAAATGTCGGTAGCAAAAAATTATAAGTAATGTATGTTGAAAATTCCACCCCTAGTTCGTCGAAATTCTGGCTTGGTCACCGGTTCAAATCAAACCAAATGGAAAAACAAACGAAAGTTATTGACTTTATTTGATTAAGGAAAGACACTGATTCGGTTGGACCTGCTAGAACTTGACCTTCTATATTAGATTATTCTTTTTAATGCCTCAGAAAAAAAGAAGAAGAACAGCACAGTATGCTATTGAAGGAATATTACATGGGAAAAGAGGGCACAAATTAAAGATAACTTTGGCGTAGAGCTCGTTTGATAAAACTGAAAATTAAGTGTCGAAAATTTAAATAGCAAACATTATGTGCTAAAATTTTTATGTGCCGAATAAAAAGTGAAGAGTTTTTTATAGGAGATGAAAATTGTATAATTATTTATATTATTTTTTTAATAAACATGGAATAGTGCACATTATTGAAAGGTTTTGACAGCATAATTGATAATATTTTAGTATTTATTGGATATTTTATAACTTAACTAATTAAATAAGTCCTTACCTACTTATGGCATTATGTGGTGTTTGTCTTAAAATAATAGTCAAGTTGTGTGTAATTAGAGTTATTAAATGCACTTAACAATATTAGGTGCCGAAAAGCATAATTTTCAATGTTTAATATGGTTATCAAACATATCTGAAATTAAGTTCCAACTTAACGAATGGAAAAACTATACATCGATGTAGGAAGCAAATAGAAAAGATTATTATTCATCATAATCGTCGCCGACCATCTCAACTTCTCCCTTAGCCATCTTTGATGGCCTCGCGACAATCTCGGGTGTGCATCTTCTCTCCATCTTGCGAGATAGGACTAACCTAAGAGGCTTCCAACTGTGTTGTGTAGGGGTGTGCCAGTGGGGAGGGGATGACGCCGGCGTTGTTTCGGCGGCCAAGCTGGTGATGGTGGAGGATGAGGTCGGCGATCTCGAGCATACTAGGGTTTATGCTGGAGAGAGAGAGTGCTAGAGTTAGCCACTCAAACATAACGAAATAGTGAGAAAAAGTGAGAAACAGAAGTTGAAACACAAGATTTATGCTGATTCACTCTTAAATTAGGGTTACATTCAACAAATGATTTCACTATGATTAGAACCTTACACTTCTCACCCTCAATTACAAAAGAAAGAGATCATATATACCCAGTATATATAATTTCTTTATATACATCCCACGGGATTCAATGGCGAATATGAACCACACCTCAACATTCAATAGCAATCAAACCTTTCCTTATACAAGTAGGTGACAGACGACGTGACCTTATCAAGTACCCACCCTCTGAAAAAGTTCCTAACATCCAATAATTTCCTCTTGTTCGTGTGAGATATTATTTGAGACTCCCATTTCGACAAGAAATGTCGAAGAGGTCTATTCGCGTGACCACATGGATCCACATGGTGGTCCTTTGCCACAATACAAGCCATCTTTCGACTTGCACACGCATGCTTCATCTCAGTCTTTCGTGCACACCCCAACCCTACCCAACAATGCCCTCCCATCATTGAATCTGACATTGGGAACTCATAGTGGAAATCGATTGGTAGGAGATTAAAACATGTGCGAACATGTTGACTATGATGAAGGAATGATAGGTATCGACCAGGGATCATGTTACTTGCTGGTCTCCACATTCCCTTATGTCAATCCATGGGTGGGAGGAAATTCCAATGCCATCACAACTCTAACCTTTCATTTCTTCTTCTTCTTTTTTTATTTATAAACTTTAGTAATATCCAATTCACGTAGTTCTTTTATCAATTTCTGAAACGGCATGAGAACACATCCTTATTACGCAATTTTGGATAAGCTGGATCCATTCTAAGTGTATTCGTGTCATAATTATATCATCTCCCTTGATATACCAATACTAATAGGTATGGCTGTTTGATTATAGATGTAGATTTGCATATGTATAAGAAAAATAGGTCATTTGTACCATTTAGCCTAATCATAATTGATCTTCTGCTGCGCATTCGAAAATTCTAAATGGTGTTTTCCAAATTACCTGACTGAATAAATGAGAAATATGGGCATCTTTAATATGCTCATCCCAAGATAATACATTGTTGACAAAAGGAACAGCAAATCCGAATATTTCTTTTATCTATCTCTTTTACCTTTTTTCCCCCTTTTCGACTCGTTGTTACTTATACATCAATTTTCAAGCTAGAAAAGTTTAAGTGAAATGTGTTCCCACACCGAAGCACGGGTTGATAACTATAATGGAAAGATTAAGGACACTTGTTGAAGCATGTCTAAGTTTAAGCCCATAAAAAAAAATTCAATCCAAGTAAATTTTCTAATTTAAATAAAATTTCTAAAATGAGTGGTTTTCTAGATTGAGTAAGTTTTCTAAAGGGTTTTTATTTTGAACTCCAATATTATATATATATGAGATCGAATTTTACTTAATTTAAACACTAAAGGAAACACAGGGAGTGTCAGGCTTTTTTCTTTGAGTTTTTAGAGTGAGTTCCGGGTGAGAGACCATGAGAACACTTGTGGGTTTGCTTTAGGTGTAACCTAGGGCTGTCAACACTTGAGGGATTGAGCGGTTGTAAACTCTGTACTTTCCAGATTTATAGTGGATATCTTAGCAACCAAATCTTGCCTGGAGTAGGCATCAATTCCCCAACTAAACCACGTAAATGTAAGATGCTCTTATTTTTTCTTGATGAAATTCTCTAGCAATTTCTTCTTCTCACGTTAGATTTGAATTGCAAGATTAGTTAGTTTCCACATTGTTTACACAAAAATTGGTGTCAGTGCTAGGGTTAGGATTTTTTGGATATGATTTGGGGTTTTTGCTTGTTTGATAACTATATGGAAATTCATTTGTTGCATCTATGTCTTGGGCTTAAATAGAAATTGAGAAGTTTAATGGAACAAATCAACCGTTAAGACGAGTGTACTAAATTTAATGGAAGGAACCAAGCATTGAGATGAGTGTACTATTAACAAGCCAAGATTTGACCAAGGTATCGGATGCCAATGATAAGTGGCCACAAACGATGAAAGAGATCAATAAGGATGAGTTAATAGAGAGGACAAAGAGTATAAACCCATTGAACCTATCAGATGAGGTGTTAATAGAAGTGACCAAGAAGAAGGATGCCGCACGTTGTGGGCAAAACTTCAAGTCCTTTCTTAAATGAAGGGTTTAAATAATTGCCAATAGATGCTGGAAAGGATATTTTGGTTTTGATTTGCTAAAGGTCCTTTTATTAGAGTCCACTTAGATGAGTTTAAGAAACTCGTGATTGTTTTGAAGAATATCAATAAGGCCTGAATCGATAAAAACAGGGCATGATACTATTGACGTCTACCAAATCATAGGAGAACTTTACTAGTTCGCTATTATAAGGGTGTACTACGATTATTTTGGAAGAGGTAAAATTCGTGTTGTTCTCTATGGAGTGTTAGAAGAAGTTGCAACATGATGGTTTGGCTCAAGATGAATCTCAGAAACTAATGATTTGAGGTAAAGATGAAAATCAGGGTCTAGCGGCAAAGGTAAAAGTAGGTCAAAATTGTGCCATAGAAAATCTAATGATCCTATGAAGTGCTTTGAATGTCATAAGGAGGAGAATATGAGGAAAGATTGTCCAAAGCAAAGAAATAGAGAGGATAGGTAGAATGCCACAAGTACCGTGCATCTTTTATATGCTCTTCTAAGTATTAAAACATTCTTGGACAAAAAGAACACGCATTCAAACTTTTTAAATATATCTCTGTTATTGTTTTTACCCCATTTCCGGGTCATTGTAAGGTACAAATGCATTTTCGAGCTTGACAACGTTTAATTGAATTGTATCACCATAGCAAAGGCACGGGTTAATAACTACAATGAAAATATTAAAGCCCTTGAATTAAACAAGTCAGCACCTGACATGGACGTTCAATTTGCTCACAATGAATTGATTACTCATGCCTCAAGCATGTGCCGCGACTGATAATCGAGGCCCATGCGTATCCACGTATAATAAATTAGTATATTTTGTATGCGAATATTATAATAAGCATACTTTGCTGGAGTGTCCTTAAGACATTTTTTTGAGCATATCAAGTGATGATACTTTAAAATTTTTAAATATTAACTACCCATAATACGAAAAGGCAATGCATTAGAAATTATAAATTCGCCTTTTTTGGTTGCGCCAGTGAATTGAGTAATTGAGAAAAAGTAGCTCCACAAATGGTGCATGCATGGACTCCTTTAGTCCATAAACCTTCACTAAAGAATTTCTAGGGCACTGCTTTTTTAGCGCTTATTAATTACTACTAATCAGGAGGGATTATTTTTAAAATATTCAGACAGCAAAGCCTGGCAAAGGCTGGGTTCGTGGAGCTTGTCTGACGGTTGTCTCCGCTGTCTCAATAAGATGACAACCTTGTATCCCGCTAGATTAGCCAATAGAGCAACGAATCCAAAAGTTAAAATATGCACCTTGTCATGGATCGTGATTTATTTGATAATTTTTAATTAGGAGAAGCTAAATTAGAGTTTGACACTGGCCTAGATCCTCACGCCCAGCTATCGCACTAGCATTGGGATCCACCGGGAGCGCCATACACGTATTATCATGCACTACATGAAGAAAAGTATTATTATACTCGGAAGAATATGTTAATCGAAGTTATAGTTAGGTTATGCACCTTCCCACCTAGGTAAGTTAAGAGAAATTAATCACCAATAAATAGCACAATATACACACACTAGAAGCTTAGGAATCGATGGTGCGTGCCTTTATCCCTTTTGATATAAGCTATTGAGATTAAGCCGATGAAGGAAACTGGATCCAAGCAAAATTTCCATATTTGAATAGAATTTGTAGTTTGACGTAGGACCAAGTTAGAAATTATTGAAATAATTTTCACATAAGATTTGTATTCCTAGTTTGAGTTGACTAAATGGGTTTTCTATTTTGGATATTGATAAATAAATCCTACGGTAGCAAGTACTAGGGGTGACGATTGACAAATATAGTGCTTGTAACGATGCAAAACCTATAGAGCCAACAATTGCTACAACTTTTGAGTTTGACAATATGCATGTTCAATTTTCCTGATAAATATGGATATAATAGTGATTTTACTTTATGCGTAGAAGATGAGGTTTTGTTTGAGAATCGTTGTAGAGCAAGTAGACGAGGAGAGGGAGTTGACGTTTTAATGAGGTCCACGGTTATGGAAGTTCAAGTGTGACTTAGACTTGAAAGTTGTTCATGATGATTGAGAAGCCCATTCCAGTGAAATTATGACTTGATTCTAACGTAAAGCCAAAGTGGAGATATTATTGAGATTATATCTCGAATTTGAGCTTGTGAAAAAAATAATTCCAAATCCAATTGGAAATTATGGTTTGATGTTGGAACAAGATTTTATTGGAATGGTTTTCCTGTTGGAGTTGGATTTCAAATTTGAATTGGCTAAAAGAGGCTTCTTATTTTGGACACACACGCATATATATATATATATATATATATATATATATAAATATATAGAGCTATTATTGAAGGGAAAAAGATCAAATAAAATAAAATAAAATATCCTTGTACCCTTACTGGATGAGAGATAAAAAGATATTTTATTTTTGGTTTTTCCTTATCTCTCAATAACTTTTTCCTCTTTGCAGAATACGAGGGTCGAATCCACACTTGAAATTAAATATCACCATTTCCAGCCAATTCCCTTGTCACAAAGTCACATGCTTGAGTGAGTTACTAATTGAGAGATTTTTTTTTTTTTGGTCAGGTACTCATTGAGAGATTTAAGAGGTGGATTTTGTTGGTTTTTGCCCATTAGTGAGTAGAGGAGCTTTTGGTGATAGCCACAATCACCAATTGTTGAGAAAAACAAGCGATCAAATGGTAATAAAAACAAGACAAGCAAACAGATTGGATAACAGAATACTGGGTTTGATCATTATGACTTACTCTATGGGAAGAGTAGAACAAGCTTCCACTATAAATCAAGCAATAGAATTGAAATTACAAACACACCCAAATTACTTAAGCACTTTCAGTATTTTCCAGGCCCAGTTACGCACAAGAACTCACACGGTAATTAATCCTTATAATTTCTCATAAAATAAACCCTCAATCTCACAAAAGAATATACAAATCTTATCACAAAATTCCATAATAGCTGCTAAGCACTCTTGATTTTCACTAAATGTAATTCAAAAGCACGACACACAATTAATTTGTATGACTAGCTCCTCTGGACGCTAATCGGGCAAACACCAACAAAATCCGCCTCTTGAACTAGGAAACCCCTTTCAACCGGCTATTACTACGAATTCAACTCCAACATGAAAAGTATTCCAACAATTTCTCGCTTGTTCATGCATTAAGCCACAAGTCCTATTCGTAATTGAAATTTTAACTTAAATCGGGTGAGCTCAAATTCGATAGAGACGAGTGAGTTACACTTCAATAACCTCTCTTTAATTCTCAAGGTCGAGGGTCGATCCCCCAAAAGCAAAGTACACAATCTCGAATGAGATTTGATCAAAATGATTTTAAATCCAAATTAGGGTCTTTGACTTGAGATATCCATTCACGAGATTAGTTCTAAATTTTAATTCCCGACCTGCATAATCGAACTCAACGGTACGGATCTCCAGGCTGTCTAAGTACAGTCCGGTGGGATTAATTAACATGATGCAGATCTAGATTGCACAAGCACGTTTTTAATGACTCCTCTTGATTACTTTTCTTAGTCTAGACCCTTATAAAATGCCTGACCTTTTTGTTTATTTTATTCTATTTTTTCTACAATTCATGGATACAAACGTGGAGACTAGTCTATCCGAGAGCTAATGAAACACTGCACAAGTTCTGTACTTTTTCCTAATAATTGACATTTTTCCTTATGGTAAAATCCCTCAATCTGTACTAAAACCTATTGCATGGATGTACAATTTAGCTCTTAAATCTTCAATTTTGTCAATTTTGTCATAAATCTTTTGATGATTCGCCAACAAGTCTTAACAATCTAATGTGGCGATCCAGTCATCATCAATCCTCTTATGTTGTAATGGAAAGCCAATATATAAGGCTGCGATTTAAGGGAAAAAGTGGAGAAGAAAATGAACAAAGCCAAGAATTCGCTAGCTATATATTTGATACGGAGTTGGCATACTTAGGCCCCGTTTGGTTCAACTTTAGAAAAATGCAAAGCCATTTTTCCAAGTATCTTTGAATGAAGGAGTATTTGGTGAAAGCAATAGTGTTTGGATACTCATTTTGATGTATATTTTGTGAAGCAACTTTGAAGTAAAAAGAAAAGGGAAAAACAAAAAGAAGAAAAAAAAAGAAGAGAGGGCGAGCAAGGGCAGCGAGGTGAGCTTTGCTAGAGTCAACCACAGGTGACCATTAACGGCAACTAGGGGCAACCGTCGACTGAGGTCGCGCAACCTCGGCAAGATGAAGAGGCTTCATCGACGACTAATCTCGTCAATTCTAGGGTTTTTGATTTGAAAATCTGCAATGTTGAAACTTCACGGCAACCAATCCCTCAAACCATCAAAGCCCTTTGATTGTCTGCACCCCAGGCGACGATTGTCGAGGATGTGCGACGTCGAGGTCGCATGACTATAGTTGAAGGGCTAGATCTGGGTTGCTCCACCTCGACCTTGACCTCGACCTCGACCCACAGCGGCTTCAACAAAGATAACCGCTTTGGCAAGCGCTCACCTACATGCGCAACGCTCAATCTTGACCTCGACTATGATGACCTTGACCTAGACCTCACTTGAACGATGAACCAGCAACCCCATGGAAGAAGATGATGAACAGTAATTGTTTAGGGAAAATTTGGAAAACATAATTATCATTGAGGGCAATATTGGAAAAAATAATTAAACCCTCATAATAGCTTTCCGAAAATGCTGAAAGCCCAAAGGAGATCTCGCTTTAGGATTTCAGCTTGCCAATCCTAACATTTGGCCAATGAGGTCCCAAAAACACTTGCCAAATACCTTATATTTTCCTCAAGGGGTTTTGGGAGCTCAAAATCCCGTGGGAAAATTGAATCAAACAGGGCCTTAGGCCTCTTTTGCTTTGTTATTTGGAGTTGACTAACAGTTTGAATTAACTAATTTTCCCCGTTTAGCATGCACCTTGGCTTTAATGCTAAAAGGACAGATGCCAAATTCTCTTATGCTTTTCCCTTTTGCATTTTGTGGAGACTCCTCTAACTGAAGAGGTTTATGAAACACCCACAAGTCCCATGCACAAATTAAGTAAGGCCTTTGGGGATGCAGACACGATGCTGGTAGATTTCTGGAGTCATCGAAAAGCGGAAATTCAATAAGCAAGATCGGGACAAGTTGTGTAGTGTGCGAGGTAGAGCACACAATTTTTGATCCGGGAAGAGTTATGGAGCCCACAATGCAAGTTTGAAAAGCTTGCCGTAGTCATTTTGGGTCTCAGAATCCATCGTTAAAGTGTGTTTTGAGGCAACTTTTATATATTTATGTCAATTTTCCCATTATATAAAATATTTGCCTATTTTCCTGAAATACTTCACTATGATTAGCATTAATTTTCGAGGTTTCCCATGTCACTTTACGGTGTGCTGTCTACATATTTATTCTTCTCAATGTTTAAGAGAACTATCATGTATAGAGAAAAGAAAGTTTTCTCTGAGTTTTCACTTGTGAGCATTTGTTTCCGCTTGAGTGCATGTGTTGCAAATTTAACCATGATTATCACACCTCTTCAACGGCATCAATTGATATCAAAGTTGGTAAGATCATTGGAGAGCATAGTTATGTCTGGTCTAGACTATAATGGAAGCAATCCTCTTCCTAATGAAAATCAAGGGACGCAAGCCTTATCGATGGCTTTTCATCGTCTCGAGACATTTCGCCCAATCATGGAACATGATTTGTGACGAACTCTCGATATGTTCAAAAAGCAACTGGATTTTGGGATCAAAACTCGTATTAGGATTTTACGAAGCACGGAGTTGGTGATTACTATTTGAGGTCAAGATAATCACGATGGACGTGACGGTTAGCGTGGTAGGGAACATCACGGAAACCAGAATTGCATAGGGGGTTAAGGATTCGATGAGTCCAACTTCGAGGTAGAAATTGCTTATTTTGATGCTTCTTTTTTCTTTTTTCTGCAGAGGAGTCCTTGAAGAGACAAATCATAATAATTTATTTTTTGAATTATAAAGGACATTCTAGGGCATTGGAAAGTGAAAGCTAGTATTAGCGTAATAATTGAAATGATAGAAAGCATCAATGCTAGTGGGAAAAGATTGAAAGGAGGATCGATGTGGAGTATATTTTTTAAGCAGTGGTTTTTTTGGATGAGAGACTATGATGTCCATTATCAGGAAACTATGCACATGTGAAAAAAAGAAAATTATTTAAAATTATGGGTGCGTTTATTTTGTAAAATATAAATTATTTAAAAAATAGTTTGAATCATTTGTAAAAAAATGAACGAAAAATATTTAAATATAAATTATTATTAATAATGATAATATTTTTATTTATTAATTAATTTAAGCAATATATAGTTTTATTTTAAAAAATAATTTTTAATTTATTCATATATATATATATATTAAATGGGCCCTACAAAGTTAATCAATGATGATTTGAGGAAAGTTCCAGAATTGTAAAGATGAAATGAGAAACCGTACAGAATACTCCTCATGTCCAATCATCGGAAATTTTATGCGGGCAGGTCATAAATCTATATCAAATGATTATGAAATATCTTATATAATTCATAGAAAAGACATCTTTCTATTACAACAACAACAAAGAAAATTACGTGTTTATCACACAAAATCATAGAAATTAATAGATTTTTATTTTGTGATATAGTTCCCTATCATAACTCATCACTAAGTAAAATTACCTACTAATGGATATTATATACCCATTAAAAATGTCTTCTAATTAACCATACAATTGACCCCTTGACGTACTTGTAGATTCGTTCTTGCAAATAAAGATAGGTAAATTCATATAGCTATTGATAATAACTAAGTTAAGAGTTAGTGAAAGATATAAAAAAAAATGTCTATAATTTCTAAATTCTCAAAAAAGAGTTAATCCTTTCATTAAAGTGTTGGTTGTCAACTTACAACTTGGAATAAATGATTTCACAATAACATTTTCTAGCAATGGTTTTTTTTACACTTAACAACTTTTGTAAAAATATATCGACATCAGAAAAAAATAGATTAATGTTACAAAAAGTCCCAAATTAATACACCCATGCTAATTTACCCAATTAAAAATCTCAAATTAGTAAATTTGTGACAAATATACCTTATGTTAGTTTCCGTTAGACTGGATTAATACCGTGAAGAATCACTAACTGATTTGTGATAAATAGAGAATAAAACCTCAAATTAGTATACTTTTTAACTGTCACGTGTCATCCGATTCAATAATTTGACAGTGAAATTTAATGAAATTAATGGAGGATAAATTTATTATAATTATGTCAGTTTGAGGTAATTTTGTTACAAATGTATTGATTTAAAATCTTTCATGATATTAATGGGAAAAAATATGTTTCCATGTATAATATATTCAAGGGTTTGTCCCACGTAAAGTATCATATTATGAGGCGGTGATCACAATCGAGGATGAAAGTGGCTTTTTTCTCTATTCTGCTTCCTAGGTCGTCGTAGAGTAGTCTTTCTAAAAGCATTTGTTCTTCTTCCAAGCTTTATGTTCTTAAGATAAACTAATGTAATCCCACCACCAACATATGGTCGGTTCCCCCAATCTCTTTTGTCTCGGATTCACAATCATCGCGATGATCATCTAACCCCTTTTTGACAACCTTTTGACGACCCCTAATTCCAACTCATGTCTTGAAATCGTATCGAATCGACTCATATAATGCGAGTTGATTGCGCATGCTCAAGAGTGCCATAATATTCAAAAGGGTTAATAACATTGAAAACCCGAAATTTGTGTATCTACGATAAATTTACCCAAGATTAATTTTTTATCATAAAAAAATCCCCCAAATTGGTATACTTGCCACAAATTTACCCAAACTAATTCTTTGACCACAAAAAACTTTAAACAGATATATTGGTAACAAATTTACCCTCCAAACCTTTTTGACAACCCCTAATTTCTACTCCTGTCCTGAAATCGTATCAGATCAACTTGCATGATGCGAGTTGATTGCACATGCTGAAGAATGCAATGGTATTCAAAAAGGTTAATACCATCAAAAATTCCAAATTAGTGACTTATGATAAATTTACCCCATACTAATTTTTTGACCATAAAAAACCTCAAAACTAAACCTCAAACTGATACACCTACGATAAATTTACCCAAAACTAAACTTCAAATTGGTATATTTGTGACAAATTCACCCTCCAAACCTTTTGACAACCCCTAATTCCTACTCCTGTCCTGAAATCATATCGAATCGACTTGCATGATGCAAGTTGATCACGCACACTAAAGAATGCAATAGTATTCAAAAGGGCTAATTCAATTGAAAACTCTAAATTGGTGCACTTACAATAAATTTACCCCAAACTAATATTTTGACCATAAAAAACCCAAAACTAGTACACATATGATAAATTTACCCTAAAGTAATTCTTTGATCACTAACAACTCCAAACTGGTATATTTGTGACAAATTTACCCTCCGTTAGTTTCCATTAAATTGTATTAATATCATGAAAAATTCAAACTAGTACACCCGTGACAAATGGAAAATAAAACCTCAAATTGGTACACTTATCAAATGCCATGTGTCATGAAACTTGGTAATTTGACAATAAAATTTAACGGAAACTAACGGGAGATATATTTGTTACGAGTGTACCAATTTGGAGATTTTTATAGTCAAAATACTAGTTTGAGGTAAATTTATCACAATTGTACTAATTTGTGGTTTTTCATGATATTAACCCTATTCGAAGCGTTGTATCATTTCGTGGGTCGCTCTTAAATCTGTTATATCTATTTTCATAGAAGTGTAGAATCGCATAAGTTTGGTTGGAAAATCGCCGGCCAAGCTGCTTATTTGTTGTGAGAATTTCTCTCTTACTCAAGTGCCTGACCAAGAGAGTTTTTCATATTTTGGACGATTTTCATATGCTCCCTAAGTTTTCTGTATTGGGAATGTGCCACCTTAACTACATGAAACTCTATGACCAAAAAAGAAAAGCTACCCACAACTCTTTCATGTATCATTTTGATAATGAATGAAAATTTGCTTCAACAAAAAAAAATAGCTACTTAAAACTCAAGATTAATTATCATGTGTGAGTTTACCGATAAACGTTGCCTATTCCTACTCCATTTTGGTTAAACTAAAATTGCAACATAGATAGATTAGGAAAGTAGAATTTGATTTTGATTTTGATTTTGATTTAGACCAGATTCATTACTTCCAAAATGAAAAGGAAAGTACAATTCTGAAATTGAGAAAAGAAGCAAGATTAGAATGTTTTTATATTTTCATTAAACACAAGTCGAATGTCGGACCTGAGCAAGTTCTTAAATTATTTTGTTTGAACTCTCTCTCGAACATAAAATTTGGGGGTATTCCCAAATTAGATTAGAGGGGAAGAAAAATATACTCTTACCAAAGAAATGTGTGAGGCGTGCGGGTATCAGCACGTTAAAATAAAAAGCGTAACCTAGCAAGGCTCTCTCGCTGAAGGGACTACCACAAGTAGTCGTTGTAGGTAGTAACACACCAGAAAGAGGATAAGCTGGTGAAATAGCCTTCAATTGCTCTTCATTAAGCACATGTTGAATCTGACTTATTGCCTACACCATTTATTTTCTTTTCTCTTATAACAATGTTGTCCTTTCGAGTTGCCACTTTTTTTTTTTTTACATTGAAGACTAGATCCACATTTTTAATTCAATTTGAGGCAGGTCATTCATGAAAAGGCTATTAACAAAATGACGAGTAAACATGGATGAAATTCATGACCAAATTACTTATTTAAGACTTGTGCATTGCAATTCTTCACAACTGATTTGATTCGTTCTCTAATTTTCTATTGAATCTCATTGCAGATCAAAGAAATCTTACAACACGGACTAGAAAAAACTATTTTATGTACTGATTGCCTCTATTGCCGTTTATATAGATAATTACACTTTGCAATTCCTAAAACTTTTTTTTTTTGGAAGATTATAAGTTGTGATCCATAAAATGAGAGCACATATCAAGATTTCAAATTTAGAAAGAGACTACAAACGTGGCCTGCGTTTATATATATATAACAATTAATTGATTATCAAAATGAGTAAGGTGGAATTAAAAAAAAGAAATCATTTTCCATTGGAGCATGAAAATGCGTGCTGGGACGCTTCGGTTCGCCTCTAATAAAGACCCACCTCGGTCTCTCTCCCTCTCTCTCGCTGTACGCTTCACCCTTCAAGATTTCTGAGTCTCACCTGTGTCGCGTTCTTATATCCTCCTTCCCAGATTCGCCATCTTCGCCTCCCCAACGATGCTCCGATCTCTTGCCAGGTCTCTCTCTCTCTCTCTCTTCGTCTTCCCATCTCTATTACATAGGACATCTGGTGCAAACCAGAAGCTCACCATCGAGCTACTCACTAACTCATTTGTTTCTCTCTCTCTCTTCCTGTCCATAACTTCAGGGAGTTCCAGCTCGCGGCCCCTGTCGCGTTCCGGAAGCGCGTGGCGTCCTACTCCACCGGAGATGGCGGAGTCGCTGACGGCAGGAGGTACGATACGCAAGGCTCCCTTTGTGTAACTACTGTGTTCTTGCTACTGATCTGTTGGGTGGTCAGATGAAGTTGTGCTGTGAAAATGCTTGATTGGACGCATCTCTTGGTTCTGTTTTTCTTCCTTTCTTGGAAGAACTTGTAGCTAATGCTTGATTGTAGGGTTCTTGCTACTGATCTGTTGGGTGGTCAGATAAAGTTGTGCTGTGAAAATGCTTGATTGGACGCATCTCTTGGTTCTGTTTTTCTTTCTTTCTTGGAAGAACTTGTAGGGTTCTTCTTCTTCTTCTTTTTTGTTTTGTTTTTTTCTCCATCTTTCTCTTTATTTTCTTCTGCTTAATTTTGACTTTGGAAATCTAACTTTGGAGAGTTCCCATGCTGTTCTTGCAAAGCCGTTGACTAATTTTCCTCTCCTTCCGTGTGCCGAAACATCAAGTGTTGGAAACCTAAAAAACCTGTCCCTTGGTTTTCTTTTTGGGTATCTTCATGGATTTCCGGCTAAAGTCTATTACATCTTTGCATTAAACTGTAGGCTTCAATTCTTTTAAGGTAATAATAATAGGTGATTCATCGATCAATTAATTCAATACGACGGATATACATTGCTGTTATGCTGTATCTTGAATTTTAGATCATGAAGGAATTAGTTTGGTTAAGAAAATTACTTGACATTTTCCAAATTTAATTCATCTCTTTTTTTACTCAACCTTTACGAGATTTCTTTTACCACTTTTGCTAGTCGATTTACTTAAATGAGGTATTTTGCTCTCTTTTTTCCCACCCCTCAAGTGGCTCACGTTAAATCATTAATTTCGCCACCTTCATATTTTGGCTAAACAAAAAAAAAAAAAAATCACGACATTAACAAATTTCCACCTTATATGCATATTCTCATGAAATTTATCATCTCTTTTTTTATCTGCCTTTCCAGATTTTCCACTTTTGTAAATCAATTTGGCATGACTTTACCATTTACGGAAAAATCACTAAGAATTCGAGTAATATGTAGTATACTCGAAGCACATGAGGGGACATAATATGAAAGGTGCCGGACTTTACTATTGATAATTTAAAATTGTGCTAAGATTCTGATCTTACACAAAACTCGCAGGTTATTATGCCGCATATTCAGCATCTCCATTATTATTATTATTATTATTATTATTATTATTATTATTATTATTATTATTTGTGTTTTATATCAAACTCGTGTTTCTCTCTTGTATGCCGAAGAACAGCTTACCTGCCTATGATCTTCGTTAATTGTTTCATTAGTTTCATACTTAATAGACAACTTTTGACTTTTTCCACATATTAAAGTCAATGTCTGCTTCCTTTTCTTCTTTTTTTAGCATTTTGTACTGTATATTGCTCCGAAACTTGCTTCCCAGACTAGAGGATTATCCTTTTGCCAGCCAAAAGTAATCACGTTTAATGGGAAATGACAGGTTGCTCGAGTTGCGATAAGTTTACGTTCGTCAATTCTCAGGATTTGAAAACAGGTCATTTGATTGATAAGGAATATTCTCACGATGTAGTTTAATGTCAACTCTTTTCCTTTTCATGCCGAGATTCAAATTTAACCAAAAAAATATTACATCTTAAAGCCAATCCTCTTAATCCTCTTTTTTATTAAAAACAAGACAATCAAAAAATTGTTGCAGAGCAATTTGCCCTAATCTACACTTGATTGGACGTTCGTAAGTGTTGGTCACATCAATTTGATATAAACATCTTTTCCTGTTCCTCTCTTATCTTCCTTTAAGCTCAAAAGCCAATTCACCGGCTTCGTCTTTCCATCACATGAATTTTCTCATAGCCAATGATTGACGAATCGCCTCATGATTGATTTTGCTCATGATTGAATTCATCAGCAGGCTTGCGGGCAAAGTGGCCCTTATAACTGGAGGAGCGAGTGGGCTTGGTAAGGCCACGGCCCATGAATTCATCCAAAATGGAGCCCAGGTGGTCATCGCGGACATCGACTCGGAGCTCGGCCCCCGAGTGGCCCAAAGCTTGGGCCCCTCGGCCCACTATGTGCGTTGCGATGTGATGGATGAGGCCCAAGTTGCTGACGCGGTGGACACCACCGTGACCCGCCACGGGAAGTTGGACATCATGTACAACAACGCTGGCGTGACAGGTCCCGCGTATCCTCCGAGCATCGTCGACCTCGAGCTAGCCAAGTTCGACGAGGTCATGAGGATCAACCTCCGTGGCGCCGTCGCTGGGATAAAGCACGCAGCGCGGTTCATGATACCGGCAGGCTCGGGGTCCATCCTATGCACCTCTAGCATCAGCGGGATCTTGGGCGGGCTAGGGCCTCATCCCTACACGATATCCAAATTCGCAATCCCCGGGCTTGTGAAGTCGGCCGCCACCGAGCTGTGCCGCCACGGGGTCAGGATCAACTGCATCTCCCCCTCCCCGATCCCGACCCCGATGTCGGTGGGCCAGATAGCGCAGTTTTACCCTAGCCTGACGCAGGAGCAGGTGGCCGGGATCATAAACGGGCTCGGGGAGCTTAAGGGGGCCCATTGCGAGGACACCGACGTGGCCAAGGCCGCCTTGTACCTGGCGTCGGACGAGGCTAAGTACGTGACGGGCCACAACCTGGTGGTGGATGGAGGGTTCACCTGCTACAAAAATTTGAGCTTCCCTTCGCCGGAACAAGTTGTGTAATGTTGGCATTGCAATGACAGGTCCATAGTCCCTTTGTTTTTTCTTATTCTTGCCCCTTCTCCTTCACGTGTCTCTTTCTTATCATTATTATTTAGTGTAATTAGTGAAGATGAATAAGGGATTTCGATGGTTTGACTTACTCTTTCGAAAGTGCCATTTGGGCAGTCAACAAGCACAAAACCAGCTTGGGTCCATTACGTGGGCTACTGCTATGGTGACAGGGCAGAGAGACAAGGAAAAGAATCAAGTTATCTTAGTTCTTTAGAAAATCATACACTCCTGCTAAATGGCGATCTGCATCTGTATAAACGGCGAATTGCATCTGTGTATGTATGTGTACTTTGGGTTTGATCAGTAATAAGTTAGACATTTCCTCGAATTTGGGTCCGAATGACGCGTTGAACTGGCTGAACTTCGGAGAGGAATGCAAAAGAGCAGGACTGATTCCGATAGCTTTTGAATCCCTCGTTCGTATGCCCAGCAGAACCAGGCTCGGTCACCTTAGACAGAGGACGTTCGTGCACGGAGCAAGTCTTGCCCTTCTTGCTTTCGCATTCTTCAATGACACAGAAAGGCATTTCAAGTTTCAAGATAGATCCTAGGGCTTCGACCCTTGTGAACTCATCGACCGTGAAATCAAATTTTGATCAGATCGGGGAGCGGGGGGCGCTCTTTCCGGGGGACAGACAAATGGGATTTTGTCTCTTACACGCCTCCATAAACGACAAGCTTGGACAACGGACCTCAATAATGCAGCTTCAGGGTGGCGCTATGATGAGCACATGGTAACGACACATTGATGTGAATGCTCAAAGCTTTCGCTCTTCCTATATAAAAAACTCTTGAGGCAAAGAGAGGCAAGCGACCAACCACCCCAAATTCGCACCGGAATCAGAAAGGGAGGCATCCCCGAGGGGTCACCTGACAACACAGGCGGTGTCTCTTCGTGTATATTCATGTTCGTTCATATGAATTGCATCGTTACATCAGCGCCTGTGTTTGCAGGTCACCCCTTTGGGATGATCACATTCCTTCTCTTTTGCATAAGAATGGCCCTTATAGGCCAACTATACGTCGTTGAGGGCAGCGAGCTCGGGCTACTTCTCCGGATCATCAAGATCGGGTGACTCGCCTTCAGGGTTCGATGCCACAGTTGAGACACTCCGACACTCCGACACTCCGACAATCTGTCCTCTTTGTGATTGTATTCATATTTTCTTGATACATATTCCGAGAATCTCCGTGCCCTTTCTTCATCCCCGTGATTCCTTCTTAAATTTATTGAAACAAGTATCCTATAATTAGAAAGGGTAGATTTGAGTCTACCAAATTCGAACAAGAAGGAAAACTATTGTGAAGTCTTTGAAATATTGCACACTGGGATATGGTCCCTCCATCCTCCGGGCATACATGTTTCCGTTTTTCCCTTTTGTGTCCGAGATGCCAACAGACGATGTATGGCTCCATACTTGGTACCACACATATGACATTGATTGAATGGTTTTGTTATCTTTCCAACCAGGAGGCAATTCTTGTAGGCTTTAATTTGTGGAAAATTGTCCAAAAAATCTTAAACATGTTACATCTTGGTCAATTCATTCATAAATATTTTCATTGAGTCTATCTGATCAATTTTAATTATGGCAGTTTGGACAGCGCTAGTCGTCCTATGTGTTGTACTCGACACTACCAATGCTAAGGTGGACAACTTTTTAAAATTTTTCTATTTTGTTTTCCTTTTTATGTTTTTTTCTTTCCCTTTTGTTGGTGGTCGGTGAGGACAACTCTCGCTAGATCATGCAAGAGTGACCTCACCCTGCTCTCAAGGGATGGCCATGCTTTGGAGAGGTGATCCTCCCCTAGATTTGGAGAGGGTTGGCCTCACTAGGGGCTAGTGGGAGCGAGCCCTTGCTTGTGGCCGTTGAGGGCCGCCTCGCCAAGGCAAGGCAAATGTTGCCCTCTCCGGGCCTCACTCAATGCCAAGTGAAGTTTATCGGCCCTTGCTTGTGGCTGACGACCCTCGCCAACATTCAATAAAAGAAAAAAATTAAGTAAAGAAAAGAAAAGAAAAGGAGAAACCAAAAAAATTATTAAAAAATAAAATATTATTTAAAAAAATGTTGAAGTAAGCATCAACTGGGCCAAATTGGATGGTCGATATCCACATCAGTAATTTTCGGCCAAAATTACTGAATTGACTCAATTGGTAAAATGTGAAAAGGGTTAAGTCTCAATTGATACAAATGAAAAGTTTATGATTGAATTGATCAATCATAACACGTGGTTGTTAGGATTTCCTTGTCATCTTTGTTATTATTATTATCATTATTATTGTTATCATTATTTTGCTACTTCTCCAGGCTTGAACCTCGAACTTGGACGTCCCTACCTCACCCTCCCTACCACCGGGCCGCCGGATGCCTCATTGACATCTTTGTTATTATTGTAGGTGTATCATGAGTTTGTACCCTATTGCCATGATGGATGATCAAGTGCTGGGCGACTTAGTTTGCAAGTCGAACTTTGTAAGTCACAAGCTCATTTCTTTTAACCTATCCTTGATTTCAAGAAACCTTAGTTACTTTATAAATGACGGTAGGGTTTCCACTCGCATCATAAGGGCATGAGTGGCGAACTTTCCTAATGGACAATAGTGCACGAGCGGAATTATGACTATAAACCGAATATTATCCTACGGGTGATCTATAGTTCATTAATGCAAGACACCCTTTTAGGAAAAGAAAATCTCACAAGTGCATATTAACACACCGTTTATTGCTAAGAAAAAAAAAAGGCAAGAAAATTAACCAAAAAGTCACGAACCTATTATATGAGGCCAATTTAATTATAAACTTTTTAATTTTATTAATGCAATCCTAAATTTTTCAATTTGGTCAATTCAATCTTAAATTTTATGACAACTTGTCAAATCAATCCTAAACTTTTCAATTGCGCCAATATAGTTTTAAACCTTTTTATGATTTACTAAACTATTCCTAAACATTTTAACGAATTGCCAATTTAGTTATTCCGGTAATTTTAACTAGATATCGCTAACGTAGTAGTCCATTCAGCACTGAACATTCTACGTAGAATGGCTGGCAATGGCCGACACTGATGTGGACAAGTTTTCAATTTTTGTTAAATTTTTTGAATTTGTTATTACTTTTTAAATTTATTTTTTCTTTTTTTTTTTTTTCATCTCTTTCACACAAAAAAATTACAAGGCCAAGGGGCCACTGGCCATTAACCTTCGCCAACCATTAAGCAAGGGCCAACGACCTTCGCCAACCATTGAGCAAGGCCCAACAACCCTCACCGGCCCCTAGGCGAGGGCCGCAAGGCCCTTACAGGAGGCAAGCTAGGGTCTCAGTCCTTGCCAAGCCCCTCGTCGTCCACAACGAGGGACGTGATCCCTCGTTTGGGCCTATAATGGCTTGGCAAGGGCTCGTTAGCCCTCACCAAATCCTGCATGGCGAGGCAAGGGCATCGTGGCCCTCGCCTAGGCCTTCATCAACCACAACGAGGGCTCACAATGCCCTTGATAGATCAAGCGAGGACTTTGCAACGCTTGCCTAAGGGTTGACAAGGGTCCCCGAGCCTCAATTAGTGGTCGGCAACCCCCAAGCCTTATGTTTATTTTGGTAAAAAAGATGGAATAAAATAAAATAAAAAATTCAGAAAATTTTTAAAAAATTAAAATTTTGCCTACATCACTGCCGACTGTATCGAGTAGAGGATGGCTAGTGTTGACTAGATGATCACGTCACAAATATCCAGCAAAAATTAGCCGAAAAGATAAACTAGCAATTCGTTTATAACTAGTTTAATAAATTGTTAAAAGATTTATGATTGAATTAGCAACTTATCAAAAAGTTTAAAATTGAATTGGCAAAATTGAAAAATTTAGAATTAAATTGATCGCCATGCAATAGATTTATGACTTTTCGGATAATTTTCCTTAAAGAAAGCCTGCTAATTCTCTTTGCCTTCTCTTTTTGTTTTTGTCTGGGGACATTAAATTTTACATCAAGTACTAAATTCAATTCTATGGTTCGGCCATCCATGTCGGAACTAGACAATTCGTAAGGAATCACTTTTTAATGACCCGGGCCTATGTAATTACCGTCGTTGTCTTTACATTAACAATGACATTTTCAAGAACAAAGTAAGGCTCAAGTTTAAGTAAGACTCAAGTTTCATTCGCTTACTTTCTTTGTCTTGTTAACCTAATCTAGCGATACTCCATCATCTCTCCTCTTCTAGGGAGTCCCAAAGATCTACCCTGCACACATTGCGGTCCCCCACGTACTCATGCCGATCTATGGTCCAAAGTAAATGCGGCATAGCCCCTCAAAAGGCATTCGATCCCTCGATTGTAATATTGTGGGAAGGAAAAAACAGGACAAATTGATGTACATTGAATGCAAAAGAACAAAAAGCAACGAGAGGTTTCATGTTGCTACTTGGACGTGCCATGCCTGCCACCAATCCCTGAGCAAGTAGAGAATTAGAGATGAAGTTGGTGATGATAAAATAGGAGATAGAGAGGAGGAGAAAGAGCTCTCTCTCTCTCCCTCTCTCCCTCTCTCTCTCTCTTCAATCATAAACAGCTCTTCAAGAAAGCGACCCTTATACACATGAAAATATTCAAAAGATTTTTTTTTCAATTTCGGGGTCATTGAATGTTGTGAGGGAAAGTGCAAATCAAAACTCTCATCTCCACAGCAGATCTAAAAGTTCACTCACTGTTATAAATTTTTTAATGAAAGGAGTCACGAGATGTGCAACCCTAGTATTAATGTGCGAATGCCCCACTGCACAAGTTGCCGGAGAATTCCCTTTCCTGGTGTGGCACCCAACCCCACAAGCTGTCACCGTTGAGAGGTTCCCATGCAAGCCTGTCATGTTGGGTCGCTGGTACATCTCCACGTCCATTTCAAGCCTACAGACTTCCTGGGAGTTCATGTTAGGTCAATCCTCAGGGGAGGAGGAGGAGCCTCTTTGAGGAAAAACCCCTAATTGATCTTTGATAAGCCACCTCTTAACTAATGAAACCCCTACATGATCTTTGATTGAGATTCAGCAGATCGTGTTCAAATAACAAGGCCGACAATAAGGTTTGACTCTTGCTCTATAGGACGAGTGTTTTTGTTGCCTGCACGTACGGCCGTCCCCTATTCTTGTCTCGGGTAGCTAAGGGGAATTTTGTCTTTGGAATGGACAAGAGTGCCGTGTTAATGGCTAGGGTCCAGGTTTTGCTAGGACGGACAGTCTTTTCTCCCTCATTTGTTGGTTGATTGATGAGTTGCACAGACGACACAAATCCGCTGGTCCAGCATATCATTGAATGTGGAGATAGCTATCGAAAAAGTTAAAAACCTGTTATATTTATGTCAATTTAATCCTAAATAAGTCAATGTGTTAACTAAGTCCGTGTGCATTTTCAAGTTAAAATTGATTAGATTGACTCAATTAACAAAACATAAAAAGTTTTAAGACTCAATTGACATAATTGAAAAGTTTAGAACCGAATTGACATGAGTTCGATAAAAAATTTAAGATTTTTTTCTAATAACTTTCTCTTGAACATCCATCATTTGCACAATTATTGAAAACTACAAAATGCCATTGAAATCCTGATTCTCTCTAGAGCCCCGCCATTGATATATTTTCAACAGCAAGGAGAGAGAGAGAGAGAGAGCAGGTTCGATGACGATGAAGAAGAACCCATGCTGCATGGTGAAAAAACAGCGGAAAGAAGATTGGTTGAGGGCAAAGGCACGATGGCAGTAGAAAACATTGGTAGGGGCAGTGGCAGTGCTATCTTGTCCACCGGCAATGGTACGATTAGGGGTGGGGCAATGATCCACGTTCGAACACGAGAATCTCCAGGCAATTTAGGACGGTTCTCGGGAGCCCCACGATTTAAGATAAGTTCGTTTTGTCGAGAAAATAACGTATTTAGAAAAATTCTTTAAGCATGAGGTTAATTATCGTTTCGGGATTTTCTAATATTATTTTTGAAGTAAATTTTGATTCTCTTCGAATTCCATTCAATAATAAATTTATCATAACCTCGTTACTAACTCATTCTCTGATCTAGTTGCTCAAAAATTTTTTTTAGTAACATTGACCCTGTCCACGTGTATCGAATGAGATTTCATCCATAGTTTGGCAGGCGTGGCCTTCAATGTTGTTATTTGAACACGATCTGCTGAATCTCAATCAGGCATTTAACGACTCGGTCAGCCCCTTGAGGATTCCATTTGTTATACATTTAGCGGGATCTCGTTCGATGTTGCGTGCAGTTGAGGAAGCCGTGTGTCTAGATGACGACTTCATACCGCACTCGCAATTCAAACCGACCGAGTCCGATCCGATGTTTCTTTCATTGAAAAATCCAAAGGGTGGAAAAGGTGGTTTCACATGAAGGACGAAAGCTACTTTTGCGGCCGGGCAACGATCCGGGCTTTTGTGGTCAAATTGCTTGCTCACCAGGTTAGGGAATAGGAATCATTGTTCATTAACAGGTGTTTGGTCGAGCTGTCCAAATTCATTTCTTTTCTGTTTTCGTCCGTTGCCATGGCTTCATCCTTTTGCCGAAAGGCCTAGGAAAACAACAAAACCATAGGAGAAAAGGCGGGAAAAGTACCAAAAAAGGACTTATTCTATTTGTACAAGTTTAATCATGAATATTTTGCTTAGACCAGTTCAGTTCTTAAAATTTTCATGGTGATACCAGTTCAATCCATCTAACCAATTTAAGTTGCAAATCACTGATGTAGATATTGATCGTTTTATGTGGCACGGCCAACATAGACGTTGATAATTCTTTATAATTTTATTGATTTTTTTTCCTTTTTTCTTTTTTTTTTCCATCCATTTTCTTTTTGCGGGTGGTCAGTCATTAGCCATGGCCTGTGGCCCGGCCAATTGTCCACCATTTCCAAGTGTGATTTCTATGTTATATATGACTATGCCTAAGGGCATATTGGTTGAAGTAGATTCTTCTTTTTGATCAATCAAAACCCTTGACAAAAATAAATGAAAAGAAAAAAAGAAAAACATGAAATTATTTTTAAAAAATGTAGGTAGGAAAACAACAAATCCATTGGGGAAAAGGCGGGAAAAGTACCCAAAAAAGACTTATTGTATTTGTATAAAATTTAATCACAAACCTTTCACTTAGATCAATTTAATTCTTAATTTTTTTGCATCGATACTAATTCAATCCATCCAATCAATTTAAGCTAACGCAATTGTTAACCATTTTATGTGGTACAGTCAATGCAAACATTGATAATTTTTTATAATTTTCTTAAATTGTTTTCCTTTTTTCTTTCTTTTTCTTATGCCTTTTATTTTTGCCCATGGCCAGCCATCGACAAAAATAAAATATAATAAAAAAATGTCAACATCACTGCCAACATTGCCATGTAAGATAATTAGCGTCACATTAGCAATTTTGGCCATAAATTGATTAGATGGACTGAATCAGTACCAAAGTGAACGGGTTTAGGACTAAATTAGTCTAATTGAAAGATTTAATATTGAATTTGTATCAAAACAATAGGTTTAAGATTTTTTTGGTACCATTCCTAAAAAAAGCCTTAGATGATTGAGTATTTGCACTTGTGTTAACTAGAGAGAGAGATGGGAGAGTAGAAGGGTTATATTTTCCATTAACTATGAACTCGGATGTCAATAATAAGGTTACGGCATCACTCGCATGCAAATTTATCGAAAACTAAAAGCAAGCAAAATGCCCATTTGCAACCCCACTAATCAAAGTCAGAATCATTAGAGGATCGAGAACAGAACCCGCTTCTCCTCTCGTCGTGGTCCTTTAGATAGGTCGATGTCACATTAATTCACATTCAAATAATGCTAAGCATATCAAAAGCAACACACTACGTGTCGAACACAACTCCTTTATTTGCACCATTACCAACCCGTAGGTTTCCTTTCTTTTCCTCGAATCGCGCTTACACAATTCGTCAAGTTCGAGGTCAATTGTAACGGTTGCTGTCCGACGTTCGTCTTCCTCAAGAATCACAGACGGTGGGGGGGAAAAAGAAGGAGAAACCGCCATTGTTGACAGCTCCGTAGATAGAGAGAGAGAGAGAGAGAGAGAGAGAGAGAGAGAAAGAAAGAGAGAGAGGCTTCAAAGGTGGCTGCCCTTGATCCCGCCCTCCCGTCGACTGCATGTCCGCCGCGTGTCCGGATCCAATCTTATCTCCCCCCCTTCCCTAATGCAATTCAATTTTCACGTGAAGAGAGAGGACCGAGGACCGGCTGGAGTTAATCATCATCATCCCCATTTTCCTCTCTCTCTCTCTCTCTCTCTCTCTCTCTGTGCGGAGTGAACCGCCGTATACGGTCGTCTCTTTCAAGATTCGGCTCCTGCATTACCAACTTTTCCACGTCGACGCTCGGTTAGGGAGCCTGTCTGATCGTTTCGAACATGCATCGCCGGGATTCAATGGACGAAGTTTCATGAACGCTTTTTCATGCGGTCGTTGTCTAAGCTCTAGGGGTTGTCCGACTTTTGATCTCGCATGCCTTCGCCAAAGTTTCTATGTCCGTAGTTTTGGAGAGGGAAAATCGGTTTAACCACTCGAGAATAATCCGGGCTCGATTAGATAAGATCGACTTGTCTTAACTCTAGGTCAACCTCGAACTACTCGAATCAGGTTCATACTCAGCTGGACAGGTGTTGCGACCCTAATTAATCAAACATGGTCAAGGTTCTATTATTTTTTCCAAACATTTCTCTTCAAAAAAAACAAGTGATGGGACTAACCTCAAAATTACATAATATACCCATGTCGCTTGAGTGTTTTTTAGGATCTAACCTGCACTCGGGTTCTTCCCTAGATTGATTGTAATTCAATCGAGTTCAAGTTAGGGTAATTCAAATTTCTATTCTAGTCAAGTCGAGTCAAATTCAAATTTTGATTATGTATCGAATAGACTCTACTCCGTTGCTATTCGGGATTAATAGTCTAATATCTAAGTAATCATGCACAACTATTATGGAGAGAGGGAGAGAGAGAGAGGAGGGGAGTAAAATTTCTTTAGAGAGATGTTAGGTTGTACTATGCGGCTTATGCTATTTGGGATTAATAATCTAATTAACCATGTACTACCATCATAGAGAGAGAGAGAGATGAGGGGGATTGATGGGGGGGGAGGAGTGAGTAGGTGCGGTGAAGTGGAGTGGAGTCACGAGAAACTTGGGTGGGTCGTTATGCTTTCAGCCCCCCAAAAAAAAAAGAAATGAAAAGAAGATTCATTCCCCTTTAAGTCTCTTCCATCTTCTCCTTGCCAATCCCCAAATTCAAATCTCTCTCTCTCTTTCTCTCTCTCTCTAGCCACCACGGAGAATCAATTTCTCACGCTACCCATTGATTCTTATTCCGTTGACCGTTCACCAATGGAGCTTTTCCTAAAAGCTAATGGACACTGTTAGACACGTTGAAATGACGAAAATAGGTGTTGTTGGCCGTTTTGAGATGGGCGCCGATCATAGCAAGCGAGACGTCGAATTTGTAGCTATACAACGTTTATTGAAATCAAGCAAGCCAAGTTGTGTCAGAAGCCACCCTTCACATATTGGAATGTGAAGAGAAAGGTGAAGGGTTCAAATTCTCACTTTCTTAAGGATTTGAGATGGGGATGATTTAGTTTTAGATATGAGTTTCGACTCTCATGTTCTACAAGGAGACATAGCAAAAAGTTTAAGAGCGAGAGTTAGAGCAAAAGTAAAGTATGACCAACAAAAAAAAAGAAAAAAGAAAATTGTGATTAGCATATGTCTAGCTCATGATTTCAAAGGGATATTTTTGGGGAGAAAAAGTATGAGGTTGGTCTCAAACGATTCTAGACCGATACATACGGAAACGGGCTAATGCCGACTCTAAAGATTAAAGAGCAAGGAAGTAGATCGAAATTGTTTGACAAGCAATGAGACATAGTTAGGTATGGCATGATGAGCAAGGATTAGAAAAGTATGAAAGGTAGATAAGGACTTGAAGAATGCACTCACTCAATCAAATTATAAGATTTTACTTAATTTGTTATTATACCAAACCCTCGACCTTGTGAGTTTGCTTTGATCTAAAAGCTTTGAGTTACTCAAGTTTATGTCATGTTCCTTTCCAAGGTGTAAATTGTCTGATTAGTAATACCCGGACTACAGTTTCGCATATTCTCCAATTCCAAGCTCGTTGTTCATTGGGGGAGTCTTCTTCCTCGGGGAACTGACACCCATTTGATGAATTTTAGGAAAAGTAAATATTATTTGAAAATGCTCGTATCAAGTAACATGGTTAATTAATATAGAGTTTTTCTCATGAAAGAAGCATCTCATTACTAATAAGGCTAATATGATAGGTTTAGCAAAAGAAGCAATGATTTACTTGGGCTCCCTCTGCCAACAACTCTTATCTAAACCCAAAGCTTGCGGAATTAAACTATTATATATGCATGATTAAATAAATGGAACTTGCATGTATGTTCTCTATCTAAAAATGAAAATTTTAATTAAAAAAATAGAATAGGCTTACCGAAAATGAAACATTTGGAGTCCCAACTAGTTCCAAATTCCAATGCTCGACCACTTCGAGTAAGTATTTTATTCCAACATATGTTATTTAATCGCTTGTCCATGCAAGAGCACTCATTCCTCGTATAATCAAATGTAATCTAAATCGCTTATTCGACATGCAGATTTTAGTGTCAGCTAGTCACTTGTCCGAGCCCGACTGAACATGAGTTGAGACTTTCATGACCGTTGACTTTGAGAAATAATTAGGGGACAGAATAATTTATTCTGAATCACGAAAAACTAAACAATAAATTATTATAAATTATTGTAAGATTCATTCATTCAAAAATTGACAGCTCACAACAAATCTGTTATTCTTACTATAGCTCAAAAATTGTTATGTTAGCAAAGCCTGTTGACTTTATAGGACAAATGGAAATTGTTTTATTTTTCTCGAGGAATATGAAAAAAGAAAAATTTTGCATTTAGAAATCTAAAAGAAAATTGAGTTTGTGGTATTGGATGTAGGTCGAATTTCAAATGTTACAAGTTAATATTGAAGTGAAAGATTGAGAGCTCAATAGCATTACCATATGAAACAGAGTCGTAAGTTATGCCAATTTAGATAGCAAGCTAGTGCTTTCTTACTGTATTTGAATTTGCAATTTATAATACCATAAGAAAAAATTGGGTAAATTTCATTTATGAATGATGTGGCGAATAGAATCAATCTTTAAGAAATCTTTATGTGTGTTGATTGATCGATATGATTTATTACGAGTAATATCTAATAGTTGCTTTGCGACTATAGAGGAAAAACTTAGAAATTAGGGATAAATGCAAAAGGCCATATGAAAACTGCACTAACATATCAAATACAATCCACACTTTTGAACAATTAAAGAATACGTCATAAAATATTTTGAACTTATTTGGTGTGACAAATATATTCTAGATAGAACTAAAATAAATAGTATATATGTCATACATATATATATTTACGTTTTTTCGTGAGTATCTTTGCCATAGTAGGCAAATTTAGTATTCTTGGTAACACAACCAAAAAACAACGAGCATAGTTTGGATTTTTTCTTATTATTTGTCTTTAATAAAAAGGCGAGAAAATGTTTTTGAGTTGTGAGTGGAAATTTCGAGACGGTATTCTTACAAAAGATCTACTAGCATAATAATCTTTGTACTATCATGAAAAGCTTATTATGAGTCTCAAATTTTTAACATAGTAAGTTTTACAATAATTTATAATTATTTATTATTTAATATTTTATAATTTATAATAAATCGTTATTTTCAAAGTAAATTAAAAACTCTCCATTTGTTCCAATATTCCTAATTCGACACTCACCCAAAATAACGGCTCGACAGAGCGGAACTAAGAAGCTGTCGGACGGGAAGGACAGAGGGGGGAGGAGCAGGGTAATAACGACAGCACCGGGAGGGTAAATCCGTCCCAAAATCTCGTAAACAGCCGTAGCAGCTTCCCCCTTCTCCTCCTTGCCAGTTTTTCATCGTCGTCGTCAGCATCAACAGCAACAGCAGAAGAGAGAGAGAGGAGAGAGAGAGGAGAGAGAAGCAAGCACGCAGACAGATAACCGCAAAGCGCCACCGTCTCCACTCATTTTTTCACCTTCCTTCTCCTCCTCCTCCTCCTTCCCTCAAATACCCAAAAGGCGACAGTAAAAACCCTACAACCCTTTTCACTAGTACTTCTCCTCCTCTCTCTCTCTCTCTGCGTCGCTCTCTCTGTTTTTCTCTCTGTCTGTGAGCAGAAAAGGAGAGATGGTTCTGGGTCCCAGCGGCGTCGTCTGGATGGAGAACGTGGCGGAGGAAGACGAGGTGTCTTGGACCAGGGACGCCGCCGCCGCCGCAGCAGCCGCCGCCGCAGCCCACCACGAGGGCGGCAACGACGACGAAGTGGGGCGGCCCAAGGAGGATGAGCTCGCCATGGGGGGAGCTTCCTTACCCACCTTCAAGTCCATGCTGGACGCCGACTGGTCCTACTTCAATACCAACCCACCTCACCATTCCCAGCACCAGCACCAGCACCAGCACCAGCAGGAGGAGCTGCAGCAGCTCCAGGCGCCTCCGGAAATGGCCGACCTTTCCTTCTCCTCCGCCCCGATTCCCGATAACGCACTCCTCCTCCACCACCACCAGCACCACCACCCCCACCCGCTCGACTCCTCCTCCTCGTGCTCGCCGTCGCAGGCCTTCGTCCTCGACCCCTCGCAGACCCACCAGTCCTTCCTGCAACCCAAGCACTGCTTCTCCTCCCTCCTCAACGTCGCCTGGAACAATTCCTTCGACAATGGCTTCGATTTGGGCTGCGACGCCACCGGGCTTTTCGGCTCGGTGCAGGGCAATCAGACCTCGAGCGCGCCGCTTCTGATGGGCGGCTCCGAGCTAGGCTCTGGTTCCGAGCTGATGCCCGTGCCGAGTCGGCTCGTCCCGCTCGGTGAAAACTCAGCCCAGTTGCCATGTGGCGGGTTCGGGCTGACTGGGTTCGAAGGCTTTGAGAGCCCCGGCACCCCACTGTTCGCGAACAGGTCTACCAAGGTCTTAAGGCCTCTTGAGGTTTTCCCCCAGACGGGTGCTCAGCCGACTCTGTTTCAGAAGAGAGCTGCCCTGAGAAATGGGTCTGCCAGTAATGGCGGCGGGGCTGAGAAATTGGGGAATTTGGAGATCTCGGTGTCGAGGTTCGGCGAATTGGACAAGAAGAGGAAGAAGATTGATGAGGGTAACAATGACGAATTGAGCTTTGATGGGTCCGGTTTGAATTATGATACCGATGAGGGTAATGAGAGCGGGAAGGCTATGGAGGACTCGAAGCACGATGGGTGCAATTCGAACGCAAACAGCACGGTCACAGTCGGCGATCAGAAGGGGAAGAAGAAGGGACTGCCAGCGAAGAATCTGATGGCTGAGCGGCGCCGGAGGAAGAAGCTGAATGATAGGCTGTACATGCTTAGGTCGGTCGTCCCCAAGATCAGCAAGGTGGGAAGTTTCTCTGAGAAAGTTGCAATTTTTTTTTTCAAATTTTCTCTTTGTGAGTGTTTTATTGATTAAATGGGTATTATTTGCATGTTTGTATCCAGATCGTCCTTCGAGTGGATTAGGTTTGTCTGAGATTGCTGTTAGTGTTTTAGTGTTTGATCTTGTGTTGCCATGATCTCTTGTGTGGACCATCTCTGCCTATTGCACAGAGAAGTAGCCATAATGGCTCTTTACTTCACTGGCATTTCAGTTGTGGATTAGAAGAGTTTTACGAGTCCTTGTGAACCTATTGGATCTTCAGATACAAGTGCTATGCTAACAAGAGCCGGTGAATAAAGTGAATCTCTGGCCCCATTTTAAAATGATAGATGAGAAATAGATGTCTTAGGATAGGATGTGAGAGCCTAGTGCACTGATAAAAGAAGACTAGTTTTTTGCTTTCTGAAACTCTGTCATCGTAACTTCTGATGTTCTGAATTATGTCTGGCAGATGGATAGAGCTTCAATTCTCGGGGATGCTATTGACTACTTGAAGGAGCTTCTGCAGAGGATCAATGACCTCCATAACGAGCTAGAATCGACCCCGCCTGGATCCATGTTGCCCCCCTCGACAAATTTTCATCCGTTGACACCGACTCCGCCCACCCTTCCTTCCCGTGTGAAGGAAGAACTGTGCCCGAGCTCCTTGCCGAGTCCTAAAGGCCAGCCTGCAAGAGTAAATTTCTATCATCTGATTATGTTTGCTGTTAATCTTGATGATGTTACTTCAATTGTATTGTGCACTTAACTTTCTTGAAAATTTGGAGCTTTAGGTGTTTGGTGCGTTCATGGAAACTTCGGGTTTTAATGGAGTGAATTTTGGAAATATAATTACTGTCCCGAAATAATGTTCTCCTTCACGTTAAGGAGGTAGGGAAAATAGTAATTAAAGCGGTCCTTGCGATTGACTCAAGTTGCAGAGGATACTAATTCGATGACAGCCCTCTGTGATTTTTCCTTTAAGTCGAAGATCGCTTCAGTACTCAAGTTAGGCATACTAAGAGTCATTCGATTTTTGTGAGAAACCTTAATTTTTCACCAATCAAATTTTGATTTCATCCACTTCTTTAAATTTTGTACTTGGCTTTCAAATGGTTTATAAGGGATTAGACATCCGAGATCAGTCTAACCATCATTTCTTTTATTTATCTTATAGCACTAAAATCTTTTTGCATATGTAGTTTCTGCCTTTGAAGTTGAATGCAAAACAAGAACGCACAGATTTGGGTATTGAGTATTAAGATCTACTTTAAAGCATTTAACTAGCATTAATACCTTAATCTAGCCTTGGATTCACAAAATGATATGTCCTTCCTTTTCCACAATCATATTATTATTTACATCAATCGAATAATTTCTTTTACATATTCCAAGTACTTACAGTTCCTAATCTGTGCATAAGCACCCTGTTTTGCTTTTTGCAGGTGGAGGTTAGAGTGAGGGAAGGGAGAGCAGTGAACATCCACATGTTTTGTGCACGCAGACCAGGGCTCTTGCTCTCCACCATGAGGGCTTTAGACAACCTCGGGTTGGACATTCAACAGGCTGTCATAAGCTGTTTCAACGGATTTGCTTTGGACGTTTTCCGAGCTGAGGTGCGTTTCGTTCTCTTTTTCTTTGTCCTGCTCATAGTTTGACTCAGCACGCAAACTATGCTATGCTAGCTTTTGCTAGAGGTACTGAACTCGTGTTCTGCTGCCACGTGCCTTTCATTCTTGCTGATGAGCTAGCGTTGAGATGGCTAACTGAAACATAAATGAAGATGATGCACATCACAAAATGCGTGATGCGAGAAAAAACGGAAGAAAAGCAAAATAAACGATAACACGTATTAGCATTAATTAGAACAAAATGGCTGTAACGCATTAAGTTAAAGTATTGTCATGACGTCTTTAAAGGTACTACCATCTATGCATCTCTATTTGGCAATCTGTCAGGCTGTTCTCACTCACAAGACGATACCAAACCACATGCATGTTCCAATGAAAGCCTTGAAATGGACTAACATAAGTGAAGCATCGCAGCTCTTGCTTGCCTTCTTTTTCGCTCACCATCTATTAATCATTTCTCTGATATCGGTGTGTCTTGTGTCTCAGCAATGTAGGGAAGGTCAAGATGTCCTCCCAGAACAGATCAAGGCAGTCCTCTTAGATTCAGCTGGCTTCCATGGGATGGTGTGACTCGAGGGGAGTAGATTAACTGAAGCGAAGCCGATGCTAACCCTAGTTTCCCTTTGAGCTGTTTAGTCTTTTTAATTGTAAATGCTGCCTCCTCTGGTATGCTGAAGCAGAAAGTAGGTTAGCTAGTTTAATGTTGCAATTTCGAGGATGAATTACTTACTTACCTAAATGGGATGTAATTCCATGAACATGCTTCTAGAGAGCAATATGATTTTCCTAAGTTTCCAGTTTTAAAGATAGAAATTTGCTCTTTCTTTTCTTTTCAATTTGATTTATTCTTCTATTAGTGTTCCCAGTTCATGCTCTTGTGCTGTGAGATGTATTTTTCCTTTTGCTTAAGGCCGTGAGGATGCTGGAGGATGTGATGGCTATGTAGTGGCTGTACTTAAGACCTCATGTGAACTGTGAAATTTTGGGGGCATGGGTGTCAGCATGCTTGGTAGCTGCCTAGCAAAAGCAGGGTGTGATTTTGATAGCTCTGCTGCGGTTCAAGGACACCTTCGGTCCCCTAACTTGTATAGCTTGTGTAATTGGGTCGTCGTTTTTACTGTCCAATTCCATGATCTTTCAATTTATGCAGCATTTGATTATTAACACCGGTGACTTGGCATGCGGTGCCAAGTTGGCATCTCAAAAGCCGAATGGGTAAAGGTTTTAAGAGAGAAAAACCACTGTCGTCCGGTTGCCACCACCGGAGGTTTGGCGGCTCTGTCCGGCCCTTGCTGTGTGTGTGAGAGAGAGGGAGAGAAATAAATGTTGAATGCCCTTCTCCGAGGAGCAACTGATGAGTTGGCATGAAATGTCGACAGCATAAAAGGGTATGGAATGTGTACCTTGAATTTCAGAGGTTAGGACAGATAAATCATTTACGCCAATGCAGAAATGTCAGAACTTGATCTTTTGAGATTGTTCAATGAAGAAGTGGGTCAAAAAACTACCTATGAACTCAGACATCTTTCGACCCCAAAAAAAAAAAATCAGACATCGAAAAGCCTGCAGCCTAAAGACGTGACAGAAAAAGCAGGCCGTGATGGTCAACCATGGCGGTTGGATAGAAGAATTCTGAGAAGAAGATCCACTCCACGGCGGAGCAACGTGAAGATGTGATATAGAGAAGATGGTTCCTTTAGGTGACATTTTAAGACTAAGAAAACAAATAAGGACGTCTTTCCTACGGGAAAAATTTTATGAAAAGAAGGGTGTATTTGTTTCAATGAAAGTATTTTTTTGGAAAGTGTTGTTCAAACTTTTCGCTGCTTGTTTCTCCAAATATAATTTGGTCAATGGAAAATACTTTCCGATCAACAGAAATATTATGTTTTATTTTAGGAAAATGAATTCCTGTGCGTAAAAAGGGGAAACACTTTCCCTCTTTATTAGGTATTTAGGTCCTTTATTTTTATTAAATCATCTCTGTCCTTTTTTTTTACTCTCCAAAATCTCTCTTTTTCTTTTTCTAAAGAAAAGCAAACTAGTGTAAATTGTTAGATCAAATGTTATTCAATCATTTTCCAAATGCCATCCAAACGCTTGAAAACATTTTCAATTATATATCACCAAACATAGGAAAACTAATCATTTTCATGGAAAATGATTTCTTGGAAAACATTTTTAAAAATTGGTATGATTTCCACGAAACAAATGCACTCGAAATATTTTTTGGAAAATCATTTTTCAGGATAATATTTTTCATTTACAGATTAGGGGATTCATTTTCCAATTTTTAAACATGCGTGTTTTCTTTTACCGTAAATGATTTTCCGTTGACTGATTGTTTTCAACAAACCAAAATATGAAATCTGAAAAATTAATTCATGTTTGGCTCCGTTCGTTTCACGGAAAATAATTTTCAGGAAAACGTTTTCCGAATTTTCCGACGTTTGTTTCACGGAAAATAAATTCATTGGGTGAAGGAAAAAAAGTCTTCTAAAGTAAGGGAAAATGTTTTCCACTTTTCGAGTTGGAAAAACATTTTCCACACTCACTCTCTCCTATCTCACACCCCCTATTAGTTCTCACTTCTTCAAAAAAAATTTCATAAATTCGATTTTTTTGTTATTTTTTAATAAAATCGATTTTTTTTTCTTTATTTTTCTGTCTTTCTTTTTGCTATTTTTCTTTTTTGGCTGGTCGCCGGCGACCAGCAACAGCGAGCCGAGCGACAGGCGAGCCGAGCGACAGCGAGCGGCGAGCGACAAGCGAGCCGAGCGACACCGATTTGGCCTCGCCGGATGGCGGCGAGGCTCGGGCCTTGTCAAATCAATGACGCCCGGGGCCTTGCCAGATGGCGGCGAGGCTTGGGCCTTGTAGATCGATGATGCCCGAGAGTCGCCAGATTGTGACAAGGCTCGGGCGTCATCGATCTGCGAGACTCGAGCCTCATCGCCTTGAGCTCGCCTCGCCGGTGAGCTAATCGAGCGAGCTCGCCAAAGGTAGGCGAGCCTCGAGCCTCGTCGACAAAATGAGCTCGAGGCATGGCCGGCCACCAACCGCCAACCGGCCAAGGAAGGAGAGAACACAAAAAAAAAAAAAAGGAAAAAAAGAAAATTAATAATTAATTTTAAAAATAATAAATAACGATTTTAAAAATAAAATAATAAGAAAACTATTGAAAGAGTTTATAAAGTAAAATATTTTTCTAAGCAAACAGCGGAAAATATTTTCCATTTCAAAATCAAGTTTCACCCAAATACCGGAAAATAATTACGTTTTCTTGGAAAATAACTTCTTAGAAAATATTTTCGAAAAGTAATATTTTCCAAAAAACGAACGAAAAATGAACTACGTTACTCCTTTATAATGAGCTGCGTCACTCCTTGCCTAACTTCGCAATTACTAATATTATAGTGTTAATACTTGTACATTAAGTTACAGGAAAATGGCATAATGCCACCCTTAATGTCAATCTACATACAGTCCGTGGGGCACGATCTCACTTATTTTTGAATTCTATAGATAACTAGTGGAGGTTATTTATTAAAAAATTATCTAATATGGATTGAACTAAAGGCTAGTTTTGGAGGAAAAAAAATCGCTCATCGATTGTATTTATAAAATTTCCCTCCAAATCTTGAATTTTGGTATTATCATTAAATTAATATAATAATATTCGAAATTCTAAATCGAGGTGTTTCGTATCAAATAACTGCAAAATGGCGTGGCAAAAATTTTGTAAACTTTTTATAAAAAAAATAGCACTTGAAAGCATGATTTGCATTGATCATACTAATAAGTAATAATTTATAAGTATCATGGCCAAATCGAAATAGATCAAAACTTCGAGGGCCAATTTGCAATTTCCTTAAGAAAAAGCGGCACTTCTCAAAACCCTATAAAACCCACCTCCCGACAGCCGCTTCTAGGGTTTTCACTCTCTTCTTCTTCCATGGCGTGCACGATCGACTTTCGCTCCCTCGACGAGGGCTTCGGCGGCAAGACCTACAAGCGCAAGCGCGAATCCCAGTCCTCCGCCGCGGCAGCCGCCGATGACGGCGCCGCCATGGAGATCGACGGCCCCTGTCCCCCGCCGTCGAAGCGGGCGGCGATCCCCTCGCTGGAGGACCCCGACCGGCCGACCACCGCCTCGACGTTCTCCTTCGGGATGCCGACCTACGACGGGGTGATCGCGGGGCGGGTGTCGGGGCGAAAGTGGAAGCAGCCGCGGAGGCAGCGGGCGTCGGCGGCGCGGGCGAGCGTGAAGGGGACGAACTTCGAGGAGAGGGACAGGCAGAAGGAGATAAAGAGGGCGTACAGGGAGAGGATGACGGAGCTGAAGGAGACGATAAGGGCGAACAAGGTGGAGAAGAGGAGGAAGAGGGAGGAGAGGGAGAAGAAGAAGAAGGAGAACATACTGAGGACCGGGACGAAGCTCCAGAAGATCACCAACCCCAAGACGCTGAAGAAGCTCGCCAAGTCGAAGCAGAGGAAGCTGCTCAAGGTCGTCCCTGACGAGCTGGTCAAGAAGTGAAGCTTTCTGTGTTCTCTTTTCAGTGTAACTTTTTTCTTCGGGGGTCATAATTTTGCAGTTTCTTGTTGTTTTATGTATAAGAAATGAAGTTTTGAATGAGATTAAGATAACGTTCGTCTCTTGATCTTGCCTTCTCGTGTTCTTTGGTGATTCAATGGGCTTGAATCTGATTGATATCAGCCGATTGGAGTGGTGAAATTTGCAGGTTGTGATGGGTTTAACCTCATGTTCAATCTCTGGTGAGGGATGAGAATATCGATCAGGATCATGATAATCTCAGAATCTTGCCTTCTTTAACTCATCGTTTCCTTTGGTGATTCACTGAATTTGATCTGATTGATATTCAGCTGGTTGGAGTCTTGAAATCTTCAGGGGGTGTAATGGGTTTAACCTCATTTTCTGTTTCTGGTGAGGGAGGAGAAGATCGATTGGAGGATCACGTCTTTATGTTCTTTGGTGATTCACTGAATTCGAATCTGATTGATGTTGAGCTGATCGGAGTCTTGAAATCTGCAGAGGGTGCAATGGGTGTGACCTCCTTTTTCAGTGTCTGGTGAGGGATGTGAGGATCGATCAGAGGATTGTGTTTATCTCATTATCTTGCCTTCTCGAAAGTCTTCATGTTCTTTGGTGATTCACTGAACTTGAATCTGATTGATATTCAGCTGACTGAAGTTTTGAAATCTGCAGAGGGTGTAATGGGTTAAACCTCATTTTTCAGTTTCTGGTGAGGGATGTGAGGATCGATCAGAGGATCGTGTTTATATCATGATCTCGCCTTCTTGAAGCCTTCATGTTGTTTGGTTGTAAACTGGGTTCGAACCTGATTGATATCAGCCGACTGGAGTGTTGAAATATGCAAGGAGTGCGATGGGTTTAACCTCATTTTCAATCTCTGTTGAGGGATTGTGATGCACAGAATCATGATGTTGGAGCCCGGGCGGCCTCTTCAACGAAATGCTTAATACTCGGCCTCTGATCATCCCTCTTAAGAAACTTAAGATGATCATCACCACTGCCTTTCTGATCAGCGGTTTATGCCGACATCTATGAATCGTCCACCTTGAAAGAAACAATACAAGCTATGCAGTCTCAAATTTTGGGGTTTATCTCAGCAGCCACCTTTTCTATATGAGAAGGGAAAGGTAGGGGATTTAAATTCTCGTCTTATCGGGATTAAGGTGGGGATAATTAGTTTTAAAAATGGGTTTCGACCTCTACACCCTATAAAGAGGTAGGGTAAAAGTATAAAAGTGAGTTAAGAGTTAGAGTAGGACAGGCAAAGGAAAATTTGTAATTTCGTCCTCTTTGTCACTACATCTCACGTCGAGAGATATTCATCATTTTCTTGAAATCAAACCAATCTGAACTTTAGCCAACAATCGAATCAATAACTCGACATCCAAATGGATCGACTAATGAAGATTGCCAATCCAACTGTGTAGTATTCGCGTAATTTGGGGAATGAAAATAACAGAGGGCTCTCTTTGATGATGATATTTTTGGTATGAGACAATGACACTAATAATCCTTGAATTTGTCCTTATTGTTTAAATTCATCTCTAAAGTTCTTATTTGTGTAATTCGTCCCTAACTTCTTAATTTTTGTTCAATGTGGCTGCTAAGGTTATTGGAATTTTTTTTTTCGATTTCATTCTTGAACTTCATTTATTTGTTCAGTTTCGCCATTAAACCATTATATTTTGGTTCTTTCTCACTAACCGCCTTCAGTTTAGCTTAGGATCATCTGTGTGATAAACTTTGATGACCCAAATAGGTAGTTCTCAACATAATCCATTGACAAGACATACACACTACACATGTAAATGTGAACTTGTAATTTTTTTGTTCAAAAATTATTTTTTGAATTTTTTGTTGTTTGTTCAATTTCATCATTAAACTATTATATTTTGGTCCTTTCTCTCTAACAGCCTTCACTCGAGTATGGTGAGGATCATAAAATATTTTATAAGATAGGATGATCTTCATGCACAACTAGTAATTTTCAACACAATTCATTAACAAGACAAATGCACTACAAGTATTAATGTGATATTAATTTTATTCAATGTGGCCATTAAAGTTTGAACTTCATTTGTTTGTTGAACTTCATCATTAAGCTATTATGTTTTGGCGCTCTCTTTCTTATGGCCTTCATTTTTCATTCTTCTTTTTGTCAGTCCTACTATAATTTTCATACTTTTGCCCTGTGTCTCTTTGCATAGCGTGGGAGTCGAAATCCATACCTGAAATTAACCATCCCCACCCTAAGTCCTTAAGATGATGGAGATTCAAATTCCCCACCTCTCTTTTCCTATATGAGAAAGGTAGCTATTGAAATAAACCCTAATGGTTTTTCTTACGGCCTTTGGTTAAAAATCGCGAAACTGATCAATTATTCTATAAGATAAACCTCGATGACCCTTATTCAAGACTGTAATTTTCGGCACAACCCATTGGCAAAGCATACACACTATACAAACTAATTGCTCCTTTGGAATAGAATAATTAATATTATGAATTTTCTTTTCAATTCCAATCACAATCGCGAATTCACCCTTTGATTCTGCTTGGAATGCCCACCGATTGGGTTCATAATTGATTCAAGTTATTTTAAGTGAATTACCATGAAATTAGAGTCAATTCGCCTCGGTACCTAATCGAATTAAGCTGAAAATGACGGGATTTGGCCAGCCTTTCATATACGTTTAGAAGTAATAATTCCTTCAAAATTTGATTACATAAGTTCGCTTATTGATAAAAGCAACTTATTACGAGCTCTCACTTTGGGTGAGTTTCTCTCTATCCCTAAAGTGATAGTTCTTCTTCTTCACAGGAAACCCTAACCCTAGCTCTCTTCCTTTGAATCCCCACGTAATGGCTACATCCAGAGTCTTCTTCCCAAATTAACCTGTCCGCCTTTCTTGATTCTCCTCTCTTCCCATTCCTTCTCTTCTCCCATCTCTTTCCCGGGACGTCTCATTTCCCCATTGAGCAGAAACGCTCCTACCCTATGACCCCAAACCTGTCTGCAAATGTTTGATTACAAATCAGCACTCACTTCACTCCCAACATAGTATTTTGATACTGATATAGCCCTAATGGAAGAGACCCATGAAGATGACCTCCGGGTAATGACTTTGTGCCGACGAATAGGGGATTTATGGGCTGCAGAAGACCTCACTGTCTTGGATGATTATTCACCTACAAATGCCGCATAGGTAAGTGAATTTTTGCTATATGGGAAGTTGTTTTCCAAGTCCAGTGTCAACTTTCAGGCCTTCCTTACTACTATACGGAAGGCATGGAAAACAGAAGATGTCAAATGCGAAGTTATCGAACCTGGGTTCTTTGTGTTTATCTTCAGCTCGGAGGAAGAGAGAATGCGAGTCATAAACACTGGCCCCTGGTCTTTTGCTAGTAACCTATTAGTCCTGCAAGAAGGGGATCCTAAAATCCCGGAACACTATTATGATTTCACTTATTGCTCATTTTGGGTGCATCTAATTGGCCTCCCACGTGCTGCTATTGTAGAGAACTCCATCAAGGTGATAGTTGGTAAACTGGGAAAGGTGGAGGATATTAAAATAGAAGCTAGAAACAATAGTGCACGGAAAATAGGAAAAGCTAAAGTTCGTTTAAATCTGTTCCAGCCCCTAAAAACTGGTATCATTATACATTTGGGAAGACGAAAGTGGTGGATTGACTTTAAGTATGAATGTCTACCCCATTTTTGTTACTCATGTGGGAGTATTGGCCACTATGCAACTGTATGCCCCCAAAAGATTATGCAGAATCAGGTTTACCCCAGGACAAACCGGGCTGTTATGGGTCATGGCTTAAAACTGAAATGAAAGAGCAGAGTCCATGCTGGCACACATTCTATGGCGAGATTGACTTACCACAGGAGGAGGAGGATATGGTGCCTGAAACTCCACTAAATTCAGCTGCAAATTATCTGCATAGTGACACACCCAATGCATTAAGTCAGGCTATCATACTATACAAACCAGAAAATCAAAAGCAAGGGGAAATGGATGCTCTCGCCCACAAAGGCAAAAGAGTTCAGCAACAACTAGAGCAGAGCCTCTATTACATTGACATTGAAACAGGACCAAGGAAGTATAAAATGGAGAAACCAGGAGCGAAAAAACATGCTGCAAAGAAACTGAAACGCTTTGCACCCTATGAAAGGAAAGGGTCTCTATCTAGTTTGGTTGACATGGAGAACCTTACGGATACACCAATTCAGGTGTGGGAAGGGGCACAATCAGGGGCTTTGGTGGCTGGCCCTAATAAGCCACCAATGAAAACATGAAACTTCTAAGCTGGAACTGTCAAGGTCTAGGTTCCCCCTTGACAGTCCAGCATTTAAGAGCCTTAGTGGCTCAAGAGAGGCCTGATATAGTTTTCATTATGGAAACAAAAAATAAAGAACAGTTGGTGGATCGTATCAAAAGGAGACTTCACTTTTGTCACTTCTTTGTGGTTAACCTAGTGGGATTAGCGGATGGTCTTGCCTTATTATGGGATGGGGGGGTCAACGTGACAGTTAACCACAGTGGAGCAGAAATGTTGGATGAGGCGTGTAAGGACCTGGAAAATGGAGTAGTGATGAACATTACCTTTCTACATGCACCAACGAATTTTCAACAGCGGATCAACCTATGGAATGCTGTTCGTTCAAGACATACCCTTGAAACCTCCCCTTAGTTATGTATTGGCGACTTCAATGATGTCTTATATCACTGGGAAAAGGTTGGGCGGAGAGCCGTGGAGAGATATTGAGTGATAGCTTTCCGAGAATTCATTAACTCTTGCTCCCTCATGGAAATTGAAAGTAAAGACTGTATATTTACCTGGACAAATAACAGAACAGGGGATGAATTAGTTAAGAAGAAACTGGATCGAGCCCTTTATAACATGGATTGGAGAGTGCTATTCCCTCACGCTGAGGTTTTTGCTTTTTCAACAATAGGCTCTGATCATAGCCCACTAATGCTATGCACAAAATCACCACTGGTGAAAAGACAAAGACTATTCAGATTTGAAGCTTACTGGCTTGCAAATCCAGAGTTTACAGTAGTGGTAAAACAATCATGGCAGAAAAACAGGGGAGCACAGCAGAGCATAGCTAACAAGACAATGCAAGTTACACAAGCCCTAGGCTTGTGGAGCAAACAAACATTTAAAAATGCAGCCAAGCAACTTGAAGAATGTCGGTCCAGGCTTATTGCCCTCACTAACTCAACAGACGAAATAGATCACGAGGATGAATATCAGAAAACAAAAGACCGAATGGAGTGTCTTTGGCGACAAGAAAAAATGTACTGGGGAATGAGATCCTACATTAATTGGCTGAGGTGGGGAGATAGAAACACAAAGTTTTTTCATGCTACCACTGTTCAGAGAAGACATCAGAACAAAATTTCAATGTTAAAAATCACAGAGCAAGAGTGGAGCAGGGATCCTATTATCATCAAACAGCATATCACTGACTTTTACAAAACGTTATATACCTCCGTGGGTCCGAGAGATTACCAACCTGTTCTAGATCAATGCCCGATGGTCGTAACTGAGGCAATGAATGTAGAATTAACAAAACCAGTTACTAGAGAAGAAGTACATGCTGCTGTATTTCGGATGGGTGCAACAAAAGCCCCTAGACCAGATGGGCTTAATGGTCTATTCTATCAGAATCTTTGGCCTATCATTCAAGAGGACATATTTTGTATGGTTGAGGATTTTTTTAACCAAGGTACGTTTGATCCTAGCCTAAACCAAACACACATTACCCTCATCCCCAAAGTACCATCCCCGAAGAGCATTTCTGAGTTTAGGCCAATAAGCCTTTGTAATTTCAGTTATAAAATTATTGCAAAGGTTATGGCTAATAGATTGAAGACTTGGCTACCCCGGATCATTTCCTCAAAACAAAGTGCTTTTATTGGAGGCCGCCAAATACAAGATAATATTTTTATAGTTCAGGAGGTCCTACATCAAATCCAGATCAAGAAAAGAAGGAGAAAATTCGAAGCAATCCTAAAACTAGACATGCAAAAAGCTTATAACAGGGTAGAGTGGGATTTCCTAAGCGATTGTATGTTGAAAATGGGGTTTAGTGAGAAATGGGTCTTGCTTGTTAAATTCTGCATCTCCTCTGTTAGCTTCAGTATTAGAGTAAATGGGGATTCATGCCAAAAATTCTCACCCACATGAGGGCTGCGACAAGGTGATCCCCTTTCTCCTTACTTATTCATTATTGTGGTCAATGTCTTATCATCCCTAATGGAAAGAGCTATGCAAGATGGTACTATTAATGGCATTAAGCTGAACCCAAACTGCCCTGTTCTTTTTCACCTGTTATTTGCGGACGACGCAATCTTTTTCTTGGAAGGAAAAGTCCGAGAAGCTCAAAATTTGGCAAATATTCTGAATTGCTACTGTTATGCCTTAGGCCAAGCTATAAACTTAAACAAGTCAGGAATTTTCTTTGGGAAGTGCTGCCCTCATGAATTACAAAGAAATATTGCTGTTGAATTGCGAGTCCCTATACTTGAAAAAACTGGAAAATATTTGGGGCTGCCTTTAGACTGGGGGCAGACAAAAAAACAGATGTTTCAAGGGTTGCTTGGGAGGGTGGACAGAAAATTAGAAGGGTGGAAAGAGCAACTCATTTCCAAGGCTGGGAAAGAGGTCCTACTTAAAACAGTTGTACAAGCTCTACCGAACTATGCCATGTCTATCTTCAAGATTCCTACTTCCATTTGTAGGGCTATTGAAAGAAAAACAGCAGCATTCTGATGGAAACAAAATGTGCAGCATAAATGAATTCACTGGAAAAACTGGGATCTATTGAAAACTAGGAAAGACAGAGGAGGACTGGGGTTTAAAGACTTAGTGGATTTCAACCTAGCAATGTTGGGCAAACAGGCGTGGAGACTAAGCCAGAATCTCGATGCACTGTGGAGTCGTGTGCTAAAGGGACTATATTTTCATAATACAGATTTCTGGACAGCTCAGAAAAGTACTAAATCGTCATGGGGATGGCAAAGTTTACTCAAGGGGAGAGAGGTCCTTGAACCTGAGATAAATTGGGTGGTTGGAGATCGTCAAAATATTAAAGTTCGGGAAGATAGATGGTTGCCTATTGGCAAAATCGGAGGGCCCTATAATAAAAATGACCCTAAACTAGTGGCTGACCTTATCCAACCAGGTTTGAGGGAATGGAACTCCAATTTTATTTTGGATACGTTTGATACTCCCATAGCGCAACAAATACTCGCTACTCCCCTAAGTATGCACTCACAGCAGACAATTTGCGATGGACCTCCAATAAATCAGGTGCCCACCAAGTTAAAAGTGGTTACAATATACTACGAAGTCTTAAAGCACAACAACCAGAACCACAAGCCTCATCCTCATTTCAGGTTCCTAACAAACTATGGAGACAAATTTGGAGACTACAAACTCATCCAAGAATCAAGTTCTTTATGTGGAGCATGTGCAACGAAGGACTTCCTACACTATGTAACCTCTACAAAAGGCGAATCGTACCTGAGATGCTTTGCCCAATATGCGCGCTAGCTCCAGACTGTTCATCCTTTGCCGGTGGACATAAGAATTCTGGTTAGAATTCGAAATAGATATACCCACTGATCCAACGCTAATTTCAAGAACCGACAAATGGGTTGCGGACTACCTGACATCAGGGGCTTCGCGGCAAAAAAAGGCTCTGTTTTTCACAGCACTGTGGCTGATATGGAAGGCACGCAACGAACTGGTCTTTCAAGGGCGGCCACCTAATCCGAGCTACGTTAAGCAAGAAGCTATAATCAGTGATCAAATCTACCAAAAATGGGCGTCTACTAAACCAGCAACAGCAGATAATCACAGCATACCTTCGGAGCGATGGGTGCCTCCCGAACGCGGTTCTGTCAAGATTAATGCAGACTACTCTTGGCCTGCCTCAGATATGGAAGGCTCGGTGGCCGGAATCTGCAGAGGCAGCGCTGGCGAGCTCATCAACGGCTTCGCGACGAAGATCCACGCACATTCGGTTGAAATCACTGAAACCCTAGCTGTTCGATCATTTCTCCGTTGGTGGAAAGAAGCCGAAGACTTCAGTTCGAACTGGGGGAAGTCTTTGACTGAACAAAACTCCTTCGCACGTGACAATTTCCAGCGATAATAAGGCTGTGGTTGACCAGATCCTGGGCCGGGCAGAGCTGGGGTGGGCTTCTCATAATTTGGTCCAAGACTACAAACAGTTGCTGGCCCAACTTCCACGAGTCCACTTAATCTTTGAGTCGAGAGAGTCCAACAAGGTAGCCGATTGGGTAGCTAAAAATCACCGGGCCGGAAGCCTCCCCCAGAATTGGGTGTCGACGCCCCCTCGCTCGCTAATTTCGCTTTTATGCTTAGACTTTCGAGATGAATGTACGTCTTCTTCCAATTGATGATCAATGAAGTTTTTTTCCTGACCAAAAAAAAAAAAGTTCGCTTATTGATTACACGTAATACAAGAAATAATACAAAAGAAATTGTGATTTTTTCATTTGATTAATTATTTTTAATTGTTGGTGGAAAGCATTTCTTTTTTCTTTTTCTTTTTTTGAATTAGTGATACGGATGCTTTCAGCTTGAAGAAGCCGGCAAACGAGGTTTGCGCGATTCAAGGTTTTTCAGAAATGGGACAGTGAAGAAGCAAAGCAGGCTCTGTTCTTGTCATAACGAACAGAGAGCGCTTCATGTAATGATCAGGAAGAGAACCAACGACCGGAGCTCCAACCGCCACCAACGGTCGAGCCTATGGGGAAACTGCACGGACCTCCGCGCGCTGAAGCAGATCCAGGCTTCCCTCGTCGTCCGAGGCTTCAATTCGAACCGGGCGGCTCTGCGGGAGCTCATCTTCACCGGCGCGATCGCCGTCTCGGGCACCATCGGCTATGCCATCCGGGTGTTCGCTCAAATTTCTGAACCGGATCTGTTCATGTGGAACACCGTCATAAGGGGCGCGGCGCAGAGCCTAAACCCTTCCAATGCCGTCCGGCTCTATTCCCAGATGGAGAGCCGGTTCGTGAAGCCGGATGACTTCACGTTCCCATTTGTGCTCAAGGCTTGCACTAAGCTTTCGTGGGTCAAGATGGGTTTCGGTATCCATGGGAGGATCATCAAGTTTGGTTTGGAGTCCAACACGTTCGTGAGGAACACCCTTATCTATTTCCATGCTAACTGTGGCGAATTGGGCATTGCAAGACATTACTTCGAGGGCTCGGCGAAGAGGGATGTCGTGGCCTGGTCGGCATTGACTGCCGGGTATGCTAGGAGAGGTGAGCTACATGTCGCTCGGCAGCTATTTGATGAGATGCCTGAGAAGGATCTGGTTTCTTGGAACGTGATGATTACGGGCTATGCAAAGAGAGGGGAGATGGAAAGCGCGAGGAAGCTTTTTGACCAGGCCCCAGAGAGGGATGTCGTGACGTGGAATGCGATGATCGCAGGTTACGTGCTTTGTGGGGGTAATGAGCAGGCGTTGGAGATGTTTGAGGAGATGAGAAGAGTTGGAGAGAAGCCGGATGAAGTGACAATGTTGAGCCTGTTGTCTGCTTGTGCAGAAATGGGAGATCTGGAGGTTGGGCAAAAGATGCACCGTTCGCTTTCAGAGTTGTGTGTAGGAGATTTGGGCGTGCTACTCGAAAACGCGCTCATAGACATGTATGCCAAGTGTGGTAGCATCAATAGGGCATTTGCAGTGTTCAAAGGCATGAGAGAAAAAGACATATCGTCATGGAATTCGATCATAGGAGGTTTGGCTTTTCATGGCCATGCCGAGAAATCTATCGATCTGTTTAGGGAGATGCAGAGGTTGGAGATCAAGCCGAATGAGATAACCATGGTTGGAGTTCTAGTTGCCTGTAGTCATGCCGGCAAAGTCGAAGAGGGTCGTCAATATTTCAATATGATGAGAGATCGATATGGTATTGAGCCAAACACGAGGCACTGTGGGTGTATGGTGGATCTGCTTGGACGTGCCGGGCTACTGGATGAAGCATTCGAGTTCATTCAATCAATGGAGATAAAACCTAATGCCATCATTTGGCGGACTCTGCTTGGGGCTTGTAGAGTTCATGGAAATGTGGAGCTAGGAAAACTTGCAAACGAGAAGCTACTGTCTATGAGACACAACCAGAGCGGCGACTATGTCTTGCTTTCTAACCTCTACGCTTTGAAAGGCGAGTGGGATGGCGTTGAGAAGGTGAGGAAATCGATGGGCGATAGGGGAGTGAGGAAAGAAGCTGGCTATAGCCTCGCCGAAGGAGATGGCAAGGCACTCATGTACTATTTGTTTGATCCAAAGCCTAGGTCAAGCTCAAGAAACAAAGCGTATGGAATTGCGAAAGGATAGAGAATTTTACTTCTCTGAAATGAAAACGCTACCAATTCTACATCCTGTCTGAATTTGAGTTCTTATGGTTTTTTCCACTCGGAGGAATACTACCGGACAGTGCCACTCGATTCCATGAACAATGGGAGAAGAAACTCACTTTCATCTAGGCTTTAACAAGATTGAATGGCCAGTTCTTGGCCGTCGTGTAATCGTGCAAATTAGGATGGGGAAAGAATCACTATCAGTAACAGGTGAACTGGAGGAACACAGAGATCAACAAAGTGGTCAACTTTAATGGATCGATTTTATGCAGTCATGGTATCGTTCATCATAAAGAGCCCTTTCCTTCCTAGGTAGTGGTTTATGGCAATGTTCTTTTTCAAGCCTGGCCACATTCCGATGAGTGAGACGCGTGAATGTGGCCTGGAAAAATACCTTTACACGATGTTCAGCACCAAACCTCACTTGCCAACTTCAGTACTAACAAGCCCAACAAAATTTCAAGACTTGGATGATGCCATAGCTGCCGGTACTCTGCCATACCGGCAGTCTCAATTCAACAACCATTATCAGACTATCATCAAAAGCGATGCATCTTTTACCAAAGAAAAGACATCAGAAACCAACAACTGGACCACGGCCAGAGCAAGAATGCAAGTATATATAGGCATTGTTCAAAGGCTTTCGCAAGAAGGGACTGTACATGAGATAAAGAGAAATTGTTGTTCTATTGAGAAGTTCTCCTGTTGATGCAAAACAGAAATGAATGAAACGATTTCCACATTCCCCAACAGCAGACATAAATAATCAGCATTCAGAAACGACATCGATGCCTCGCTGACTGCATTTTTTTTTTTTAAGTCACAACATCCCTAAAATACAGAGGACCTATAACTTGGCCTATTCTTGGTCCACCCTTACCAAGATCCAAGAGATCTCGAGTTCAATTCCTCTTCTTTTCCCTCCCCTATCTTACCTATCCCAAAAAAGGGAGGAAAATTTAGCTACACTTGGCTTGTTGAGAAGATGTATACATGCATTGTAAACTACTAGAGTCAAGGATCAGCTCCAACTAGATATGCCTGCTGAAATATAAAGGCTTTGAAAGAAGATATCAATCTTACTGCATTCCAAAAAACTGAATTTGAGAAAAAAGCACCCACCACTGAGCTTCCATGTAAGTGAATGCACACAGATCACCCCAACTAAACTAAAACCAAGTGGCTCATAGTTTAGGAGGGGTCATTATAAGAGAGTTCTGCACCTCCGGGTGCAACTGCAGTCAGTTATGGTAGTTCTTGCTTGTAATTGGTCAAGGAAGCAAGTAGCTCGATTTGAGCACTTACTTTGTATGCACATCAGACCAAACAATATAGCGCCCTGACACCTGGTTCATAGGAAAAACAAGCAAGTCCTTCTGCCACTTGTCAGGTGTTCTGTCTAATCTTCCATAGTTGCTACCTCCTGAGCATCCTCAGCACTTAGAACAGGTTCTACAGTTCTTTCAGCCTCAGGTGTCTTGGCATGAGAAGTTTCTCTTTCGTCATTCTCTTCAATCTCTTCAATCTCTTCTGCTTTAACATCTTCTATAACCTGAAGAAGGTCCAAGGGGGTGGCAGCGGGGTCCAGTTCAAGGCATCCCTTGGGAGCATTGGGAGCTTCTTGACCAGTAAGCATGTATGAGGGAACCTGATGTGAAAAACGGAACATCTCTTCTTTTGGAATCTTTCTGATTTCCCCGAGGTCCAGATGCCGATGAAACAATGCCCTGAATCTGGCAACTTTCACCAATGGGATGACAAGCACGCCTTGTTCTTCATCATAGTCTTCTAGCACCTCCACCATGTCATACTTATGTATTATCTCATCTGCAGTTAGCTCGTTCCAATTGGGGGACCAATTTCTATAGAGAGCCCATACATTACCCTTCCTTGGAAATATGCGAATAACACCACGCACACCTTTGGTCCACCGGACCTTGTGAGAGAAGGCATTGAGCGAGCCATAAATCTCATATTTTCCCACTCTGAATTCTCCACAAGTTTTTGAGAAACCAGAAGCAACCCAATTTAAAGGGCCTAATTCACTGTTAGTCTTGGAATTAAGCCAGCTAATACGCATCTTGAATGGATTTAAGGAAATCACCTTCTGAATCAAGGCATAAAATCTAGGCATCCCATCATCATCGTCATACACTGCCCAAACATGGTTTTCTTTAAATGATCTTTCTGTCCGGTCTTTGTCGAAGTCATGGAAATCTGGATCCAGGACAGTCATTGACATTGTCTGCGAAGATCCAGCATCCATACCAGGAATGCCTGGGAAGGACTTAGCAGCAGAATTTTCTTTCTTCGGATCCACAGACTCTCTCGACTTGGTTTTATCATTAGTACCGCCATCTGCAGGAACTTTTTCCACTGACTTATTAGTTTCATCATCATTCCCGTTCCTCTCCCCCTTGCCTGCAGTTTTAGCTATAGTTGCTGATCTCGATAACTTTAGGTTATTCTGAATTTCTCTGTGGGCCTTCATAATCAGTATTTTCTGAACTTGAAGCTCAGTCATTTCCCTTGAAGCATTAGGCCTTGTGATGCCATTAGCAGAAATTGTTCCAAAGTTTGCTTGTTTGGAAAAAGGTGCACCCACACCACCACCTGCCATTCCCATTTGATTAGTAATGTCCCTCCCATGGTCGCTGCGACCGAGATCATCCATACCTTTTCTTCTCTTCACAGCACCGGTGTAACCAGTTGATGACATGCCACTGTTCTTTCTGGAGAATTGCTTCCTCCGAAGAGCCTCTTCTCTTTTTGTCGCTGCCTGAGCCTCCTCTCGCTCTCTCTTCACTTTCTCATACGCCTGTTGCACCACACTTGCAGCTTGAGCAGCGGTTGAAGCACTACTTGTTCTTGAGAATGGACTCCAGTTTAAGTTGTTTTGCAAATGTGAATCATGACCACCGAAGCCCCCTGCTCCAGTACCGGAAGAAGGCGCATTACTCCTGCCTGAGTTCATTGTGTCTTTGCTATTCACTTGATGATTTGTGGACTGCTGCTGCTGGGAAAAGTTCCAGGGGGTAGATGACGTAGTTCCATCAGCTGGTGGTGGAGCTATTTCTATTGCAAAAAAGGGCTTCTGGCAGTTGGGACATAGCAGGTTGTGATTGAGGTAAACTCTGAGATACTCATATTGCATTTTGCAGCGGTGACAAACTGTCCAAAATGTATTTGGCTTTGTCTTCTGGGAAGAATGCCGTGCTCGATCCGTAGTCCTATGGCTCTTAGCAGTCGTATTTGTCGTAGCAGTTGCATTCGTAGTCTTGTCAAGATTGTAAAAACTATTGGCCCTTGGAGTTGCTGATGAAGCTCCGGTCGATTTAGGTACCTTTTGGAAGGTCCTTACAAATCTCTTCTGGTCATATCCTGCCCTCTTAACCTTATCTGATAACAAACTCCAGGCCTGTGATATCAGTTTAAAAGCCCCTTCTGCTCCAATAGACTTGTTCTTATCAGGATGCAGCATGAGAGCAAGCTTCCTATATTGTCTCCTCACTGTCTCTTCATCAGCAGTTGGATCCACACCAAGCACACCGTACCAATCCGGCTCCCCATTGACTATGTTCTCAGCAGAAACATACACATCAAGAGTCGCTAACATTTGGGTCATGCCTTCCAGTCCCGGATAAAGACTTTGGGCCTTCAAAGCGAACTTTTTGGCCCCTGCCATGTCCCTTGCTATGAACTTTGTCTCTGCAATTTCTTTTGCCCTTGTAGCCTCATCTTTATTGCATTCCATTCCCCCCTACCTACACAAAGCCTGTAAAAAAAGCAATCAACTTTTTTGTGTCTTCTTACAATTTAGTCGGGGGAAGAGGAGGGAAGGGGGATATAGAAGATTTTACATAATTTGCTAGTAAACTAGTGAAATATGTTCTGGGGTTCCCAAATATCTCAACAAAGCCAGCCAATTAATTTAACAGATTCAAGCGACCCCGCGAAGTTAAGTCAACTAATCGGTATACTAGCAGGAGGACTAGGGCAACATGTATCATCAGGTCAAAATCTATCTTAAAAAGCACTTGACACAAAGAAAACTCAGAATTTTACAAAATTCACACTTGCGGATCGAACTACCAACAGAAAGTCTACAAAACATAAATAAAACATTGGAGCTATTAAAGCAGGATCCAGAGCCAAGACAACGACAAGAACGTTAATGACTAGCAAAAGTCACAACATGATAACATGCATATCAACAAAGTTGTCCATGGCTTACCTTAACTAGGAAAGAGCTGATTTACATTGAACCTCGTAAAGGCAACTTAGCTTATGCTTACTTCACATGAAAACTAGGCAAACATAGACCATAGCAATGTAAAAAAAAAACTGCAATAGCCAGACCTTTAGTCAAGACCGAGACGAATACATTTCTAAATCAACTTAGTGAAATAGAACCTATTTTTCAGAATCACTCGTATTTCTTGCATCAATAGAAACCCAAGAAGAAGCCACAAGTGAACACACAAAGCAAATTAGCCCAACAGTATACAAGAAGAATTCGTGTTTACCTAATAATAGGAGCAGTTGCTTGATGTCGAGTTTCGAGTTCTCAAAGCCACCGTGTCCAGACCTCCATTACCATTTTATTCTTTTCCTCGTATGAATCCCCAAAGAAAAGCCAAAACCACACTTCGTTTTTCTTGTCAAAAGTCACAACAATTAAAATGCCCTTAGCTCATTGAGGAAGTGTACAGATGTGTGAAGTACTGGACCATCAATGAACCAATTGACCAGTCTCTAGTAAAGGTTAAAGATCATCACTTGTCTGGTCAGAAAGATTCAAGAAGAACAGGCCAATCAGAATCAGAATACACAGTGAAATAGTGACAAGCAACACCTGCAACAAAGAGAAGGAAGAGAAGCAGAGGATGAGTTGATATTGTCATACTTGCAGAAGGATTTGGGCAACACGTATCAAGTAAAAATGCCTTAAAAAGCACTTAACGCAAAATGAATACTCAGAATTTTAAAAAACTCGCAAGTGCAGATTGAACTACCAATTGAAAGTCTACAAAACATAAATGAAGCATAGGAGCTATAAGAGCTATTCCACTTTGAAGGAATATGAGCTGGGACGATAACAATAATATCAATGACATGGCAAAAGTCACAAACTCAAAACATGCCATATTGGTTAATGAGTCTATGGCACTACCTTAACCGAAGGAACTGAATTACACTGAACCTTGTAACGGGTGACTTAGCTTATGCTTACTTCCCACAAAAACTAAACAAACACAGACCACATCAATGTAAACAAAACCACTATAACAAGACTATTAATCATGACTGACACGAATTCATCCCTAAATCAACTTAGCAAAGAGAACCATTAGTCACAAAATTCACTCGAATTGCTTGCATCAATAAATCCCTAGAAGCAGACCATTGAACATGCAAAGCAAACTAGCCCAACAATATACAACAAGAATTTGAGTTTACCTGATAATAGAAGCAGTTACTTGATATCGAGTTTCGAGTTCTCAAAGCCACCGTGTCCAGACCTCCATTATGACCTTATTCTTTTCCTCACACAAATCCCAAAATAAAGAGCCAGACCAGACTTCGTTTTTCTTGTCAAAAGTCACAACATTTCACTATGCCCTAAGCCCGTCAAGAAAGCGCATAGATGTATGAAGTGCCACGTCTCTTGTAAAGGTTAAGATCAATGCTTGTCTGGTCACAAAGATTCAAGAGAAGCCGGAGAATCAGGACCAGAATACACAACCTTCAAAAGAGTAACAAGCAACACCTGCAACAAAGAGAAGGAAGAGAAGCAGAGGATTAGTTACTGTTGTCATACTTGCAGAAGGGTTTGTGCAACACGTTCTGAGTGAAAAATGTACCTTAAAAAGCATTTAATGCAAAAAGAATACTCAGAATTTTACAAAACTTGCATGTTCAGATCAAACTACCAATAGAAAGTTTAATAAACACAAAGAAAACAGAGAAGCCATTAGAGCAGGATCCGCATTCTAGGAATATGAGCTGCGGCTATAACGAGACTATTAATGGCATGGCAAAAGTCACAAACTCAAAGCATGCATACCTATTAAGGAGTCTATGGCTTTACCTTAACTAGGAACAAACTGAATTACACTGAACCTTGTAAGAGGCAACTTAGCTTAAACTTACTTCACATGAAAACTAGGCTAACACAGACCATGGCAATGTAACCAAAACCACAATAACAAGACTAGTAATCATGACCAATAAGAACTCATCCCTAAATCAACCTAGCAGAGAGAACCCATTTGTCAGAAAATTCACTCAAAATTGCTTGCGTCAATCAAAACCCTAGAAGCAGACCATGGAACACGCAAAGCTACTAGCCCAACGCTATACAACAAGAATTTGAGTTCACCTAATAACAAGCGCAGTTGCTTGATGTCGAGTTTCAAGTTCTCAAAGCCACCATGTCCAGACCTCCATTACCAGCTTATTCTTTTCCTCATGCGAATCCCAAAAACAAAAAACCAAATGGGGGCTTCATTTTTCTTGTCAAAAGTCATAACATTTCAACATGCCCTAAGCTTGTCGAGGAAGAGCATCAATGTACGAACCAGTTGACACTCTCTAGTAAAGGTTAAAAATCAATGCTTGCCTGGTCACGAAGATTTGAGCTGGAGAATCAGAACCAGAATACACAACCCTCAAAAGAGTAACAAGCAACGCCTGCAACAAAGAGAAGGAAGAGAAGCAGAGCATGAGTTACTGTTGTCATACTTGCAGGACAATTTGAACAACACTTTTCAAGTTAAAAATGTACCTTTTAAAGCACTTAATGCAAAAAGAATACTCAGAGTTATACAAAACTTGCATGTGCAGATCAAACTACCGATGGACGGTCTGCAAAACATAACTGAAACATCGGAGCCATTAGAGCGGGATTGGCATTTTAGGAAATGAGCCGCGGCAATGATGAATGGAAAGTCTGCAAAACATAAATGAAACATAGGAGCCATAAGAGGGATCCGCATTTTAGGAATTGAGCCGCGGCAATTATGAAAATATTAATGAAACAGCAAAAGTTCACAAACTCAAAGCGTGTGTATCGATTAAGGAGTCTACACCGTTACCTTAACTAGGAATGAATTGAATTACACTGAACCTCGTAACGGGCAACTTAACTTATGCTTACTTCACATGAAAACTAAGCAAACACGGACCCTGGCGATGTAACCAAATCCCGCAACAACAAGACTATTTATCATGATCGATGTGAATTCATCAACTTAGCAAAGAGAACCCATTTGCAAGGTAAATCCACTCGAATTGCTAGCATCGAAAGAAACCCTAGAAGCAGCCCCCAGTGGACACACACAAAGTATTTGTAAGCCCAGCACTACACAGCAGGAAATTCAGGTTTTACCGAATAACAGGAGCCAGTTGCTCGATGTCGAGTTCCCAGTTCTCAAAGCCAAAATGGGCAGGCCTCCCTTACCAAGTCGTTCTCTTTTTCTCACGCCAATTTCAAGAAAACGAAAAGGAAATGCCCAAACCGGGGCCTTCGTTTTGCTTGTCAAAGTTCACAACTTTTTGTCAACATAGTCTCTAAGCTCGTCAAGGGAAGACGCACGGATTCGTGACGTACCGGATCATCAACGAATCAATCCACACGGTCTCTAGTAATGGTTAAAGATCACCGCTTGCCTGGTCAGAAGAAAAAGATTCAAGAAACAGCAGGAGAATCAGAACCCGGATACAGAACCCGTGAAAAAAAAAGAAGAGTGACAAGCGCCACGCCTACACAACAAAGGGAGGGAGGGGGGCAAGAGAACCAGGTGATAAGAGTTACCCATCCGTCATTGCTGGCGAGGGAGATCAGGGAGATGGACACGGCAAGAGCACCAGCACGATGGAGCAGAGCGACGCAGCTGATTATCTCTCACCTCTTGTAGGTTTAGGACTCTAAAACTTTATCCCATTTTCAATTAGAAATGAGAAAATTTATAATACTTATCACTCGCTAATTTGAGTAAGTCAATCATCAAGCCCGTTTGCCATAGCTCGGGCCGTGACTGTTATTACTATGCTGTAAATTGTTGTAATTTTACATGTTTGACGGTATATGTATGGACTTTTGAAACAGCAGCAACCAAAAATCAAACTAAGCTCTTATTGCATTGGATGTGTTTCAAATGTTGAAATGTTTGCCGAATACCTTTAAAAACCATAATGCCTTCTTCTTCTTTTTAACGGCCGGAGCTATTGCTCAAAGCTGCACCAGTTGACGACGATCAAGATCATGTAATAGACATATGCATGGGTCCTATGACTCTACCCTATCATTTAAGTGGGTTTAATTACAAACTTTCTATTACGAACCTTGTTCAATCAATCGACCATGCTTGAATATTAAATTGCTTAGCGAGTGGTTTAACGGATGCCTTATCGGTTTGGCTTACTCCATCCAAGTCGATACTTTTGTATTAATTGTACCTATCGATGATCATTATCGTGTAGCGGACATATACATGGATCTTATAACTTTGCCCGTCATTTTTTTAGCGGGTCTAATGACAAAATTTGAGTCATTAGCCTCGTTCAATTAGTCAACCATGCTCGAATAATAAATTGCTTAGCAAGTGGCCTAACATATGCCCCATCAATTTGGCTACTCCGTCCAAATCGATACATTTATATATAATAATATATTAAAAAAAACCAAGATTTTTCATGTAAAGAATGAGCTAGGGCAAGATCTCTTAAGCCTACTGCTAGAGCCAACTAGGTAATTAGATTAATTTTTTGAGTCAAAAAAATTTAACTCGAGATCAGGTTTACCTTGAGGGTCTTATTTGGTAAATATCAATGACACAATGATATAGAATGAAAGGAATCGAAACAAAAAATACAAGATGGGAATGTTAATTAACCTCTAAATCACCTATGCTTGGTAACATTTTATGTTTTAAATAAGGTACGAATTTTCAATTTGTAGGTTGCCATAAAACTTTGGCAATTATTGGATTTATGATTTGCATTTACCATACGAAACTTTCTTATTTATGATTTGCATTTACCATATGAAACTTTCTTCTTATAGTAACTTTCCAAATAGGAGTCTCAATTATTCTTGTATTTCATAAAGTTGCCATGTATGTTGATTTACTTACGCATTCATTCCAATGCCTACCATGTATATTCCTAACTCTCCGTGTCAGTTCCCTTTTCACCCCTTAGATGGCTAGATTCACTCTGTTTTTTTTCAAATAGACAAAATCTGCCTTAATGATTTCCACATTTGTACGATTTTTAGATATTTTCCTTTTATGAATTTCGGTCAAATTCAAATTCAGTGCTATTTTGGAAATAAATCCAGTCCTTCTGCATCATCATTACTTATGTGACCACCGATTTATTCCTCGTTCAAAAACTCACTTTCTTAGTGAATTTTCAATTATTAAATTTCATGTGTCTAAAAAAAATATTAGATCTCTTATTTACCATATCAAAGAATTTGTGTTTTTCCTTATTATTGGAGAGACACTATTATAGTGAGTATGTGAGATATTATAAAAGTATCTAGGAATACACTCAAAAAATTAACGTGAAAATTTTTTGCACGTTGAGGTTCGCCATAAACACTCCTCCAATGATATTGAAATTTTGTCAATCCAAAATGAATGAAAATTCATTGACATTTGTGCGAAGTTTTGATTTAGTTATATTCACGGTTGAAAGTTTCACAATAAGCAATGAAACTATGATTTTGCTTTAGAAAATCTTCTTGGAGAGTTTTGTTTTGTTTCACCAATCATCTCATTAGAAACATGCAGTTGTGCTAAAAAGTTGATGTAAAAAAATTTTAGATTCTAGATACTAAATCCATGAATTTGCTTGACGACTTAGAAAAAAAAATCAGGCTTCTTCAAGCTTCTCTATTCGGCAAAACTAATTTCTAGAGAAATAAAACCTAAAAGCAAAAAAGAAAATGCAGTGCCTTTAATATACAATGTATACCCACAATTGAAAAAACAAATGAAATATGTGATATATTTAATTATGACAATTAGATCCTATATAAAATAAAAATTTGAAAAAGATGGAAAGTATATATTTTGAGGTCTCTATTTTAAATTGCAATCGAATAATTAAGAGAAACTCTCTAATGAAAAATGGGGTGAATTGGTGGAAACAGGTCCCTCCTAGTGAACATAGGTAAGAGGTCATTTCACATATTATCATTCCAAACTCGGCTATTGAGGCAATAAAAGTACGCATGGTAACGCTTCTGTTCCTAGAAACAATTTCTGTTCAGAAATGATTCTTTTTTATTATGTTCCCGAAAACAATTTATGAGCATTTGAAGGCGTTTGGTAACTGTCCAAAATTTTTATTCTTGGGATAGAAATGCGTTTAGTAAAACCTTAGAATTTCTAATCCAAAATATTTTCTTTTAATTTTTTAATGATTTAAATACATATTTCTTCTTTTTTTGTCTTTTGTCTTTTGTCTTTTGTCTTTTTTATTTTTCCCTTCCTCCATTGTGGCCGGTTGCCGTCGCCGCCAGTGGCGAGAACCGGCTGGGCGAGGTCTGGCAAGCTCACCGAAGGCTCGCCTGGCCACCGGCGAGGCTCGGCCTCACTCAGATTTGCGAGGCCGAGCTTGCCGATGGCTAGGCGAGCTCACCGGACCTCGCCCAGCCACTTGCCGATGGTGGCTAGCACCAGCAACGGTGGCTGGTGGGCGACAATGGGGCGGCTGTAGACTGAGGGAGGAAGAAGAAAAGGAAAGAGAAAGAGAAAAGAAGAAAAGGCAAGGGGAAAAAAACTAATTCTTGGAATTGTTCTCCGGAGCGAGAAGCAACTTTTTTTTGCTTCTTGGTTTTACTCCAAATCTATTCCCCATAACAAATTTGTTCCGAGGAACAAAAAATTTACTAAACGCATTTCTGTTTCAAATCCGTTTCCGGGAACAAAAGAACAGAATCAGTTGTTCCCGGGAACAGAATCATTTTTTATCGTGCAGGCCCTAAAGATCTCATTCTCACTCCACAGGCTCAACTTCCAATGTCCAAAAAGGGTCAGCGTGTTCAATCATTTTTTTAATAATTTTTTTGTCATGTTTAATGAATTCATATGCATGTCTTTCTTAAAAAAAAAAAAAATTTATATGCTACCATTTTATATTTTCAAATTTTAGGATACCATGTCAACCTTTACACATAACTTTTAAATATCATGAAATTATACCTTTCTATTGTCTTTTTTCTTTAATAAGAGATGTTTAGGATTCTTTAAATTTCAAATTGACGTGGCGATTTACAAGTGATTACACTTCAAAGATGGATGATTGATACCTCTTTAGGTACCTAACTAGAATGGGAGTTGAGTCCTTATTGTCAATCTGAGTTTTTTCTCTAGTTGATGTTATTAACATTAGTGCTTGAGGTAGGTTGAATTTGTGTAGCTTGTTGAGTTAATTGGATTGTCGAGTTCTAATCTTGTTCTTAAAAAAAAAAAAATGCAATAGTGCGCTTGAAGAGAGCAAGGATAATGAATACCATCTTCCATCGTTTTCATAACTAGACGTATTGATTTACCTTGCCTTGTGGCCTTCATGACAAAAGTTTAGGCTTTTTAACCTTTAACCACTCGATTTACATTACTCTCGGGTTAAAGTACGCCGGATAGTCTCTTGTACCAATAATTTCAAGCGATAATTAGCTCAACATGTAGTAGTGTTTAAGTGTTAATAACTTGCATTCTCGTTCGAGGAACCTTTAGAGTGGATATAGCAAACAGCTACTGACGTACAGATACGGAAAGTAGAATTTTTCTATAGCGATTCTACTAACCCATGACCCAACTGCATTAATTTCACTTCATTTGTTGTAAAACAATCCTGAATGGTTTAGCCCTAACACTTGTCAGTTTTTTAATGCTCTAAGATCGAATCTTTTATTTACCCTATTGAAGGTGAATTAGCTGACTGCAGATCATGTTTCAGATGCTTTTGAATGGCTATGGTTTGTTATATCAAAGTTCAATCCTCATACCTGCATCAAACTTGATATACCACAGAGGAAAGGAAGCCACCACATACCATACAGAACAAATAAATTACATAGCAAAAACTGAAAGACAAAAAGCCCTGCTAATTTTCCTTTCATGACTCTGAATTCGATCCGATAAGTCATAATAATTCTTGATTTACAGGCCGCGACACCGGCGAAACAAGCCACAAGAAATGTCCATACTTTTAACCCCGCGGCGCAATAGACGCCCCCTACGATGTAGTATGTTCTTTACATTCATACATCACAGTAACTATCTACACGCACTCATATATCCACGCCCGGGAAGTCTCTTTTGTTGCTGAGTTTGGCCCTCAGGATTGATTCTAGTATACACCTCTCTGGTATGGACGTTCGCAGAACTCGCCGCCGAGATCATCACAAGCCTCTGCTGGGAAAACCCTGTAAAAGAAATAGAAAGAAGTTCACGGATTCTTCTCAGACAAAGTACTGGAATTTTGCCGGTGACACTATAAACAATATATCGGCCGGCTTACGTTTTAGGACCGGTGTATTCAAGATATTCCCTCTCGATGGCCTCCGCAGCCTGCACCACCGCGTTGAATCGGGCCTCAGCATTGAGCTTCGCTTCGGGGTATGTGTCTGCTAAGCATGCTTCCCCACCAATGGTTTCGCAGGCTTCTGCTGGGAACACTCTGTCAATGACCAAATTTTTGTTAAGTCACATTTAGGATCTAGCTCTGTCTACTCTTTTCACACGTTCACTTTTTAAGAGACAGACAGAAGGAAGACTTCAAGAAAAAATGGGAATTCAGTTTCAAAATGGAATGAAAACCGGCGTCGTACGAGAATGTGGAGCTGTAGTCGACCATCGCAGCTTCGTAGGCCACCGGAGAAGCTTTCGCCGGGGAGACTTGGGACGAAACTGAAGATGAGAGCTTGGAAGGCAAAGCTAAGGGCTTAGAGAGGTTCTTGGATGGAGTCACCGGAAGGAGGGGTGGGGCGAGGAACAGAGCTGCTTGCATCTTGAATGTTGAGTGTTTGTGAGATCTGATGATGACGATGATGTGTTTTGTGTAATCACAGAGAGGTTGAAGCCCCAATTTATAGGGGGGATGGATAGGATGTTGGGAAGTGAAGATATTTGTAAGACTTTGGATAAGGTTACGACTTTTTTGCTCTAAGATACCTTTTGAGAGAAGGAGAAACTTCAGTAAGTTCCAATCGTTTCGGAGATATTTACGGATCCCTCAGGAATTTCTCTTCTACGACCCTCGAGAAATATCTTGAGGAAGATACAAATTGGCACAACTCATCTGGGACTTGATCGCTGATGTTGAAGTTGCACGGTGTCGGCATACCATTAGCCAGGATGGCTGACGGAGATGATTAATGAGAAATATCGCTTCATCGAGAGTCATCGCCATTCGGTTCACGTGCCGGCTTCAAGCTAGAATTTGTCGCGATAAATGTCGTTTGAAACATCACTGCTTCCCACATGGTAAGCTCAGAAGACGGGCTAAGGAGACGCTTCACACTACCAAGATTTCCATCAACCAATCCATAACAACTTGTAAGGACGCCACTGCGTGCTGATATCTTATCTACCTTTCCAGGAAAATGAATATTTATGTACAAAATCCTAATTTTCTTTTTCTGTATGTTTACTGTCATTCATATCTTTTAGTGCTCATCGCACTTAAATCTCATCAAAAAGTTTATCAGCGCCCTCAATAACAACGTAGTTACAAAATGGCAGAAGATCCGGACAAAGCTGCATCTCAAGCGATGCCATCTAGATCCTGACACCCGGCTAACATAAAAATCCGAAGGTAGGAAGTATGCACTCAAGTTGATCTGAACTTGAACAGAGCTGCATGAAAATTTGGCTTCTGTTCATGTATATTTCCTCAATGATTAAAATGGGAAGATATGGCCGGAAGCAACAAGTGATGGGGTATTCTCTTGGTTTCTTCTGATGTAGAAACCTGAAAGCAGAGTATGTCAAAAGTGCAGATGCTCGTTATACCTCGAATTGCGTGCTAAAGGCGGAGCACTGCACTTGCAACCTCATCAACCGAGACATGACATGAGGTAAGCTCATCTGGGAAAATGAATATTTATGTATAAAATCCTAATTTTCCTTTTCTGTATGTTTACTGTCATTCATATCTTTTAGTGCTCATTGCACTTAAATCTCATCAAAAAGTTTATCAGCACCCTCAATGACAACGTAGTTACAGAATGGGAAAAGCTCGGGACAAAGCTGCATCTCAAGCGACGCCATCTAGATCCTGACAACCGGCTTAACATAAAAATCCACTAGGTAGGAAGTATGAACTCAAGTAGATCTGAACTTGAACAGAGCTGCATGAAAATCTGGCTTCTGTTCATGTATATTTTCCTCGATGATTAAAATGGCAAGACATGGCCGGAAGCAACAAATGATGGGGTATTCTCTTGGTTTCTTCTGATGTAGAAACCTGAAAGCAGAGCATGTCAAAAGTGCAGATGCCCGTTATACCTTGAATTGTGTACTTTGGCAGAGCATTGCACTTGCAACCTCATCAACCGAGACATGACATTGGGAGATGAATGGTCAAGTGAAATCTCCCACCAAACCAATATGAAGTCAACAAAAGGTATTTGGTCACGCCTCCGATCTTAGAGTGTGCCGTACACAGACAAGATCATCCAACTTGTTGCCATCCATTTTGTACAGGGATACACCTTCCATTTGGATAAAATGATCTCGTGCTTCCTTCCTTAGCTTCTCTAAAGGCATGAATTCCCATTTGCTGTAATTCGAATATTTCCTGAGATCACTGATGTCGGAAGAACCAGAGACCCGCCCATTGTTTTTAGGGTCTGCATTGCCCCAAACCTTACAACTACCAAACGGTCCCTGCCCACCACCCTGACCAGCTTGACTCCTCTTTAAGCGCAATGCAGCTGCATGAGCACTCCTTATCATATCGCGATTAGGCACGTCTGACCAGTCTTGCTTCATTTTGGCCCTCATGGGAGAATGGATTCTTATAACCTGACAAGACAAACCAAGTTATATAAACCATGGAGAAAAAATTCTAAGAACTACATGAAATAATTAACTCAAAATCTATTTCGTACACCAAGGCACTCTAATAGCTGATAATAAGCCCGCCCTTGAAGTGGATTATGACCTTTCTTTGGTTCAGAGAAATAACGAGTCCTGCAAGAAAGATTTGAAATTTGATCAGCAGCACAAATGGATCCACAACTTTTCTCCACCATTAAAGTGAGCAGGTAAACTTCTAGTTCATTTAGAAGAAGAAAATGATGGTGTTTTGATGGCAATGGTAATGTTCTCAGTACTTACCATCTATTCAAATCATTTCCATCATAAACTTTCTGCAAAAATCACTACACAAGGTACTACACTTTATTTTTTGGCTTTTATCCCAGATCAAACCAGGAGCGTGTCCCTGATCCTCAACAATACATATTATAAAATCTGCTACCAAATTTGTCATAAAAAGAGTAAGCATATATGCAGTTCGTTGCATACAATTTCACAATAAAAGAAATGGCATATTTGAAAAAATCATCACAAGCAGTATAAGAAAAGGGAATTGAAGATAAGTGGAGTGACTTTGCATAATTGTAGTAAGAAACATTAAATGTCCCAGGCAATCCCAGCTCCAACTCCTAGATCACTCCAACTCAAGTTTACAATCAGTTAAAAAATCTCTCTTTTCGGATCAGTAGTCATCAGATATAGAAGTCAAAAGAAAAATCATGAATAGAACATGACTAGTGCACATGATCGTACAATCAAAATGCTAAATAAGTCACTAGAGTTGGGTATTATCAAAAACATTCAAGAAAGTTAACATTATGAGTAAGAATGGAACTAACCATTCTGTATAACCTGGATCAACAGTGAAACCATATATGTCAACAATATCGCACATAGAAAGTGCTAGCTCAATAGACTTCATTCCAGTCCCCTTTGCTCCTCTGCGCAAAACAATGCCTTGGAACAGATAGACAGGATTTGGAACTTTCTGCGTATAATATAATAAAGAGGTAACTGCATTGATCTAGAGACAGCTGATTCTCAAAAACTTAATTGACAAGGTTAAGCAAAGATCCAGACAGTCCACTGGTTTAGGGCAAGTATATAGTGTTGGACATGCTAACTAGATCAGGAATAAGCACAAGGCAGCCGTGGGCATAGGAGCTTTTTATAAAAAGCATAGAAACTAGCCATCAGGATATGTTTGTTAATTTATAAGTTGAACAAGGAACTAAAATACATGAACAAAATGCTCACATTTATCATTGCATTGAAGTCTCGATGAGTCAAACTTTTGATTATGAGTACCTCGTCATCTGCAGGAGAAAACTAGAAGTAATGACAAATGCAGAGAATCTTCATTAACAATGCATGATTCAGAGAAAAATTTCAGAGACAACTCCCTACTATATTGAAAATCAATCAACATAACCTAATCATCAAAAACCTCCTTTAAAGGCTACACCCCCATCAGAGGCGAAGGTCTGACCCTTTTTCAAGAGGGTTAACCCCCTTTTTCTGTCAACAATTTGGGGTCAACCTCTCACGCCTTCAACAATACGTGCCAAAAAAAATAATAATAATTGAAAAGGAGGGATGTCCATCACATTACGGTAGAGTAAAAGGTGTCTACAAATTTTCCCTAATTCAAATTATTCATACCATTAAAAGAAGGAAACAGATGAAAAAAGTGTAATGAGACTAAGAACCGAAAGCAGATCAATTATGTATCAAGAAATTGGTGAATAACTAGGGAAACAAGTAGTTGGGGAAAACCGGGATTTGATAAATTTCTACTTCATTCCAAAAGATCAGAACATACCAGATCCATTCAGTATGGCAATCATGTTTCGAGCACCACCACGAACCACAAGGCGGAAATCCCTTTTCATGCCAACATATTTCGCATATTTCTGTATTAAGTGAGAAGCCAGAATAAACGGCCAAAAAAGGAAGCCAGAATAAGCACAATTCCATTTGCTTGCAACAATCTAATCAACAGGAATGTACTTGGCGAGAACTAGGAATAAAGCATCTACTTCACAAATACCACTCAATGTATAAAATTCATGCAATGGAGAAACAGACTCAATGATTATAACCACATATGGTACACAATAAAAGTCAGCATGAAAATTGAAAAGAAAAACATACAAGAAATGCATGTAACTTCAAGAAAGTAAAGGCAACAAAAATACCCTTTAGTCAGAAAAAATTTTCATAAATAATGGCAGGAAGCATCATAGCTCATGTACCTCATTAACAGGAGCCTCATTTTCTCTAATTACAGCATCATGACTGTCAATCTCTTCTCCAAACTCTGTCTTCAACAAATCTCCAGAGTTTCCAACAACAGCACATTTATGAAACTGTCGGGGGTGAAAGGGAGGATTTGATGGTAGAATCATATTCAAATTCTCCTCACAAAGAGTTCGATTGTAGCATTTATCAGCACCCCTGGAATCAGTCAACGATCACAAGTTAGCAGCTGCCAAGCATTCCAAAATTAAACAATAACAGAAGGATGGGAAAAAAAAATAGTCAGCAAGAGATTTTACAGTTGTGCTATTCTTTTTGCAGCATATTCCAGCCATCCATCTGGCCGAGCATCAAGATATTCTCTAGTCAGCACAGTAGTCATGTTACGATACTGCACCCTAGACACATTAGCTCAAATTATCTCCCAAAGAATATACCGGTAATCCAGACAAAATTAACAATCGTACCGACCTGTTCCCACAACAAGATGGCCTCACAAACATCATACTTGTACTCCAAGGGCTCAAAGATTTTAAACTGTTCATTGTACTGTAAATTAAAGACTATAAAGGTCAGCCACTCAGAATAACAAAACGTCAGGGTGAAGACTAAATGAGAAGGAGAGAGGGATCCGAATCCGACCCAAGTGCTGTTAGTGCCTTTTGGGAACTTCAGGACTAAGTTGCAGTGATCAATTATGTGTGCGGAAAGTCCAAGCCCTCTCTTAGCCTGTATTAGGGAAATCAACGACTCAGCACCCGGCATAATTTAGCAATAAATTTCAACCAAACCCATTACGCATATGCAGCGCACGCACACAGATGCTCTAATACCAAGCTTCGAAATCGTCATTGCGATTCAAAGAGACGCGAAACGCGGATCCGTTCGAGAAGGTTTCTGGGGACTAACCACGCATTGTCGCACGCTGGACTGGAAATCGGACAAGACCCGAACTTCCCGCCCGTCGAGATCCGTATTCCGTTCGCCTGAAAAACCCATGAAGACAAGAACGAAAAGGATTGAAGGGATCGAAAAGGGCAAGCGACCGAGCGCGAGTTTCGATACGGGAGGGAGGGAGGGGAAGGAGGGAAGGAGGCGGGAAACGGGAGGCGACCTGCGAAGAAGGAAGATTGAGCGGCGAAGACGAGGAGACAGAGGAATGCGGCGACGCAGGCCAGATGCGGGACCGTGAGCCTCCCGCCATTGCTGCTGGAGGATGAAGACGACGATGCTCTGCTGTGGTATCGCATCTTCCTTCGCCACCGACCATGAGAGAGAGAGAGAGAAGCCGGAAGATAAGGGGATCGCTGCTTCTTATACGCTCTTTGACAGGGGGTCTCCTGAAAACAATGACGTGGCATATAATCATCATGTCTTAAAATCAACTTTTTTTATTTTTTTTCTTAACTCAAGTCCATTTGTTTTGGAAAGGGAAAATGACACCAAAATCCAAAATCTTTTCGAGGCATTTTACGCGAACTTTTTTTTTGGGCGCAAAAAAACCCCAAACTATCAAACTTTGGACAATTTTACTGAACTTTTCTTACGCCACGAAAAACTTGAACTATCTTGGCTTGGGATTAGCATTCTGAGACTTTTTAAGCGAAAGGCATTTTCATATTTTCACTTTTTTATTTTTTTTTTATTTTTCTTTCTTCCCCTCTCGCCGCCATGGTAGAGGGAAGCCGTGAGGGCCGCCTTCGATCGGGCGAGGGTCGCCCTCGCCCGGATCCGGCGGGGCGAGCGCGGTCCTCCCCGATCCGGCGAGGGCGGGCGACCCTCGCCTTCGGCGGGCGGCCCTCGCCCGAGGGTCACCTCCGCCGAATCGGGCGGGGGCAACCCCGCCCGACGCCGGGAGGGTTGCCCCCGCCGGATCTGCCAAGGGCGAGGGCGGCCCTCCCCCGATCCGGCGGGGCCGACCCTCGCCCGCGCCGAGCCGGCGAGGGCCGCCCCCACGCGATCCGGTGAGGGCGTCCCTCCCCCGACGTCGGGGAGAGCCGCCCTCGCCCCACGCCAGGGAGTGCCGCCCTGGCCGGACGGCGCCACCGGCGAGGGCCCTCGTCGGCTTCCCCTGCTAGGAAGAGGAAGAGGAAAATAAAATTAAAAAAAAGAAAAGAAAAGAAAAAAGTGAAAAGACGAAAATGCCCTTCAGTTAAAAAGTCTGGGGTAAATGTGTCCCAAGTGGCATAGTTTGGGGTTTTTTATGACCCAAAAAAAGTTCATGGTAAAATTGTCCCGAGTGGCATAGTTTGGGGGATTTTATGACCCAAAAAAAGTTCAAGGTAAAATTGTCCCTAGGGGCATAGTTTTGGGTTTTTGGTGTACTTTTCCCTTTTGGAAAAGCTCTCAAGCTCCGAAAACTATCTTCTTAAAAATAATTATCCGTATCACTCATTATAAAAATAACGAATGAAAAGTATTTTTATAATTCACGATAATATTTTGATATAAATTATTATTAATAATAAATAATATTTTTATTGGTCAATCAGTTCAAATAATAAAATTAATCATTTTAACTTATTTCATAAAAAATGTGCAAATTAACTAACCAACAAAATTACTTGTTACTAATATTATCTTGTTGTTGCATCGAAATATATAAATATTGACTCATCTGACTAAAATTAAACTTGATAAAATGAAATTGTTGAACGATTGAAAAATGAGACTATTCAAGAATAGTTGCTCCTACTATTCAGTCTAGAGGCCTGACCATTATACAAGGACCTCCTTTATGAGTCATCGATTACCTTACGTGGAATTGCCATGGGAAATTGTATTGTAAATTATTGACTTGGAGCGAAACAAATGAACTTTAATAATGAGATAGAGTTTTTTGGTACATCATGAGCATGATAATTGTGAAATTCCATCTATCATTTAAAAGTGATTAGCGAATTCATTACTCAATAACACGTTAATAACTTATTAATAGATTTTGACAAACACCAACATTTATTTATAAGTTGATATTTAGCAACAATATCAATTACCCTTTGATAGATTTTGACAAACACCAACATTTATTTATAAGTTGATATTTAGCAACAATATCAATTACCCTTTGATATTTACTTTTATGGGTTATCATCTTATTGAAGCTACTAACTGGGATTGTTAACCTTAATCTGAATAATGTATCAACATTCATTGCATCGAGAGACTAACTATTCTAGTCACTTATCAACTTTAGATCTGTCCAGTTTTGTAAAGTACGAATATTTTTTGTACAATTTCAAAATTATCAACTACTTAGATAATGTATCAATAGTTATTATGTGGCTTACCATGGCCTTTGAAGTTAGTAACTCTTATTTAAAACTACAATTTTTAATTTGACCGATGTATCAGCATTCACCACATTAAGATACAAACTAATCCTAGTCCATAATTTTTTTTATTTTGATTGGTTTTGAAAATTACAAACATTTATTCTTGTTGCTTACCAACCCCTTTCTAGTTGATTGGACTAGGGGATCAACATTTCACGCATAGAATACTCATTGGCCTTGGTCAGTCATCAACTTTTTATCTTGTTTGGTTTTGATAATACTAACATTTCTTTGTATTTCCAAGTTTACCAACTACTTTAATACTTTACCAATTCTTATTTTTTGTGACTTACCAACGCCTTTGAAGTTATTAATTTTTTATTTGAAATTACCAATCTTAATATGACTGACATACCAACATTCGTTAGGTTAATATGGCATAGTAATTTTAGTCACTCACAACAATTTATATGACTTGGATTTGAAGTTTAATAACTTTTATTTATATTTCCAGAATTACCTACTACTTTAGTAAACTATCAATATCTATTTTCATGACTTACAACTAGCTTTTATTCGAAATTGTCAACTTTAATTTGATTGATGTACCGATATTCATCACATTGCGACACCAATTAATTATAGTCATTCACCAACTTTTTTATTTTGCTTGGTTTTGAAACGTACAACCATTTCTTTATACTTCCAAGATTGCTCACTACCTTAAATTAAGGTTGGTATATTGGATAAAATTTAATAATTTCAAAAGAGTTGGTAAAACACAAAAATAAATGTCGGTAGACTATTAAATTAATTGATGACCTTGGAAGTATAAGAAGTGTTTGTACTTTACAAGATCATTCAAGATTAAAAAAAGAGAGTTGATAAGCGACTAGAAATAGTTGGAATCTTCGTACCCCAATCAAATTAAAGTTGGTATTTCGACCAAAAAAAAAATTAAAGTTGGTAGTTTCATATGAACGTTAGTAACTTTCAAATTGTTGTTGAGCCATATAAACAAATTTTTGATACTAATTTTAATAATGTGATAAATATTGGCACACCAATCAAGTTTAGGTCGGTAACTTTGCAAAGTTAGTATATTCCAAGGCGTTGGAAAGCCATGAAAATAAATCTTGATAGATGATTAAAATTGCCGGTAATTTTTTAAAACATATCGTACATAAGCCCATGAAACGCCGTCATTTTTTTGAGATGAAAAAGTATGGAAAAATTGTCCAAAAATTTCTAAACCTTTTGTATTTCTACCAATTCAATCTTAAACATTTTTTATTATTTGTCAATTTAGTCTATTTGGATAATTTTAGCCAAAAATCGTTAATGTGAATGTCAACTGTTTTACGTGGTACGATCAATATTGATATGAACAATTTTTTTTTTTTATTTGAATATTTTTCTGAATTTCGACTATACTTTTTGTTCTTTTTTGTGTCAGCGAGGCAACCCTCCAGCACTCACCTACGGTTGCGATGGCCTTAGGTGAGGACTTCGCAACCTCATTGGCCACGAGCAAAGGTGCGAAAGCCGTCACTAGATCTAGGCAAGGGTTGCCTCCTCCAATCTAGGCGAGGCCTTCATGGTCGGCGAGGTCGCTGGTGACTCTTACCAACACAAAAAGAAAAAAAAAAGCAAAAGGAAAACAAAAATAAAAATAAAAATTCCAAAAATATTAGAATATAATTGAAAAAATCCACGTCAAAACCGGTCATATCATGTGAGATGCTTGGCGTCCACATCAATGATTTCTACATAAAATTAGCCGAATTGACTTAATTGATAAAATGTGAAAATATTTAAAATTAAATTAGTAAAATTAAAAATATTTAATGACTAAATTGATAAAAATACAATAAATTTATGATTTTTTATATAATTTTTTGGAAGAATATAGTCAAATTTAGTTCGATACACAATTGTAAATTATTGCGATCAGACGCTTGAAGATCAACTTGGCTAGAGGATAGTACGGACTATATCTCGGCAGTCGTCAAAGACCCGAGGGTGGTTTTTGTTGAGCGATGAGTACTTCCCCGCCTCATCTCTTCACTGTTTCATAGAGACGAGTGGGTCTAGACCTCCCTCTATCTTCAACTTTACACGAGCATTCATCGTCGCTATAGAAAGAAATCATCACTTCGAACTGATTATTTTTATTGCTCCAACCTCCTCCTCTCTCGACATCATCTTCCTCCTTGCCTCCATAGGAAAATTATCAAAAAAGTTCTAAATTTATTGTAATTGTATCAATTCATTTCTAAATATTTTGCTTTTTGGTCTATCCAACCAATTTTGGCTAGCTTGAGCTAACATAGACGCCGACCAATAGTAATGTGGACAATTTTTTAAAATATTTTATTTTTTGAATTTTTTTCCTTTTTTCTTTTCCTTTTCTTCCTTCCTTCGTTTCCTACTAAAGCTAATGAGGGTCGCCAGAGCTTGCTGGCCACTAGGCAAGGCCAAAGCAACCACGGGTGAGGCCGCCTCGCCCAAATCGGGTGAGGACAACCTCACCATGGCCTTGCCCTTCAAACCCAGAACACTCATGTTCTTTAATAGCATAGAAGAAAAATGGAAGCAAATATCGCAAGGCATAGATTTTCGACATTTGATTTTGTCCAAGAGCAGAAGTCCAGTGAGATTAGGCAAGCTGGTCGCGGGCCAATTTTGGTGGCCATGGCCTCACCCAGTGGCCCTCACTGGCCATAGCTCGCCGATCACAATGGAAAGAAGGAAGAAAAGGAAAAAGCAAAAGAAAAAAAAAAGGAAAAAATTAATAAATTAGTAAAAAAATTTTAAAAATATTATTAAAAATTGTTCACATCAACCGGCCAAACAATTGACGCCAGTCTACATCTATGTCAGTTGTAGCCAATCAAAATTGACCAAATAGACTAAATTAACATAAATGTAAAAAGTTTAGAACTAATTAACAAAAAAATATTTAAGACTGAATTTATACAATTCAAATAGATTTATGACTTTTTTTAATAATTTTCCTCATCCCATTCTTTTGATCTTTGCCTTCACCATCGCAAAAAGCGGTCCGGTCCACCACGCAATGACCTAGGTGATGGTTGGCGATAATCCAACACCAGGAGCGAAAGTAACACTTCCAAGATCTCGAAAGCGCGTGGCGCAAAGGCATTAATTAGCGTTTTGGTCTCTTTAAAATTAGAGATTACATCTTCAGAAACACATTCAATGAATCCTAATAAATGCAAGACACTCTTCATGATTCGTCTTAGGAAGATTACCATCGAAGGAGCTGCCATAAAAAATCAGGAAGAATTGTAAAATACATAATGAGGATCAAACGGGAACCTTACCTTACTTGACAATGCTTTTGCTTCCCAATTCCACAGGTCCACAAATTTTTGACTGGAGTGAATAGGGAGCACTTGAATCTTATACCAAGGACTCAAGAATTTGCAGCCTTGGTTTTTAGAACCCCTTCATCCGCATGTGTTGCATAAGGCGAAAGAAACTCTTGATAGGAAAGGTTCAAGCAATAAAATCATTCACATCTAAACTAGGCATCGGGAACTCGGCCAATCTCTTGGGGTTTGGAATTTGCTTGCTGCTAACTTGCTACTACCAGAGCAAAGGTGGCTTGCTTAATACAAGGTAGACAAATTTTACTACTTTCTTTTCCTCTACTCAGTGGATTAAATGTACAGCAGCTCCCTTCGTCATTAGAAGAAAAATTGAAAGAAAGGAGAGCATAGGAAGCTCGATATAAGCTTGTACAGAAGAAAGGTTTAAAACCTGCTGCACGTACTGTTAAGGAGAAATATATTTCTCCCTCAAGGACCAAATATCTTAAGATAATCAGTGGAGAAGAAAAGTCCGGATTTCTGTTGGGCCGAGTTCAACCACCAGCTCTTCAGGATCGATAGGCCCTCCTCTCTTTACAAGTTCCTCAGTGGAACTTTCGAAGATGATCAAAGTCGAGAAGGAAAGTTCGGATTTCCATTGGTGCAAGTTCGACCACCAGCTTTTCGGGATCGACAGGCCCTCCTCTCTTCACCTCCGGTTCATCAGTAGAACCTTCAACTTTCCAGATTAACCTCCTCTTCTCCATCTCCGCTCTTTCTTGATTGGCAGACAGATTCACCTCTGTCACTTTGTTTATCTGAAAGAAAGCAGAGAAATATTAATTTGGAGAATTTGACCAGCAATGGACAAAGGTTCTGAATGATGCAGCTCTCACCTTCCTGCCAGGGAACAGCCTTCTCAATTCTACACTCGCCAAGGTCGAATATTCTTTGTCCTCCCCAACCTGCATGAACGAAACATCCACATATATATTGTTGAAGCATAAGATGAAGTTCGAGGATGTAGCACTTTAGCAAATGAAGAAAATAACTGGAACTCCTCATTTCTCTCCTTGAAAGAGTGAGTTCGCGTAGAAACGCAGTACACATCAGGTTCAAAGTGAAATATCTGTTTTGCGCCACCAGTAACATCTCAGAGTCTTGGCATGGTTTCTCAATAACATATCCCACATATATTTCAAGGCTGTCCTCAATCTCAGTGCAATCTCCTCTTAAACAATCTCTAGTCTGTAGGGACTTCCAGAAGAGATGAGGAAAATGGGCGAGAGATGTTTAAAATCTGAGGCTCATATCTAGCGTGTCCATCCAATCATGCAGAAATTTTAGAAAAGGCCAAAAAGTTTCTACAACCTAGATAAAAAATTAGCCATCCACAACCAACGAAGAATAATGTGTCATGAATGATGTCGGACAATTTAAATCTTGAGCATCATATGACTGATTTTAAAAATGTAGTCAATCCTTATATACCGATACCTTTTAACAGTGTCTATCCATCACGAAGGTATATAGAACCAATAACACTTTTAGCAGCTAAAATATCAACAGGAGAAAAGGAAAAACCTCATATAGGTGAGCCAGCCTAATCAACACTTTTCCATTTTCAAGTTCCTGCAAATTTGAAATGAGGAAAAGCATGTAAACCAAGCAACCAGAATCAGAAACAGAAGGTAAAAAGCACCTAAAGGATACAGATCTCCTTTAAATTGGCTACTATCAGATTCCAGAAGATTTTTCCAGTACCTGGAGAGTTATCAGGGCAATATTGCCGGGCAAACTATAGGAAGTATCAATTCCTGAAAAGGTTGTCACATGAGACAGTGGCTCACCAACATCCTGCAAACCAAAGGCACAAAAGTTCAGCATGAATGCCTCTAAAACCCCAAGTCAATTTTAAGCCCTTTTACCTTCTCACTGAATGCTAAAAGAAGTGGAGAGTATATCTCCTGACCAACAGTGCGACGCCACCTTGCACCTTCTCCTTTGGGATCAATTCTAAAGTAAAACTTCCCTTGGATCTATAAAATCAAAATCATAAATGAGCACATAACTGCTGCCAGGCTATATCATTGCAGAAGACGAGGAACAGAAGAGAACAAGCACCGTCTGACGCTATCATGTAACATTTATCAGCTGTATATTCACTATATATTACACAATATGAAGTCATGAAATTAAGACAACCACGGAAATGGCAGTACAATCCAGAGGTTTGTACATATTATGTTCTTCATCTAGTGTGATATAAACATTTTACAATCAAACACATCATCTCCATCTCTAATTTGTACAAACTGAGGGCATTCATCTGAACTACGGACATAAGGCACAACTAAGGTTGAGATATGAATGAATTAAGCATAGTCCGAATTGTTAGTGCATCCTGCTAAATTGCTATGGCAACTATGCATAGTTCAGCTTGTTATGCATAATGCAACCAGTTTTGCCTGTTTCTTCAACGTTATAGAACCCGTGTGTCAAATTGTACATGAAAGCTATGAAGGAGGAGCGCCATTGCATCTTAATCTGAGCTTTCAAAGGAAACAAGTCATTCAGATTGTTATGGGAGGAAGATAGGCATACGCACCACGACTTATACCTATCTGGTTTATCTTGTGTGGTCTATGGTATTAATGTGATCAGACCTTATTAAGGAAACACAGTAATGAGCTTAGCACAGCAATAAAGTCAGTCACACAAGAAAGACACTAAAATAGACAGAAAAAGGAGTCAATCCCTTCCTCCAATAAAATGACATGCACAGACATGCAGGTAGACATCGTCTCCAAGCACAACACATCAATAACATGTAGTAAGATGATTGTCCAATGGAATGCTTCTGAAAATGGAGTGTAGAGATTTGCTTACAGTCAAGCCTTCACATTTATCAGGGACACAAACTGTTTCATTTAGAACCTCCCCAACACCTCTTACATCATCATGAAGCAGCCTCCTGCAACAACGCTTGTTCATTGAGTACCACAAAATGATAACCCTGGAAAGCCAAGCTATACGCCACACAAGTAAAATATGAGTATGACGGAGAGAATAGAAGGAAAACAAGTGTAGAAACCTATGGAGCATCAGCTCTATTTCACCATCCACTAAACTAGATCCTCCCACAGATCGATCCACCAACACCGAAAGCTCCATGCTACCATCTTCCACATACATTCCCAAATTTATCTGCAGCATTCAGCAATAGGTAGAAAGGAAGAATTGTCAAAACTCCCCACAATTTGCATATCACAGGCGCACTTAATACATTAGAAACAGATTGTTGGCACAAATACAAAGGTAAAGAACCTGATCTGGACAGATATTTGTGGTCTATTAAACAACTAAACCAAAAGTTTGATTAGACAAAGGTAAGTGAAGACAATCCATAACTTCCTGAAACCACTATAAACTTAACAATATTCACACCCAAAAATTTTCAATCATGTGGGATCGAATGACAAAGGCATAAAGCACAATTTTTCATCTTTTAAAGCAACCAAGTATAAAAAATCAAGAGTGATATGGAAAAAGCATGAGCTCATTGCATAATGCTTGTTACACGACACCTAGCCTTTTCTAGCTTAGTATAGGCCACAGAGATCATCTCCCACCATGATGCTCTGTCAATCTGTAAAATTCAAGTACCTAGGCTCATTTTACGGTATCCACGCCCTTTTCGCTTCCTCCCCCCTCCCTCCCCCCCCCCTTTTATTGAGCCTTGTCCAGTGGGGTCAGCTACAAATATCAACAGACTAACTTCTTATGCTATTTATTAAATAGCTTTTTTCAAGGCAACAGATTATGTCAGATTGAAACAAATTTCTTTCCAGACATGAAGGCCGGGAGACTTCAATATTACTCTTTGAACTATAATGAGATTCTACAAAGAGAAAAAACTACCATCCTTTTGTACATGCTTTTGAAATTTCTAAAGTTGCTCTTTCGCCTTCATATTAATGATGTACTCAACTATAAGAAGTCCTTAGAAATAGCAATCGGAATCCTAACAAATATCTCTGCAAGGATCAATGTAGAGGGATAGCCTAGTAACACATATCGCTGCTAAATTACACTAATGGCCTGCATAGCTGGGTAATGACCAGCTTGAGTAAAATAATGGAGCTACCAATCCTCTGGAATAGGCAAGTGATCAAAAGCAAGAACTTTATTTTTACCCAACTGTGAGAATAAACTAAAGAATGACTGTTTATGTCAGCAGATATCTCCAAAATTTCACCAAATTATAAATGATATTTAATCTCAAAACAGAAAAATGTATACAATTCTTGTAAACCTAGGGAATCATGAAACGTACAGGATAATAATTTCCAGCAACTGGCTGGTTCACTTCCAATTCCCAGTCACTCCTGAAGTCACGGATCTGCAAAATCATTACATAATCAGATAGAAGCACATGGAAACAGCGTTAAATAGCATGATTCATTTCCTTTTCTAAGGGTTGCTATCTACAATTCACAGTTCCTTGCAAAGTGATAATGAGGTATGTTTCTTAAAGAGAATCTAAGATAAAGTTTGCAAGATGAAGAAGAGGAATTTATGCTATATTATCAACTAGCAAATTAAGATAACTAAACTGCAAGACTCAGATTTTTGTACAAAGGCTACTGGCAAGTCAACATACCCTTTTGATGAAGTCACGTCCATTAGAATCCGTGTAAAATGTCTTGTTGGTCTTCATATTAGTCCTTATTTGAGTGATGATTTCTTTACCAGTCCCATCATCTGTTGGTATAGGCCCAATCTAAAATCACAAAAATTTGAAGATTAAGCGCAGTCTTGCTTGCTTGTGTTAGCAGAAAGGAGGTCTTAATCTTAAGTAACTCCATCCACAAAACAGAGAAACTTACAGTGAACTCAACTTCAGCATGTTCCTTTCCCTTGTAAACCCTGGTAACCTGTGGAAGAAATTTGTTGTTTAGCTATCCATTTGTTGTTGCCTTTCCTATCCATCACAATAGAAGCGTGTGGATGGACTTTGAGCATTTGACTGGACTAAGATTAGGAAGCTGAAGATGCAAATCTATTTGACTTCATGTAGGGTAAAGATAGAAGCACTTTCTTAAGTGAGTGACAATACTTTCTTCCTCATGAACATAATGCCACGTGGAATGCAAATGTAAAATTGCAGCAAAATGCAAAAGAACCAATTGCCAAAGGGGGCAAACATTTCATTAACTGTTGAAAACGTTGGCATTAGTCTTGATTGAATATTTACCTGAAGCTTTATATGTAAAAAGCGGTTTAAAGAGCCATTTCCCCAACTATATCACTGATTACAGTTATTTACCTGAGATATCCATTCATTAAGTTGTTGGTGCACTTCATCCACCAATGGACCTTGTATGACAGTCAATGGAGCCTACAAGAAGCATGAACAGAACACATGGAAAGGCATCTTCAAGTTTATGAATATTTGCCTAGTGAGGTTTGATGAGTGTACACTACCTGCCCTTGTGATTTTATGGAGTGCGTCATATTTGGGCGGAAGACGTAGGCCCCTGATGCCTTCAACAGAGAGAGGCAGTACGGTTAACTGAAGTTATTTAGCATCTTTATACAAATGAACCGAAAGAAAGAGCAAAAGGCCATGCCCTAGTAAATCAAAGAGCGACACAGACCAACTGGTACAAGTTAAGTATCAATGGATTAACTACCTGAGGATCCTTATCAGTTCCATCATTTCCCGAGTAATACCCATATGATTGTTCAGCTGCTGCAGTAACCTTCAGTAGCAAAACAATTTAGGGACAAGTATTAGTATTTGCCAAATAAAATCGTGATGAAGAAAACAAGAAAAGCATTTCAAGACAACAAGAACAGCAAATCATGTTATGAGAAATCACAAAGGTTGGTTTTGGAAAGATATTGAATCTGCAGGGCCAACAGTTTTCTCCTTCCCACAGATTTGGAGAGGAAGTAGAAAGGAAAGCAGTAATTTTTCTCATCTTCCATATTTACTCCCAAAATACAAGAAATGACAAAATAGCAGAGGATAAAATAGGAATTCTGCAATAAATTGTAATTCTCTGTATCATACAAACAAATTCTAATACCATTTTCCTTCATCCCACTTTCTTTCTATCAAAATCATGGAAGGTTAGCTAATTTTAGCTTCTCCAATTCTCACTCACTCCAATACCCATCCCTTTTTTTCTTCCCCCTTCTTCCCAAACAGAGGGTAAGCAAACAGAGATGGAACAAATCCAAGCGAATGAGTCAAACTGGTCCATATGATTCAACGCAGAGGTGAAGCTTGAGAGAATTTCCATACCAGACTTCGACTATTGACGTAATGAGAAAGTTTCCCTTCGTTCATGGAGTAAAGCAGCTTTAAACTCCCTTGACCAACTTCTATCGTAGCATTAGTATTTTCTTCTGAGGTGTATACATTTGACAGGATAGAACTATGATCTTCAGCCACAAATAAAGCACACACAAAAACCAATTAAGTCGTGGAATTAGTATCACATGTAACCCAAGAGGAGGAAATGGATAACCTCTACTATTCAATTGGACCAAGGAGAAAATGGCTAACCTCTTTTATTTGCATTTGAAACAGTGTAAGTGCTGAAACCAAGAGGAGGAACAGATACTGGAAATGCAAGCCAATACTTGACTAAATCACTTGAGTATGTTCCCAAATATGCTTTCACATAGAAGCTTTTCAATTTTGAAGTGGCATTGGACACAGGCAGCAGTTGAGAATCAACTTCTACTCCAGTGGAATCATGAACAACAGCATTTTCCGTGGAAACCTGTTAAGATCAGCTTTGATTATTTAGGCTGCTCTGAAGAGAATTTGAAATCACGAACAAGTCAATATCTAACTTCAAGAGGCTCATTAAGTGGTCAATCAATACATGAAAAAGGAAATGATATCTATCCTGTGATTAGGAATATTCCAGTACATTGATACATTCAACACCATCATTAAAGCACTCGTGTTAAGACAACACCGTCTTTGGTTCCAGCAGCTCTGACATGTTGAAATTTATAGTTCTGAAAATTTAAACCCATCACAGAAGGAGCAAACTCGAAACACTTACAGGTATTCGTACCACCTCCTCTCTGTGCCACCCAAGAGGATTGTATATGACAACGACCTGATTCATAAATACCATGTGTAGAGAAATTAGCATCAACTTAATACTTCAACATGACCAGTCTTTGAGCTAAAATGATATCATACCAAGCTTTTCCCATCAGACAAAGCAGCTTCTGACATAGGACAGTGACTGATGTTAAGAAGAGGACACTGCACAGAGAATTTAAACCAAGAACTTTGAGCAAAATTGACATACTAATAAGTGCATTGTTCCAAAGAGATGCTTGGCAGAAAAAGTTGTTGAACAAGCACAAACGGTACAAGTCTAGAAAAACTGTTATGCTCAAAGTGAGAAGAAGAAAGTTGAGTGAGAACCCCATGTCCAAGAGGCACTGAGGCCATTCACAAAATATGCTCAAAATTATAATAGGAATGAGACTATATTTATTCTGAAGCTCATTTCTCAAAAGTCAAGCTGATTACTCAATCAATCAATGTCAGTTGACATTGCATTTTATCATAAAAACAAAAGGTTCTCCACATGATCCAATAAGAATAATGTATTCATCAACAAATATCCACCGAATAAGTTTAACCCCATCAGCATGGAACAATAGTATGATGCTTCCTTAGCACATCATGGGCGAATTCATCTGTATCAATATTCTTGGCATAACTCATTAATGTCAAAATCATATTAAGAGCAAATAGCCAACGTGAGATTGCCTGCTGAAAGCTCAATGTTGACTTCTGCTCTCCTGTGCCCACTTTTGGCTCAGCCAAGAATGCAAGCGAAGATGCAACCATCTTCTCAGCCTACAAAATGACATGCTCTTCACATTACCTCATAATGCCCATTGACCAAATTGATATATAGCTATCACATGAATTTATCAGACAAGCACCTCCATGTAGCCTATTGATAATCTCAATGCATAGTCAGCAGCAACATGCTGTCTTTGAGTACCACTAACAGCATCATGATGCTGAGCAATTGCCAGAGCATCAGCCAGAGCATCAGTATTTGGCCCTGTATTAGCCCTGCCTTTGAAGAATTCCAATTGCCTTGCAGCCTATCCAAAATGTGCACAAAGCAAAAAAGCAGTGACTTATATAGGTGGAAGTATGTTGTCAACCAGGAACTGACAGAATCCCCTCATTAACAACATGCAGTGAACTTCAAGCCAGCCTCTTACCACATAATAACCACTCAATACCCTGACATAACCTTTGAAGCCAGGCCTACTTGTAAAGTATCCTGTCCAATAGGCATTGGGATGATCTGCATACCTGAAATAGCATTGAACTGTCAAACGCAAGGTTGGAAAAAAGAAGCTTGAAAAGGAAAAAAGAGTTAGGCAAACTCACGGAAAGAAATCATCAGTTTTGAGAGGCCACTGTTCATTTGCTGCATATTTTGCATCTGTGTATATGGATGGTGTAGAATATAGAGCATTAACACGCCCATCCTAAAAGCAGTTCAGGTGTCACAAAAGAAAAAATAATGCTCAAATGGTAATAAACTCTTGAAGCACTTCATGGTCATGATTATTTGATTTTAAGAAGGCTGGAGAAATCAAATACCTTATTGATATAATGAATGAACTTGTCCATCTGCCTAAACCATGACATTGCATATTGATATCGGAAATCTGTACCCATAGTCCACATTATATGGTTGGTTCGGGTCACGTTGGCCTGGCAAAAACAACATATTCCTGAGATGAATCCAGAGGCAGAATTATGATTTGAAAGTATGTGTTCTTCACAATGGGGAAAAAAAATTTCAGCTTAACCAGTGCTAAGTACTTCCACGATAGCGTCATCAAGAATATAAAAGCTTAGCCCATCCCTCCTCTTAAAACAACAGGAGAAAGAGAAGAAAAGAACCCTGTATGTGAAAAATAAATAGAGGAAAGAGAAGAAAGTAGAAACAAAACCAATCAACAATATAGACAAACAAGAGAAAATCTTTGCCAATATTCAGCCTTTAATTTATTCACTGGAGAGTGGCTCAAATACAATTGGAATGCTAGGAAGTCAAGGGCATCTAGATAAGAAGGCTCTTTGGGCATACAATAAATCTCAAACATTCCTTATGCGAACTAAGCTGAAGACATAAAGTTAGTTTATCAAGAATTAAATAATGATGAGATATGATCTGAATCACACCTGTGCTAAAGCAGCTGCTACAAAGGCATCGACTCGCTCTTGGACATTATAATCAAACAGGAAAATGTCATCCTTCATAGGTTAAAAAGATAATTAGCTCAACAGAAATATATTTGTTAGAATATCAATGTCAATTCCATGTGTTTTACAAGATTTACCTGAATAGGAGGGGAAACATCATTTATCTCAAATACAAAACCATCAGGAGGGTCATAATGCCTAGGGAATACACCAGTGAAGATCTGTAAATGGTTCAAATATCCGGCAGGGTAAGAACAAAGTGTTAGATGCGAATCATTAAGAAAGAAACAAGTAGAATTCAATTGATGAAACAAATTTAACTATAGAAGACTCATTGAGAACGAAAATTTAGCAGTCCAATTCTTAAAGAAGAAAAAGTCATTCCCCTAACCTGAGAAGATGATCCAAGGGACTTGGAACCTCGCCATAAAACCTCAAGAGTTTTATCCTTTAGTCTCTTTGCTCTATCTTGGTAGTCAATGCGGGCAAAGAAGAGAGAGTCAAATCCTAACTGCACAGGAATTTGGCAAAAGAATATAAGTAAATCATGCAATATACGTGGAACTTATGCAGAAAAACTCATTCATATCCAGAGAACCTAAGATCTCATGACTTCAGCATCCATAAAACAAAGAAGAGTACAATGTCTGCATTTTTGTGCATCCCCCATTTTCAACTAGAAGGCCTATAACAGAAGGTGATCACCAAGCACAAAACAGATTTCAATTTTTAAGGAAAAAAAGCTACATACCTCTGCACCAAGCAGATAAGCTTGAACAGCAGAATGTCCAAAAGGATCAATCTGCCAACCCACTCTAGGAACCTGATTGAATTCCTTTTTGATATACCAATGGCCTAAAGTCGTCTGATCAATCAAGTCAATGTAATGTGGAGTTGCCTCATCATGCATACACATCCCGCCATTTCTTAGATGAAGCAAAGCACAAAGGCAGAAAAAGAGAAAAGGGCAAAAAAAAAAAAAAAAAAAACCGAAGATCAGTATCAGAACCATCCTCGAAAAGAACCAAAGCAAACAAATCTCCACAAGTTAGAATCCCATTAATTGATCCTCAGTTCTTAGTGCATCAATCACGCGTTACATGCAGATGCATGCAACAATTAAATTCACAATCAGTCACAAGTCCGAGAGACCAATTTCCATTAAACCAAATTTGGAAAGACAGCAACAAGAAAGATTCATAAAGCCGAATGTACATGAACTCCAATTGACCCGAGTCGACCAGCTCCTTCACTTTGATCCTCATTGCTTCGCTTTGCTGTCTCCACCATCTTTGGAAAAAAGCCTTCGAGAAATCAAAAGGAGAACACACATACCCAATTAAGCCACCATTCCTCTTCACGCAGTCCAAAACACCGCTGAATCATAAAAGAAGAAAGAAGAAGAAGTACCATCTCGACATAAATGAACTTGCGATTCTTATCATCCAGGAGCGCCGATATCACCGAGTCCAGCACGTTCTGCACGCACGCTCCCTGCGAACCAATCCAAGCCACCCACCACTCCGGTCAGCCCACGCCGAATTTTCACCTCGCGGAGCAAATCGAACAAAGCACGGAAGTAGAAGGGGGGTCGAAAGGCCCCTTTTTTTCACATACCCGGATGGTGTTGTTGGCGCCGACGTAGTACTGGTCGACGGTCTTCAGCCAGCCGACGTCGTCGTGGGAGTGGGGGACCAGGTGGACGTTGAGCTTCCCGGGGGCGATCCCGGCGCTCGTGTTGTAGGCCACGTGGGTGGAGACCTCCGCCGCGGCGGGGGAGGGGGCCAGGGACAGGAGGAGGACGACCGCCGCCGCGAGAGCCACCGGAACAACCACCGTCGCCGTCGCCGCCGCCATCGATGCAGCAGCAGCAGCAGAGCTCAGAGCATTAGCAGTGTCGAAGTGGAGACGACGATTGCTTGCAGCCTGCAGAGAGAGATTTTCAACGGGAGGAGCGTGGAAATGGAAGCAGTTGCGTGGATGGCTTCGTGAGTTGGACTGACTTAGAGTGAGAAGCAAGAGTACAGTTAGAGAGAGAGAGATGTGACGTTACTTTTGGATTATCCAATTGAAAAGAAAATTATTTTTATTTCTCATTTTTTTTTTAATCTTTTCGGTATGGATTGTTGTTAATCAGTTATTATTATTTTTAAATTCTTTTTTATTTCTAATTTGATTTTTTGGGTTGGGTTGTCGGATTAGGTGTGGATGGATAAGGCGGCATTTTTATAATTTCGCGGCAAAACGGAGGGGTTTTTCTTTTTTAGTGACTTTTTTTTTTTGGGGGGTCCGGAGACTGGTTTGTTGGTTGAAAGTGACTTTGGAGAGGAGAGGAGGGGCCGTTGAGACTGGTAAGTAAAATACACTGTTTTACAGGGGCAATTTTAGCAACTTCAGATTAATTCTCTTAGTTAGACTCAATGCCCCCAAAAATTTGTTAATTACTCTATTCGTTTGTTTAGCAAGAAAATGAACACTTTGGATTATATTTTTATAAAAATAACTGTTTTATATCGATTAAAATAATTAATTAGTAAAAGATATTTTTATTATCAATAATAATTTATATCTAAATATTCTCATGAATTATAAAATATTTTTTCATTCATTTTGATGAATAATACAGACCATCAATTTTAGGAAGATATATGGAGCGCATATCCCAACTCAATTTTCACTAAATAGAAAAAAGACCGTTACATAAACAAAATCCAACAAATCAAAGGGTGGAGATACAATTCAGCAACCCACACAGGACCGCACAAAATATTGTCTAGCTAATTATGGTAAACTGGCGAGGTTTAATTAGCGACATATGTATATAATTGATTGGACCTGAGTAAGTTCTGAAACTACTTCATTTAAATTCTAAAACATAAAATTCGAGGATATCCTTAGATTATATAAGAGGAGAAAAATATTTTCTTATCAATAAAGAATGCGATGATGCATATAATTATGGTAAATTTGCAAAGTTTAATTAGCCAACATATGTATATAATTGACACCGGCAGATGCAACCATGCATGCATATATCAGTACAATGATGATGATCACTTTACAAGAAAGAGCAGAAAACAAAAAGAGAAACCGGTGTGTTTCTTGTCGGAGCGCCAAAATAATACGTGTCGATGCAATAGCATAACGAAGGGTTTCAATAATTTGAAAAATGCTACATGTATCAGCGAAGGGGAGAATTGTTTGACCAGTTCTATACTCTTTGTCCAAATACTAATCCAATTCTAAATTTTCTAATTTAACCAATTTAATTTAAAAAATTTTAAAAAATTTGTACAAAATTTCGATCTAGTCTGTCCATTAATTTCGCCATAAATCACATCAACATCAGTCCGGCTAGACCACCACGCTATCATAAAAATTTCACACAAATATTTCGAACTTATTTTGCAAAATTAAAAAATTCAAGACTAAATTGATATCTATATAAAAGCCTTAGGATTAATTGGACAATATCCCCTATTAATAAATCCTACTATATCTTAATATGTCTAACATTGCTCGCGGGATTTAACAGCAAAAGGAAAAGGCTAACCAGTGTTTTTGACCCTTGCAGCACCACAGCAGAGGTCCAACCATTCGAGTATGCACGCATTACGTACGTACAAAGGAAGAGACTATTCCATAAAGCAAAAGGCTAACGAGTGTTTTAACGCTTGCAACAACACTCCAGAGGTCCAACCATTCGAGTATACACACATCACGCGCATGCTAAGGGAGATATTATTCCATCTTCAGGAAGCAAATTAAAATGATCATAGCAGAAAAATGCGTGAGACAGGAGCAACAGTAACCACTGCCCGTCGGCAACCGAGATTCATTCAAACCCCGACCCCGCCAGACCATGAGAGCACTCCTGTCATTGTTGCCAATGGCAAAAGGATCAAAGGGAACAGAAACATGTCAAAAGAGACCAATACGAGATATACCCATCCCACAACTAGCTTAAAATCTGGAAATTCCGAACCCAAAATAAGTTGGGGAGAATGAAGGACTGAGGTCGGAGATGGACAGTCATTTTCCTGTGCAATGCACGTATACTCCCAAGTTGCAGAAGTGGGAGAAAGCATGAAGATTTCACAAGCCTAGTTGTCCTCCCAGGGAGACAACCCAGCCAGGACCACTTGATGGAAGCAGCAAGCCACTTGACACTCTGAAGTGACCGCATGGCATGAGTGACTTCAAAGGAAATCAAAGGAAATCAAAGGGCTCACAGTATAAGAAATCAACCACACATGTTCTACAAAACACCCAAGTCGTTTTTAGTGAGGGAAAAGCACCTTTTGTTGCTTCCCATCTCACCTCTGAATTTTCATTTGCAGATATGGTGGGCAATCAAAGCCCAGAGTGTCGTAACACGGGAAGATGACAAATCCTAACTACACAAAACGACTTCCCACTACCGACAAACAAGCACTTCGTCGATTTTCACGACAAAACCTATTTGGTTTCCCTCTCCGTTTCTGGCTATAGAATCTAACCTACTGTATCTAATTTGTTACAGCAGAAACAAGATTACAGGAACAAACAAGCTTACGCAATAGCACGTTTGCACAAAATTTTGCTTTGCCGAGAAAAGCATAAGAACCACAGAGGGTGGAACAAGCGCTTGGAATATTTTAGTGTTTTAGAACAAGCGCTTCCTACAATCAGCAGCACCACAGTAGCATGGCATTCTTTTCACCTTTCCGTCCGGGCCAAAAACACTATCAAGCGCATAGCCATAGTCATATGTGAGCTCCTACAGACAAAATAAGTGGAAGTCAGTCATGCCGACAAAAAGTAGAACAACCCCGCTTAAAAGATGTCAGTTCATCAAATTCAGCAAGTACCAGTGGTCCACACTTTCAACAAATCCATCAGCAAAAGTGTACTAAAATAAAAACAAATAAAGGTCTAAGTCTCCAAACCATGCAGTATCTGCACAAGCACATCATCAGTTTGCATGAGTACACAAGGCATTCAGACTAGCAGCTATGCGCATGCACCTATATCTTGTAAGCGCACATGGAAGTACAGAGAGAGAGCGCTACAACTTGATACGGTGCTGCTGAATATATTTAAATAAGTCTATAGCTACCAAGTGAAGAGTGCATCACAAGACAGAAAAACAAATTACCTGCAATGGTGGTATGTTGTCAGCTGCAAATAGAACCACCCTAGCCAGCTTAATGTCTCGGTGGGAACTTAATACACATTGGACAAATAGATTAGGCTCGCAGCTATGATTGATAAACCTGGCAATGTTTCCAACTGAACCAGCATCAATGCAGAACTCTGGGGCCTCGACTTTCTGGTCATCATGCTTTTCCATCTGATCAACTGTCTCAGAGGATGCATCTCGCGACCTCCTCTGATCATGGATGAAAAATATGAGAAACATGAAGTCACATTTCAGATGTACTTGACAGAAAAATGCATGTGACAGTGACTTGGAGTTGGCTTTCACACAGTAACATGCATATGCTTTTTTCCAACTTTCAGTCTAAGAAGATGCTGCAAAGCAGTGTATAGTTCTTGCATAACTCTTGTCAAATTTGAGAAACAGCTAAATGAAAATAGAAGAGAACAGCATTCAGAAAATTTGAAAACAGACAAGTCAAACTATTCTAAAGACAGCTAAAGAATAAAAATGCCCAACAAACTTTTGAACCATCTAGATATCTTAAATATATATATCCAAAACAGAGCACTATTATCCTGTACAAAGACCTTGGTAACTAACCTCCATATTTGTAGCAAAATTTCAACACTCTCAATTTTAAGTAATGAAAAGGCTAATTGTAGATGACATGCCACCTATCCCACCTACCACATAATACTGATGCTGACAATAAAAATACTCAATTCATTTCCCAATGCTATGTCATTCCTCATTTAAAAATGTTTAAAATTTCAACGTCAAAAAACTTGAGTTATTGAAAGGAAAGAAGTTCATGCAGATAAGGTCACAATAGAACCCAACCCCATAAGCAAGTGAGGTGGAATAAAATTAACACCCCCTCTCATGTGCAAATCAGAATGAAACCATATGTATGCACATGGAACTGCAGATCAGGGATCTACATGCGAAATAAACTTAAAACTGGCAGGACAGATTGAAACTTGACTCTTAAAATAACGTCAAAAGCCTAACCCCAAAGCTTAAGCCATGATAAATCCCTAAACAAGAGATGTAAATAACACTTCACCGCAATATACCAACAAATTTATAGGAACTTTGAATAAATGACCAATCACTTTGTCCCCATGACACAAATGCCTAGCACTTATTTCTTGAAGTTGAGATCCATCTATAAATGGTCAATTGATAAAATTGCTCTAAAACTTTGACTACAATAGTCATGGCATAATTATCCAGTTAATGGACCAGATAATATTATTCAGGCAATCACAAGCAATTAGGAAAAGCTTGTGTCATCACAAGTACATACCAATTACACAAATATTTGGACTCATCTGCAAGAGTATAGTTTGAATAGAGACAGCATATCCCAATAAATGTCTTTTTGATAAAAAAAGAAAAAGAACACCTAACTCCATCAAAAACAAAGATTTTTTATGGTGTCATTAAATCAAGCTAGTTGTACGCTATTCAAGGTTCGGCTTGACAAATTCTAGAATTTTAGAGCGCGCATGAAAACACTTCTATTTCTTTGTTTCTCTATTTCTCTGTTCCAGGGAATAGGTTTGGAATCAAAATCCATTTGGTAACCCAATTTTATTTTTCTATTTCTGGAACAAATTTCTACTCCAGAAATAGATTTGGATTTTTTACTTCTCTATTTCTGGAACAAAAGTGAGAAATAATTTCTTGAACAAAAGTGAGAAAAAAACTTATTTCATTGCTCGCTTTCATTATCGCTTGCCGATCACCCACCGGCCGCCACCCCCTGCTGCCACCGATGGCTGCCACCCACTGCCCGCCGCCACCACTCGGATAGGGGAAATTTTATAATATTGTCAAACGAATTTTTATTCCGGAAACAGAAATTTCATATCGCTATCAAACGCCTATTTTGTCTCAGAAATTCATCTGGAAAATAGAAATAGAAAAATCAATTTCTAGCCAGATATTGATTTTTGGAATAGAAATGTTGCCATGCGCACCCTTACTAGCTCATTATCGATCTCTGAGTTGAGTTCTCTAGGATACTTAACATGAGCAATTGCAAAGCCCTTATCAAATACATGTACTTATTATATTTTTTTGACCTTGACTCTATATTTTCCATCATGCCCACTTTAAAAGCTTTATCTTACTCCTATTCATTATGGAAACATTAATTAACCAGATTATTTCAGGAACTAGTAATTAATTCACATTAGCTGAAATATGATGTACCTAAAATACATACAAAAACATCTAAACATGTATTGCATATAGTAAAATATTCCCATGCAACATTTATATCAACGAATACCTGTGTTACAAATCTTTTTTTTCAAACTTGTGTGGAACCGAAAGCATGTAGCTTGTTTACATATATTTATGCATCTAACTTTAATAAGTGGAATGTTGTCATGAAAGGCAAAGAGTATCAGATGCTAACCTCCCTTCCACCAAGACCCCTCATGGTTTGCAAGCAATCAATATCAAAAATGTAATTGTTCTCAGAGGCATTTTCCATGTCTTCAGCCCTATTGAGAATACCAATGTATTCACACACCGGTGCTCCAGAAGGTATAAAGTCCCATGATCTAACAGCCCAACCCTTTCGTGGGGCTCGGAACACCTGGAATCCATGAGCAGAATTCAATCCCAGAAAAAGAAGTGGCTTGACATGCCATTAGGAAGGAATTTATATCATTCAATCAAAATACAACCTCGAGACGATATCTTATGCCTCTCTGGGACACCCGATTCACACAACCAGGTCCACAGCCACAGTTCGGGCCACATTCGTAGACAACATCCTTAGCTTCTATTAATCTGAAAAGCACAAAATAACCAGTGAATTTAACACATCCATCCGTCCACCCACCCCACCCCACAGAGAGAGAGAGAGAGAGAGAGAGAGAGAGAGAGAGAATAATGTATGATAACAAGTCCTGACACAAACTTGATTTAATAAAACCACTTCAATAGAGATAATGAATAAACTCAAAACAAGTAAGCTTCTTCAGCATCACACCCGAAATTTCCTAAACATCACACCTAGGATTCCTTTGCATCACAAAATTCCCAAAAAGAAAGACTTGCTAGATTCATTAAATTGCCAAATCTATTGAATAGAAAGAATTCGCGCTGTATACATAGACTCTTCTAAAAAGCCCATTCCAAGTCAAATAGAAAACTTAGATAAAAACATAAATCTGACTTAAACAGAAATAAGAAAGTCCACTCTAAATATAAAAAAACATAGAAACTTTCTAAATTCCAAACAAATAAGAGTCAAGACCATTAATTAAATTCAGAGAAGAATCCTTATCAAATTAACACACTTATTTGAGATAAGAATTGATGCAATCTTCCATCCCCACCAAAGCTCAATGATAACGGAAACTAAAAAACAAATATAGACTCAATCAATCCTGTGGGTTGCACATCATTCTCCCTGGCAGGACAAAAGTAGTCTCGAGTTTTGAATAGCAAACAACTGGATTTTGCAATTTCATCCTAATTATACTATGCTCCAAAGTTAAAGCCAAAAAAAATTCTCTGTTTACTCTGAGCATACTCTAAGAATGCTCGTGGAATAAAATCCTTGTTTGGATGCTTCAACTAGGATGGCATCAACAAAATCACCTTAACTATGCTTGCAGGATCTCCGCCATAATCTGATTCTTTCTTCTACCCAAACTGCACTTTCATTGAACATCAATAAGAAGCATGGCCTAGTTCTCCCAACAAAAGCCAGGGATGATTCAAGCTCACTTACATGCTTGATTCATTGACATCCGTAATCTTCTCCAGACTATCCAAAGTGTCAAGTAAGTCAAGATCTTCATCCTCAACCATGGAATTTTCTAACACTTGAAGATTTAGGCCACTTTCAGAATTTTCAAATTTAAAAGGGACTTTGTCAACAGTCATTTCGTTTGGTTGAAATTCTATTGAAAGGACAAACTTCCTTACTTGCTCAGAAAGCTAATCAATTCAGCCCTTTTGTTGCTAAAAGGGTTCATGAATTATGATTAGGTCTTGCATTTGCATTCTCATGATCCTTAAGCAAAGTGTCAAACTTGGAGTTCAACTCACCAAAACTCAGAGGTCAACGCAGTGTTGCTCACCATTGTGGGAGGTCAATTACAAATCATAGCTTATAAAACCCGGCTCCACAGCCAAACTTAAGTAGGACCAACAATCCTAACATAGTGAGCCTGATTTAATACAAAATTGAAGAAAAATCACGACAAATGATAATTCAAAACAAGTAAATTCCTTTAAACGTCACATCCAACGCGTCTTAAATATCACATGTGGGGTTCCTCTAGCATTTCATTTAAGAAGAATTGCATCACAATATTCCAAAGCACAGACTTGACAAAATATAATAATTCATCAACTCTGTAGATAGAAAGAACTATAACTGTATGTGTATTCTTTTAAAAATCTTCCTCCCATTTAAAAACCAAATAGGTATCTTCAATAGAAATATAAATCCTGCTTATAACAGAAATAAGAAACATAATATTATACTCCAAGACTCAAAGGCCAATTTGATTATGCAAATCAAGAAACATATAGTCATCCATAAAAATATTTATTTACTGACAAAAAACCTTCATAGAACTGGGCCCCATCAAGAGAAGGATGATTGTTAGCTGATAAGCGAGAAAAGAAAGAAACTCTAAGAAATCACTCCATTGAAAAGCCAAGACAGCAATTCTTATGTTGATATATATCTCATTCAAACCAAGGACTCTGTCAGTTTGTGACACGTAATGAACTTGAGGTAGTAACCAACAATCACCATATTTGCAGGGGATCTTTTCTCGATTGACAAGCAAGAGAACTGTATTTGGTCATATGGACTATAATGGAATCAACCCATAAACATAACCACATAATTCAACAATCCTCACCTGCCACCATCTCGCTGCACATATGGAAAGTCAGAACCATTCAATTTAGCACATGAACAGATTTTTGGATCAATGCAACCTCCTCGGCAGTTACAACCTGTGGAAGCTGAGGGAAGAATTACGTTCTTTGCAACTTGAATAGTCTTGACATACGTGAATCCTGAAATATAAGAATCCAACATCAAAGCTACTTCATATTGGTGTCGACTTATACCCAAAGTGCAATTGAATTGTAAGATATTCAAATCATGTTATTAACTCCTAATGCTTGTATACACTATGCAAACAATATCTCTCAGGTCTGTCCACTTTAGGCTAAAGTAAAACCCTACATGGCTTATTTCATTATCCTCTCTCCTACGTGGTGGTGAGGCACTACCAATGCAGGTACAAAATGAACACCATTCTGGGAATGTAACCTACATCTGCCAATGTCAATGTCACTCGCCGTCATGCAATGCAGGCACCCTGTTGCCTTGGCCACCATCTCTGACAAGTATCTCTCGGTACTCTCCTCTTCCAATCTCTCTGATCCGATCTCAAAAGGCATGCAGAACAACCAAATCCCTAGCAGGGTTTGCTCCTTCTAAATAAAGGTTGCATTCATAAGACAACCCACTATCGACAGGACATGCTACACCTATATGATACACTGATCAAATTCACCCAAGTTAACCTTCATCCAAAGAATAAGATGTGACACACCACTGTGGCAAGCTATCAACTAGTAATACTCCAACAGACTTGACTATTAATAGCTTCCATACTTAAATGCACAAGAATGTGTAAATTACTTGCCTGTAGGAGCAACAGGAGGATCGTCCACTAAATTTGTAGCCGGTATAGGAATATCCTCTTTGCCCCCAGTGATATCCTCGCATACCAATCTTATCCAACAAATATTCAACACAGTAAGATATTCCTTAAATTTTCAACATAAAAGATTCTGTTCCCCATTTGAGAGTTTATAAGTATCATACCCACGTATTTCTGACACAGAGTTAGGAGCACGACCATATACAAACTGAACCTGCCATTGGGGAGACAAAAAATCAAAAAAGAGATCAATCAATTTACAACCATGTTGACAGTAATTACATAGTGATTAAGTATAAATACTGAACATGAACCATAAACACTAATAGTTCTTTTATTACTTGAATTGGAACTTTCATTCATAGAGACAAAGAGGATGCCAACTCTCGAAAATAGAAAGGGAAGCTCGAGCACAAACCAAGACTTGGGTACAACCTGAACATAATGTAAATCCAAACTGATTTCCCACTAGAAGTACTTATTTTGATAAGCAAAAGAGGTCGCAACTAAACAAATATTAAAACTACCAAACCTCCCTTCCTCCTTCCCTCAGCAGGTCCCATTCTGCATTCAGTTTTTGCCTTACGTGCATCAAATAAAATGTTAGGTCATTTTCCATCCTCTCCTTCAGCTAAGGTGCATTTTCTTCTGGTTGTTCTCTTATGTTCAAGATAGTTAAATGATTCTGACCTATTTTACACAAATTTATCACTACTCCTATTCTGAAGCTACTGAACCTCTCTCAGCTTGGACGCGTGATTCTTTTGCACTTTTTTCCTCAGTCATCTTTCGATCTTTCCCCTTAGGTTTTTCGTTGACTACACAAATATTTTTGTTTCCCGGTATTCAAGCCTATTTACAAAAATCAACAAGCAAGCTTATCTTATATATGTTCCTCCTATTAAAAACTTTCTTCGAAATTATCCAGGATCTATACAGAGAACTACATGAGCATAAATTTTTGAAAATGGCAATTACATGTCACAGATGTAATAAATGTTCAAAAGACGAAAACCCACAGAAACTATTCTGCAGACAAGTACCTTGCATATTGGCCATGTCATCATCTAGAATCACTCAAATGACCACATGCGTTTTTACTAAGTATATGTATGATTAACTTAATTTAAATGCATTTCTTGCTACTGATTGGAAAAGTACTCTCTGAATCAGCCTCAACAACATGTTCAGGTTTAAAGAAACAATGAAAACTACTACCTAACACCATGCAACCGGATAGAAAATTCTTACAGAGGTTTTTGTATTTTCGCCTTTTTGGGTGGTCAATGTATACTTACATAAGCAGAAGGATAATATATACTATAGTACTTCTTTTCACCTTTCACATGATTTGCACCTTAGTAATGCTTATATATTTCATTGTTGCGATGCAATAGACTTCTTAAAGCTCTTATTTTGTACGCATTTCTTTTTGTTGTCCTTTTCACGACAATCAACATGCCTTTAATGCCTCATATTACACCGGCACACCTTGGCTTTGCCTAAAGGCCTAAGCAATTCTCCCATCGTCAAAAAATGGATATGGATTTTAGAATGGAAATAGATAATCCAAAAGTGAACATTTACATGGATATATGTAGTAGGCTCACTGAATGATACTAAACAAGCTCAAACAATCAAAAACAAGACAATCACAGACCTGATTGGTAGTCAACATGGGCTGCCCTAGCATCCTCCTTAACCGAAATTTGAAGACAGTATATCCAGATATACCCTTCTCTGCCCAGTACTTGACAACCTATAGAGCAGAAAAAATAAAATGTGCTTGTAGACATCATATATCTACATAATTTTCAAGGTATTGTGTGCCTCCTAAACTGATTTCACATTTCATGAAGCATTGTGCGTGCACATGCATGCTGGCGCATGTGAAAATGGAATGTGTTTCCTTTTGTCAAGAATTAAAACTTGATAAAGTTTGACACAATGAAGATTTCATGTTCCACAGCAGAAACTATCTGACTAGCAAATAATGGAACCTCTTTCACTGAACAGCCTTGGTACCTGATACAGTCCATCATATGTATAAACTTTGCCACAGTAGCTGCTTCTAGATTCATGACCACGTATCACTCTGACAGGCACATTTTGGTCAATGCAATTCTGCAATAGCAAATGTTGACTATATATTACTCCAATTTTTATCAGATGCCAATGAGAGATTCATTTTATGTGCCCAGGAAAAGAAGTTTTTAAGAAGAGACTTAAAGAGCACATTAGAACCCACCTTTAACAATAATGGAAAACAACGAGAATCAGGTTTCATATTTGCCATCTCAAATCATATTGGAAGGACAATAAGATGGAATAAGCACTGCCATCCTTATCGAGGACAGGATGAAAATTGGAAACAGTAGCATTTATATAACATCACAAAACCATCAGTATGATCATAAACAAGACAATTGACATGATATGAACTAGAAAATTAGAAATATCAGGGTGCAGACAAATTAAAATTCAATGAGTCGAACAGATAAAAGGGTGTTAAAGCCTCGTCTTATAGTAATTAGCCTTAATGTAAAGACTCCACGAGTCATAAAAAAAGGGAAAAAAACAGTTTGGAGCTAAAGCTTCTCACAAGGGCAAGCATTTCATATGAAAAGAAAGAACTACTGGGCACAGAATGATCTGCATACCTTTAGAGCCAAGTTACCACGCTCTAATACTTGATCCCGAATTTGACGCTTATCACCAGTTAGATTGTGCCCGCCTTGACCAGTATATACAACATCATCAGCATTATCCTGATCATCCTCATACATGCCCGACAGAACTATTGCCACAGCAAGGGGGAATGTGTAATTACTGTATTCCTAAAACAAATGCACATAACCACCAGCTTCATTTTTTGTGCACTTCAAAGCAGTTTCAACACATCTAACAAAATGCAAATTACATGTTTGAAAAACAAAAGCTCCTGAGGCAAACAAGTAGTAAAACATAAAGCAGTATTGCAAAAATAAAAGCTTGGATAGAGAGAGCAAAAGTTTTCTCAAGATACTTACTTAGAACAGGGCTTGTGAAAATAATCCATAACTATCCACAGTATTCAATGACAACCAAGAACCAGAGAGTCACTTTGTAACTGTCCCACAAATCTAACAACAAAAGAAATTGAAAAGAAAATCTACCAAGCAACAAGTAGATACATAGGATCCACAATTACAGACTAGTACAGTCAATTTTGACAAGGAAGCCCATCTTCCCTCTCCCACAAATGGCATTTGTATAAAGTCTTGGAGGATAAGGGTTATTCAGAGTCTTTATAGGGTGTTCTAATAAACTTCGCACTTATTAAACTTGACATAAGGCTCATTGAGGAATGACTTTTCATAAACCTCTTCAAAGTGCTAAAATATCAATCATTGCTGCAATAATCTCTCTCATCACTGCCTTATGGTATGATTTTCTATAGCAACAAGAGCAGCCCTGCAACCCCAACTTCATTCGTTAAAGAGGTAGGCCAGTTATCATTATTCCTTCTTCCCCTAATGCTTTTACAGACATAACTTTCTCTTGACGAGTTCCGTACCCCAATTACTCAAAGATACCCATAGCTAACATCCAAAGGATACTTAAACCCTAAATCTTTATCCATCAATTATATGGAAGCCAACTAAATCGCAGTTTCAGTGCTTCTGGAGAATACTATTAAATCTGATGCTGTCACTAGTGACAATCAAGTGTGAATTTTTTTTTTCCAACAGTAAACCTTCCATCACATAAAATGAGCAACCTGGATGACGTCAAGGATGCCTCAATTCAGTAAAAAGATGAGAGAAACCCACTATGGGCTTGTACATCTGAAGAGAAAATTGCAAGATCTTAGTTGAGAAAATACAGTTTATGGATGGACAGTTGATCCAAATGGGTACAGAAAGAAATAAAAAGAAGTGGGGTTATTCATTAGTGTCTTTGTTTGGACAACCAGGGAAAGTGGAAGGATAACAAATTTGGATGGACAATTCTATAAATTTATGAAGTTTTTGTGAGTATGGAGAGGAGGGAAAATTCAAAATTGGGTGATTTCTCCCCTCTCTTTCTTCACCTTCCTCTCCTCCCTCTCTCTCAAACATAAGCTAAAAGATCTTGAAGTTTACAATCTCAAGAGGAGATGATAATAGGTCAGGTGCAACATTAAAAGAATTGAGGTAACTAACCCAACTAATGGGAGGAGGTTGTTCTAGTTGTATGCCTTTGATTTCCTTCCAATAGAATTTGAGATCTAGTAAGTTACAACTCCAAAACAGAAAGTAGCACAAATGCACCTGGAAGGAGGGGGGACTCCACCTCCCCCATTTTTCTTCTATTTAAAGTTATATTTGGCAAGAGAATTAACTAGTGCTTCCAATTGGAAAAGCCAAGAAGTTCATCCACCCCACTCTTTGACATTTCTATTCGTCATTTGGCTAAATACTATAGTATGTCAACAAAAGTAAAAAAAGTTGGCTGAAAAGCACAAAATAAAAAGGAAAAAAAGAAGTACGTGATTTATGATCCAAAAGACTTATTAAAAGATAAAACTAAATTACTTAGGTTATGCATGTCTACACTTAAAAGAAGATCTAAATTACTTAGGTCCTACCTTTTACTTTCCCTCCAAGAATTAAAAAGGGAAAGAGATGTTTTTAGTTTTAAAAACTGTGAAAGAATTATATATGATTCTGTATATCAATCGTCATATTTTGAGAAGATTCAGGTCTTACCCAATAAATAAAAGTTAAATGGTGAGATTTGCAAAAGTTAAATGAAGTAAAAGATAAAAATAACTGTAACTACAAACAGACCCCATCCTTGTATCTTTATAATTAATTCAGTATTGGAGAGCGTAATGTTAGTATCATCCCTTATAAGGCATAGTCAGTTATGACTTAAAAATTAAGTCTCTCAAATACTTAATTAAAATACTAGTTAAGTGAAAAGGCCTTTGCCAAAAGCCAACACCACACCAAACACTGTCTAAGTCATCTTGTTAAAATGTGATTTCAAATACTGATACCTCATTAAGTACTGACACTAAGAGCCCTTACTAATGGTAAAAGTTCCAATAAGCCAAAAAATTACCCCAACTTTACCATGGAGAACCAAAATGAAAGAAATATATGTTCAACCTAACAGTGCGGAGAAAATATAGCAGGAGAATCCCCTCTTCATAATCAATGCACCATTCAAAATGCCAAAAGTAAAAACTCCTCATTCAATCTACTAGTAGACCTAAAGACAATTACAGAAATTTAATGAATTATGATTCCAGCTCTTAAAAAGACCAATAGAAGGGAATAAACAGTCATTACCTTTCTATATGCTTGACCCATATAGTCAATACCATTCAACCAATGACTATGAAATCCAACAACGACCATTTCAGCCCGTGAAAAGAACTGATGACCAACGTTGATACCTGACATTCAAAGTAACATATGAAACTCGCAGAAGTTTGTTTTGTATTTTCATGTCAAAATCATACGGATCCCAACTGTCCCAAAACATAAAAAGTCCTAACCAAGACCGACAACATCATCATTAAGAAAGCATAACGACGCAAACCACCTACCTGGAATATTACCAAACCTTTTCTTAGGATTTAACACACAATTGGTCTCCAGCATCTGAGGTTAGAAAATGAATGAGTGAGTCACATTGTTATAATGCATGGCCACAATCTTCTTTTTCCAAAAATAAGGACAAGCAAGGCGAGTGCAGCAAGCTTGAGAGGGATCCAAAATGTTAGAGAAGAAATCAAATTTTGTGAACACCATGAGCTACAATTGTCAGAAAAATTGAAGTACTATGACAGAATCAAAGCATGCACAGTTACTTCCGACTTTTACTTATGATTCTTCTTTCAAAATTAAAAATTACATGTATATATTACTTAAGTTGTGAGAAACTATACATAATTCCACATGTCATTTTTTGAAATGTTTCAAATGCTCTCGATCAAATAAAGGTCGAAGTGCGATCCGCATAATTTACAAAAAGTCAGAAATTAAAAGTAGAAGTAACCACTGATAGACCCTATGAAAACACAAGATCATGTCAACGTGCCTTGGATATTGCCTTCAAATCAGGCCTCATGGCTAATTTCTTGGTATCGCCTCCTGCTGAATTTCCTTTCTGCATCATTCTTGGAGAGATGCCAATAAGTATCAAAACTACTACATATAAGATTCCGGCTAAAAAAAACTACATATGAGATGATATCGCTTATCATAACAAAGCAAGAAGTGCTTTTGTTCACACATTTATATTCTACAATGGGAATAACACAGAAAGAGAAACAGTTCCCAAAAAATAACAACAAAGCATTTCACTACCTAGAGAGGAAAGATCAATTTCAAATTCGATAGAAGAAGTAATCAGGACCTTGATACAGAATGGCAGTTAGAAATCTTTACTCATGAAAAAATATGAGATAAGTAGGCCTAGAATTTTGAAATACATAATTCAGCCTAACTGCGTGCAATGCAGGAGGTCTATGCACTGCCAAGACTTGCATACAACAAGAACAACATAGATATGTACGTGTGCAAAACTAAATTTTGGAATAAGGAAGCATTTAATATAGCTGAGTTAATAATGCAATGTTGACCTTCATTGCAAGAAGTGATTGCAATAAAAACACCTTTTGTGTTGCAAGGTGTTGTAACTTTTAAGACACTCATATCATCCATTATGTCGAATTTTATTCTGCACATAAACCTCTCATTCAAATGATCTTCCATTCAAACAAAAAAAAGGATGATCTTCTTCCTCAATACATGAGTGCTGTCCATCAAATTAGACATCTTCAACAGGTGAGGATGGGTGATTCTACTTAATAAGAGAAAAGATACAAGTTAGGCTCGAAAAGAAGGTAAGAATCCTACCCCATGGGATGGATTGACAACCTGACTGCTATATTACGGTTCCCCTTTGTTTGAGTTACAGTGTTCTTGAAATTCTAATACCGTCCTGCCTTACTTGATAGTGCATTGAAAATGCATAAACTGAATTACTCATTGATTATCTGGAAAAGATATTTAAATATAAACTTCGAAAATGGTCTTCCAACCATTAATTCAGTGCAATGCATGGCACTTGTAGCTAGCACACAAGTAATGTTTTGAAGCTGTGACAATCATTATCCTGAGCATGAATGAAGAAGTAAAGGACCTGAAGTAGATATCATCGATATTCAATTTATGGCACACAGGAGCACTGATGCAAAACCAGCAGAAAAACTCATGCATTCCAATATAGCTCAGGCACAACAATCCTCGTATAATCAAAGAGACAAAAAAAAACTGCTTCGACAACATATCAGGAGTTAAAATGAATGAAATGAAATGGACAGGAATCCGACAAAATGATGAAGAAGACACTGACCTTGGAGTTGGATTTAGATTGCTTTGAACCTTTTTGTTGTTCCTAATCAAGAGAAGATGAGGTCATATAAACGCGTATCAGCAATCGCAACCATACGACGTCTTACACTACAAATTTTTACGGAAATGACAATGGCAAGCCATAGTCGTTCATAAATAGAACGCTAGCCCGTACACCACAGAGGCAACAATAGGCTGAAACTGGAAATCGGTGGAAGCAGACACTTACCTTAGATTTGGATTTAGATTTAGGTTTCTGGGAACCTTTAGAGTTTTCTGCTTTCTCTTTGTTACATCTTTTCTCCTCTTCCTGATAGCCGTTGAGCAGACAATGTCATTTTAAGCAAGAACGCCGAAGAGGGCCGGCTGAAAAGATAAGTGCACAGCTACGGCCGAGTCGTCCAAAAGAAAGAAGCAACTGAAAACTCTCACCTGAACAAAGTGAAGATAATGCTTGTTGAACAACCTAAGAGTCTCCTTAACCTTAGCAAAGTCACTCTTCTCCCCCACAGTCACCACATTATCACCACCGCCCACAACCTGGCTCTCTCTCTCAAGCCCGAACCCGCATTCTCCGCCGGCTCGACGCAGCCCCCACCGCCGCCGCCGCTCTCCCTCCCGCTGACGACGACAGCCTCCGCCGCCGCGCTCTCCTCCACCTTCTTCGGGCCCTCCACCTCCCCCTTCGCGCTCTCCCCTCCCGACTTCCTCCTACCCCCCACATTGCGCCTCTTCCCAGTAGCCGGAGCCTCGTCGCTGTTGTCGAGGAGCTCCACCCGCCGCCGCACCAGGAGCTCCTTCTCCGCCCTCTGCTTCGTCTGGATCCTCGCGCTGCACCTCCTCTGCGTCCCGGTGGTCGTCGGCGGGGACTCGCACTCCGCCTCGCTCCTCCCCTTCTCCTTCTCCTTCTCATTTTTGCCGGCCCCTTCCTTCCCGCCCTCGCTCTTAGGGCTCTTCCCGCGGCCGGCGCTGGACGCGACGACTTCCCCGCCGCCGCCGCCGTTGCCGTCGGCCCTCAGCTCGTCGCTCGACAGCGACCCCATGCACTGCAGCGACGGCACCACCATCAGGTCTTCCTCCCCCGGGAAAGCGGGAATCCAAACGAGAACCGGAAATGCAAGAGGCTCGCGCGGCGGAGGAGGAGGAGGAGGAGAGAGAAAGGAAGAGAGAGAAAGAGAGGGATTGCTCTTCGCTCCTGCTGCTGCTGCTTCTTCTTCTTCCTCCTCTTCCTCCTCCTTTCCCTCCTTCTTCGAGCTCTGATCTCGAGAAGAATGGTGTAAATGGACAGCGTATGATCGGGGCGAGCAGGAAGCACCGCTGCACACAATGTTCCTTTCCCCCATTTTTCCCTTTTCCTTTTTTTTTTTCTTTTCGGAGAAATGATGAAATCGAGCGACTTTCTTTTTTACCTTTTTTTTTTCATTTTTTTTATTCTTTTTGCTCGTTTAATTCCCGCTTTCCCGTTTCACCTCCCTCTCCCATTTTCCGTGAGGTAGGGACGATTCTCCGTGCCCGGGTGCAGGATAGGGGAGGCGCGCCGCGGGGGCTCGGGAGCTGGGACGGCCGTCGGATTGATCGGAGGGTCCGAAACCGTCGGTGCCTTTGACTCTCTCGAGCTGGTCGGGCGGAACGGAGGGCCCCGATGCGGTCGCGGGTGTAGGTAGGCGGCGCGCGCAGGTCCCGCCCCTCTGTCCGATACGGGTTTTGTACCCGAGCACTTTTCGCAGCGGAACCGGACACGCGCCGGAAGGTACGGCGGGCCCCATGTCCCGCGCGGTCCCAGTGGGTATTTTCGTAAATGCGGCGCGTCGCGTGGGGGGCGCGCGGGGGCGCGTGCTGCGTGGCGCGCGGGGCGGGCTGGAAAAACTCCTCCCATCTCGCGTCCTTGTAGTCGTTGGAAATGTCTTCCGGTCATTGATTAGAATTTTGTAATTAAGAATGTTTCAATTTTCAAGACAGTCTTGGCGCGTGACACGAGAAAGACGGTATGTACTGAAAATTGGAAACTCTTCTTAATTACTTGCTCGTCTAGTTCACCAGCCATAAATAATTATGAGATGTAATCTTTCCGAATGAATTAAGATAATTCTTATCATTATTTTGTATTATACTATTCTTTTTTCTTCTCTTAATTGAAGAAATAATTGGAAACTAAAATAGCAAATACAAAAATGAGTAATAAGCCCCGGTAGAGACTGGTACGATTCAATTCAACATTTTACTTATCCGTTAAACACTTGTTAACAAAGTCCTATTAACACCTTCTTGACGCACAAATGGAAGAAAGCTCAATGCCCAGGATGTTGTAGGTGAATGAGCAGAAAAGGGCACCCCCCTCATGATGATCGTGAGTATCTAACTCGCTAGCATGCCTCTCCTCGAGCTCTTTAAGGTACCAATCTGTGAATGTCCAAGCTCTTCTTATGTCGATAGCGATCTTTGTACGGGTGTGTTATCACTTCAATTGGTGAATATATGTGGAAGCAGTGCGACGGTGATGATTCTACTTTGGCTCTTATGCTTGGAAAGATAGGGAAAACAAGCAGGACTTAGTAGTAGGGGAATATACACAATGAGAACATCGTGTTGTTTAGTGCTTTTGTGATTGATCCTAGGTGCACAAGGTACCATGTATAGGATGGATTGTGGATGATTTCTAAGGGAAGAGAGATGGGTGTGGGGTTAGAGGGTAAGATACTTGCTACTTTCGAGTCATCGTTCGACGACTCCAGACTTGTTAATAGACCTACGAAGCACAAGACGAGAAAAGAATCTAAGGGTCTGTTTCTCCAAAGAAAAACTGTTTTTCGAAAGATTTGGATGACAAAAAAATAACTGATCTACAGAAAACGTTGTTCATGAACTGAAAAGAACAAGCTTAAATTGAAAAAAAAAATGATTTCCCCTTTTAGTAAAAATGAAATCACTTTCATTAAACCATCAAACAAATGAAAACAAATCATTTTCACATAAAAGTATTTTCCTTTATCATGAAGAACATGAAGGAAACAAAAGACGCAGGAATAGTGATAATCTATGACTTAAGATCTCCATACTAGCTCCAATAGTGTTGAAGTTAGGCAACCTCATCGTGGCCCGTGGCCCATCGCCAACTTGATTTTGTCCACTCAAGTCAGCTTTCCCGCACAAACACGACTTTAAAACGCACTGAATTTATTTAAGGTTACAGGATACTTATTTCGGCGCGACAACCCATACCTAGGTGATGGGTACGAGAGAAAAGACGAATAGGCAAACTGATTGGCCGCACTCAAGCCCGAAAGCCTTGAAAGACCAATGGCCGAGGTTGGACAACATCCATCCTCACATGAGAAAGCCCGGCCAGCCCAACTCTGGCCCATGCCTGGCTCAAACAGAAAAATTGTCCAAAAAGTTCTAAATCTATTATATGGAGACTAATTCATTTATAAATTTTTCAATTGTGTCGATTTAATCCTAAACCTTTATACGTTTTCTAATTTATTTCTAAACCTTCCGATTGTACTAATTTAGTCCTAAACCTTTTGAAAATTTGCCAATATAATCCGTTCGACCAAATATTCAATTATAGATTTCAAAGTAAATTTTCAAATCATCAAAAGATTTAGGATTAACTCGACATAAGTAAAAGGTTTAAAACTACATTGACAAATCATCAAATAGTTTAGAACTAAATTGACACAATTGAAAGATTTATGAGTGAATTGGCCCTGTACAATAGGTTTAGAACTTTTTTGACAATTATCCCTTTTATCTTACAAGAGGGATCGGGCAGTAAATTAAGGCAGACTTTTGGCTCGGCCCGAGCCTGTCCAGTGATTACCTCAAGATCATAGAGGCATCTAAAACCCAACAGAAACGTACTGAAAAGGGCGCTACCAAAGGTTGACTCTTGTCCACCAAATGGGTAATAGCACAGATAACAACGTGAAATTGCATCCAAATGAGAAGGAAAAGTAATTCCTAGGTTGTCATTATCCTCCGAAGCAATGATTTCAAAGCTAATTTTCATGGCTTTTCAATATTTAAAATTAAGATGTTAAGAATCAGATATGTATATGATGCATTTTATGCATGAATGTCGCCCCATTTTGTTCTAAAATTCAAAACATTAACAAGCATTAACAGCTTACTGAAAGCTGCCTCGACTTCTCTTTCAGCGTGCTAGACTCCTCTATCCTTCTTTTTATAGGAATGAGAAGAGGAAATGGAGACTAAAGAACAGAGAAGGCAATCGAACAGGCCAATTTGAAATTATCTCCTAACTCAATTATGGCAAGTTTCCCAACATGATCAATAGAATAGGACATTTGATTTTATCTCCGAAATTGGAGCATAGAAGCTCCGAAATTGAATGAACATTGTATACAAGAACGGTCCTTGGATGAGTCAAGCTTACCAGCAAGATCATCTATAATGGAACAGGTTCAAGGCCAGCACTTTCAATCAATTCCTCATTCCTCCTGCCTCCCTCACTTACTGCCGGCACTTTCCGCCATATAAGAATAGTCTCTGGAAATGCAACAAAAACATTATATATAGCCCCTGGGGCGTTCTCAAGCATGCAGAGAACTAATTAAGGACATACAACTAAGACCAGCAGTTTCAGAGACCACAAAATTACCTTCGTGCAAAAAAAGAATTTCCATAAAGTGAAATGTCTATAATTTCCAAATAAAAGGAAAATGACATACACGCTAAAAGCTTTCTTCTTGCTCAGGGATCTCTTCCAGTGGTCTGTTAGTAGGATGCCTCTGACTAGCATCGTCATGCGCCATCATAACCAGAGAAGGGTGTAGCTCAGGCTGTGGAAATAGCAACTTTAAACGAAATGCATCAACTCCATTCAGATAGTATCGGAAGAGCCTCTTGGCCCTAATGAATCCAAGACGACCATAAAGTGCCAGGGCTCCTTTATTTGTGACTTCTGCTTCCAAAGTCACCTTCCAGAACAAGAAACAGGATGGAGAGAGAAAGTCATGAGATAGGAGCAATCTACCTCCAGACCAACTTAGCCTATAACATGAGAAACATTCTACCCTGTCCTGAAAGTTTCAACTAAGAGTATTTGGGAGTTCTTTAATATAATATATAGAAGATATCACATCACTGCCAACAATGAGTGCGAAAGTGCATTAAGAATTAGGTCTTACTAGAATCACCTTCAAGGTTAATTCAGAAGACAAAGGGAATGTGAACATACTTAACCCCCCCCAACATGGATCAAACCCTTTCTTGGGCCCACAAAAGATTTAACAGATAGGTCACCCAACAAACTTTGTTTTACAAATTCAAGCATTTCAAACACCTATGGCACTCCATTTGAGTGGAAAATTAGTTTCAGAACACAATACAGATTTGAAAATCAGCTGCTGAAAGATCCACATGCTTACAACAGTTGATATGGACAGAAAGGTCTCATTACTGTATCAACACAAGAAAGCAATGAAACAGAGTTAATGCAGGCTACAAGATCAATCAAGTCAATAGATGTTCAATCAAGTCAATAGATGTTCAATCACTGATGTCTTTACCAAGCTTTGGTTAAAATTGACCAGTACATCAATTGACTACTCAAAGAAAAGTTCTAATTAGATTAGGACTTTTCTTGTAGTTGAAATTAGCAGTCTAACGTAGTAAGATATGAGTTCTATTAGAGCTTTAGTTAGCTTCCTTTTGGACTAGGTTAATTTGTTGCTTACTTTTGTTTCAAGCAGGATCCATGTGTCGACTTAGGGTTTAACTCCTATTTGACGTTGGGAGTGAAACTTTCAAAGTCCATATGAACTGCTTTAATCTTTCTATTCCAGAGTTAATGAAACTTACAGAAATTGACCAATACACGAGTTAGTGTCAACACTAACTTGTTATACGAGTTAATTACGTATCCGGTAGATTTAAATCAACCCAACACAACTACTTATCATGTCTTGCGGGTTGACACGAAATTGACCCGAACACAAGTAGCCTCATCCCAAACCCGCTAATTCCATATCTTGTTCCAGTTGTATTGCCTTATCATGTTGGAAATTGCCATCCCTAGTCCCATTAAAATAGTAATCAACCAGGACTATCTATGAAGACAAAATAAATCATCCAGCTTTAACTGGTAACTTATTAGTCGTGATGAAAATATAAAAAATAAATTAAAAGAAGTTATCTGCTCAGTTGCATACCATTCTTTTGGATATAATCAGAAAGCTAAGACAGAGACTCGAGACTAGATCTTTCAAATGTAGATGAAAATCAAAATTTCCAAAGCTGGATTAGGAAACATGTTCCATGCTATCCTGTTCTTATTGATAGATGACGGGAGAAGATGCCCAGGCAACATCTTTCAGCCCAGAATTCTCTTCTCTTAAACTTCACATCATCACCCCATTTCCCAAACAGAAGAATGATTTAAAGACAAAACAAAAGTGAGGGATTTATAGCATGCTCCAGTGATGGAAACACTTTATCTCCATGAGCAGTCCTGATTGAGATGCATGTCTACTTCCAATTTAATAGATTAATTGGACATACGCGACTTTTGATCACAAAACCACAGAGGAAGGAAGATTTCTCCTCCCACAGCCCTATTGCTGGTATGCGTAATCATAACTAAATTAATACTGAACACTAAGCTCATCGTTTAAAAGCTCAAGAGCCATGTGAAATTACCTCTTCGCAGCCAGACTCCTTCATGACTCTGATAGATCTACTCACAAGTTCCGTGGCTGCAACAAGAAGAAAAACATGGCACCTCAACTCCACATCCGTCGAAAAAGCACAATACAAGCAACGAAAATGCAGTAAGAGACGAGATAAATTTGGCCAATCGGGTTGCTTGCTACTTATCACACAGCATCATAACTACAGAAAATTTTCACAAGTTCTTCTCATACAAGCACATATGCTCTTCAAGTCTTCGTTTTCACAAGCAATCGAGCTCAAGAGAGGATTTTGCTTCATCCCCAATCAATTCAACCGGAGCCCACGAATCAAGCTCAGTTCCGGCGAAGCCACGCCTTCAAATGAGGAGCAAACGGTTACCTATTCCTTTCCCTCGGTAGGGCTTGATGACGACCAGCATCGCAATGTAACCTCGGTAGGTGCTCCGATGCTCGCCCATCTTACACACCACGGTCCCCACGCACTTGCCTTTGTGAAACGCCTGACTGACACGAAAATCCACACGCGAGCAGACGAAGCTAAGCGAGAGAACGATCGTTTCGAAAGCCACAGGGGCAGAGACTGGAAACTGGAAGAGAGTGAGGGAGGGAGAGGGAAGAGTACCAGGAAGGAGAGCTGCGGCCAGAGGTAGACGAAGTAGCGGTAGGTGAAGATGGAGTAGGGCTCGCTGAGCTCGTGGTCGACGAGGCTCATGATGAGAGGGAGGTGGTGCTCGCCGCCGTAGCTCGCGTACTCTATCTCCGACGGATCGAACTCGGGCTTCTTCTCCTCCTCCTCCTCCTCCTCCGCGCCGCTGGTCGCCGCCTCCATCGGTAAGTGAGAGCGCCCCGGCGATGCCGAAGAGGCGGCGGCGGCGGTGACGTCGGCGTTGGCTCGGGCGAACGAATGGGTAGAGAGAATCTTTCGGGGAACGAAGGAAGAGGAGGGAAGAAAAAGGGAGATGGGGCTCCGAACCCGATTACAGAGGATCCGGATTCAGAGTGGGGCCCGACTGGGCCTTTGACCACCGATAGGAGTGGGTCCTTCCCTACTTTCTATTCTCTGTCCTTTTTTTTTTTTCCTTTTCACAAATTTTGTGGATATTTCAATTTAGCTTTTGTTTTGTTTTAGAGGGTAGTACCTCAAACGTTTCGAAAATGAAAATATGGTTATGAGAATCGCACACAAGTTTCCCATAATTATTTAGAATTTTAAGAATTTATCTTTTTATTTCTAAATTCTAAAAGAATGTTCAAACTCAAGAAAAGAATTTCCAACAAAAGCGCGCGATGAAGAAGAAAGAATTTCAATATGTGCATGTATTAGTTACAATTAATGCTCTAATTAGTATCAAGAAGTGAAGTGGTAGATTGTACTTAATTGCTTAAACTTTCAAATGAAAACAATATAATTGCACGGTTGGTTTTAAGAAGCAGCTTTAATAATATAATTAGCACTGTCTATTAGAAATTTGCAAGCAAAAAGTTAAAAGATTCATTAAGAGAGGAGAATTGAAAGAAGATTTTGATTTTAAAATAAATGGTATGGAGAGAAAGGGAGATGGGATATTAAAAAAATGCAAAAAAAGAAGAAAAAAATCGATATGTACATGTATTAGTAATAGATAATACTTTAACTGATACGTAGAGGGAAAGTGACAATTTGTATATGAATGGTTACTCGAACTAAAGACAATATAATTACAAGGATGATTTTAATAAGTGGCCTTGATATAATTGGCATTGTATGTTGAAAAACTGAGGGCAAAAGTATAAAAGACAGACTAAGAGTGGCCAATTGGAAGAGGAATTTGATTTTAAAGAAAGGTATAGAAAGAAAGAGAGATAGGATAAAAGAAATTGCCAAAAACAAAAATTTTAACATGTGACGGGCAATGCTTTAATTGGCTAGCAAAACATTAAATTTTCAAAACTACGAAACAATGTAATTACAAGGTTGGTTGATTTTAAGAAGCGACCTTGATAAAATTAGCATATGTTTATTGGAAAACTGGGGGCAAAAAAATAAAAGATGGATTAAGAGCGGCTAATCGGAAGACGATTTTAATTTTAAAATAAAAGGTATAGAAAGAAAGAGAGATGGAATAAAAAAATTGCCGAAAGCAAAAATTTCAATGGGTGCATGTAATAGGTAATGCTTTAATTGTTACATAAAATATTAAATTTTCAAGGCTTTGAAACATTGTAATTACAAGGGTGGTTGATTCTAAGAAGTGGCCTTAATTGAAAGAGGACTGACTGATTTGAAGAGGATTTCAATTTTAAAAGAAAAGAGAGATGGGGTAAAAAAAATTAACAAAAACGAAAATTTTGATATGCGGATGTAATAATAATGAGTAATGCTTTAATTGATACGTAAATCATTAAATTTTCAAAATACAAAATGATGTAATTACAAGGTTGCTTAATTTTAACAAGTGGCCTTGATATATTTAGCATTATTTATTAGAATTTGCGGTTAAAAAATAAAAGACTGATTAAGAGTGGCTAAATTGAAAGATTATTTTAATTTTAATAGACAGAAAGAGAGATGGGATAAAAAAAATTGCCAGCATTATATACTGGAAATTTGCAGGGAAAAAGAAAAGGTAAAATTAAAATTATTGAATGGACGCCGTCTGTGGGAATCGAACCCACGACCACATGGTTAAAAGCCATGCGCTCTACCGGCTGAGCTAAGACGGCTATTCATCATTTAATGTTTTACAATTAATTTATTTTTTTTAGTCATCCTATCGACACACGTGTCGAGACCTGACGGCACCACGTGTGCCCCGCACCGCATGCGAGCACCGTCTTACCTTCTCCAGAACAAGAACAGGGCGGAGGAAATCTTCCCGGCATCCATCAGCCCTCTCTCTCTCTACATTCGAGAGCGATGCGAGGTTGTTGGCATTCGACCATCGCAAGGATGAGCAGGGCCGCCGCCGCCCCCGCCGTGGCCAAGAGTCCGAGAGATCCCGGCTCGCCGCCCCTCAGCTTCTCCGGGCACTTCTGGAGTGGACCGCCGCCGTTCCGCCTTCTGGGGAGAGGTTAGTTTGTCGGTCGGTGCCGTCGTTCTACACAACTATGGTTCTGCACGAGATCAAACATCTCACGCCGTAGTTCATCATAAGTTCCGGGTCCATTTCGTGCATTTTCATTTGGTAATTTATACCGTGTTTTTTCGAACGATCCGCATCAGGTCTCGCCTCCGGAGCGCTCGCGGCGGCGCGGGGCGAGAGCGTCGCCGTCGAGGCCGGCGAGCCCCCGACTTCGGCCGCCGTCAAGAACCCCACCCCGAGGATAGTCTACGACGAGCGCAACCACGAGCGGTTGCCTCCCGGCTCGCCCAGCAAGCGGGCGTTCGCCTACTTCGTCCTCGGCCTGGGGAGATTCGCGTACGCGTCGGCCGTCCGCCTGCTCGTCGTCAAGCTGGTCCTGAGCATGTCGGCCACCAGGGACGTGCTCGCCATGGCGTCGCTCGAGGTCGACCTGTCGAACGTGGACCCGGGCAGCACCGTGACCGTCAAGTGGCGCGGGAAGCCCGTCTTCATCCGGCGGCGCACGGAGGAGGAGATCGAGCGGGCGAGCCGCGAGGACTCGGCCTTGCTCCGGGACCCCCAGCCGGACTCCGCGCGGGTCCAGGACCCGGAGTGGCTCGTGGTCGTGGGCGTGTGCACGCACCTGGGCTGCATCCCGCTGCCGAACGCCGGCGACTACGGCGGGTGGTTCTGCCCGTGCCATGGCTCGCACTACGACGTCTCGGGCCGGGCCCGGAAGGGGCCTGCGCCGCTCAATCTGGAGGTGCCGGCTTACACCTTCCTCGGCGAGAGGCGGCTGTTGATCGGTTCGCAATGAGTTCGTGTCATGCAGCATGTGATGTACCTTTGGACTTTAAATGAAGTAGTACGAGTGATGTTGATGTTTGATCATATGCATTTCGTGTCATAATCCTTAAAGAGGAAAAGACATTCCATGATTTATAGAAGTTGCGACAACAGATGTTCCTTCCATAACATGGGAGGGTCTACAAAATTTTGTGGGCCTCCTCCCATGTTCAGAGCGGCACGGCTACAAGTGTAATGAATGCGTCTTCATATTGGTAAATTAGTGTGATGGAATTCAAATGTTTTTTAATCTTCCCATGCCAAATTACTCGCCACGGAATGCTTACCGGGTTTAATGTTAAGGGACCGTTTGCAATGTCTTTTCACACCGTACAGAAGTTATGGCTACTATTTGCAATGTTTTATCGCAACATATAAAAGTTATATAGCCACAAAAGTCATATAGTCAGTTATTACATATTTAAGAAATTGAGGGAAAAGTTAGGTATCTATAAAAGTCATGTAGCTAGTGGTTACAAATCTAATAAATTGAGGGTGGTGGAAAGTTCTTGTCTCTTTCTTTTATTTTTTCTATCATGTGTCTATATATATAATGAGGGGAAAAGCAGTAATGATACGGATTCTTTGATTGATAAAAACTTCTAAACCATGACATAGCATTATATCAAAGTCCCATTGCTAACGTTTGTAAATGTAACCATATCAAATAAAATCCAAATGCCATTTTATCAAATCCTAAAATATGGTCGATTTTTGGTATGTTACAGTAAATGTATATAGGAAATCAAGGTGATAGGCAGTTCTCACTACTTTTACCATTAAAGGCATCATTTAAAAAGAAGTTGTTTGACACTAAAAAATGATCAACTTTTGGTTATTATCAACGAGGGCAAACTTAGTTGATTATGATCAAAATAGAAGCCACTAACAAATAGAGAAGTAAACAACTCGAAGGGTATCAATAACTTGCCAAAAGGTCATTGATAACACATTATGTGAAAGTTATCGATGGGAATTTTGATCAAGACTTGAGAAGTTGATCAATGGAGTTATCTACAGCGAGCATTCCCTGATTTTGGCTAAATGTTGAGATGGTGCAATTAATGGGCAAAGGCCTACCAATATATCGATTTAGGTGGTTAATTGGTCATGTGTATAGCTGCTATTTTAAAATTTTTATTGCTCATTGTTGCATATAAGTGTTGCTAAATAATAAGTGATCGCAAAGTAACTTCCTGTGATTACTAATAAGATAAGGATTTTTTTTTATTTATTCGAATTAAAAAAACTACTTGTAAATGCAGATGACAAAGACGAAGTATTCTCATTTGAGTTCTAAAATCTGCTGCGAGTATTCTGCCCCTACAAAGGCTAAGTATTCTCATTTCAATCACATTAGCTGAGGTTTGTGCATTTAAATTTAATGCCTCATGGCCTTACATGATTGTTACAGCAATCAAGGTTCAAGAAAGTATGGTTTCATGATAGAACTTGGAACCTAATAATCAAAACGCATTCTACGTTTCGAGTTATGCAGGGTAGCTTCTAAGTTCTAAAAATTTAGGAACTCTTTTTGATAGGTAGTTTCTAGGTTTTAAGTTAGTAAAACCTAGAACTTGGAACCTGAAAACTAAAATCTGAAATAAGTTTTTGTGTTTTTTTAATCTATGTTTTCGCACAATCCTATAATATTCCATGGCGTTCGATAATATGTATAATCTGAAACTACTAATTTGAATTTTCATTTTATGATTAAGATTTTTACTTTATTAATATTTCATGTTTTTCATGTGTCTAATATAAGTTATGAAGAGTAAATTGTAATAGCAAGTGGTGGTCATTAAATGTGATAGTTCACTACAATCGTTCAATTAATAATACAGGTGGAACTTAGGTAGACCCTAAAATTGACCTTGAAACCTGTGATGAGATATGTTTTATGTTATAAAAAATGAGAAATCTATTCCAATGAATAGGTTTCAGGCTTCCAGATGGAATTGAAACCGCTCACCCCTAATATTCGTCTTCCAACAAGCAACAACACAAACGAAAAATTGAGGCAAATGGATTATAAAAATAAAGCAAGTACAACACACTCAGATGGGACCATGACCACATATATTTTTACCATTATTTGATAACTTTAGGACCACCACATAGATTTATCATGTTCGCTCAACACTGCCGACAACACAATCAAACCGGAACCATAATCATTGATTATGTTAAACCGGGTCTCAATTAGGTTGTGGCGAATCGGGTTTCAGCAATTTTGACGAATGGTCCTGGGATTGTGACATATGAAGGCGTCAACTAAAAGGGGGACTCGATAACATATGCCATTGACAGAAGAACAACTTCGCTAGAGGAAAATGGCAAGATTAGATCTAATCCGGAGGAAAATTTGCTTGAATTTTGGGCGAGATGAAACTAGGGTCATCCGAAATTGGGCGAAGATTGATGTGCTATTTGAGAGCTTCAAATCGTTCATTAGTGCCTAGCTAAAACAACGCCATTTTAGACTTTTCCAAGTAAAATTAAAAATATGCAAAATATGGATAACTAAATTAATCAAATTAAAATGTTCTAAACTGAAATGGCACGAATGCATTTGATAGGCGTAGGACTTTCTTGTAATATCCCCATTCTCTAAGCCTACATATTGTAGGTATTCATAGTCGAATTATGCACCATTTGATTGTTGTGTCAATGGATATAACCGTGACATCACTTTATGAAGTGGTATCCACGAAAAGGTAACAAAGTTGAAGCCGATGTCATGAAAATTACTTGATTTGTATCATCAATCTTTTTGCCAATTACAAATATAAAGTGAATTTGCTTGTCGCTTGCATTTACTCGAAGGCATGTTTAGGTTATTAGGATAAAGCCACCGGAATGAGAACAGAAGCCTCATTCCGTTAATTAGTGTCATTTGATTAATTGGAATAAGATGGAACCATATGGAATGAAAATAATTGGGAATGAAAATTATTGAATTGCTGCGAGATTGCGTAACTCTTATATATAGAGAAAGTTTAATATGGTAAGCACGTTTATCTAATTTGCTATTTTGTATAGCAATTTAAGATGATACAATTTAAACCATACGAAAAAAAATATGTTCCAAAATCGATCTAGATTTTTGCGATTATGCTGAATCTATTCATATCGATAATTTTTTTTATATTTATTCCGAATTTTTTATAAGAAAAAGAGGATGGAAGGAGCAATTAGCACCAACAACCCCACCTAGGTATCGTAAGGATTCCACACTTGATATGGAATGTTCAAATCAAACCATAGTTGCTCAATATCACCTGCTATTCAATGGTCCGAGGTTGGTGAGTTTGTTACCGCAAATCACTAAGATGCCAATACGCAAGAAGTCTCTCTACATGAGCACTGCAGCTAAGCAACATAGTATGTGACATAAATTGAATTCGCTCTCTCATTAAATAGAGGGAAAATTTCAAAAAAGGACTCAAAGTGAGCCTATTTTTTCAAATAAGGATCCAAAGTAGTCGTTGTCTCAAATGAGGACCTAAAATAGCTAAACCAATCTCAAATAAGGAGCTCAAATCGTCGGGCAGCCAAATGTTCGCCAGCCAGTGAGCGTGTGGCATTTCTGGTGGTCAGAATAAGAGCAATTTTGTCAAAAAAATTGATAGAATTTAACAAACTCTAAAAACAAAACCCACAAACTCTTGAACTAAGAAACTGTAACTCCTATAATGATTCTCCTCCCTCTTCATCAAAAAAAGAGTTTGGACCAAAGATTGAGCTACGTTAGTCATAAAGCATTTTTGCAAAATGGGTTCTCACGGTTTTGCTATCGTTCTTGGAAACTTTCTCCACGCTCTGCTCATTCTTTGATATGGCCTTTGCTATCGCCTTCATCTTCCTGACATTCTTCGTTCTTTTCATTGGTCTTCCCTTCCTGATATTTCTGTTCCAAAAGGTTCAACGTAAAAGGATGTTCAGATGGCATGAAAACCTTGGAAACCAGAATGTGGATAGGAAACAAACAGACTCCAAAAGCAATGCAAGGCAAACACAAGGAGAAGCAACTATCTATGAAGTACCAATACAGCAACCTGAGTAAAACTAGTATTTCTCCTGCACAAATTACTTCCCCAAAACCACCAATTACTCAAAATAGGTTCCTCATCCAAGTGAAAACGAAGACGGGTTGTACCCATAACCCAGAAATTAAAACCCAATACAAAACAATTAGAGAATAGAAGATATGCCATTTGATGTCACAGTGTCCTATGGAAGGTGGAAATAGCTTCACCTCAAGGTAGACTAATCACAAGTTAATGGGTCTAGAATGGAGTCCAAGAACCGAACATCACCCCGCAAGTGAAGCAATTCCATTCACATCTCTCAGACGGTAGCAAAGAGACCGAGAAAGGAGGGAGAGCAATAGAACTTTTCAGCAGAGGTTTCTTTTAAAGGAGCCTCCGCACAAGACGACCGCAATTAACTTCATTCCAAATTCATTCTATGAAGTTAACTCAACTCGCGACAATACTGAGCTACACCGTGGTGTCGCCGGCGGCGGCGAGCTCGGCTTCCGCGACGTGCGAGCTCAGCTTTGTTGACCGTGACAAGCTCTACAATGTGAACGGAGAAGAAGAAAACGTGAGAATGTGAAGAGTTTGGGGGTTTTGTTTTTAGGGTTTGTTAAATTCTATCAATTTTTTTTGACAAAATTGCCTTTATTCTAGCCACCAGAAATGCCACACGCTCGCTGACCAATGAACATTTGGCTAACCCGCGATTTGAGGTCCTTATTTGAGACTGGTTTAGCCACTTCGGGTCCTTATTTGAGACTGACTTAGCCATTTTGGGTCCTTATTTCAAACACTGGCCACTTTGGATCATTATTTGAGAAAATAAGCTCACTTTGGGTCCTTTTTGAAAATTTCCCTTAAATAGATGACTCGTTTACCATTAAACCATTTATCGCTTGGCTGGTATTTTTATTCTTTTTATCTTGTCAAGTTACCTCATTTCTATATACTAAATGGGCCTAAAGTCTATGGTTGCATTTGGCAGAGCATTGTCCAAAGCCTTTGCATAAATGCAAATGAGTTTAGGCTATAATGCAAACAATATTTACCGAATACTATTTGCAATAGGCTAAAGGGTTTTCAAAATAAATAAATAATCTTATTAAATACTACTCATATATAGGACTTTAGTTAAAAAATAATCAAAAATTGTGAACTCCCTGCCTCTTAAGCAAAAGAGAAATTACAATAGTGATCCTTAGCTCTGCGACAATCATCATACGAGCCTAGGTGATGGGCTGTTGAGGTCACACAACCTCAAGAAACTTGATTTGGACCAAAGGGGAAGCATATGAAAGAGTAATTACCGCCCTCGCCTAAGGTCACTTGGCCTTAAGGAAGCTAACATCGGAGTTGGGAGACCACATGACGAGCAATCGAGGTGGTGTGACCTTAGTAGCCTGACCCCCAAGTGACGAGCCACTAAGGTCGTGCAATCTAGGCGAGGTGATGTCGAGGTCGCGCACCCTAGATGATTCGGATTTGGACCACAAGCAGACGGGGTAGTATGAAGTAGTAGCTACCGTCCACGTTGAAGGTCAGTAAACCCAGATTTCATGTGACCTCAAGCAACCTAGGTGAGGCGAAGGCTGAGGGTCACATGACCTCGGTGATTATTGGTGACTGTTTGAGAATCTAGAGGAAGTGGAGGAAGTGGTTCAGAGAAATAATGAACATTGCAAAATTAAGGGGCAAAAGAGGGATACGAAAAATTGTTAAGGGCAAAATTGAATTAAAATTTCATTACTTCTGATATCCAGCATTCCAATGAAAAGAAATGCAAAATGGGCTCCCAAATTGCTTCACCAACTTTTTCAAGAGGCCTTTATGAGGTCAAAGCCCTCAAACAAAAATGTTGCCAAACGAACCCTATATTTCCTTCCATTTTTTATTCGAGAAAATTACCTTCACATGTTCTAATGTAACCCTCATATTAATACAATTTAAATGCATAACCAAAGACTAAAGATGTCATAAGAAAGTAGAAGCAACCTATGCTCGAAAAAGCGATAACTCGGGCCATACAAATCCAATACCAGCTGAAATATTTTCCTTCGCAAAATATCGTCGTGGACACTATTCACACTACGGAAAAAGCGACCCACTAGAATTTTTATTCTATGGAATTTGCTTTGTCTTGAAACTCCCTTAATAGGCTCTAATGTCTAGGCATTTTCAGAATTGAACAGGAGTCTTCCTCGGAAAGGCCGGTGAGAAGGAAGAACTTAAGGAACACGAAAAGCATAAATCGTTGACTTGATGCCCTCAAGTCGACTGTTGACCCCACCGATAAACCGAAATAATATATAATAAGACCGGCCCATCGGGGCAATCTTTCTTTCCATCCGGCGAACCGGGTCCTAGGTTTTTTTGCCTATGGTCTTAGATTTTGTTACTTTTTTTTAATATTATTTTATTTCATCTAGGGTATTTATGTATGATGAATTCTTCTTATTTTGGGACACGACCTTGAATTAATGGACCCGTAAGTTTCTTTTTCGAAGCTCCTCTTTTGTTAATTTCTTCTTAATGGCCCGAAGCAAGCGGTCTTAGGTTAAAATAATATAAATCTGTCACGAATTTCTTGGTTCACTTTGAAAAATGTGGTTCGTGACGTGGGACGAAAAGTCTGAGTCCTGTTTGGCGTTTATCATCATTTCCTCCCCTTTTCTAACACTTTTGTTAGATCGGGAGACCTACTATCATTGGTATGGTCATTTACTAATTCTGGAAAAAATTCGTACTAATTTCACTTTGTATAAAAAGTCGAGGGACTCGATTGAAAAAATTAAAATTTGGGAATTATATCGCACATTTCACAATAGCTAAGGAATTAGATTGGATATTTCGCAATAGCAAAAAGGCTCGCGTCGATTTTACGTTCAAGGACAATATTGAATGAATTAAAAATGTCTAGGAATGACATTACATATTGAGTCAAATTTTAGAGACAATTAGTATAATTTTCCTTTTACTTCCTTTTTCTAGCACTTGTGCTTGATAATAGATAATTACTAAAAATAGTCCTAAATCTATTGTATGGCGGCTAATTCAGTGTTAAAAGCCTTTTAACTTTGTTAATTTAGTTCTAAATATTTTGACGATTTATATGACGGTCCAATCATTGATAACTATCTTAAGTGGCATTACGGCCAATGCCTACATGGATGAAATTTTCAATGTTTTATAAAAAATTTTGAACCTGTTCCTATATTTTCCTTTTCCCCTTTCCCTTTTCTTTATTCTTTTTTTTTTCTTTAGGTATATGACTAAATTGAAAAATTAAAATGTTAAAAATTAAATGGGTCGCCGTACAATAGGTTTTAATTTTTTTTGGTAATTTTCCCTACTCGATAACTTGCGATATTTCCCTTTCCGTCTTGATGAAAACCTTATCCGAATTTCGACTCTTGCAAGTAAATGACCAGGACGAACCTATCTAATCAGCAAGTCATTAAACCTCATCGTATTTTCATCCCAATACATACCGAAAATTCAAAATCCTCTCGAACCGTCACGTCATTCTGCATCGAAAGAGCACAATCCAAAAAAATTAATAAGCTACCAAAAGCTCATTCTAAAGATGAGCAAGCGATTACCCTCATTACTATCTATGAAAATCATCAATCCGCCAGCCAATATTTCAGCAAGGAGCGCGCTTTCCGTGTTTAGCCAATTTTTGAATCTCTTTTTTTCTTGTGCATCTAGGAAGGAAGGAGGGCAAGAGAGAGAAAGGGGGCCTACAAAAAGCTCACTCTCCCTTTGCAAAATTTTGCAATTTGCAAATTGATAGAGGGGCAAGAGTTGGTGGTGGTGAGAGAGGAGGAGAGGCTGGTGAATCCGTGAAGACTCGCCAGGCGATCGCACGGTCCGGGAGGAGATCGATCGGACCGGACCGGACCGGCTCGAGCGAACCCACCGGCCGAGCCGAGCGGAGCGCGCGCGCCAAGGGGGGAGGGAGCGGTCCGGTTCCAGGGAAGCCTCCTTCTCGCTCTTCCCTTCGATCTTTCTCTCTCTCTATCTGCCATATTCTCGTGGTCTGCGTCTCTCTCTCTCTTCTTTCTCTCTCTTCTCTCTCTCTCTCTTCGAGTCCGAATTGGATAACGCGGATTTTCCTCCGTCTTCTCCATTCCGCCCCTCGCTTTCTCTCTCTCTCTCTCTCTCTGCGTTTTTCCATTCGTTCATTCGATTCTTTCTTTCGTTTTTGTTTCCGCCGATTCTCAGCAGCCTGGCTTTTGGGTTTCCGCCGCCGATTGCCGGCGAAAGGCGAGGGCTTTCCGCGGCCGCCGGCTTCCGAGGGATAAAGGGTGGCTCCTGGGCGTTGCGGAATTTCTAGGGTTTCGGCTCCCGGAGCCCCGGGCGGATCGGTTTTTTCTGCGAAGAGGTACGCCGGTGGGGGAAGGAGGGGGAGAGGGGAGGGGAGGTGCGGTTTGTTTCCGAATTTGGGTTTGCTTTGCTCGCTGATTAATGAGCAGGGGGCTCAATACCCGTCGGTCGTTTGTGCGCGCGCGTGTTTTTTTGTTTTTTGGATTGATTTGTTTCGTGAGGTTTGAGTCACCACGACTTCTCTTCGTTTTGGGATTGGGGGAATTGGTGAATCTTTTAACTTTTTGTGCTCGCAAATTGAAGTTTTTGGTGGTCTCTCCGCGTCTGTATGTAATTATGTATCGTACGGGGGATGGAATGCGTCAATTTACATTGCTTTGATGGAAGTCTTTCAGGACGAATTCGGCAAGGGGTGAATCGAGGTGGACTTTCGTGTGTTGCTGTTTATGTGGGTGGGGGCTTTGCTGATTGATGATTTAATTTCGTTTTTTGTTGGTCTCTTCGCAATATGGTAGGATTAAGTTTTGGTTAAAGCATGCAAAAGGGGTGGTTAGGTTGACCAATTTTGGCTTTATTTAATAAAGTGCCCATGGTGAAGGGTTCAGTTTTATGCTGTTTTCTTACATGGATTGCTGAGTTTGTTTCCCCCAATTATCTAGTCACCACTCTTGTTTTGGTTATTCTTAGAATATGACTTATTTCAAAGGTTCATGGTACCCAACTGCACTTTGCATGGGTTAATACAGTTTATGGTGTCATTTATGGTCTTGAGGCATATTCTAGAGTGGTGCATTTACTCCAATGTCCAATTTAGGATTTTGTGAATGGATGAAAAATTAATATCAGAGTATTAGTTTCTTTATTTCCTTTCCTTTTTTTTATGGTTAATCAGTTGGGAGAGGCAAGGTATTGCTCTTTTTAAAAAGGTGAACAATAGAAAAAACATAGACATCTCCTGGTACATAGACTCTGTATATCAACTTCATATTGGAAACTTCATCTAGCCTGGTACACTTTTTGTTGCTATGCTGTGTGAGATCACTTTCTGGAACTTGAATAACAGGGCTATAAAATTGGGCGTTTAAATTGTTTAATTTTAATTGATCTGCATTGTCATTTTTATGCCTTTGAGGGATTGGTAGGTAGTTCAGTGGGTCATTGGAAGTAAGCTAAAAGAGCCTTAGGATCTGCATTTGTTTTTGTGCCTGGCATAATGTTTTACTCTGTTGGGGCGGTAGTGTTTCCTTCTGTATTGGCATCTCTTAAAGGATGCATGATCTTTGTTATCCTTTTGTTGGCACTGGAGGAAGGGAAATATTCTAACGTAGTTTTTGCGAAAGTGTCTGTTTCGGTGTTGATAGCCAAAGTACATCGGGTGTTGGTTCGTTGGGTATGTCATTTTTCAATTTGTGATGTATGTCTGAGAATTAAGGTTTAAGCATGAAGTTTAAGGGTGTGTTTGGATAAGCTTTTACTTTCTGCTTTCTGCTTTTTGCTTTTTCTTTTTGCTTAGTCCAAGTCTTGCGATGAACGCACGTGGACTCTTTTTTTGCTTGTTACTCTTGAAACTTTCGCTATATAAAAATTTTGACATGCAGATTCCCATGTATTTTTCATAACTGATTGAAATTTGAAGAATATGTTAAATTTTGTTGGGAAAGCTTTTTTGCTTCCACTGAAGCATAAATAAACGTGCCCTAATTTTTGACAGATTGAATATGGTTTATAAGCTTTGCAGTCAATCTCTAGCCTTAAACATCTCTTTATACTTTTTTTTTAATCTTTTGTGCACAAAGCATTTGTGTTTCTACTTAGGTTACACTCTAGACATATATAAATTGCTATGACTACTTAAATTATGATTATATAATTGTCTTCGCAATAACATCATACACTATCGTTAACTGCTGTCTGGCATTTTTAATCTATTTGCACATGGATTTCAGATTACATGTGGATGGAAGATACTCCTTCAATGTTTCAAGAGAGCTATTCCCTCTAGCTAGCGTGATGTGTTTAGTGGTCTTGTTTTGACATTAACTGTTGTGATGGCTGCTGATCAAAGAAGAAAGCTGTCAAATGGTGCTGCTAATGTTGATAGCACTTTGCGTGGACAATCTAGGGTGAAAAGGAAACGTGTGGCATCAGTAGAAGACGGCTTAAACACAAAGTCTCATATATCTCTTCAGTGGGATGTGAACCAAGCGAGGGTTATCGCTAAAAAGGAGCAAATTGGCATCAGTTGGAGAGAATTGAAACCGTTTGTTGATTCTCCACCGCATGGGCACAATATCTTGGCTGATGCCTTTGATATCCCGAGAGAAATATTTGACTTGGACAATTTGAAGGATGTGCTCTCCCCTGAGGTAGCTTCATATAATACGGTTATGTGAATTGCCTGCGCTTTTGCATGTTCAGATACTTTGGAAACTTACCAAGGCATTTCAATTGAAACATGCAGGCTTGGAAAAGTTGTCTATCAGAAAGTGATAGAAACTTTCTTAAGCATTTTCTTCCTAGAGAAGCAGAGGCAAAGGAAGTTGTTAAATCACTGTTCTCAGGAGATAACTTCCATTTTGGAAATCCTTTAATCAAGTGGTTAGTATCGACTTGAAATATCTTAGTTGAAAATAATTTTCTTTTGCAAGTATCATTCTGTGTTGATAGGCTTTGTGCTTGTGGCATGGTCTGGTGTCCAACATAGAGAGTTGCTCTCTTTCATGTTGGCATGGTGCAATTTCCGACATAAGCAGTTTTTCCTCTTTCCTGTCTCCAAGAAAAGCATACCTATCCGTAATTGTGATTGCTCTTTGCATTGTTTTATCGCCCAATCAGGTACTCTTGGTATGTAATAATTTGTTTTGGGTAACTGTGTCACTTAGAGGTTGTCCTCTTTTCTACACCAAACCTTGTGTCTTTCGTTCTACATCAAAATTTTTTTTGTGCAATTGAATTTGACAATTCTCAGAAAATCATCATGTTTATGAACCTCCAATATGAGAAACTCTGTCGTGCCTTTTGGGATTTGTAAGAAATTCTCCTAGTTGTTGATATTCTTCCTTAACAGCTGGAGCAGTCATCTCTTTACTTTTTTAAAAATCACATATTTGGAGGGAGTCCTTGTTCTTTGTGCATGTGCCAAAGGTTTTCTGTTGGATCGACAAAATTGAGACCTTACCAGGTCATCTCTGAGCAGAGCGGATTCCATGAGCACTGTTCATTAACAGAAGAGGAATAGTATTAGGGAAAGTAGAAGAACTGTTGAATTTGCTTGTAGGACTGGAAGGGATGAACGGTTGAAAGCTTGGTGAAAATTTATTGATATATGTTTGAACATAGAGAGGAAAAACATTCTGACTTTCTGTGAGATTGTAGTTTGTCCTTGCTGCATGTTAGAAGAAAATTGTTTTCTTAGATTGGAATTTTTATTCCTTAGGCTTCAAAGAGGCAATTTAACTTTTGGGCTCGTCTTAAATGTCTGTATTTTGATAGGGCATGCTGAATTTTAAATGTCTGTACTTTGATAGGGCTTCTTGAAACTTTTAACTTTGTGAAAGAGTGCTATTTGCATATTGTTATTTAATTTTAACTCTTCATTCTGTTTATGAAATGATCTTTTTCTCATTGTATTGAATGCCGCTATAATCATTTAATAGTACCTTTTATTCCTCCCTGACATTATTTGGTTATAACAGTTGTTTCTTTCTGCCTTTGCTCATTACAATTTTTCAGTTATTTGGTCCGCCTTACCTGCATCTGTGCTTTTGAGTGTCAAGTCTCATCACCCCCTGTCCGTCACAATTAACAAAATGGAAATTTAAAAATAGTCTGGTACTTTGACCTTTTCCTTCCTTTAAATGGAAAGTTGGAAATTTCTCTGATTCTGAGCTCCTGAAACTTGTGACTGCAGGGGTGCTTCACTTCAATCAGGTAATTTGCATCCTGATGCAGTTGTTAGACGTGAACAGCATTTAAAGGCGGAAAAGAAGGAATACTACTCAGAGTTAAAGAAATATCACAATGAGTATGTAAAAGATGTTCAGACCATTTTCTTCATTATATTGCTTGTTAGACTCGCAGTCGCATTAACATCTCAATTTGTCTTTCCCCCTTGCAGTATTGTAGGATGCTTGCTGAAGCTGAAGGAGAGTTGGGAAAGCTGCAAGGACCCAGAAAAAGAATTTGTCCAGAAGATCCGGAGGCTCGTCCCTTTTGTATATCTTCTATATGCATATTGACTTTGACAACATCTAAATGAGAATTTACCTTTCACTTCCAGCAGGTCCAAAAAGAATGCAGGAAAAAAGTTCTCTTCACCTGCAAATGGATCCATATTCCGTGAACTTGAAGAGAGTGTCTCTGCTTCATCTGAATTTTCCTCATGGGATGGAGATGAGAGGTCAAATAACAGTGAGAAGCGCCTATCCACTGTTCTGAAGGGTGTAGTTTCAAAGAAGAGGTAACTGATTCATGCAAAGAGTTCTGTTATGTTTGCCTTTTAGCCTTCCCGAAGGAGATAGGTTGATAGGACTCCTATTTCTTTGAAGTTGACTTTTATGATAATAATAGTATGGTCTCTAATTACTTGGAGAGTGTGACTCTCCTGAATGTTCTGAAGTGTGGTCTCTAAATTCTCTAGGTTCTTTTGTTTGGTTTGATGTACAATTATTTAGTTTGTTGTGTTTCTCTTATTCTGCTTTCTCTCTTTTCCTTTTTTTTTTTTTTTTTTTTTTTTTTTGTTTCAGATTGTTTTTGTTTTCTTTCCACTGTTCCAAAAATGACTCTAGGTCAATCTTCAGTAAAAAGTGCTATTGAAACCCTATTTGGTGGAAACATTATACTTTGGCAGCTCTGGACAAGCTATTTGATTAAATAACATGTGTAGCCGTCATAAATGTGGAATGGTGTAATATTTTCATTGTCAGTGATTTCTAAAATGTAATTTATGAGTGGTCATGTCCACATACGTGTGTGTTTATAATTTATGAATCTCACAAAGCCTTTGGTTGCAGGATTGGTGAGAAAGGGAAGGGCAAAACCAGGAATTCATTTGCCGTCTTAGATAATGTGCTTAATGCACAAAAGAAGCCAAAGAAAGACAAAAAGCTAAGCAAAAGTAGCATAGTCTACAACGATGGAGCCAAGTACATGTCGTACATCAAGGTCAGTAGTTTCTTACCTTAGGGAGATTGACTAAAAGGCCACTGCTTGGCAATTGAGTGAATCAGTTTAATTGGGGCACATTTATCTGTCTCTGAGAATTGTTTTGCCTGATGGTTGATCAGTAGTGTAAAAGCATGTGAATTTTAGAAGCACTTCCATGTCCCCTGTTCTGGCCAGAGTCAGGCACCATACACTAGTGCTGCCAAGCTTAGGATTCACTGAGCCAGAAGCATATGATATTCTTCCTTATGTCATTTGAACTATCTGGCTATGAGTACGGATTCAGTTCTAGTTTAGCTCCGATTGTTCTTTATTGTTCAGGGACCTTGAACATATTTTGAACATTATCATGTCATAAAGCTTCGGAACAATGCTTCCTAAATTTTAATTAAGCTTCTCCTAGTATGAGTGTTGGAATAGTGTGGAAAATTGTTGCAAGCTATGTCATAGTTTGTCCTTTTGTTGTTCTTTGTTGTTCTTTGTTGTTCAAGCGACTAGGCGACATAATGAGAACCTGTTATATTTCCCAGCTTCAAAATAACCTTTTCCATTGTCTGTTCTTGCATATCATTTGTGCTATGAACCATTAAATTTACTAAAATTGGTTGTTGATATTGCTACTAGAGTTGGCTTTTACATTATTCCCTTTTTTTGGTCACCTGCACTCATCTAATATGAAATTCTCTCTTGTCTATGTTTATCTACTTGATTAAGGAGCATCCGTGTCAGGTTTGACCATCGTCCCATAATGAAAAAGTCTCACCTTTTTTGGTCCTTTGGACATAAAAGTGGTCATATGATCAATCATTTTTTCTAACTCTATTAGTATATTTAAGTTTGAAGGCATTCTAGACAAGTAATGGGTGCAATCTATTGCTTGTCTTATGATTATTTTGTTTAAAATGTTCAGATCAGTAAGAAGCAGCATGAACTTGCCAAGAGCATGGAGCAATCTGGTGCTACCATTCACTCCAAGTCACTCAGACCTTTTTTAGGCAATCTTGATGATTTCAATGTACAACCATATGAAGTATTTGTAGAAGAAGAACGGAAGAAGTTGCGTGAATACTGGTAAGTTATTTAAGTTATTGCTTCAGTTTTTATTTTCCTGGTATATGTATATTGAGAATCTGTTTTTGCCTAGGGTGCAATTGGCAAAAGAAGATATCCCTTCTACGTATGCAAGGTGGAGGAACAGGCAAGAGGAGAAACATCGTGTGGTGAAGGCATTGGAACAAGAACTCAACGAAAAAGAAGAACCTTTGACAGAGGTTCTTACTGTCCTCCTTTTCTATTTTTTGGCTACCATGTACATGAACTTTCACATAGAGCTATGATTTAATCTGAAATTCACCCCAACATGAACTTCTCCTAGTCTGCTGCGTTAAGAATCTTCATATGATCTAGTCCTGCAGCTTTTCTCTAGGCATTGCTGATGTGTTTTCTTCTGACAGGGTGATGATGATGAGGAAGAAACTTCTGAGAGTATGTCTGTGGATGAAAGTGTTGACGGGGGGCAGAACACCCTCAACATGGAAAATGAGAAAGAGTCTCTTTCAGGTTCCTCGGAGGATCAAAATGATAACACAAAAGCAGAATTTGCTTTTGATGAGGAGAATGATGAAGAGCCGGAACCTGACTTTTCCCCTGATGGTAGAAATGATCAAGCTTCTGGCCTTGCATCAATTATGCAGGATGACCAAGAGCCTATTCCTGGATGTGTGGAAGGTCTAAAAGATGTTGATTCAGTAGACAATATTTCTGCTGTGCATGGAGATAGAAGTCCTGTTCCTGCGTCTTCCCACAACCCATCTATGAAGGAGATATCCCCACTTAGTGGCTGCCATGATTTTAACCATCTGAATCTCGAGTCTGTAGATAGTAGACCAACCTCAAGATCAGATAATGGTCCTCACAATGTATTAGCATTCTCGAGAACCCCTGTTCCTATGTCTTCCCACAACCCATCTATGAAGGAGATATCCCCACTTGGTGGCTGCCATGATTTTAACCATCTGAATCTCGAGTCTGTAGATAATAGAGCAACCTCAAAATCAGATAATGGTCCTCACAATGTATCAGCATTCTCGGGAACCTTGAGCCATGCTAATAGAATGGTTGGTCAGGGACTTCCTCTCTCTTCTGGTGGTGGTAACATCTGGCAACCGGTAAGCATGCTCCATCCTTTCTATGATTCTAATACAGGCCCTCAGGGCACTTCTTCCGGTGAGTTGAAACTCACCCATCCGCCGGTTAATGATGAGCAACGAGGGCACTGGATGGATCTTGGATGCAACTTGCATCAACAATCAAATGAAGGTTCTCTGAAATCCTATCCAAACCCAGACCAAAATGAGCTTCTCCAGTCTATTCTTAAGGGCCAGGACATGATGTCTTACAGTCAAGAGCAGAAACCTACAGATTTACACTTTGCTCCATCAAACAGTGTTTTGATGGAAGATTCTCGGTTTCCCAGTCACTTCCATCAGCAGCCAAGTCTATCCATGCCCCTGGAGCAAGTGCAGAAGACTGGAAACGAGGTTGTTTACATGCAGCAAAATATGTCCGACAATATTTTCTCTGACGGAGGTAGATATTTATTCCAGAGGCCAGAGCAAGTGCTCCCTGTCAACGTGCAAGATTGGGCTGTGAATCCCGTTCGTGTGCCTGACACTCTCCAACCTCCTCTAATTGGTGGAGATTTGTCCAACCAAAACTGGTTTTCTGGTGATCGTCATGTTCGTGGAGGCTGGGCTAGTTCAGGCACACTATGTGCCCCAAGTCAGAGTATTGGAAATGCAAGCACTCTTGATCAGGGTTTGTACAGTGTCTTGTCACATTGCAATCAACTACGTCCATCAAGCACTTCTTATGATGCCATTGGCTCTGCTGAGCAGTTTATTCCTCCGAGGAATTATGGTCTGGTGGGCGGGCCTATGCCCAGCATGAGTAATGTTTTACCTACGGCAGCCCATTCTCTCGATTACATGAATAGGCGGGACCCAACAACTTCCCTCATGCCCAATGACACCGGATGGATAAACTTACCGCATCAGAACTCAAGCTTAAACGACTCAATGGGGAAACCATTCTTGGGTTCATGGAATCAATAGCAGCAGAGCCTTGTCCATTCATCTTTCTCACAAAATGTCAGAAGGCGACTTCCAGAAGCCATTAGAAGTAGATGCCTGTAGCAGGATTTTTGACTTGATAGTTTATAGGAGCAACAAATTGCAAGGTTTTGGAGATCTGCAGGTGTTGGATAAAACCGTCCAGGATAGGTTTCTGTACATAATCATACAAGAGCCAACCCATCACAGTGTATATAATTAGCTGTTAGATCTTAGATGAGCATTTGAGAGAAAATTTTATGGTAGGACAATTTTTCCGGGCATCTTGAACATGGAAAAAGGATGATTGAGCCTTATTTTTGTGATTCTGTTCTCTGTCTCTGTCTCTGTCTCTGTCTTCTCATCTCCCCACAAGAGTTCTGTCTCTGTAATTTTGGCATCCATTGACTCTTGGAATAATGAATTGCTGATATACAGCCTGATAATTGCTCATCTCATACCATTCCGTAAATGCTTGTTCTACCCCTCTATGAATCTGCTACAGATTGAGCTGCAAGTTGATCCATCTCGGGTCTTCTTTTGGGGAGTGTAACCGACCAAGTGTGTGTACATTCAGGTTAGTTTCCTTGGCCTAGTTCGTGATGTAGGCAGTCAGCTGATTGAACCTGTGTCGTTTCATGTTTGTTTCCTTGAATCGATGATCTGCTCGGTATGCTCCCAAGGCCCTGACAGAAGTAACTCTTTCTCTTATCATTTGATTAATCAGATAAGTTTCCTAGTTTATGGCATTTGTATCTCTCTATGCTTTCGCTGTGTATTTCTCGTTTGGTTATGATTGTCTTTGTGCCATTTCTCAAGTACTCACAAGTTAATCATGTGACAAGCGATACCCTACATCTGAAAGTCGCTTTTATAGAGAGTATAATGGTGGAAGCAAATGCGGGTTGTGTACACGTGTTAGAAATCGAATGGCTTCAAATATTTTCGCCTTTTCACATTTATTTTTCTCAGCATGAAGATGATATTCTTTTTCCTCCGAAAGTAAGTTTTGGCTGAGTCATTTGCTTTGGTCGATGCTTCGACCTTGGCTTTGGGGAATTCAGATTCCTTTCGTAACGTTTGGAGTGTTTTTATGACTTTCAAGATAACAACCTTCCTGGCGTCGCTCTGCTCTGTCCCACTAGGTAGGCGCCACCAAGTCTTAGGCCTCTCTTTCCTATAACCAGTGTTAGCGCCTTTCGATTAAAGTCAAGTTCACCTGTGGATTGAGGCGTCACTGGGTCGAGTTCATCCATGGATTGTGGCGTGTCACTGGGCGCACGCGCACAGGCGTGGGACTAGCCACCCTAATCCGACGACGGCCTGCCACGCCTTGCCTCTCGCCACTGTTCTTTAACTACAAACGAAGTCTCTTTTGTTACAATTCTCTGCGGAACTTAACACTGTTTCATGACGAACTTTCTTACTTTCTTGATAAATTGAAAAATGTGGCGCTAAAGTTTCTTGGACGAAAGCTAGGATATCTTCTACGGAAAGGCTTGAATTCAGTTTTTCTGGGGATTTCACGTCAGGGGCAGTAGGCATTGATCTAGGCGGCTAACTCACTGTTGGAATTCTGGCAACTTGTTCTGAAATGACCGCGGAATATGACAGATGAGGCGCGAAAGACTGAGACTGGTCGAGGTCTGTCTCGGTGCCTAGGCTGCGAAAGCCTTGAGGATGGGATAAGGAAGGCGTTGGAGTGGGCAGCGAAGTTCAGAGTACTCCGACAGCGAAGTTCAGAGAGAGGTTGCGCGACCGCGAGGGGTGAGGATCCTCACGGGAGGCTGGAACTTCGACCAGAGTGGTTTGACGGCCTTCCTGCCGGGCAAGAGGGCCTGGCCGAGGTGTGCCCATCGGGTGAATCTCTCAAGGAGCACGAGTGAAAAGCATCGTGAAGACTTGCGATGCATATGCATGTAGTTCTCTCAAAAGATGATTGCGTTTCCTTTGGATGTTGTTGTTAGGACGTGCTCCCCCTAATTTGGAAAAGTACCATTCGCCCTCTTATTAGTGGCCCAAACCATTAAGATTTGTTCTAATGACCACCGTTCTCACATGAAAATGAGAAAATGAATAGTTCAAATTGCCATTTTCTTGGAGGATTGAGATGGGGATGATTTAGTTTTAAATATGAGTTTCAACTCTCACATCCTGTAAGGAGGTATGAAAAAAAATTAGATAGTGAGAATTAGAATAAGAATAAAATATGATTGCTAATATATATATAGCGGCCCAAACGCACTAAAGGAGGAGGTCTTGATGACCCCTCCTTTTGCACAGCCAGGCACATAAGCGATACAAATCATTCACATTCGAGTGATGTGGGATATATGCCCGACCTGAGACGAGAAAAAGGGATTAAGACTTAGGTCACAGCCTTTGAGGGAAGCTTGGGTGCCCTCTTCAATGTCAATCAACTTCTAAGATTGTGTTTGTCTGTTTCTAAAAAGTTGTCAAAGGCATTCCAATATGAGAGGAAGAAAAGAAAAAAACAAAAATGAGGGTTGTCGACCCTCGCTGCTCGCGACGAAGTGCCACCTCCCTTGAGACTCCCTCCTTGAATCAATTGTCCTATTTTCATTTTTAATTCCCGACTTCTTTTTTCAATTTTCCAAATTTGATCTTTATTTTCTTCTTTGCTATTTTATCCTTTAATTTTCTAATGCAATGTCACAAAACTATATCGTATGTTTTTGTCCATTTGAGATTAACAAACTTGACATAACCAATAAAATGCAAGAACACGACAAGTTTCGGGATTCATAATTGAAAATTTTAAGATAAGCATTCATAGAGCTGGTAATTTTGATGACTTATATCCTAATTTTTTCACTCCTCCTATTGTTACAGATTATATTTAGTCACTCCATTTGCCTAAGACATTTTTGTTTGAAATTTTCTTGGTTTGTTTATACTCCCATTTATTTTGATTTGAAAAATATTTTTAAAAAAATAATTGCTTGCATTGTTTTAAATAATTAGTCACTAAAAAATATTTTAATTGTCTACAACAATTTACATTTTAATATTTTCTTGGACGATAAAAATAATATTCGTCAATCAATTTTTGTTTTTTGGTAAGCGATTGGTTCAACTCGTCGGTGAGATTCCATATTAAAAAAATCGAAATACTAAATAAATAGATAAATAAATAGGGATGGTTTTCGACAAAACTGGATGGACCGGACCGGACCGGACCGGCCCAACGATTGGACCGGACATGACGTTACCTCGCTCTTAAAACGGTCAGCTCAAATGGCGCTCCCGCCGAATGGCGCGGGTTGCAGAGGAGAGGGAGAGAGAGAGAGAGAGAGAGAGAGAGGCAATGCAGCGACGAAGGGGGAAGACCCCCTGTCTACGCGATCAATGGGGGGAAGACCCTCTCTTTCTGTCTCTCTCTCTCCTTCTCTCTCTCTCTCTCTCTCTTTCTCTCTCTAGGTTTTCATCTTCTCGCCGGAAGAGCTCCGATTCGGATCTCCATCGCCGACGAAGCGCAGACGGAGGAATGGGGAAGAAGAAGAAGAGAGAGATCATGCGCTTGGAGCGCGAGTCCGTCATTCCCATCCTCAAGCACCGCCTCGTCGCCACCTTGGCCAATCTCATCGGTACTTTCCCTCCCTCCCTCGCTCTCTCTCTCTCTCTGTGACCAGCAATCACTCGGTCACGGCGGTCTTCTCTGCGACACGCATTTCGCAAAGTTTCGCGTTTTTGCCGTCGTCGTCTTCCGACCCGAGTTTGGTTGACTGGCGTTAGGCGAGAAAGGTTGTATTTTGCACGCTAGGGGAGGTTGGGGGTGGTTGAAATTGTCCGAAATGCTTCTTTCATCGTTAGTTTGCTGGAATTATACGGTACAGCATTGCAGAAACATCTTTGATCGTGACTTTGTGCCGGAAGTGAAGCTTTTTTTTGCGAGTTCTGCAGAGCAGAAAGCCGATCGGCCCGAGTTTGTAAAGCTATGCAGTCGTGTGGAGTATGCCATTCGTGCTTGGTACAATCTTCAATTTGAGGAGATGATGGTAGTTCCTTTTCGATTGAAGTACCGAATTCGTATAGGAATTAACCTTTTCACCACTGTTTCCTTTTATCCTTTCATGACCCATCCATTCAGATGATATGTTTGTTGCCTTAGAATTTTAATCCAACTCCTGTGGAATGCTTTGCAGTATTTGCACTCTTTGTTTGATCCGGTTCATGGGGCTAGGAAATTGGAGCGGCAGAATCTGACTCCAGAAGATATAGATTCTTTCGAAGAGAAATTTTTGACTGACTTCCTGCAGGTACATCAACTACTGTGCAAACCAAATTGCAATTGTGAAGAGATAACGTGAAGCAGAAAATGATGTCTAGGTAGCTGAAATATCTAAAAAGTGGCTAAGAATTATGACCAAAGTGTTTGGCGAGTCTTTATGATGCGTCCTTGGAGCAGTTGAAATTGGTAATGTTTCCCTATTTCAATGGGATGATACTTGAAGGAGCCATCTGATCTTTTGTTTCCTGAGATTTTGACATAGTATCCTAGAATGCAGTCTGGTGAACATCTTATGACAATCAGGAATTTCAGATATGCTGTTTTCAGCTCATTCCTTCTCTCAAACTTGTCAACAAGTGGAATTGTGTGCAATGTGATCATCAAAATAGTTTTATGCATAGCTATGACTAATTTGCCAATGCCAATGCCTCTGTATGTCCAATTTCAGCTAGTCTCTTTCTTAACAGAGTTTTAGAGAGCTTTAATGCGTAGTTCATGCCTGATTTAGCTTGAATTATTCCTTTCTGATTGCTAGGCAATTTGTCCTCTTGTGAGTATGTATTTCTGAGATATTTAAGTTCCATTTAGTTAGGATGCCTTCCAATATCCCATCGAGTCACTGATTTTCATGATATGCTTATGCCTTTTGCAATGTGATCAGATATATCATGGAATGCATAGTAATCTAATTATCTTCTTTGATTTTATCAACTTCCATGTGACAAGACCAAGTACTAAACTATATTTCACACTTACTTTTTCAATTTTCGTTTTCATATTTTTTTGTCCTCCTCCTTCTGGGTTTTGGTTGGGGAGAGTTTGTTCCTTGTTTAGGGGCTTAAATAGAATTGCTTTGAGTCAGAAGGCACCTCATTGTTGTTGTAATAGCTTATCTATGCAGGTCGTGGAAAAGAGCAACTTCAAGATACTTACTGATTATGAGATTAATGTTGCTCTGTCCGCACAATATCGCCTCAATCTTCCAATCAAAGTTGATGAATCGAAGGTCTGTATTTATCTGGAAGAACTCTATTGGAAAATGGCAATGAAGAAAACATGCTTATGGTCAAAAGCATCCAAAACCTGTGTCGAACATCTGTACATAACATAGAGAAGCATGAAATTCATACCTTTGCATTCTTTTATTGCGTCCTGATCATTTTGTACTGATCTTTCCCATTGTAGCTTGACAAAAAGCTTCTGAGAAGGTACTTCTCAAAGTATCCTCAGGATGACCTTCCATTCTTTGCTGATAAGGTAATATAGCATGGATACAGCTGAAACAATTGCAAGCTAAATGAACTCATCCAGTGTGATCCAGAATTGCACTCTTTGCTTTTTGCTGAGAAACTGTTGCTTTGGTGATTCCACATGGAATATGTCAAATGCAAGAAGTGGAGAAGTCGCAGTAAACAAAAAGCCTTCCCCACCCCCCAGTCACTATTTATGTACATATGCACTTCCAAGTATAAACTCTTTTGCACAATGGAAGTCTTATAAAACTAGACTGACAAGTGACCTTTCAAGGAAGGTTGCTTGCACTATTATTGAGACATGATACTCTCTCTCTCTCTCTCTCTCTCTCTCTCTCGGCTTCAAATAATCCATTAGTTGCATTTATTACTCATATATTGGGATGAGTTTCCTACGTGGAGATGCTAAATTAAGCAGTATTGAAGGGAAAAATCAAATCTTTCAGTACTCTTTAATTTGTATAGAAGTTGAAAAAGTTACAAAAGATGTGAATGCAGTTCTAAAAAATTACGTCTTTGCAAATTCCATGTGATATTTTTTTTTGTGCAGATACCCAATCGATTCAATTTAGATCCTTTCCATTTTCTTCCAAATTGGTACAGGACTCTAGTTTCCTTCCAAGAGGAAATCATTACTGTCTCTGTTTTTGTATTACATGTGAATGTTGCAAAATATATAACTGTTGCTTCCAAAGAATCCAGTAATCATCATGGAGAGCTAAAGTATTTAAGTAGACCTTCCATTGGCCGACTTGTTTTAATGGTGGTTGCAGTTAGATATTTTAATCCTTCTTTTAGATACCGGATAAATTTTGGCATCTTTCTCTTGCACACACCCACTTGCAGTTTTGTTTAGGCAGACTTATGCACAACTCATATGTATCCTTCTACTCATTTTCAGTACATCATTTTCCGACGTGGAATTGGGATTGATCGTAGGACTGATTACTTTTTCAAAACGAAGTTAAACACTATCATTGCACGTTGGTGGAGACGTTTTCTGAAGTACACTGGGTATGCCTTTACATTTTAGGGGCCAAATGGGTCTATTAAATTCTCAGTTCAGTTTATGTACTTGCCAGATCAGTTCAGAAAGGCATATTATGCTCGAATACGAGTTTAGATGCAACTCGCTTGGTTGCCTCTGGCATTTTGTTGGCAACTCTTATAGCGTGCCCTTTTCTTGCAGAATCAAAAGAGTTTTTCTCAGAAAATCAAGTGCTCAATCTAAGATTAATCCAAGAGGACGTGTTCAAATCAACTCTGAAGCAGAGCCTGATAACTTATGCGTGAAGCGCATCCGTATTGAAAACATGAAACTCAGGTTTTACCTGGCATCTTTGCATTGACGATCTGTGCTTTCTAATTTATCTTTTCTTGTATCAATGTGGATTTTGTGAGATAGGATAAGAGTTCCAGAACTAATAAGATAGTATAAGAGTACGTGTTCATATAATCCAAGAGTCACATTCTATCTAGTCGAAAAGGAGGATTAAAGACCACAAACGCACGTGCACATGCACACATTTTTATGCCTCCATTGGTGGTGTTCACTTCTGTCCTCCACACAATTTGACCAATTTTATTGGATTTATTTTCCCATTAAAGGGAAGAAAGCTTCCATTAGACAAAGATTAGGGCAATTCTATTGGTTGTATTGAATTTGTTTACATCGGGTGTCAATTGTAATAAAAGAACAGGAGAAATTCCGACTTCCTTTGTCTTTGGCATTGTTGCTTGCTGGAAAATTGTGAATATCCAATTATTCTGTGCCATTGCAGCAATTGAACGTCTTCTCTCCTTTGTATTTGTAGTCTAGTTTGAATGTATCTTTAGAATGTAGCTTCTGATTCTTGTTCTCGTAATTTCTGTTCACCTTAAGAAACTGTTAATGCATAAAATGAAACCACACTAAGCATGCATTAACTTTAATGAATGGGTCACTGATTACCAGACTCAAACTCGACAGTTTGCTGACTTACTTGTGCTTTCATACTTGATCTCAAATTAAGAGAGAGAGTTCCCATATTCTGAGAAGTGAGATTGTCCCATTGGCGACATGATAAGTAGCTTAAATCATCTCATTGAGAGAGGGAGGGAGGGAGGGAGGGAGGGAGGGAGGGAATTGTCTCATCAGTGGACGTGATGGGTAGTTTTAATATCTTATTTATCAATTATCTCATGGTTAATAAACAAGGTAGGTCACTGATAGTTCCAGTAACATTAGTAGTTGATTGGCTGGCGGTTTTATTTTGTTTGATAATCGAATCTATAACTGCTTGGAGCTACTTTCTCAACAATTTGGAGGCCCTATCTATTTATAGTTCGAAGGAGGCTTGGACTGAGGAGATAAATACCTTTTCCTTGCTGTCTTTCTTCTTGGCTTTGCATGCACGATGCCCCAACCTTTTGTAGCTGATGTTATTCTTCATTTGCATGCCACCAGTATTTCTAATCTGCTCAGCAAGAACACTATCCAAGAACCTACCTTTGAGAGGATAATTGTTCTTTACAGGTATAAATAATGTTTCTGAACTCTGGTGTTATTGTAGACTAAATGTGCATGGTTTGTCTCTGAAGATTGACTAGCTTATGTACTCATCACAGCATGCTGCGAAATAATATTTCTCGTATATTGAAGGAGAGACTCTATCCTTTGCTAGACTAACTGAGGCATTTGGAAGTTTCCCGGTTGTCTACAAACATAAAATGAGAATGTGAATTTACAGGCAAGCAAGTGATGAAGCAGATATGGATAGGGGAATATATGTGAAGCATTTCAAGAACATTCCAATGGCAGATATGGAGATTGTACTTGTGAGTTGTGCCCTTTCCCTCTGTCATGCACATGAGCTAGAACTACTATTTTGATCAAGGTGCCTCTTTATCGCTCCAACACCATTCTGTAAGCTGTGTCTGAAGATTTTGTTTAATAGCCAGAAAAGCAAATTCCAAGCTTAACACCAGTGGACTGGGTCAAATTTGTTGTTTCTGCTGTGATTGGTTTGGTGAGTTGTAGCGAATTTATGCAATAGTTGACATTATTTTCTATTATACATCTGCCCAACTCCATCTCTCTTGTTCTCTCTCTCTCTCCCTCCAGGTTACTGTCTTGACTTCCCTTCAAATGCCAAAAGCTGACATTCGGATCATTTTTGGCATCCTATCTGCACTTGTTGGATATTGTGTAAAAACATGCCTCACGTAAGTACCATTTTGCAAACCTGACTTGTCTCCAGCATGGACGATGATAAATTTGTTATGTGGTTCCTCTTCCCTTTCAGAAGTTCTGATAGAGCCAGTGGTTCACTGTACACACGAGAAAACTTACTGGTTTACAACTTCCTCTCCTTATAGCATTGATTTCTGCACGTGGATAGTTGGTTCTCTTTTCAAATAAGATGGTGATAAACCATCAGAACTCTATTTTCACATATTAGTTGCTTGCGGCAGTCATTATTCTTCTTTATTCGCTTTCTATCTCTACTTCTATAACTGCACCATAATAGTATATTCTGGACTTCATGCAGGTTTCAGAAAAATGTGGTTGCATATCAGAACTTAATTGCCCGTTCTGTTTATGACAAACAACTTGATAGTGGAAGAGGCACCCTTCTTCATTTGTGTGACGACATGATCCAACAGGAAGTAAGCAATAAGACTGTCTGTTCAATGCTTATCTAACGAGGAGGAAAAAAAAAAAGCTCCTTGTTCAACATTTCTCGTAAATTTTCATTTACCTATCCTTTTTTTTTTTACTGTGTTGAAGTATTGTCCACCATTCTATGTGACCCGAGAGCAAAATTATTTCTAGCCTCCACTGACAATTATAGATAGTTTTCTCGTGTCTATCAGTAATTGTAGCGTGCATTGCTTCATTTTTGCAAATATGAGATTAATACGCATACTATGTGTAGCTTCTGACACTGACCATGGCCAGCAATTTGACTTTTTTCTCCCTGGTGGAAATACTATGTCCTTAATGATTTTTCCATAATCAACATAATATTCTTGCATGTAACATTTGATGAAAATGTCCTTGCAGGTAAAAGAGGTGATTGTTTCATTTTTCATATTGATGCAAGAAGGAACAGCTACAAGACAGGTAGTGCACATGGCGTTTTGACAATTGATAGTTCACAATATGAGATGAGGGAATCTTAATACTTAAAGCCTTCACACTTATTTTGTGTTGTAGGATATTGATCTGCACTGCGAGGAACTTATAAAAAAAGAGTTTGGTGTGAATTGCAACTTCGATGTGGATGATGCTGTTAAGAAATTAGAAAAACTAGGCCTCGTTGTTCTGGTAATATCTCTCTCCTCAATTTTCTGGTTTTTAATATTGGTACTGTAGTTATATCTGGGGTAATCATTCTGCTCTTATTTTCCTCATCTTTAGTAGCGCACATCTTTTTCCCTCATGCCTCACTTTCCTAGGAAACAACCACAATCGGCTGTTGATTATCCAGCAGATATAATTGAGCTTAAAGATGCAATTTTTCTAACTGATTAGCTGGAAAGAATCATCTTAGCATGTGGATTTCTCTGTCTGATTCTTAATAAGGGGCACCAACCTATAGCACAATGCATATGCATCTACCATGTAATCTTGGATCGGTTTGAATTCTTTTTATGTGCGGGAGAGGCAAACCTCTCCATACAATTTATGCTCTTCTGCTTCTTACTGTGTCTGATAAGTTAATAACTGACTCAGGATGCAGAGGGAAATTATTCCTGCGTAGAGTTGAGACTTGCGAACAAGATCATCGGCACCACCGCAGAGGAGGTTGTTAAGAAGGCCAGGGAGGGTGCTGGCATCCCCTGATATGTTTTCGGAACGTAAAATAGTATCCCCGTCTTTTTTTTAATTTTTGTTTCTGTTTGGCCAGTTAAATACATCTTTATTAATAGTGGCAGACCTAGGAAGTTGGCACCTTCTCTTGTATCATGTGCTTAGCAAAGCACCACTAGAAACTAATGTTTAGAATGTAACGAACGCGGTTTCCTGATTCATTTAATCCAATTCTACTTGAAGTCTTAAAGGATCTCTGCAGTTTATGCAAAAGATTTCCAACTTCAGTTGCGCCCGAGTTCTGTGAAATTGTAGCTGAAGATTCTGCAGCTGAATAGTTCCATCATAGTTTACCGAAATGCTTATGTTGCAATTGTATCAGAAAATCTGATACTATTCTGTCTCGAACCACTATTGCCATGAGCGGATGAAAAAGAAAGTAGGGCAACACTCATACGACAATTCACAGTATGAATCATAGATGCCAGAGACCACGTAGGCTTGCGCACCTCATCTTCACTAGAAAAAGCTCGCTCATGCTATAGTAAAAAAGCAGTCAATTTCCAGCATTTCCTCAAGCTTTTACTCTGCTCTTGAGGAGTTGCATTTTGCTCATGGGGTATGACAGTTTTTCTGTAAGTCAGATTCTCAGGAAAAGCCAGAAGAGAATGGAATGTTGAGTCTTTCTTGTCAAGCATGATGGATGTTGCACGTGCCAAATCCCCCATCACCTCCAGAAAAAGCTATCATTATAATTAAAGGGAAACAACACTGCACAATCAAATCAGTTGAGAATAATAACTTTGCTTTGATATAATTATATCCACAAACAGATTGAATACAAGGACAGTTTTTCATTGTTTTTTTCTTTCCCTTTCATGCTTCCTCATAGGGGGGAAAAAGAATCAAGAGATTAATGCAGCTGTTCTTTATACACTTAACAGCCAGCTGATCACTTGTTCTTTAAGGCTTTTTGGAGAAAAGGAATATGTAAAAATGAAGTAAAAACAAAAAGTACTGCACAAAATTCACACTCAAATATGAAGGTAATTAATTTTCGATTTCTTTTCTTTTCCATTTTATTTTGTTCTGAAAAGCTGGCTTCCCAATGTCACATTGGGCATTCCTTCCACCATCACTGTTGTCATGCTCCTTTCCTTCTCAAGTATCCTCTCCAGCTCCATCATCACATAGCTCATCGCCGGTCGCCGCTCACTTGAGACGTCCACGCATCGGATTATTAGCTGTATGAACTCTTCCATCCCTTCAATGGTGAAGCTGCTCGCCAGTTTTGGGTCGATGATGTTGGAGAACATGCTATAATCTTGATTGTTTTGCGACTTTATAAAGGAGAAAAGGAAAGAAAAACAACCTCTACATCAGCATGATCGGAACAGTTAAAAAGACTTGCACTCAGCCACACAAGCAGTCGCAAGAGTGATTTGCCGATTTCTCACAAATAATTCTCCATCAGAGACACACCTCAGGTCACAAAGGTAAAGGGAAAGGGAAGATTATTATACACTTAACTCTTGGGATGTGTTTGTGTCGTGAAAACATGTTTAGAGGAGCCAGTTTACCCACACAGGTCAGCATGTGAAAACTCAGTGGCTGAGCATAGTACTTAATCAGCATTTTGTGCATGTTATCACTCATCACATACCCATTCAACCAAGTTCTGACTAGACTCTGGAGATGGTGTCTCGGTGGCTTCTCGTCCACTCACTAATTCCAAAAGAAATATGCCAAAACTGTATACATCGCACTTGTCAGAAAATCTTCTGAACTCTCTCACCCTGCATGAGTACAGAGATGATATGTAAGAACTAAATCACATTTCACACTGTCATGATCCAGGATAAGTTTCTAAGGGGTCATACTCTGGGGCAAGAAATATATCATCTGCTGTCACCTCGGAGGATGGCCCTGCAGCATCAGCCCTTCCAAGGAAGTTGCGTAGTCCGGCATCGGCAACCTTTGGAATGAAGTTCTCATCCACCAGCACATTCGCAGTCTTGAAATCCTTGTGTATTAATCGAGGTGTTAAAGAATGAAGATGGGCCAAACCTGCAGGGAAGCAAGATTGGTCAGGCTTGCCCATGATGAGAAGCAGGTACTGTTACCAAACCATTCGGCTCTAGAGGATTGATAATATGGCATATTTGTTCTTAAGGGAAGATCACAGAGCAACTTTGCACAAGGTATATTACATGTGAACACTCTTCTACGGAAAAGACAAAAACTGATACCAGGAAAGCCATAAATGCTCACTGATTTTGCAGATGATCACCTTTAGCTGCCCCTAGAGCTATTGTAAGTCTATGGATGAATTCTAGCTTCTCGCGTGAAAGCTGAGCCGCACCTACAAAGGAAAGCAATAGAACTTCAATATATGCAACAGCAATAATAACTGCATGCTGACTTCTATAACCAATGACAAAATGTAGGATAGTTAGGTCTGTGCAGTGAGAAAAATTTGGGTGAACGAGTACATGAAAAGAGTGGTGAGGACTATCCTCTATCTTCTACTACAAAATACTGTAATTTGTGCCATTGTAGCTGTATGTTATTGGAAAGAGCAATACCATACAAGTGTGTGGAAACACTCCCATTTGGTATGTACTCATACACAAGAAGCTGTGTATGGTGGTCCTGGCAGTAGCCCAACAGAGACACCAGATGCCGATGTTGGATAGACGAGAGGAAGCGAACCTATTAGCATTGGCAAACAGAGAAAAACAACACACTGTCAAATAGAGAGAATTCCACCTGAAGAGTTACCCCTCTTGCACGCACAAAGAAGATCAACGAGCAATTGAAGTAGAAGGAAGCAATTTCATGCTTGAATTCAGATTCTTCAAGCTACTGATCAGCCAATAAGACATCACAAGATCACCATAGGAAAAGAACAGGGCAGGTCAACTAGATACCACCAATGGAAATGACAATTCCTCCATTGAAGCTGTGTATATCTATCATAAAGCAAGTTATTTTGAAATTCATGGGTTCTTTTTTCAGGGTTTAAAAAAGGAAGGATATCCGGTCAGGTTATCAAAACTGATACACAAAAAACCTTCAAAGCATGTGCCAAAAATTAATTTTTATGCAATTTTTAGTTACAACAGGGAAAGTCATTAAGATGGGATATTGACATCCAGAGAAATTTCCCAAACATGTATGGTAGGAGAAACACTGAAAGCATGCCAGATTCTGCACAACATATTTATCGAGTAAGATACATGGAATTGGCAAAGGTCAAAGAGGAAAACTGTACAACCTCGTCGACAAATTCCTGAGTAGGGCTTGCAGAGCGCTTTTTGATGGCTACAAGCATACCATCATGAAGTAATCCCTTGTAAACCTCTCCAAATTTTCCTACCCCGATCAGATTCTTGTCATCGAAATTCTTTGTGGCCATAGACAATTCTTCCATCTCAAAGCGCCTGGCTTCTCTCAAAGACATCTCAAGCCCCACATGTCTTCCCGCTGCAGATTACAAGAGTGAAGACATCAACTGATTGTTTTATCCTCAGTGAGAAAGAAAAGGGAGTATGGTATTAGCCTTACATCGGACAGACGGTTCAGAGGAACCGGTGTCTGAAGTTCTGGACATGCTCCTTCTGTGACGTAAGCAGAACCATATGATCAATATAACTATCCCCACCAATGCCACGGCTCCTGCAGCACCTCCTAATATTGCTGCAAGAGGCCTTGACATTTGGTATGGGAACCACTTCAGCTACACAATACAGGATTATTTGCTCGCAAGGACAAGCACATCCAACCTGCAGAGACAAGGACGCTGCAATGAGATCAGTAGTAAGCGAGAAGACAGAATATATACACAGAAGTAAACCAAGATAAAATGGATGTGCGAGCTATCTAGGGGCACAATGACGAAAATAAGTAAGCCAATCAACCATCCTACTGGCCCAGAGATGGATTCTTAATTATCAATGACCTCAAATTCCTTAAAGAGCGATTCTATAAGCGGACACAGCAGATAAATGAGGCATCAGAGCTGTCACGCCTTCAATTAGGATGAGAGAAAAGCTGGATGGTGTTTATCCTCTATTGAAGTTTTGAGGACTTTTGTTTCTGTTACAACAGTGCACCCGGACAGCTAACTCCCAGAAGCAAAATTGGGCAACCGTGCACCAAGATATCGTGTTTCATTCGAGATACACTTCCAATTCCATTTATGCACACAAATTACACTACAATCTAGAAGTGCCATATATGGAATTGCAAATTCAAGCACCACAAACAAACCTGTGTTCCAAGAGCAATGCAGACAAGTGACCAGCCAAATCAGCCTCATTGGTTCACTGACAGATTGAATCATCCACCACAATCAACTCAAATCTCAACCTCATTCCGGCATTGACCCTGGTTGAGATCACACACACACACTCTCTCTCTCTGTCTAGAATCTCAGCACGAAATCACGATGAAGAAATCCAGTCAATTCGAAAACAATTGGTTCTCACAGCTCAAAATTACCCAGAAGCACTCAAACATGATCGAATTTCTTGAAGTCGTGAAGCTGGTACTTAATCAAGAATCCTAGGTGGGCTTGTTTAACTAAATGAATATCGATACCCACCATCAAGAAAAAGGAGAAGAAAGCATCTCTCTCTCTCTTGGGTGTACTTTTGAATAAACAAATCCGTGTATCATCGTTGGATACAGACAATGCCGACAGAAAGTGACCTCGCGCCGACAAGACTTTCAGGGGTTTTTATCATCGCTCTTTCGCTCACTCACAGCAACACAACAACATCAATGAATGAACTAATGAATGAAATAATCGATGATGAATGAACAAATTACCCTCCTCTTTTTTTCTCCCGTTGACATGTCCCCCACCCCAAGAGCAGAAAGAAACCCCCCCAGAGAACAAGAAAAAAAAAATCCCACTTCGAAACAAACGAAGGAAGGAAACTTCAAGAATTGGAACCCAATATATAAACTGCAACAGTGAATATAAAAGAAAACGATGGGGGCGAGGCTACAGCTTAAAAATCGAGTCTTGTTCTTTTTTTTCCTTCCCTTTTTCTCTTTCCCGGCGTTTCTTCTTTAAAAAAAAAAAAAAACTGTGGGTTGTAAAGCAGTATAATAGTGGTTGTCTGCTTCTGCAAGTTGAGAGCTTGTGTGTGTTGGTTTATTTGCTGAGAGAGTTCTGTAGAGGGCATCTTCGGCGGTTCAACAGATCCATTCTAGTACTACCACAACAACAACAACAAAGCAGAACAACTTTGCCCATCTAACCCCAAAAAAGAAAAAAAGTTACCCTCACACTCACACAGAGTCAAGAATCCAGCTTCCAAAGGTAAATTTGCAGGAAGTATATAACTTAAACTAAGAATATAAACAAAACCCAAAAAAAAGTTCAAACGTGAGAGAGCATATGTGAGAGAGAGAGAGAGAGAGAGAAAATAGAGAGAGAAAGAGAGAGATATTCAAAGCTGTGGGGTTGCTATCCCCACCAGCCAGCTATGTTGACATTGCTCCTACTTGAGAAATATATATTATATATATATCCCAACAGAAATCCATAAACTATCAGTACGGCTCTCTTTTTTATATATACGGGGAAGGGAATACTCCCAAGGCAAAAAGGAAGGCCCCAACGGCTACCTCTCATACTCTCTTCCCTTTCCAAACACCTTGAATTTTTTAAAGGCAGCTCCACACATGAAAACAACTTTGGATTCTTGTCACTCTTAGCGTGCACAAATGATGAGGTTTTCAATGATGCAAGAAGCTGGCCAAATGGCATCCCCCCTTTTTCTTTTTCGTATTCTTTAAGGACTTCGCCCCCTCCAAGCCCCAAAAAGTCTCCCCTGCACCTTGACACCGGATCAGAGCATGGGAATTCGTTATGTGACTGACTGATGATCCTCTGTTTTTCCCTTTTCTTTCTCTCTCTCTCTCTCTCTGTAGCAAAAACCAAGAATTGCGGAAAGTAATTATACTCCTCCCTTCATATATCGCGTCAACTCCAGAATAGTTTCGAGGGATTCCATGATACATCCTAGTTAAGGGAACTTTTCGGTCTTTGTATTCTTTTCCCCTGTCTCCCTATGAAGAAGGGGTGGCCCCTTTGGTGGCTTTTTTCTACTTTTGTGCCTATTTTTCTTGGCCAATTCCTAGCAAACCCACGAAAAAGTTTAACTCGGAGGAGATAAAAATTACCCGACTTTTCACATAGGCTCAAGATCCGCGAATTTCTACCTGATCGAATGATGAGATTATTTAGTTCGATCGTCCTTGCAAGCCGATAGTCACATATAATGAAATGGCTAATGACGTAGACATGTGGAAAATGACACGTCAAGCAAGAGCTAAAACTTGTCGGGAATATGTCGCTAGTAACCTAGCAGTTTCCCCAAGAGAATGATATTATCCCGTTTTGTTCAAGAGGTCGTTGTAACTCTTTTCTCTACTAATTTGTTTATCTAAAACATAGTTGTTAAGGCCCTGTTCAGTAACCGGTCAAATAGTGACTATTTCTGCTATTTTTCTATTACCGAATACGAATTTACTATTGAAAATAGATTTGGAACATATTTAAAAAATAAAAAAAGTAACTATTTTGCTTTCGGAAAGAAGTTAAGAATCAAGTTTTTTTTTTCTTTTTTTCTTTTTTCATTAACCAGTTGTTGGCGATGGTGAGGCCGACCTCATTTTTGTCTCTCGTGGCAGAAATTCACGATATTTTATCCTACATTCAAATTTTCAGATGTTGTTTGGGGATTTGGTCGGACTTTTCTGCCATTTTTCATTTAACATTTTCTTGTAATAAAATTGTCGGTCTTCAAAACTTCTATCCACGCTTTTTCCCCCGAGAGGTCCGTTTGAGTGGTCCTATGTTTTCACGTTTTTTTGACTTTTTTTTTTTCTCATAGTGTTGTAATAATTTACATTTCATTTCACGCAATATATATAAAATCTGAGATAGATATATGAATATCGACTCGTAAAATCATATTCAATTAGTCGAATATCCATGATACGCTTGGACCGACAATACAGGGTATAAGTTTTTAAGCAATTATTAATTTAAGAAAAGAGCAATAAAAAATAATTTACAGATTTAAGGAAAGAGCGAGGCTTAAATATGCCAATAACTAAACATATTAAATTTCATTGTTCATTTTGATATTGATTTTTTCTTTCAACTTGCCCAAAGGAATTGTTCTTTTTGTTATTTTATTAGGAAAATTGCATTACAAGCTCTAAATCTTATGTATGGAATGCAATTGAGTCATAAAGTTTCAATCGAGTTCAATTAAGTCTTAGTTCTTACAAAAAAAAAGAGCAATTATAAGTCCTAAGCTTTTAATAGGCTTAATTAAATGGTAAAATTATGTTGAAAAATGTAATTAAATTCTAAAATTTATTAAAAATTATGAATTATGAATGTCACATAAGCACTACTTTAGTGACACATAGGCAATTTCAAATACTATTTATCGAATGGACTTGACCACAATACTTTAAAATTTTAGGATTTGATAGAATCAATTAAAAGTTTATGACTTCACCAAGGAAAAAGGTCTTTTGACTTTTATTCAAGTCTTGAAAAGATTTTTTTTTTTTTGATTTTCTTTCTTTCTAAAAGACTTTTCTCATTGGTAGACTTATGTAATGCAAGCAATTGAAGTTGACTCAACATTTATTTTTCTTAAATGTCAAGATCAATGTTCTTAGTTTGTTTTTGGGTTAATACCACAAATAATCCTAACAAAAAATCTTAAACTGATACATTTGCGATAAATTTATCCTCAGTTAGTTTTCATTAAATTGAATTAATATCATGAAAAATCATAAACCAGTAAACTGTGACACACAATGAGCAAAATCTCAAACTCAGTAATTTTACGGTAAAATTTAATGGAAATTAATAGAGGGTAAATATATTATATGTATAACAGTTTAGGGTTTTTGATGATCAAAAACTAGCTTGGCGTGAATTTGTTACATATGTATCAATTTTGGGTTTTTTTTTTTTTGGTGTTATTAACCCCAAGGGTGAGCGTGGTCTGGGTGGAGGATTGCCACCTTGGAACTGGGAATCACCCTCTAAGGATCAGCTCCAAAAAATTGAAATCGGGAATTGCTCATTTATTCCATGGATTCACCAAGGAATCGGACTATTAGTTTGGTCCAATTCCCATGAAGGTCCATTGAATTGGTCTTGAATCCCTATAAAATTGTATTCATCAATCAATACCATGATGAATCTAGTTTCTATACTGGTTTGTATCTAAGATTGGTGTAAATCGCTTTGTTTGGTCTTTTATTGATCAAGGAAAAACAACCTTACCTATTGATGGGTATACCTCGGAAATCTTAATGCCATGATGCCTTTCAATTGGTATATGTAGATCAAATCAATCGCGAATTTCACATAGGCCTAAACAATGTATACCCACAAAATGATTTCCTTTGTCCTTCAAACAAAATCTAGACGGACTAAGAAACAAAACTCTACTCGCTCCGTAGACACATGAACGTCAAGTTAATAGTTCAAATGATGAGTACTTATGTATTTTAATTGACATTTGATACTACTATGGTTTTATCAGTCCATAAATCTTGAAGGATATACCAAAGTAGGACTCTGTGTTTCCTTTGACACAAATTCTTACTAAATCTTCTAGGATGTTATAGTTGATGGTGGAATTTTCTTATATATATGTGTGTGTGTGTGTGTATATATATATATATAAACTGATTTGGTCCGGGTGACAGGGTGGCTGGGTCCATGCCTGGAATTGAGAACCAGACTAGTCTCCATGGGAATTGCCAGTTCTAGGCCAGTCTGGTCCGATTCTGGACAGTTTCTTACTCCTTTGCACACCCCTAATTAATCCTTTTTATTTTAAATAGAATTTCTCTTTGTATTTTTTTCATAATTTTCTGAACCAACATTGAATGAGAGACCCTAAGTATAAGTGAAAATTCCAGGTTTCCAATCAACATAGTGGTAATTTTCTACTCAAAAAAGAGCTACGTAGTATATAAGAAGTTAATAGCGCAATATTTACGCTTAGAGGAGGTATAACTTTGTCATAACAGTTTTAGCTATAAAAATGATTGCTTCACCTTTATAAGACATTCAACAAATATTTTACAGATGCGGTAGCTTACAATAGCCTTTGGGAAGTTGTCTCACCTAACGTTAAGGTGTTGCGTTGTCAAAACATATTTCATCAAACATAGAAGTTACATCATTTAATGGCACATCTACAACACAACATAGTTGTGGGAAAACTATCAGAAAAGTTTCAAATTTATTGCATTGATACCAATTCAATCATAAACCTTTCAATTGGACAAATTTAATCTTAAATCTTTTACATTTGTGTCAATTGAATTCATTCGTCTAATTTTAGCTAAAGATCGCTCACATGGACATCAACTATCCTACGTGGCATAACTAGTGCTAACGCCTTGTGTCAATTTGAGAAATTCTATGGCTCGAATCATATGAGTGATTGCTCATCGGAACTATTATGATTTGAATACTCATACGTCCGATACCATTGATGTCTAATATCTATAATAGTAATGGCTGGATCTACTATTGTCTCGTTCATTGAATATAAAAGAGCAAATGGTGATATAGCCATGAACATAAGGATGAATCCAGGATATATGGTTTGAAGGATCTCGATAGTAGTACATATTTTACAATTTCTCACTTTTTTGAACTATTATTATTATTATTATTATTTTATTATGACCAGCGAGAGCTCACTAGCAAGGGTTGTGACCCTTGCCTAGGTCATTGCTGGACATAAGCAAGGGCCGCCAAGCCCTTGCCAAATTTGGCTAGCAACTCTCGCTTGGCCATGAGGGTCAAGCTTGCCAAATCCAATAAGGGCTTTGGTGAGGGCTTGGCGACCCTCACCCATGATTGGCAATGGCTTGGGCAAGGCTTGTGGGCGACCCTTATTGGCCACATTGAAAAAAAAGAAAGAAAGAAATGTTTAGCATCGGTTGTGCTACCTAGGGGACCAACGTCTATGTCAGCGATTTCTCGTCAAAATTGGCCGGATGGACTTAATTGGTATAAATGCAAAATGTTTATGATTAAATTAATCTAATGAAAAGGTTGAGAACTGAATGTGTATTATTGCAATAGGTTTAACTGTAGCTATATCAAACAAGTTCTCAATCTTATAGCTTTTGAGAGTTGTGATAAAATAGTTGTGAGAATGATCAAGCGATTTGAGATCTCAAATAAGAAATGCATAGTCTCTTATCAATGTGTAGCGTTGACTGTATCAAGTCTAATTCGCCTTTACAATAAATTGATAGAGGGTGAATAAAAACGACTACTTAGTGACATGTATGGGTTGGTTAAATGATTGAGCTCTTGACAAACAAGTGGGGATGGTATCCAATCCACCATGCCAATTTGAACAAATCTTTGCATGGATTTGAGGTTAGAGTAATTATTTGATGATCCATATATCGTTGAATTTTGACTAATATTTTTCACTTATAACTATTTAAGGTAATTGTACTAATTTCTTTCCAATCACTACTTTCCCAAAGGTGAATCTAAGCAGGTCTTGAAAAGGCTTGAGGGGAAGAAATATGCGGGAGATCCGATCTTGGGGTATGAGACTCCATAATGTCACTCACGTGTTCCCTCTCTGTTGGGAAGACAAAAAGATAGACAATGAATTAAGAGAGCCTACGGTGGTGAAGATTGACATCATAATAAGATTTTGGTTCTGACTACCGTTGGGTAAGTAAGTATAGTAGCATCCCGTGTCTGAGATGAGTAGATGGAGATGTAATCCCTTTTGCTAGATCAGCGCGGCCTTACGGCCAATGTCCTTCAATCGACAGCCGACCTAGTGACCCTACTTGAAGGACATTGGCCATACTATTTAAGGTAATTGTACTGATTTCTTTCTTACCACCACTTGTCGTCTGGCTTAGCTCCAACCACGCATTTAACCCTAATCTAACAATCTCAACTTTGTTTTAGATCTCCAAGGGTTAGACCCTGCCAAAGTTCCAAAGGGTCTCTCTTTCTCTCGGGTCCAATGACAGAGGAACCAAATAAGCATAAAATCTCAACATGTCACCCACCAAAACCCTAGAACTTCCTCAACTCATCCACTCATCAAATGCCACATCTCAGCCTGACCAATCAAAGGCAGTGCCCGACTTGCATATGCCTCATCTAGTCAGATGAACAAAGGGAAAAATCCTCTGATGGGGATGTGCACTGTGCACCCATTAAGATGGAAAATCATTATAACTCCAATAATATTGGCCATATAAATGCAGATGATTATTGTGCGCTACAGAGCATCATAGAGCTGTAAGGACACTGAGCATTGGGGCTCAGGCTGGCTCAGTCTAGCCCACCCCTCCTTTTCCTCCATTCATTTTGTCTTCTTCATCTAGGGCATTTGAGCATGAAAGTGCAATGTTACCAGCCAGTCCCCATATGGACCACATCCTCGATCAAGCTTCATGCAAAGCCATGTCCTCTTGATCATGTACAACCTTCCTCTTTATACAATATCATTCCTGACATTGAGAGTAACTTCTTGAGGTTGTCCAGTGCTCTGCTGGCATGAATTCACCATTTGTCTCTCCTCCTCCTCCTTCATTTAGAAACTAATCGTCTGTTGGCCTGTGCTTGTCCAACTCAAAAAAAGATTATTCACCCACTTCGTAATTTCTTATGATTCTTCGAATTAATAATCATATGTCCCTTTGTTAAATCTTTTATATATCGCACTCTAACATTGCTCCTAAACTACCGCAGTAGTTCGAGTCAATGACTCAACGGCATCATGTCCTTATGAATAGAATGCTAAACCGACAAGATTTTCTTGCTCTACTTTTTTTTTTTTTTTTACTTTTTTTTTCCTTTAAGCCCATATAAAAGCACAAGAAGACATCCATGAAAGAGACACGTTCAGCCACTTTCTCTATCCATCACTAAAGGAGACAAAGCTAGCAATTTCTCTATTAAGTTTTGAGTTAAGTTTAGCTAGGGTTTGCTGATTAATATGGTAGCTTCGTAGATGGGATCTTTCCATAAATCAAGTATGATTTGCAAACCTACTTGTCATGTGCAATTGTCTCTCTGTAGTTGCCTAACTAGAAAGTCTCTACCTAGATGATTTTTTATTTTTGAATTTATTTTTGTTTATTTTTTCTAATTATTTGTGATGTGCAGCCTAGAGTAGGTATATAAGTTACGGAAGCCATGAGGATCCTAAAATATGCAAGCTGAGTAGGTGGGGTTTGAATAATTGAACTGTGCAGAATGCTATTTCTGACCGAGTCCTTGAATGCCCAGCCACGAATTCCATGCCCTTACCGTCCACCTTCGTGGAGTAAATGGCAATGGCGCGGGCCGGGGTGGCGGGGCGGGGCGGGGCGGGGAGGCACAGAAGTGAGGTTGCATTCCCTGACCCCATCTAACGATAACTGAGGAGGCCTCATGCAAGAATGTTTATGGGCTTTGGCTGCGTTTGGTTCGTCTTTTAGGGAAATTTTTTGGGAAAATGTAAAGAACTTTAGGTTTAAAGGGTATTTTGAAATACAAAAACTACCATTTGGTAAATTGTTATTTAAAAGTACATCGGTAAGCAACTTTGGTTTAAATGGAAATATCGCACTTTATAAAGTACTTTTGCTATTCTTTTTTTGAAAAAAAAGAAGAAAGGAAAACCTCCAACTGGCTAAAGGCTTAGTGGCTTGAGGGTTGCCAAAGAGCCAACTCTGACATCACGGATAGCTTGGGGTTGTCGGAGGTTGCATAACCCTAGACACTAGGCCATGTAGGCCAAGGTCGCGAGACCCCATGCGAGGGCTGGTCACTAATGCCTAATTTGGTTAGATCTGGCTTGCGGCGACATTGTGTGAGGTGGGGACATTTCCAAAATTATGAAAGATTAGGAAGGGCAAAGTCGAAAGACTAAAATGTACCATCATTCCGAAAATACTCAAAACCCAAAGTATCTCTGAATCTACCTTGAGTAAAATGCCTTAGATGCCTTTAGAAATATAATTATATCTCTCGAAAGTTCTTCAAAAATTTACTAAACACCGTTTGCTTTAGGTCAACTAAAGACCTTTGAAAAAGCTTCCCCAAACCCACCTTCCATCCCCACTTTCCCAAGACATTCATGTGTTGTCGCCGCCTGTTCGTATCGCCCCTCCTATATTTATTCTTAATTCAAAAAAAAAATACTTAAATTTGGTATCATACCATTATTCTAATCCTTGTAAAAGTAACAACAAATGATTGTCAAGTCCTATTAAAATAAAGAAAGACAAAAGAAGGACCTCTTTTTTATGCAAAATACTTATTATAAAACACTAAATTTAATCTGTAAATGTGCTTTAGACCCAGAAAAAAATAATAAAAAAAGAAGAAAATTTATGTAAATGGGCTTGGCTGCGGGACGGGTCAAAACAAGGGATGATGATGACTAAATCCAACCTCGGGCCCCGCCCCTTTATTGCTTCATTCTCTAAATATTTTCAAAATTTAATTGCCCGAATCAAAAATTTTAGAACTCGATCACATTATATACACAAATTTTACAAACCCTATCTTAATAATTTGAATGGAGCTCACACACCCAATGAAATTCAGCATCGTTGAAATTTGATCAGATTTCGCGATGTTACATCTTTCACTTATTAGAAACATGAATTTTTATTGGAAGAATGCTTTCTCACTCTAACTAAAACAAAAAAAAAATTAGGGCAATTCTTCTTTATTCTTATATATTATTTACCCGAATCCAACTCGAATCCAATCTCGGGCATTTCGGTTCGGGCCACGAGACCATGAATTTCTATCATCTCTATTCATCCACGCGAAGCCAAACGTGCCTAAAAAACAAACCATAAGAATGAATTTCCGTTAGTGCATGATCCTTGCGGAAATCTCCCTAAGGAAACGAAACATGAATGCCGTGACGAAAAACCTCGCGACCGACATCATGCGAACTCGATGAAGACGGTGTCCCGAACGCATATGTTTTGCCATGCGCCGGTCTATTTATAATCACCCGATCGGTCCCGGAATGTTTCATCGGAGAAGCGAGAGAGCACGGCTCGGAAAAAGGAGCCGGAGCCATGAGCACCATGAGTCCGAGACCCGTGCGGCGCGCTCTCGCCCTGTTGATCTTGCTGCTGTGCACGGGCCCGGCCCGGGCCGAGCTGAGGGCGAGGGTAAGGGCGAGGGCGAGGGCGTTGGCGATCGGCGAGAGCGACGACCTGCGCGTGCAGTGCGTCCTCGGCTGCGACCTCAGGTTGGTCAGGTGCGTCTTCAAGTGCGCCAATGTTGTCTATTCCGGGAAGGGCGTCAAGAATCACCGTCGCAAGTGCGTTTCCAGATGCTCCATGGACAATTTCAGCTGTCTCCAATCTTGCTTCAACCCTGCTCCTGGGCCTGGACCTGGGCCTGGGCCTGGGCCTCTACCACCCAAGCCGCCCAGGCCGAAGCCGCCGAAGCCACCGAAGCCATGCCCGGTGCCGCCGACGCCACCTCCAGTGCCGCCACCGGTCCCACCACCGGTCCCACCCCCTGTACCTCCACCGAGGCCGTGGCCGCCAATCCCGCCACCGATCCCTCCTCCGAGGCCGTGGCCGCCAATCCCGCCACCGATCCCTCCTCCGAGGCCATGGCCGTGGCCGCCGATCCCCCCGTGCTGACGTCCACCATGCTCGTAAAGATCATCCACCATACAAATATATTGATACTATACCATGCAATGCCGGAGGCAGAAATGTCACCGGGGGTTAAGGGAAGGGAAGGGAAGGGAAGGGAAAACAAGCAAAATTCAATACCGGCTTAGGTGGACAAGATATATGCAATTTCACAAAATATAATCTAAGTGTCATCAAAGTTTATATAAGTGTGTATATATCATTGGACTTTTTAGAATTGGAATGAATAAAGGCAATTTAATCAAGATACCTCGAAGTATCTTGATCCGTCTCTTCTTGAATTTTCAACTTTCTAATCTAGATTCAAAATCGCAACTTCTATCTTCAATCGTCCCTTTTCGGCAATGCACAATCAAAGTTCAACGTATCAGGCCCAACTCGGTACCGGGCCTTCCCTTCATTCTCATGGGCCGGGCCAGGTCCGGGTCCTTGGGCCTCCGACAACCTCGAATCTTGGCGATTTGTTTAACGTTCACGCTACGGTGGACTCCCCCCACCCACCCCAGCCGACGGCGAATATCCCTCCGAAGGCTCCAACGAAAGCCCACCTCAGAAAAAACACCAAACGCGAGCGAATATTCCTTGCTTATTTCCGACCACGATTTTTTTTAAAATTTAATTATTTTTGGAAATAAAATATATTTTTTCCTTCTTCCTTTTTCCTTCTCCCAATCGGCACGCATACCGGAAATTATTAGTTTAAATAGGGATAAAATCTTGGGTTGGCGAGAATGAAGATTATAAAAAAAGGAAATATAATTCGGGATATTCGCACCGCGAAAAATAAAAAATTACCCACATTGGAGATATATTAAAGAAAAAGGAAATAAAGGGTAATTCTCCTCCTTTCGATTGGAATCGTATTTTTTTTGTCATTATTTAAATAAATATTCGAATAAACAAAAAACATCCGAAAAAAGAAAAAATCGAAGGATTCGATCTCTCACTCTCTCTCTCTCTCCGTCTCTTTCTCTCTCTTCCTCTTTCCTTCTTTTTTTTATCAACGGGCGTCTCCTCCAGAATCTGAAGCGGTCATCGCCGGCGATCCACCACCGTCCTCCAGCCGGAATACCTCCTCGGCGATGCCTTCACGGCGCGCGCGGCACGGCGGCCTCCGCCGTTCCTAGGTCTTCCTTCGGTCGGAGTCTCCGCGTCTTTTCTTTTGACTCTCTCCCGTCTTCTCTCTCTCTCTCTCTCGCCAGGTTTTTCCAAATTCCCCTTCGCGTGTTTGAATGCGCCGTCGCCTTTTTGACCTAAATTCGACTCGGATTTAGGCGTTCTGGCGACTCGGTCTCGGGCGCTCGCGTTCGGGGGGCGAATCGCATTCACTGGCTTGCGTCGCTTGCTCTTGCGATTCGGTTGATCGGCGGCGAGCTGGCGTTTTGCTTCGTTCGGCCGCATTCCGGCTCGGATCTCGATTAGGTTATGGTTTAAGCCGGAGGATTGACTCCGCTGTGAGAAGCTGTAGGTCGGAGGAGGTTCTGGAATCGTTGCTTTTCGGTCGGAGGATTTTGTTAGGGGAGAAGAGCGATGGAGGCGAATGCGAAGAATGAGAAGGGGCGGCGAGCGAACGGGTGTAATCCGGTGGCGAAGCCCGGCCCGGTGTCGATGGATCACGTGCTGTTGGCGTTGGGCGAAACGAAGGAGGAGAGGGAGCAAAGGATCAGGACCTTGTTCGGCTTCTTCGATGCCGCGGACGTCGGTTTTCTAGATTATGCACAGATTGAGACCGGGCTCTCCGCCATGAACATACCTTCGGGATACAAGTACGCGAGGGATTTGTTGAACGTGTGCGATGCCAACAAGGATGGCCGCGTGGATTACCAGGAATTCAAGCGGTACATGGATGACAAGGAGCTCGAGCTTTACCGCATCTTTCAAGCCATCGACGTGGAGCACAATGGTTGCATTTTGCCTGAGGAGCTATATGATGCTCTTCTTAGGGCAGGTAATACTGTCTGTTATGAACTTCTGTTGTTCTCCAAGTGTTGTTTGAACTCTTTGTCATTTACTTCATATGAGATGCTGATTGCTCAATGGGTAGTGTCCTCAAAGGATTGAGAGTACTGATTTTAGGTTTGGTTGCTCGATTTAATTCTCATCGACTGGTTTGAAGATTATAAATCATGTCTCTTGAACAATCAATTTGAGGTCACACTCAATTGGGATTGCCGACATCCTTTGATTCGTATCCTAGTCTTGTTTCCATACCTTGAACCACAGCATATTATGACAGGAGTCGATTAGTTTTCTTCCCCGAATGCAGTAATTGCTTCATTTCATCTCCTATACCAATCAGTGATCTGTTCTAGACATCAGTGCTCCTACAAGAAAATTCAGTTGAATTGAAAGAGATTCTGTTAATGGACTGTAGAGAATAAGCTCGACAAATTGTTGCATGCATACATTTTTCCATAGCAATTATTTTTTTCAACTTTTGAAAAAGATAATTAGAGCATTTCATAGTTGAGGACAATATCTCCAGTAACAAGTTAGTCTTTCACGTTCAGCCAAGTGTAATTGAAATTGCCTTTAGTAATCTACATTATTTTTGTCTTGAATAAAAAAAAGAAGAGTAAGACTGAAACATCTTATGAACCTTCTGAATATTCATCCAAGAAAAGGAATGCCGCAACCAAAATTTCCCCTTCCCCTCTTGCACTCCCCTCATGCACTTTACCATATTCTTCCCTCGCTATTGTTGTGTTCGATACATCACAATGTCTCCAACCTCGGGGGCTCTGTACTTGTCTTTCAGTCAAAAGATACTTCCATTGAGTCCCAGCCTTGCATTGTGTGACCTTTGATATTAACCTGTCGAAATTGATTCAGCAACCATCATGATTATTCCTCTTTATGTTGTGAAGGCAGTTTGCAAAGTGCATGCAGGAAGTAACAATTCATCTGGCCAGGTAGATGTTTATAATTAAGGCTAGGTAGATGTTCAGAATTGAATGAATTGATTGGTTTGATGTTTAGCACTCGTGGATACTTAACAAAGGAATACTTATTAATGGGTCTGCATAGATTGGTTATTTTCATTCTATAAGCCACACTAGACTCTTGTTTGCAGGCATTGAAATTGATGATGAGGAGCTTGCCCGATTTGTTGAGCGTGTGGATAAGGACAATAATGGAGTCATAACGTTTGAAGAATGGAGAGATTTTCTTCTGCTTTACCCTCACGAGGCAACTATGGAGAACATTTATCATTACCTGGAAAGAGTTTGCCTTGTTGATATTGGAGAACAAGCTGTGGTACCAGAGGGCATTAGTAAGCACGTCCATGCAAGCAGATATCTTATTGCAGGAGCCGTAGCGGGAGCAGCATCTCGTACTGCAACTGCCCCACTTGACCGGTTGAAAGTTATCTTACAAGTGCAAACCACCCGTGCTCGTCTAATGCCTGCAATAAAGACTATATGGAAGGATGGTGGTCTTAGGGGATTTTTCCGGGGCAATGGATTAAACGTTGTGAAAGTGGCTCCTGAGAGTGCTATAAGGTTCTATTCTTATGAAATGCTGAAACGTTTTATTGTGAACACACAAGGAGGAGAAGATAAGGCTGAAATTGGGCCTATGGGGCGTCTTCTTGCTGGTGGTATGGCAGGAGCTGTAGCACAAACAACTGTTTATCCCATGGATCTTGTGAAAACTAGATTGCAAACTCACGTTTCTGACAGTGGGAAGTTTCCTAGTTTAGGACAAATGACTAGGGATATATGGGTTCAGGAGGGGCCTCGGGCATTTTATAGGGGGGTGGTTCCATCTCTGATTGGGATAATACCTTATGCTGGCATTGACCTTGCTGCATATGAAACCTTTAAAGATTTGTCCAAGAAGTACATTCTTCAGGATGATGGTAAGCTTGTCACGACTATTGAGATGGCTTACAACCTTTATTTCACTGTTTCACAGTGATTGTGGAGTTCTACTTGTGACTGGCTCTTATTTTTATTAATGTTGTTTTTAATATATGTAGAGCCTGGCCCTCTAGTGCAGCTGGTCTGTGGGATGACCTCTGGAGCTCTTGGAGCTAGCTGTGTCTACCCTTTGCAAGTTGTAAGGACAAGGTAAGTCCAAATGGTTCCATCTTATCTTCTCCTTTCCCTACTACACTCATTGTTCAGATCTGGGACCAGTATATCTAATTTCTTGCATCCCATCCTAACTTCGCTTTTGATTTTAGAATGCAAGCCCAGCGGCCCAATACAGATGCTGCATATAAAGGCATGTCAGATGTATTTAGGAGAACATTTAAACACGAGGGGCTTAGGGGATTCTACAAAGGAATATTCCCTAATTTGCTGAAAGTTGTTCCCTCTGCAAGCATTACTTATATGGTTTACGAGACTATGAAAAAGAGACTACATTTGGAATAGCAACTTACGCAAACTTTTCCAGTTGCTACTGTGGAATTGACAAGGCTGACAAATGGCGGGGTGGTTGCACGAGGAAGACTTTGTTTACATTAATAAGGTTACTCATTTTTGGTAGATCCTGTGGTTATTTGTCTAATTTATAATTCAGTGCTAGTTTAAAATATATTGGAGGGGCAAAATTGGCTTGCCCACCATCTGGTAGCTCAAACCCTCTTTTTTGGAGTGATTACCAATTAGCCTGTGTTGTAATGATACAGAAGCATACGGCATAAGATTTACAGAAACCTGATTTTGTTATTCTTTCTGGCGGCAATTTAATCAGAATCTCCAGTTATGAAGAAATTGTGTTTTATGTATTTTTTACTCATTACGGATTCCATAGTCTTAGAACCTGTTGAATGTTCTTGTGGTTTCCATTCCTCTCAGATTCACTGTGATCCTATCCAATTTCTTTTTCTGGAATAGTAAGTGACTACTTGTGGGATCACTGTAACGGACATATCGACTTGTCAAGATCTTTTTCTGGGGTATCGATTTCCTACTAGATAGCTTCATAGCCCCAGTCCGATTAATTCATCAAGCTTGGATCTTTGATATGGTTTTCTGACTTCTGGAAATTCTGGTGATTTCATTCATAACTTGTCCTGGGTATGTTCATTTTAGTTATCTTACCTGCTATACTCCAGTTGCTTTGCATGAACGAAGAACCAACTTGGTAGTTACTCGATTTGTTGTCCTTCAGCAATGAATTCTTTCTTAGTTCAGCACTTTAATCTGTGCAGTAGATAACTCTGATTATTACGGACCTACAGCTGGGCCCTGGATGATGAGCTGAGTTTCTTGTTCTGTGCTTGTCGTTTAATCATCGTAATTGTGAACGTTCGGAATTAACTTGTGTGTCCCAGTTGAGCTGATCATCTTCATTAACTTTGCCTGTGGATATTTTGCTTATACAATGCAGGTTAATTAGAGCTTCGATCAATTTTAAGCTATGGTCTTTACTATACCGTAATGCTTAATACTACTATTGGCAACATGCCCTTAGGAAGGATGTAGGTTTACCAGGTGCTATGTTAATCTAGTCAGAGGAGCAGATTATATTCTGGAGGCTAGCAGTTCATGATATTTCATTCCGGAATCAAATTTTTGCCTGCACTGTACCGCAACCTTGCTTGATGATTGTCATTTTATCATTCATTCTTTTTGAACCAATTGACATTCATTGCTTTGTAGAATGGTCGCCGAGCATGACCTTTATTCCGTTCTTTCTATGTCGTACTCAATATTTAACCCTCGATCATGTTAGAAAGGACGAGAGTATACTCATCGGAATGAATAAAAGATGATGACAGGTGATTTTGTATGGAGTATGCTCTACCGATCTGTATGTCGACATCGGGCTGTGGACTATCCAGTTTCGAGTCATGCCATTTGGGCTTTTGAAATTTGCAGATGATCGGCGCTCCGGCCGCATATGGAGTCCACCTAGTCGATCTAGCTAAAATCAAACAGCCCATCTGCATCAAGACGCTCTTCATAATCCATTATGGCCCCGGGCGATATGCGATGAATACTTGGGCGAATTTCACGCCATCATCTTCTGCGTGCGTGCGAAGGTTCCACAAGCGCCCTCTCTCTCTCTCTGTTTTTTTTTTTTTTTTGGCTACAAAACGACTTTTCATTTCACCACAAAACATTACAGAAAGGATGCAGTATCTATATTAGAGCAGTAGATAAAAGAAGACTCCACTAGTACAATATTTTAAACTCTGGATGGGAGATCATGGAAAAGAAAAGGGGATGCAATGCCTAGATCAAAAGCCCAATTTGCGGGTGCATGAGCAGCTCCATTCTTGGGTCTACGGTCCAGGCCACGCTCCAATCTAGATTTTGCCGAAGTAGGAAGTGAGAATCTTCAAGGAAAGGTTGAATACTCTAAGGGCAAAGACACTTTTGTTGAATGGCATCAATTAGTACTTTGCAATCGCTATCAAAAATCACTTTTTGGAAGCTGGGGGACCGAGCATAATTGCACGCGAGATGGAGAGCTGCTGCTTCCCACCTCCACCGGTGAGTTCCAGTGACCTTTCCTTGTCCAAGCTTGGACAACTCAGCCGCTAGCTGATCATGGAATGATACCAATGGTTCCAAAAGTGCCTCTTGTTACCTATAAACAGGAGATCCGATTCCGCTTGCTGAAAAGGCGGTATGCAACGCAGACGTCGACAGTGTGAACCCAACACCGGTCTCAAGGAATCTCCTTTCCGTACTTCTGGCGACCGGATAGGTCGATCGGCACACTACTGCGAGAACGACTGAAAAGCCGAATTGTGGCGCGAGCTTGTCGGATGTGGCACTACGTCGACCCTATAAAGAAAGTAAGGATTTCTCACGAATCATTGCGCAAAAGGGTCGATGATCAAGTTAGGAGGACGTCCGAACCAACCATCGTTCGTCGTGTAGCTTAGCTGGGACCAGAGCCACGGCCTTTGTCAGATTCCTTGTCGCAGGAGGTGGCCCGATCCGGGCGTTGTTGACCCCGGTAAACGCTCCTTGGCGTCGTCCACATATTTGAGTCGATCCAAACACCTTTTGGGCCCATCGTGGAGCTGCTAGCTCTTTTTATTTTATTGCATGTGGTGGGTCGAGTCGATCCTTGTTAAAGGGTTCTTGGAATCGAACTGCAAGACGGTTAGGATGCGACTTGATGAGCCATGTTGAGATGCTGAGAAAGTCTTACATCGGATAATTGATGTGAGCATGGAATTATTAGGCTTCTGGTTCACGATATAATTATTGATATTGGAGCCGATGGTTGATTGGTGGGTCCGTAATGTGTATTAGCATTGTTAACTCAACAAGAAATCCCATGGATTTTCTTGGCTTTCGAGTGTGCGCTTTGCCACCATAGTCTAGCCCCGAGTGGAGATCATAGGTGAGGGATGCATGAATTGAGGAGGAGTAGACCTAACTTTATCTTGACAACGTGAGATGGAAATTGTTGAGATGAATGCGTGAGTTAGTGTTAGAAAAGTTTCAAATTGGAGAATTAATACCATATGAAGCAATTAATAATTTTAGTTATTCCATAATCCATTTACTTAAATCTTTGAGTAAAGATGAATCCGATTCGAATATATTGATGAGCTTGGGACTTTGGTTCCCTCTTTCCAATCTTCCCAAGACGAAGGTATGGGTTTCTGTTGCTCGGCTCAACGAGCTGATTATATCACTAATTACTGTCATTAATGCCGATCGAAATGAAAACTGTTAAAAAAAATTTAAACCTATTATATTAATGTCAATTTAGTTATAAATCTTTTAATGGCATTAATTTAGTTATAAACTTTTTAACTTGGTACTAATTTAATCTTAAACCTTTTGACTTGGTGTCAACTCAGTTTTAAATCTTTTAATAGTGCTGATTTAATTCTAAACCTTTTAAATCAATGCCAATTTAGTCCTAAGTCTTTTGACTTTGTGCCAATTTAGTACTTAGCCAAAATTAGCAAGAATAACTGAATTGTCATCAAGTCAAAAGTTTTAAAACTAATTTGGCATTAATTCAAAAGTTTTATGATTGAATTGATATCAAGTCAAAAGATTTAAGATTCAATTGAGATCATCAAAAATTTAGGACTCAATTAATATCAATATAATAAATTTAAGATTTTTTTATTATTTTTCCCATTGAGGCAATTTCTACCGTCGGAGATAAAGGGGGCCATCGCATCCCAAAGGATCGGTCCACGTCATTCCGACGTGGCAGTCCCTCCTGGAGCATTTCCCTCACATCAATCTATCCCATCCATACATTTGAAATTCCATTAGTTTCTCCACACGTGTCGCGAAAAATATTTAAAAAAAAAAAAAAAAGTTGAGGAAGGCATCAATCATTCAGTTAAAGCGCACGAGATAGGGAACATCAATGTCGGGGGGGTCAAGTCCAGTGTGAATTCAGACGATGGGGGTCCCCCGCCTCTAGTATTTTCTAAGTTCTAGAAAAATCAATCAATCAATTTTAAACCTATTATATAATGGTCAATTTAATTTTAAATTTTCTGATTTTATTAATTGACTCCTGAATTTTGACGCGAAATTTTAATGTAGTTCTGTCGAAAGTTGTTGGAGTGACGATATAGTTATCGTTGGCCGTTTATGTAAAGATTGATTGAAATGATTATATTGAAATTTCGCAAAGAGATATAGGATTAAATTGTCAAAAATATATGATTGAGGATTAAATTAATATTCGTATGATAGATTTAGAACTGATTTGGTAATTTTCCCTACGGAATTCATAGGGAGAGATATCATGATTGTTACTTTGTTTGCTATGTGTACGGTGATTTGATGAAAGCAAAATGCTCTCTCTGTCCCTCTTTGGTGCTAGCACATATTGTTTATGATAAATACTGCAGATCTTACAATCTTATGTACTTAAATCACATAGCTAGCAACATTTGATTCCATGCATGCCAATTTAGAAAATAAGTTAGCAGACATTTTTTAAAAGCACCATCAACCGCAAATCATCATTAATTTTCTACATCACAAGAATGCCCCACATTTTAAATGCATCGGAGTCCATTTATTTATTTACCAAAGACTTTATTTGTTTCGTGAAAATTAAATTATTTAGAAAATGTTTTCTTAAATATGATCATTCGCATCGCTTATAAAAATAAGTTAACGAAAAATATTCCATCGCCCACAAAAATATTCATATGCGAAATTGTTGTCAATAATGAAACCTTTTCTCATCGACTAATTATTTTTTTTTAATTATTTTTTTGGTGATCAGCTACAAACACTTCGTGAGGGAAGAGAGCCATTTTTAGGCTACAAACACCTATTTTTAGGAAAATATTTTATAAATTATTTATTTTTTGCGAAACGAGCAGAACTTAAATAATCAATTAAGTTTGATTTATTAAAGGGTTTAATATCACGAAAAATCTTAGACCTTTATATGTGTGACAAATTTACTTTAAATTAATTTTTTTGATCACAAAAAATCTCAAACTGGTAATATATAACAAATTTACCATATATTAATTTATGTTAAATTTTACCGTGATAATCGATGAGTGTTCTCGTTTGATTTTACCTTTCATTCATCACAAATGTATCGATTAGTATTTTTTTAATGTTATTTCACAGAAACTAATGATGGATAAATTTGTCATAATTACATTCTTTCAGGGTTTTTGATGATCAAAAGAATAATTCGAGACAAATTTTTTTATATGTATATGAATTTGAGGTTCTTAGTCATATTATTCCTTCATTTAAAGCATGATGGGCATTGTGGAATGGCGTCCCTATCTAAGCTAGCGTGGAAGGTAGAGAGGTTTTGTTTTCTTGCGCAAAACTCAAATTAAGGGAGGTTAAATTAAAGGAGGAAAAAGGGTAGTTTCCGTGTGATGTGGACAAGGTGTTTGTCTCATTCGTCCCCACGTGGGTTGAAATAGAGGGAACATTTGGCGGAGGATTTGGCCTCTACATGACCCAAAATATGCTTTGCAATTAGGAAACCTCGGTTGGTGTTGTAGCAATTTGGAAAATTTCTCATGGCGAGCTCCTGTTACATACGAATATATCGTCCCAATGATTTGTTGTCCGTGGAAAATTATGCCCCAAAGGGTTAATGATTGTTTCGTCGAAGCACGTGCTTGCTTGAAATGACATTGAGTGGAGATTTAATTTTTCTAAGATTTGAGACTGATCATCGATATCGTATCTTTAAAAAGATTTTCTCACTTCTCGATGATACTAGCTAGGGTAGGAGAGGGGAGGGGAGGGGAAATATTATGTGAGAATTTCGTGTAACGGTTTATGATTAATTTGATAAAAGTGAAAAGTTTAGAATTAAAATAGTATATATATAATAAATTTAAAATTGATTAGATAATCTTATCCAAAAATCTCCATAGACAGTTCCGTGAATATATACAAGAACTCTTCTTCTTGGATAGGTGAAAAGAGAGGAATGAGTTATCATCTTCTTTTCTTATCATTTGCACCGGTATTCTTTTTTTTTCCTTCTCTTTTGACCTTTTCTATAGGGGAAAAGTCTTTTTTTAGGAAAAAAATAAAAATAAAAGTAGTGATTTTCTTTGGAAACACATGGAACGACCATAACTTTCGAAAATGACATATTTTATTCTTTAAGATCAAATGCACTAGAAACCCTTCTTTCCGGTGCAATAACAACTTCTTCTTATCCTTTCCTCACTAGTCACAATCAAACCCTTGAAATGACATACTTTTGTCGACCAACAAAAAATTACATCCTTTTCCCCGACTGCGGCCTCTTAAAAGAGAATTTCCATAAATGAATATGAACGTTCAACCAAAAAAAAAACAAAGAATATGAATAGCTCACATGAACTTTAACCTTATGTTTCCTCATTTTGATTTTATTAGTAGAGACACTTTAAGGACAAATAGTTAAGTTGACATGGTTAATATAAAAAATAATGGAGTTGGGTAGACTTAACTTATAAATAAAGCGATTGATAGAACTAATCACGGTGCATAAATTGGGTGAAAATTTCTTTTTGAATTGGGCTGGCTGTTTCTCAATATGCTATGGGCGTGCATAGTTTGTCAACAATATTCTAAAGATTGACAGGATTAATAAATTTATTACAGTAATGTGGTGGACAGATAATTTGCTAACTACCCAAGGAAAGATTAGGTTTTGATAAGCTCCTCTCCCTCCCTCCTAAACATATATTAAAATCAAACCGAATCATTGAAAATAGTGAGCCTAGCATGAATCTCAAGAGCAATCACGGGTGCATCCACTTTAGTCTCTCTCTCTCTCTCTGTGACATCATCGACATACCACAGACAAGGCGGTTCTAGAACTTTTTCCTCGTGTATGTGGATTTTTGTAGCATAAATTCACGTATGCATCTCAAACTACAAATAATCACTCTTTTTTTTCTAAAGAAACATTGGGAAGTACACATACCCTTTCATTCATACGTTCAAGAAAGTCAACATGAATCCCTCCATCGTGCAAAATCTCAGCATATTGCCATCCCTCCAACTCCAAGCCATGAAAAAGTGAGTGTTGTTCACTATGGCATCCGATGCCATTGCGTATCTCACAATCGCGTCAAGGTTCTTTATCACGCTCGCTGTCCCAGGAGTTCTTCCTTTCCCGGAAGTTGCTCATTTGATCACTTTGATGGACGGACGGCCGATGGCCATGGTCACAGGCGGCTAAATTTACTCATGCGCAGGGGTCGAACTCACTCGCGCTGTGAAGCTCTCGGCTGGGTAACTCGAAAGGGGTCGGATTAGGGCTGAGCCCGAATGATTCGATGAGCCAATCTCGAGTAGAAAAACTCACTTTGAACCCCATGCTCGCTCACGAGCTCTCGCAATCGTTATCAGAACTAATTATTGAGTTTTTTTTTAATTAATCGCAATTACCTCACCTTTAGAGAGGAAAATTTGCACATATTAAAATTTTGACATTTTAGTGCTTATCCAGAATGACATTTGCTTTTGATTTTTTGCATACTTTTCTTGTTTGTGGTTTTAGATTTGACTCTTATTAAACCGAGTACTTTCAATTCATAAAATCATAGTACTTAAGCACCTAGAAAAGGCTACACATTACTAAAGTGCATATGAAAATGTCATGCGCACTCTTCTTGAGCATCAAATCATCCTTTAATCTGTTTATAAAAAATGAAAAAAAAAAAAGAAATGGACTCAATTGTTGATAAATTATACTCATTTTTTAGAATTGTAACGAGTGCATTTTGTCATGTTTGTATGAGATGACTCTCATGGTACCGGATCTCTAATTATTAAACCGAGTACTTTCACATAATTAGAAATTCATAAAATCATAGTACTTAAGCACCTAGAAAAGGCATTACTAAAGTGCAAATGAAAATGTCATGCGCACTCTTCTTGAGCATCAAATCATCTTTTAATTTGTTTATAAAAAATGAAAAAAGAGAGAAATGGACTCAATTGTTGATAAATTATACTCATTTTTTAGAATTGTAACGAGTGCATTTTGTCATGTGACGTATGAGATGACTCTCATGGTACCAGACCTCTAATCCTTGATATTTTCATTTTGGCCAAAAGTCGGTTGGTCAGTCTTGTCCCGGGCAAAGATCAGTATCTTGCTTATATGAATTGTATATATTTCTGGGGCAAGAAGTGCTAGAACGTGATCTTATTAATTCCACAGGGAAATATAAGTTTGGTGTGCAGAGTATCAATCTTGAAGCTTCAACTCCAACCCGCCAACCAGCAGGTGCCGGCGTTTAAGGCCCCCTCGAATTGAATAGAAGATCATCATCATCATCATCATTCATCAAGAACCCACGGACCCATGAATGCTTCCCACATGGCTGAGGCAACAAAACCACCAACCCTATCATCAATTTTCAAATTCAAATTCAAAAACCCTAAAGATCCATTCTTTTTTCTTTCTCTACATCCGCTCCCGAGTTAAGGCCAAATCTGCAGATGCTCTGGTCAGAATCTGTCTGCTGATGGAAAGACCTTCACTCAGATGGGTTTTGGTCAACAACATGGTACTAGTTTATCTGACGTTTCTAACCTCCCTCCAGCACACATGCTTTTCCGGGAAATTCTGCCGCCCAAGCCTATCTTTCTGACTGCAAATATTATACAAATCTGCATGAATATATCTGATGAGCATGCTTAGTTGAAAAGGGTTATTTGCGCTGGTGGCATCGAATTGGCGACGACTGCCCATTTACTAAGTTTAGCATGAAATTTCATATTCCATGTGCGGTAGGAGTTCGTCGTATCATTTGGTCATGGTGATAATTTTTTTATGCATAGCGCAAAATGATTGTTCGGAATATAATTAGCCCTAGCTTCACATGTCTTGTGATTTTCGATGACTTTTTTTTAAAGATGGATTCTTGATCTCTTTGGGTAAAACTATTTCTTTTTGTACAAAATCTTATGCAAAAGATTCTTGAAGAAATGTTATAAAACAGGCGCATGCGGTTCAATCATAATTTATAGGTTTCTAACGTTTGACCTAGAAGATGGAAAAATTAAAGTGTTCCACATGCATTCATTTCTCTCTCTTGAGCATCTCTTGATCTATAATAGTTTTTCATGACATGTTCATGAAAAGTGCTCGATCACCTAACTATTTTTCTGCCAAAAAAAATGTGGAATCAAATAATTAGATTAAAAAAATTAATCAATTAGACTAAACGATAGGATAAATCGGTTGGTAGTATATATCATGGATTTGTGCTCATGGGTGTTTTTGGTTGTGTAGAAATGTCATTAGTACTCTTGACATTCGACAATCATATAAATTTTCAACCTCGATCCCACGTTCTCAAAACTTTAGGATTCACGTTTTTGAGAAAATTACCCGATTAATTTATAAACATCTTCTATGAATGATAATTCAATTCAAAAAATTTCAATTTTGTTAATTTAATCCCGAACCACTGCGCAAAATTCCAATGTAATCCTTCCAGTCAATCTTCGTTGGAAACTATCGACAATTTCTCTCACATATAATAAGATCAAAATATATTTTTAGGGATATTAATTTAGCCAGAACAACAAATTTATGAAAGGACAATATACGAACGAGGTAAATGTTGTTCACAAATCTGGTCTCGAGTTGGAGGGTGGTAAGAGCATGTGATCAAGACATGGATGTCGGTATGCAAAGTTTGGGTGTATTATTATATCATCTCACCGTCTCATTCATTGCCACATTGCATGGGCCTCATTTAATTTTTCCACCATCTTCTTCCCTCCATCACTCATCCTCCCCCGTTTTTTATAATCTCTCTAGATTCATAGCTTATCGTCTTCCAAAAATATTAATTACCCTTTGACTTAACGCCTTATTTTAAACAAACGGGTGCGTCCATCGCATACGATACAAAAAGCAGGCTTGCGACATTTAAGTATGGAGGGATCTCTCCCTCTCTTTTGACTGTTTCTAGCAAAAGGAAAAGGGACAAAGATCGAAAGATTAACATGACAAGATGCAGATTCTGAATAAGACACGAGTGGAGTGATAATTCAAGATGAAAAAGAATAAAACAGACGATTATGGGGTTCCGGCATTATATCCTTTCATTAGGTTTTCACTGACTTTTAATCAATTATTGAAGAAAAAGATGGAAACGTTGTGGGTGTTGTTGGATAACTGGGAAAAAGAAGGGCTATAGAAAAAGGTGGAAAAGAGAGAATTCTTTATGTCTCGAGGATGTCCATGAGAAATTGCAGAGGAAGCTTCACTAATCATTTTCGAGCTGCCATTGTTTACTTTCTTGCTGCTGCTGCTGATGCTGATTCCCTTTTCTCTCCTAGGGGATGTCTTTTGCGTCGTCTCCTGGCCTTTGTCATCACCTGCGTTTAGTCTGTATGCAATCTGCTCAGCGGACAAAGTTTTGTATTGCGTGCGCTTCGTTCGTTTGAAGCTTTCTTCTCCCCATTTTTCCACAGGGAAGGGAATATCTACCCATACATGGGAACAACTATCGGTATATGCCGCCTCGAGGAGTCTCGTTAGTGGTGAATATGATATTCTGGGTGAAATAGTCAAGGCATTGCCCGACGAGAATCCTAGGGTTTGGTGTTAGATTTTCTCTATGGTACGTTGTGCAATGATAGCATCTGATAATCGCATCATATATGAAATCATACGACCTGCAAACGCATGATGATATATACCGGTTAGTCTTTTGAGATTGGTTTCATGGTCAAGGAAAAAGTATGTGTATGGTTAGGCAAACAACGGGCACAATCCGACTTTCGTAATTTTGATCACACGCTTAGATTTAGTGTATATCTTACGGGATTCATAAAGGATTAGTTAAGTATGAGCTCGGGACTTATTTATCTGAAATGGACATTGTCGTTGTAAGAAAAGAATTTGGGTAGCCTCTACGGATGAAAGACTTGTTGTCATGAAGCAGGAAAAAGCCTTTGAATAATCTCACACTAGTACACGACAATATTCTAGTCTTGATCTACAATATACATCTGAGAGATATATTTCTCGGCTGTTCCACTAATTCCTTGTTGTCTAGCTGTGATGCACTCGCAAGTGCATGCAATACTCTTAATAGTCCAATAAGTTGGATTGAGATGTTCTAATGTTAGGGGTAACTCAATTGACCCTAATTTCTCCCTCTAGAAAACCTACATACTCTTCCCTCTCCATATCTCCCCCTCTCTCCTCTTCCTTAGCCACCGGTTCGCGCCGAACTCGAGGTGGCATCGCGTTGCTGCCACAGCCTCCCCTTGCCACCATCCCCCACTTCCCGTGGATATCCATTTCTCTTTCTCTCTCTCTCTCAATCTCGACCACTGCAACGACAAAGTTGTGACGAGAGAGGGTGTCAGGCGACAAGAAAAGAAGAAAAGGGAAGAGGAAAAAAAGGGAAGAGAATAGAAAAAAAGGAGAGAAAAGGGGAGAGGGGAATAGATCCGAGCCGCCATTGTAGCAAGATGTCAACTTTTGAAGGTGAATTTGCTCCCTCAGCAAATCAAGCGGATTCCAATTCCAACAGTAACCTATGAAACTTCGTAGAACCTTATTAGTGCACGTAGACACACACCACTTTCCCAAGCACAGTCAACAAACCCTAACTAAAAATTTCTAGTTTTAGTTTTCACAAGATGCATGCACATGCCTCGTGCGACGGGTCATTCTTGGACTCTAAACAAAAAGAGAGAGAGTACAAGCATGCTCTTATAGACCGACTATTCTAAGCCACCCCACGGACTTGCTGAGTTAAAATACGCATATAGCACCAAGAGATCATCACGGCGGCAGATTTTTCAACGAAAGAAAAAAGCAATTTGGCATCGCTTTTGATGAAATTTCCATGAAGTGATTCTCTGGATTGTCATCTAATTTTTCTTGATTAAAATCTTGGGTTGGTCAACTTTTGGAGAGAAGAGATAACACCTCCAGAACCTGTTGATGTGGTTTTTTTTTTATTTGATTGTTTTTATTTGTTTGTTCCATTTGTTTATTTTGGGGGTGAAGGCATCTCTCGAACTTAATCGTCAACTTAATTAAGAAGGCGAAATCATTTGTTTCAATTATGGTATGCATCATTGCACATGTAAATGATTGGGGGGGAGGGGGAGATCTAATTTTTTTCTATTTTGCCTCACCTTGGTTTCATAAACTTGTGAGACCAAAATAAATTTGTTCTCATCATGCCACTTTAGACATCGCTTTGGACCCTACTGCTGATATATCTTTAGCATGTCGTTTGAGAATTTGCATGTGTTTTTAACTTGTCCATTTGAGCTCGTTAGTGTTTCACACGTTGAACAATGGGACATCACCGAGATATGTTCCGCACGTGTTTTCTTGCATCAACGTTGGTTTACTCGAGACACTAGAGTGTTAAAAAATGATGGGTTTTGATGAATTAGTGGGGTATAATGTCACCCATGAGACCAACTCCATTTACGTCATGACTTGCGAGAGAACTTGCGGCACGGTTCATTGGCGAGAGAGAGAGAGAGAGAGAGCCCTAGGAAACAACAAATTTACTTCTTCCTGGGCAAGTGGTGTAATAAATCTTTGATCTTTCCTAACGTGAGATTATTATATTACCCTAGAAGTTTGTGTATGATGGCCAAATTGTTTTTTTTTCTTTCTGAGTGATTATCTGGTGAAACTAGTGTATATATATTCACTAAATTCTTTGAACTATAAGATCTAATGAGATCCAAAAATGAGACAAAATGGTCCAAATTCAATATAGTGCAATTCATGCAATGATTTCTTGCTAGGGTGAGTTTGCCATTATGGAGGAAAGATAAGTCTCGCCGACCATATACAAACTGTTTTAGGCCAGGGCCACCTGAGTCTAAAGTTTTAGATTTAATTAGTTCATAAAGCTTATTCGGCATTTCATGGACTTTCTGGTAGTCGGTCTTTGCTTTGTGTCCTTGAGTTATATAGGATAAAGTTTTTATGATAGTGGTATGATAGTTGGCCTTTTATGATGTTCATGCTGTGTACTCTTTTCTCCTTTTGCCTACTGTTTATATTCTGTTCATATCTGAAAGATCGGATCTGATGAAGTAGACTCGATAACAAAAGCCGATCGGTCCGTTTACATATTCATCATCAATCACATGTCGTAGTAACTTTGCCTACCATATTTTATAGGTTATCGGGAGGTGGAGAGGAGAAAACCAAACCCCGACAAGCCTTAGAGCATACATATTTTCGTGTTAATTTTGACCAAGTGGAATGCGCATTCAGACTTGGTTTTCCTATACACGTGGCAAAACCCCAGTTCCTCATCTTCCTCTTCAAACTAAGCACATTATTGAAGAAAGAGATTGGTCTGTCCACACAAGGTCTTGTGACCTATTTACTAACTTTCGTGGAATTATTAAGAAAATACTATACTATTAACAAGGAGATGGCATCAAGTTCTTGGAAGACACCGATGCTTGTATGATGAGGATTGAAATTTAACATTTTCTAATTTTAGATCAATTGAGTACACACATCAACTGCTGAGTAATTGGATGTCTAGATTAGTCGTCGCTATTTTGTTCTCCTCTCTTTTGGATTAGGTGTGTGATCCTTCGTGTAAATTTCCCAAAAGGCAAGCTAGGTAACTTTATTGGGTTTATTTCTCCTCTTAAATATAAAGGATTGCAATCCACGTAATAAAGTTCTGAGACCAAAAAAAGAAGCAATTAATAAAAGGTCTCACGCAACCTCTTGGAACTAGGATTCTCCCAACATGGGCTCGATTTTGTCCATTATGTTATGCAAAGTCCATTGAGCTTTTTGGTTTTTCCTTTTCTTTTGGTTGGCAACTCAGGAGGACATTACATGAACCTTTGGAAGGGAACTAGCACAACAATCCACGGCCGCAATCCCTACTTAAATTTGAGCTTTTCAGGGCAGGAATCAAACCTACAATTATCGGATTTCGAGTTAAAAGTATGAGAACACCCTTACTATCGAATTATTCCCGAGGCGGATAAAGTGCGCTGAGCTTAATCATGCCAAAGAGCCATAGAGGATGTTAGAGATGCATATCATTTTTAGTACAATTATCTATGGAAGTCGTACCTCGGTTGGTGGATGTAGCTGCCACAAAAGGAAACATTTTCATACAACGTTGTCAACCGAAGACTTTGGTTCACATGGACTAAGCTTGTGCGAGTGTACTTAAATAATACACTCGTTGCATTATTTGAGTAATGGAACATGTCAATGATAGGGCAAGCAAAATTCAATGCATTTTTTTTGTGGGTTTATAGATAATAATGAAGGAGCACAATTTATTTAGGGATTAGGTGGCACCGGAGCGAGCTTTTAAACACCTAGTTTAGTCCACCTCCCCGAACGATTTTAAGAAAGCACTCACCCACATTGGCCTAGTGTTTTAAGGACTTTAGTCTCGAAGTGCTTCCAATAAGGCTTGGATCTAAGACCACAATGAGAAGAGTAAAGTCCCTTACAATCTAAGCCAACACCTTGTTAGTGAATTTTTAGTGCATGTAGAACTTTGTCACTCATTTCTGAATATACTACAATGGGACTCGGTGATGCCATAAATATAAAAGAAATCTAAGTTTTGTGTGTGGCACATTTTTGGGCAAATGTACCGCTTCAACGTCATTACCTTTCTTTAAATGAGTTTTTTACTTGAAATTCATTTGTACACAATTAATGTTGAAATATTGTCCAACATTACTTACCGATGGGTTATATATGCTCTTTATATTAATGTGGTCCCCTTCCACCTAATAGTTTAAGTTTTTAGGTTGGACTTTCTAGCAATTAAAATTAAGATCGATAGTATCTTCTACCAATAATACTATAGTATCCCAATTTCTCATCATTGTGGTTTTCATATATAGATTTAAAAAAAAAAATTGAATAAGTCAAAGAAATTTGGATTTCATTCAAAATATCTCTAAAGGATCATGAATAAAATAAAAATGACGACCAAAAGAGGTACCTTGATGAATTGACTTGAAATTTAAAAGAAATTAAAATTACTCTTCTATGCTTAAAAGAAAAGTTGGAAATCAAAAAAATTTAACTAGGTTTCAAAATAATAAATAAAGAGGGGAAAAGAGAGCAAAAACTAAGCTATATAAAAAATTCTGTGGTTGTATGGGAAGAGAAGGAAAGAGACAATTTTGGAAAACAAATGAAAAAAAAAAATAAAAGCAAAAATTAAAATAGAGACATTGGAGGCACTAGAGCTAAGATTTGAACCCTCAACCTATCGCTTGAGAAGACTATAAATCTAATGGGAGATTCGTGAGTCTGTGGAGCTGCACGACCATTCAAGAATCGATATGTGATATTATGTGATGATTGTTCATGGATTTCTCTCTTAGTATCTCTTATTAATGTATTTGAACGGTGTCTATCATCCATTGCAGGCTTGTTGTTGACATTATCACACTTACCGAAACTTTTGGTTGATAAATTATTAGATTTGATTAACGAGTGCTTTAGAAGCACTCATTAAGCATTCGATTGAGGAAATTTTGTAGCTTTTGATGCATTGACCACCGTCCTCATATCTTCCACAATCAGTGCTTCCACAATTGAAAGCATATATTAATAAATGCTCGGAAGGCACTTGTCAATATGACTAATGATGGTGTTATTACAACCTAGGGACGTCTACTTTGGCTTGAAGCACACTTTTCATAGGCATAGAGATTTAACTAGGCCACACCACTAATATTATCTTTGGACAAAGCGAGGCTAATCTGGCCTGAAAATAATTTCATAAATAAAAATATATGAAATTTCAAATTGTAAAAATTAAAATTAGTAAATATATCGTCATATAAAAAAAAACCTCATGAAGGCATAGAAAATTTGAAATAAAGAATCAAATCGGTCGAGACCACAAAGAGTTAAGGTATTGACTTTGGGTCGTGGCCAAGACAAAAAGAAAAGAAAAAGCATTCGAACGGAAAGTAACTTTCCCTTTTCATCTTTAAACGTCACGGTACCAAGCTCCAAATATCTCCATGAATTGTGCTCGAGCACCTTGGACCGAACCGAACCAATTCAATCCGGGTCGGGCTCCAAGAAAGCCAAACCCTAAGCCTATCCAGGGCCGAGCTGAAAAAAGAAAGAAAAAAGAACACGAAACTAGCCGCTTTATATATTCACTTGAAATTTGTTGAGTTGCCCATCTTATTTAGTAAATAAAATCTTATTGGTATTTTTCTAACACAAACCATTGAACTCTTCCAATGGTTTGGACTCCGTCCGTGGACAATTTGGACTTGGGATAGCGATTGCCCCAAGTGACTGATTTCGGCGCCGGTCGCTCCCCTCTTCGCTTCCCGCGAGAACACTTCCGACAAAAGGACTTATAATAATAACGACAATAATAACAATAATAAAATAATAAAAGAAGTGGAAATTTCAAAAAAGTCAATTTAATTTTTTTTTCGTGAGAAAAAAATTCGAAAATTCATTGCCCCGGTTAAAAATGAAAACCTTATTTGGTCCGAATAAAACGAAACGAAACAAGAAATAAAAAGAAGGGGGGGGGGGGTAACAAAAATAACGACCGCTCTGTCCGTTCGGGATTTCAGGCCAATCGTTATAAATTGCAACCGTCGCTCTGCGAAATTCTCTCGCCCTCTCCGTCCGTCGCCACTTCTTCTCCATTTCCTCTCTCTCTCTCTCTCTTTCTCTCTCTAGCTTCCCCATCTTACTTCTGCTCCTCCTCTTCCTCGTTCTTCTGTTGGTGTTCTTGCCGTACCGTGTTCTTCATTGCCCTTCTCCTCCTTCTTCCTCTGGTTCTTGTTCTTGTTCTGTTTTGTCGGTTCTTCCGGGACTTGAACTGGTCCGAGAACGACAGAGCATGAGGACTTGGTCCGTTGAAATCTTCCGCCCGTTGCCGAGGCCGGCGTCGATGAAGAACGGAATCTAGATCGCGGGGGCTGGGTTCACAACCAAAGCGCTTCGTGAATTTTTTGAAGGATTCCCAAGAATCATTTGATCTTCTTTTCCCCATTCTTTCTTTCTTTTCCGGCGGGTCTTCGGAGAGTACGGGTTTGAGAGCTCGCGGTTCTTGTGGCTTCCCACGACTTCGTTCTTCCGCATTGGGATCGAACAGGGGCGAAACCCAGAAAGGAAAACAGGAACTTGGTACTTTCTTCGCGCTGTTTCCATCGATTGCTTTCCGTTTTCGGTTATTTGGGGTTGATGGGTCTTGTGGGGTTCGATTGGTGCCGGTTGCTTTGGCTTCATGTCTCGAGATTCTTGCGGCTGCTTGTTTGGGAAGTGTTGTAGTGAATTGACTCTTGTTTTTTTCTTGAAGCTTTTGTGCCGTGCGAACATGTCAACAATGCTGGCTCGAATAGGCCGAGACCGACAGCGTTACGAGAACAACTTGCGGCTTGTTTCTGGGTATGCCAATGTTTTCCTATTTGCTGGTGCAACCCTCTTCTTTTTGAGTCATCGAACATGAACGGCTTGCCTGATTTTCTTGTGTACGATCGTTTTTTCTAAAGTGGCACTGAGTAAATATTACAGAATTTGATGAAATCGTGATGCCAGCTCACCATTTTTGTCGAATCTCTTCTCGTTTTTTGTGTGATGGAAAGTTTCGAATTGAAATTTCCTAGAAGTTTCTGAGAAAATTCAGAGCGAGTCCCCGTGATAAGCATATAGCTCTACAGTAACTTTGTATGGTATTGATGGGGTCAGCCATCCGACGTATAAAACTTGGATTCCTACATTCAACTGGCCAAAAAGAGAGCGACCACAGGAAGGATGACACACCTGCTCCTTATCGACTACTGTAATCTCATCAAGAAAGGGTATTATAGTTGACATCGACGCACGCACGCAAGCTCTTTGTGCGGGTACCGTATCCGTAGGTTTTTGAGTTAGAGCATTTTCTGCATAACCTATACCTGATTTTTTTTGTCTTACATGTGGAATACAAGGGACCGTGTCATCTGTGCTAGGCACAGACATGATTAAGAAAAGGGCAAACAGGAACTGCAGTCCTTTAGGGTCTCTCTTTATCGATAGACGTGACATATGGGGGCAGACAGTGACCTGAACTTGACTTTAGCGTTTGAGTTCAATTTTTTGAGGGCAAAATTACTGCATCAATAATTGTTTCCTCAATTTGTTTATCTTGGTTATCGCTTTCCAAGGCCTGCTCATTCTCACTTGCGGCTTTTAGAAATAGCTGATGTCTAGGCATGTCACATGACATTGGCACCGACTTTTTATCGCAATATGCTGTGCAGTGACCTTACATTATGTGGATAAGGACTTGCGGTGCGTTCACACCTGGGGGAGGCGCTTTTCAGCTAATAGTTTCACTAGTGATTTCTTTTTGGGAAGGGCAAGGAAAAAAACAGATAAAGCACAGAACATTGAAGTAATTTGTGCAAGTTTACATTGGATTACACGCACTCATGAGTCGTAGAGACTTAAAAAAGATGGTATTTCCTCAGTAGTTACGAATGTAAAGTAAACCAGAAATGGAAATTGAGTCACACTGGATATAAAGACCAGCTGGTGAAGCAATTTCCTGCAGACAAAAGTTATCACATTTCTTGGGGTGCATTAATGGCTTTCGCAAACTCAATTATTTAAAGTTTTGGAGACATGGATCCATCCTATCTTGTAAGCTAAGATGTCAGGACCATGACATGTTTTGTTTCCCTTTCTCGTTAAGCATAAGAGCCTTGAGATCTGTAGTTAGACTTGATCTGGTTTTATAATGGCAATTGGAACAGGTGCTTGTCTTTTAATTTTAAAAGATAATATGAGTTCTGATCATCTGGAGCGAGTTACTTGATCCGATTGAATCCCATGGTTCTTCCATTAGTAGATCATTGTTTATCATTGGTTGCAAGAGATCTCATGATTGGAAAGTTCTTGTATGCACTTTTATTAACATGATGCATAATCCCGCAACTTAATGCTTTAAAACTCAGTGTCCATTGGGGACTGTTGCTTATCAATAAATATGTGTAACAGATGCATTCCCTACCGCCTCACAAAAGGAAATGACTGTGAGACAGATAACTTGGAAAGCAGAGTCGAAGTCCTTATGATCTCATCACCAAATCGTGATGATCTAGTCTTTCCAAAGGTATAATTTGTCTCGAGACATTGGTACTCGTTGTTTTCTTGTGTTTTGTTTTTTCTTAAGAGAGATATTTGCTGTTTTATTTTCAGGGTGGATGGGAGGATGATGAAACTCTTGAAGAAGCTGCATGTCGTGAAGCTTTAGAGGAAGCAGGAATAAAAGGAAAGCTCAATGTAAGTTATTTTTGTCTTTTGGAGCTTCTTCTTTGTATGGAAAAGTCTGAGAAGCCTGGCAATCACCTGAGACATGCTTATTATAATAGAAGCCAAAAGCTGGAAAGAATCACCTAAATTAGACCATTTCATCTAATGTCCCAGAAAATGTAAATCTGATATGAAATTTTCAGATGTATGGTTGCTTTAACTGTAATTGTAAGAGCACATGATGATTACTCAGTCGTTACTGGAGCATGTTTCCACCTTGTACTATCTGACGTATTGCTAATATTTCTCATTGTTCAGGACACACCATTGGGGGTTTGGGAATTTCGAAGTAAGAGCAGACAGGACATGTGCAGTCTAGAAGGAGGCTGCAAAGGTTATATGTTTGCATTGGAGGTCACTGAGGAGCTAGAGACGTGGCCAGAGCGCGAAAATCATGAGAGGAGATGGGTGAGCGTTTCTTGAAAACTCAAATCAAAGTATCATACTTAGGATGCTTGGATATCTTGGTTGAAGTTGGGGACACGGTTAATGGTTCTAGTGGAAATTGCCTTCTGCACTTGTCTCAAAACTTGTTGACCAAGCCATATATTAGTTTCTTATTGACTGCGATTCCCTTAAAGCTTGTGATAATTTTACCGACATAATGCAATCACAAAAATTAGCTCCATATTCATATTGCTTTCTTGCTGGAGCCTTTGACTCAGTTATTCATGGTAATCCACAGCTATGTGTAAAAGAGGCATTTGAACTCTGCCGCTATGAGTGGATGCGCAGAGCACTGGAGAATTTCCTGAACATGCTTGAAGAAAACCGGAAACAGAATTATGAGGCAATTGACGAATTGATTGAGTCCCCTTCCCAGACCATCTCGGATTGCCAAATCATCTCGCCCAACTTGTGTATAGATCACCCTAATAGTGCCCAACGCCACGGTATGACGTTCTCTTGGCTCGTCGCAGTAAAGGGCTTATCATTGTCTTGAATGATGCCGACTCTTCTCTGGACTAGTATTTATTAATTCGTGGGTTCTAAATTATTAGCTAACCTGCTCCGGTTCAGGTTTCATTTGTGTATTAGGTTCTCGTGTGTTCTAGATCATAGTGTGCCGAGTTTGTCCTTCCAAATGTGAAAAGGATAAAGAGTTTGAGAAGGGATAGACTGTTGGCACTCTTTTTTCTAGATTAATCAAGAAAAGTGTACATTTCTTCAATTTCCCAGCTTTCAAGGAATTTCATGTTCAATGTCCAACCTGTTCTTAAATTTGCAAAGAAGAAACTTACTCTTACTGGCTTAGACCCATGATGGTGATCTTTTAATCTGTTTCCTGATGCTGAAAGACACAATGAACTCATAGTTTCTGGCATGCTGAAGCTTGACCTGGTTTTGTTTTTCTAGTCTCATATTTTGGATGTTTGGTCCAGGTACTGATCTATTTGTTTTACTTGTTTTCATTTTCGCTCGGTCCGCGGTCAGTCGCAATCGTCCCTGCAAAGGACTGCTCCGCCACCAGTTTTGTTTTGTTTTGTTTTTTGATTTTTTGTTTTTGTGTTTTATTATTGTATCTCTCCGCCATTAGATTAAATAGCAAAAAATGTACTTTGATCTTCGGTAGAAATGATAAGTAAACCCAGTTCAAGTTCGCCTATAGGGTCAAACATGTCCTCCTGATCTATTCAGCCAAGTGTTTTCACACTCATCATCTTCTTTGTGAACAAAAATTATCTTGAAACTTAATAGGAGTTGACATGGCAATGAGAGTGAAGCACAGCTTCATTTCAGTTACTCTAGGTCACTTGAACTACTCCTTAATTACGATGCATCGACTAGCCTTGTGAAGCTAAATGGGACTAGTTTTGATTGAACAGCTAATGTTGGGAGGGAATTTTATATGGATGGATAGGTTAGGGGACTTGATTGCAAAGTTAAAAAAAGGATCGGGGAGATTCTTCCACTGGTAGCTTACCTCTTTTACCATTTCAGAAGGTTGGCGTTGTCTTCGCCAACTCTATTGATGCATTTGGTGTAGTTTGTGCCCAAATTTGTCTCCGAGCGAACGGCTATTGGGTGTTCTTCTTCTTATACGGGTTCTTGGGGTGGAACTCGTCGTATTGAATCGAGTGGCATATGTGGCATACCTATTGCGGAGCCTACTCATTGCCATCGTCAATATCCGTTCCACTTAGAGCTTCTCACCTAGTCCCAAATATTCGCAAAATTCAACAGTGAAATGTTCGATCCCTTCCAACTTGAAATTCCATACCCAAAACACTGGATGCAAAGAAACAAAAACAAAAACAGGCGGAATGTTCTTGTAATATTTGAGGAATTTCACCTTCATGGCTAACATTGTTTCGTTGAAAAAGGGATCACCCTCCTTGTTCACTAACTGAACCAATATCATGGACCTAAAAGGAATGGCTTGGTCATTTGAGGGATGGTTAGCTGGGTCTCAAAGCATCTGTTGCGTTGCTGAAAACCTGCAAAAGGTCCCTAAACACTTCAGCAATCCTCCCAGCTTATTGTATGAACGGCGAGAGCCCGGTTTTTGCCATGAGTGGTGGAGGAGAGCGTTAATACACCCTTCTCCTTACATGTCTTCTTCAACATTTTGTACATTGAATTTCACCTCGTTGTTATGTGAGAGGGTAATTTTCAACTTGTTATCATGTATAAGACTTCCAATCTTGATGATTCATTGAAGTGGATTTAATGTATTGAGTCGACCTGTATATATTTGCCACAAGATTTTAAAATTGGCAGAGGCTGTCTTACACGCACAAATGAGTAGAGGTGAGCAACTAAATCGGTCAAGGCATGTTCCCAATTTTTAAAAGTGGGAACCAGAATGGTCCCTTGTGAGCAGACTCGAACTTGGCTTAGCCATTAAGTGTGTATAGATCATTAAAAGGAAGTAATAATCGAAACAAACTGATACAAAAATCTATTATTTACTTCCTTGCACTTCCCACAATCCATTTTCTAGAGAAATCATTTCTTACTATAATATTATATTGTAGACTTGGATTTATCAACTTGTGTATCGATCACCCTAATAGTTATTGATTCTTTACCAATTTTGAATTGGCTGACTCCTAACTCTAAGTAAGTTCTTGTATGCTTATTAAAAAAAATATATAAAATATTTGTTGAAATTGAACATGTTTTGACATATTATTCTCAAGTAGATAGCATTATATTTATGTTCGACACGTGCATATTATTATATATATAATAAAATGAAATTAAAATAAGAAAGAAAAAAATTCCCAAACCGACTCCTGGGTTAACCTTGGAATTGGCCAGTTAGTTCTAGGCTTGTTCCTAAGAGGGTTGGTTTTTGGCTCCACAAATTAGGAGCCGACTTGATAGGTAGGTTTCAAGTTCAAGGCCTGTAACCTACCCACTCTAGAATCGATCACCCTTACAAGTGAGTGTAGTGGCGCATGCACTACCCATGGAACCTATGCAACTGATTTAGCTATTGGACAAGAGGGGGTAGATTAGGGAGGTATTCATGTTGGCATTATCTAGTGTGATGCTCTTGATTTTCACAAAGATACCAAACTCATTAACAGGTCTTATCATTTTAATAGCCACATTTCGACAATCATGTTGGAAAAAAAGAGCTAAACACTCGAAGTAATGAGTAATCAAGGCCCTCCTTGAATAAGACTGGGTATGGGTTTCGATTGTCAAAGCAGTTGAAGGAAGCTGATTTATCGAATATTTTGTTGCTATAAATGCTTCATTCCAATAGTTGAGTGGCATAGATGCCTCAAATAATGTAACAAGTTTGAGTTCAACAAAGTGTCGACATTTCCTCTCAGCAACACCAGAGTTGTTGCATGACACATTCATGAAGATGTGTGAGAAAAGTATTGCCCGTGAATTCACCTCTTTCATTAGTTTGAAATTTTTTAATTTTCCTATGAAGCAGATTTTTCAATTAATTTTGGAAAAGGTAAGAAAATTTCAAAGAAATCGAACTTTTGCTTCGATGGATACAAGCAAAACGAATAGGAGAAATCATCAATAAATACCGGAGGATATCAAAATTTTTGCATAGAAAGAATTGGGCTTGGTCCCCAAATATCACAATGTATTTTCTCCAAAGGATGTGAGCATCGAGAATCAGATAATAAAAATTGCGATCTTGAACTTTTACTAAGCTGACAATTTGTACAAAATATGCCAATGGGTTTGTTTACTAAAATCAAATCATACCGCAAAAGTTGTAAAATATGGCTATTTGGATAGCCTAATTGCGATGTCTCCTAAGTTCATCCACAACCTTATTTCTCTAAGAAAAGAATGCCATGTAATGTGGATCCTTATTGGTAAATATTCCTTAGTAATTAGTTCCAGACAATAATACCTGATATGTCTTAGAGCCCTTAATAGAAAAATCAGAGAAATCATACTCAAAATAGCAAGGACAATCCCCCATCAATAGAGAAAAATATAATAGATTTTTCTTAATTTGTGGAACGACTCAAGCATTATTAAGTGAAAATTGATTAGGGTGTGTTTGGTAATTATTTTGTTTCTGGGAATAATTTATGTTCAAAAATAGTTTTTTCCAATTCTCTTTTCAAAACAAGTTTGTAAGCATTCGAAGGTGTTTATTAATTGCACATACTTTCTATTCCCGAAATAGAAATGCATTTGGTATGACTGTCAAATTTTTTTGTGACTTAATTTTTTTAAATTTTTGAGTAATTTTATTACCTTTTTTTATCTTTTTTTTTTTTTCCTTTTCTTCTTCTTCTTCTTCCTCTAGTTGAATGCCAGCCTCGATGATGGGCAATGATTGGCTAGATGAGAGTCGGTGACCTCAACAACCTTTGGGGAGCCTTATCGGCCCTCGACCGAGGCTAGGTGAGGTTGAGCCTCGCCAATCTAGGCAAGGTTGAGCCTTGCCTAGCCTCATTGGGGGCCTGCGATTGACTGGAGGAAGAAGAAGAAGAAGAAAATAAAGAAAATAAAAGCAAAAAAAAAATTTTGCTTGATTCTTGTGTTGTTCTCAAGGACAAAGAAATTACTTTTTTTCTATTTTTTGATTCTATTCGAAATCTATTACCGAGAACAAATCTATTTTTGAGAATAAAAAAAATTAATTGACGTTACTAAACAGATTTTTGTTCTTTTTTGTTTCGGAGAATAAAAGAATAGACGTAGTCACTGTTTGCCCACTTACCAATCAGGCCTTAGTCTCATTACCAAATTTACCAGTCCTAACATAAGTAATCAATAGTGATGTACCATTCTCAACTATCACATTATCATGGCCATGGTAAGGAACTACGCTCACAAGATCACCTAGATTATCTATCATATGAGTACTAGCACCGGTGTTCCAGATGCCATTTTTCACCTTGTGAGTTTGAGATATGAAGAGCAGCCAGTACGTGGGGTATATTATTACTCTGATAACTGTAGTCGAAACAATGCTAATAATTTAATATATCATGCCATTTCTTCTTACAAATGTGACAGATGAGAGATGATATTCCTAAGTTTGAATATAGTGGTGCACCAATGAATTTGGTTTGCTAAGTAGTATAGTAGTTTCCTTGAAAAGGCCAACTATTTCAATTTGTCTGAGGAAAGCTCACAACCCCTAAAATTAAATGTGGGTCCTCTGCCCCTTCCTCTAGGATTGTTTTTGTAACCATTATTATTTCACTGTGAGATAAATGCCGTAGAACTATACAGGGAGCATGTTTGAAGTGCACTTGTTTCGTAACTCATAACTTTGAAGTTGTACAACTACTTCAGCTGGAGATAGAAGAGAAGGCCTGAACATTTTTATTTTGAACAACTCATAGCTATGATCAACTTCAAGTAATTTGAAGACATTATTATCATCTAACACAGGTTTATCGATGGAATGCAATTGATCGCAAATAGACTTATAGCCGCAAGGTAAACAAATAAAGGCTTATTTTATTTCCTGATGAGTTGAAGTTGTCCAAGGAAATCAAGTTCACAAGTGATCGAGCTTTCCATACTTTTATTGCTATTTGAAGTCCAACGGCATGTCCAAGAACCTTTTCTAAGAGTGTACCCACGATCCAAGACTTCATGAGGTGGTTGCTACGCGCCGTTGATGTATATTTTGGATTTTTGACTTCGGCTGCACTTTATGTGTTTGAGTATGCAGTGGTGCAATTATCTCTTCGGTAAGGAAACCGAGTAGATCCTCACTTTCAATAAGAGACAATAGTTGTGTCTCTCAAAATAAAAAAATTGTTTTCATTGAGCTTCAATGTAACAAAATTTGCCATGTTGATGTTTGAAGGAAATGAAAATTTCGGGTAGAATATTGATTTGCTTTTTAACAAGAAAAGATCAATGTGCTCATGTATGACTCTGATACCATGAAGAAAACAAAGAATGGAGTTTATGAAGCTTTCTTTTCATCGATGCGTAATGCAGTATATATAGAGATATCAACACCTATAATTATATTGTAAGTTGAAATTAAAAAAAATAACAATTTGATCTAAATGGAAATTGAAAAACAAATCTGAAAAAATCTCTATTTAATAACTGATGAATACGCTGCCTAATATGCTATCTTCATGTTGATTTATTAAATACACTGTTATCATTATGATTCTTTTTTTCTTTTTGATTTGCTACTTACTCTAGCTTGTGTAATTAAAATGAACAGTAGAGGCTCGATGCCTTTTGCCTAGGAAATATGAAAAAATCTCTGTTTAATAACTGATGAATACGCTGCCTAATATGCTATCTTCACGTTGATTTATTAAATACATTGTTATCATTATGATTCTTTTTTCTTTTTGATTTGCTATTTACTCTAGCTTGTGTAATTAAAATGAACAACAGAGGCTCGATACCTTTCGCCTAGGGAGATCACCAAGAAGGAGCCTAAGTCTAAGCCTATTAATATATCCAGTTAAATTCACATTCACTTAAAAGTTTAAGTCAATAAGTCATGGGCTAACTATGATATATTAATTGTTCAACACCACATCAATTCCCCGATGTGGGACTTTTCTAATACAACTCACTCACGCATGATCCTAACAATTTCCCATTAACGTGTGAACTCAGTATCATGTTTGCTTCTCCTTAATTTAAGCATCTTTTCATCTTTACGGGCACGCGTTGCTACACCACAATGCCTATTTGCTTGAAAATCGCAACCATCAGCTTTGATACCAATTATTGCAAAAGGCGAGCGTTTAAACAATAAAATAGACATAACAAGAAAATAAATCGGACAATAGATTTATGTGGTTTGATTGTATTGATCTACATCTACAGGAAGAGCAATAGATCAAGTGATACATAGAGATTACAACCACACTTGAGTCACTCAAATACTCTTAATGTTTTTCAAGTCCTAGCTACACCTAATAACACACGCAATGTATAACTTCGCAAATCCTGGTGAAATAACCTTCAAGTCACTTAAATTTATGTGGTTTGATAGTGAATTCCTTTATAGATCAAGCGATACATAGAAATTACAACCACACTTGAGTCACTCAAATACTCTTAATGTTTTTCAAGTCCTAGCTACACCTAATAACACACGCAATGTATAACTTCGCAAATCCTGGTGAAATAACCTTTCAATTTCGCGAAGAAATAAACAAATCTTGAACTCACAAGATTTTATTGGCTTGAACACTAATACTTTTTGGATGTAATTTACGAACGAAACCAATGGAGAAACCCATGGCCAAGCACTTGCTAAGGAAACGGCGTGTCAATAGTTCTTCATGATCAACAATGACTCCACATGATTCGATCAACACAAAGTAGAAGTTGGATTTTCCTCTACTATTATCTTGTCGACTTCAACCAAATATATTAAGCAAAGTCCAAGTCAAAATCCACATTGGACTTTCTTATTTCAGTGGCCGCACAACGTAATTCGGCATAGAATAGGAAAGTTGATATTTCCTCTACATCTTGATCACAATTCCAATCATGATTACTTGATTTCGAATTTCCATAAAATTTTCGATTCAAAATATTCAGACTATTAATCTCATGTTAGGTTTTGGTCTGTCGAGCTCAAATTTGAGACATTTATTATAACAATTTCCACCTTGGCTCAACATTTAAGCCAAGACACAATCGCTTTGCCAAAAATCAGAATTTCACCATTACTCTCCCATGGTCCCTAATGGGCTCAATTGCCACAAATATTTTTCAAGTCTAAGCCTCACTTGAACTTTGCCATAGTTGTGAACTTCATCAAAACACTAACTCCATATACACCTTTAACTGCTTCGTAAGGATTTTCTGACACAACCTCTTTAATCACAAATAAAGTAAAATCATTGTTGCATCCATATTTGTTAGGAGATCAAATATGTATCTTGTCAATTTTAGCAATTATAGCAACTATTGGATCAATAGGCTCCACCTCTCTACAAGCAACATTTGTATCATTTACTTCACTAGTACTTGCTACCTCAATAAGAGTTTCTGGTTGCAACTCTACCTAAAGTTGAACACTGTTCAGATCCATATAAACACCGCTATTATCACTCCTCGCTAGAAGTACTTGAGACTCATCAAACATAACTTTTCTTTTAATTTTGGGCACCACAACTTATAACCCCACTCACCTTATACATAACCTAGAAACATGCACTTTCTTACCATTTCATTGAGCTTACCATTACTAACTCAAACATAACATGGACAACAAATATTTTAAGAATAAAATAATTAGTAACGTTACCTGACCACACTTCTTTAAGAGTCCGACATGCAATCGCAATCGATAGGGATCTATTCATGAGATATCTTGCTATACTAAGCGCATCCGCCAAGAATTTCTTAGCTATACCAACACTAGAGAGCATTTTATAGGTTGTCTCTAGTAACGTTTTGCTCAATAATTTCACAACATGTTATGGTTCGTTGGCACTAATGCAATATTTCACTATGCCTTCTTTCATGCAGAATTCGTTTAGCGGCTTCGAGCATAACTCCATCCTACTATTAATCTACACATACTTGATTGTCTTACTAGTCTCATTTTCGATCAAAACTCTCAACTAGATGATGCTAACAATAGCATCAAACTTGTGTCAAGCACAAACTCTCACGTCTTTGTTGAGTAGTCATAAACAACTATTAACATAAATTTAGCACTCTTCCTTAAAGGAAATTGTGACAACCTGCAATATTTAAGTGAACTAACTTTGTAATTTCTATGGTTTCTTTGATAGTCGTACTTAATTGCACTTTCCGTTGTTGAGCTAAATCACATCACCTACATATATTTAAGTCATTAGCATCATAACCATCTAGTAGATTTCTTTCACTTAGAACCTATAGGTTTCTCTCGCCAATGTGCCCTAAACATGCATATCACAATTCAAACTTTCAGACAGATGCATATGATGTCTCCACGATGAAATTTGTCACTTGTCTCACCTTGAAGTTCATATAGGCTATCATGCTTGATTCCTTTCATTGTTACCAAGGCACCTTGAATGACTTTCAGAATTTCACATTCTGAAAAATATTAACACCTAGTTGAATTTAGGGTACTTAAGAAAATCAAGTTCTTCTTTAACTCTAGATGTGCCTCACTACATTAAATGTTTTCACGATACTATCATGCATTTTGATTCTAACATCGCCAACATCTACAACATCACATTCAGTGCTGTTCCCCAACAAAACTTTACTACTATGCATGCATTGATAAGTAGTAAATTAGTTTCCATTTGGTGTAGCATGAAACCAATAACCAAAATCCACAATTCATTGATCAAATGACATATAATCAGTGGAAAACAAGACATGATTAGCACTATTTAAATTACTATCAGCTATAGTTGTAACATTATTTGCAGAATCAACTATAATTCTTCTACCTTTCTCATTTTTCAATTTAAGGCAATCCCTTTTAAGATGTCCCTCTTGCCACAATTCCAACACAAAGTACCACCAATGCTAAATTGATTGTGTCTGTTCATGTTAATATTACCCCTACTAACACGTGTACTAGATTTTTCTCTATTTTCACCTATTAAAGTAGCAGATACATATTCACTAGATTCTCTCCTATAGATGTCCTCACTCGGAATTAAATCTTCAACCCCATCAAACGCCAAGTTTGTTGACCCAGATGAATTACTATCCAACTATCAAGCAATGATAATAACAAAATTGAAGCACGTAGCTTATCTTCAAAATCATTCTCAACCGAACTTAATTGACTAACAATCACATTGAATTCATTGATATAATCTGTAACAGATGCACTTTCGCTCATTTTCAAGTTAAATAGACATCGCATCAAATAGACATTGTTGATCACAGATGGCTTCTTTTACATATTCGACAGGCCTTTCATCAAACCAGCAGTGGTCTTCTCTTTCATGATGTTAAACGTGATGTTACGAGCCTACGTTAGATGAATAACGCCCACACCTCGTCTATCCAACAATTCTCAATCAGCTTGCTTCATCGTATCTAATTTCTCCCTAGACATGGCAAGTGCAGCTTCATCTAGTAGCAATTCCTAGTTAGCTTGTTTCATCATATTTGGTTTCTCCCCAGATAGGGCAAGTGCAGTTTTATCTAGTAGTGATAATCTAGCAGTGGTCTTCTCATTCATGATATTAAACACGATGTTATGAGCCTACGTCAATCGAATAATATTCGTAGCTCGTCTATCTAGTAATTCCTAGTTAGCTTGCTTCATCGTATCTAGTTTCTCCCTAGACAGGGCAAGTACAATTTCATCTAGTAGAGATAACTTCAATTTGCATCTTCCAGAAATAAAAATAATTCCCATCAAATCTATCGATTCTTACTTTTCCTTTTTTTGCGTCATCAATTTGCTTCAACTAAGTCAAGCCTTGCACTAATACCAATTGTTAAGAGCAAGCAGCTGAGACTCAATACCTTTCGTCTAGGAAGATCGCTAAGAAGGAGCCCGAGCCCGAGCCCGAGCCTAAATCCGTTAATATATCCAGTTAGAGCTACTTTCATTCAAAAATTTAAGTCAATAAATTATAAGTTAATTAGGATATATTAATTACTCAACACCTCATAATTTTTCGATGCAGGACTTATCTAATATTAATTCACTCACACATGGATCCTATCATTAGCCACCCTTATTTCAACCCAAGGATTATCCTTTTGGCGATCATATTTTTATGCTTTCTCGTGCAATTATTGCTGGAGTAGCATGGAATTCCCTCGAAAAGTGCTATGTGATTCTTATGCTTGGATAGGTGCGTACAGGTGGAGTTATGTTAACCATAGATGACTCATCTGGCAATGGACACGTTAAAAGAGGTGTAGAGGCCACTTTTCGAAATTTATTTTTCTAAATTGGAATTTACTTTTTCAACATAGAAAATATCTTATGAATAAGGTAATAGAGTATATGAACAATCAAAGCCAAGACCAAGATTTCTTAAAATTCAAAATAAGTATAAGAAAAAGTTCAGGCGAAACGGCTTATTTTCCATCGATTTGAGAGGGTAGATGGTTATAATGTTTAAATCAAGAGTATAAGGTCGCGTGTAATTTTTTTTTTTTTTTTACGCCAATGGTGCATGCTCCGTTCTTCCTGTCTTATTTGCTGAAATTGAGGGGCATCCATAAACATCACCCGCGGGCCCAAACTCAAAAATGAATCGATCCTACATCTCGTTACAGTTTTTAAGGGGGGCGATTGCAAAATAAAACCAAAATGGGCTATTTGTCGTGTTGATGAAAAGCATATTTATTCCGTCACAAATTGATATATATCTAATAAATTGCTTTATGCTATGTGGAAATTTTTGTGCTTTTTTGTTTGTTTGTTGAAGCACACTTATTAGTGTTTATAAGACTCGAGGTATAGGGCACATGTCCTCACATGTTTGGAAAGACTTTTACTTTTTATTTTTCAGTTAATCTAAAATTTACAAACCACACATTTTGACATTTTCTTATCTAGTAAAACATGAGATTTTTGCTGTACAAAAATTTTTACAAGTAAAATACCCATATGAAAATTTCATAATCTTTTAAAGGGAAAATTTCAAAAAAGGACCCGAAGTAAGCATATTTTCTCAAATAAGGACCCCAAGTAGCTAAACTAGTCTCAAATAAGGACCTCAAATCGCCGACCAGCAAAATATTCGTCGGCCAGCAAGCATGTGGCAATTTCGGTGGCCGGAATAAGGGCAATTTTGTAAAAAAAAATATTGATAGAAATTAACAAACCTTAAAAACAAAACCCTCAAACTCTTCTTCACGTTCTTCTTCTTCTACACTTCATCTTCTAGGTTCTTTATCCCCTCTTGCTCGAAGAACCCAAAATCTTTGTTAATGGAGCAAGATCCTTGACTCCCTAAGTTCCAAACAGACGTGCTAGCACCTCCCTTGGCTCTCTCTATCTCTCTCTCTGTCTCTCTCTTCGTGGTTCGAATTGTGCCCAAGATGTGGATCGTCGACATCGAGATGTTCTCCGTCTCTCGGTTGGGAAAAGATGATGAAGAATCGAGGCCCTCGTGTTACATACAAGTGTCTGAATAACGAAAAGGTGGCTTTACTCGAAATTTGTCTTCTTTGTTGGAAAGAAATGAAGACAAAAAAAGAAAGTAAGAAAATGTGAAAAAACAAAAGTAGGGGTTTCTTGTTGTGCTTCAATTTGTGCTCCATTAACAGAAAATTTGGGTGCTCCAAGCGAGAGAGGACAGAGAACAGAGAAGATGAAGAGCATAAGAAGAAAACGTGAGAACGTGAAGAGTTTGGGGGGTTTTGTTTTTAGAGTTTGTTAATTTCTATCAATATTTTTTTGACAAAATTGCCCTTATTACGGCCACTGGAAATGTCACACGCTCGTCGGCCGGTGAACATTTGGCTGGCCTCGTGATTTGAGGTCCTTATTTGAGACTGGTTTAACCACTTCGGGTCCTAATTGAGACAACTGTCACTCTAGGTCCTTATTTGAGAAAACAGGCTCACTTTGGGTCCTTTTTTGAAATTTTCCCTCTTTTAAAATTCGGATAATATTTTAAATCTTGGCGGTTTTTGCGGAAGAATAAACAAATCTTAATTTTCATTTTTTTAGCAGAAAACTCACGTTTTGAAAAACTTTTTCTTAAATATGATCGCTCGTATTGTTTAAAAAAAGTATTAAGAAATATTTTCATTGTCTGTAAAAAGAGTTTGGGCATAAATTATTGCACTTAATGAAAACACTTTTTGTTGACTAATCATTTCGGGGTATAAACGACCATTTTTAATAAAATATTTTTCCAAATCTTCTCGTAAAACAAACAAACCTTAAACCAAAAACAACAAGAATGAAATCAATTACAATGATAAAAATCCTCGCATTCTATGACCATCAACGTTGCTTGTGAATCTTTTTTTATGTACCGCACGACCCGAAGTATCGCCTCCCTGAATAAATAAATAAATAAATAATTAGAAGTATTGCACTTCAATGTCCAAATGAAAAGAGCCAAGAGAAAATTCTTCCTAAGCCCCCCGTCAGTCTCAACTCGACACAGTCATGGTGGAAGCAGTTAAAGTTGTCACCATCCCACACATAATTGAATCAAATGAAAGACCAATAATTTACCAAAATAATAAAAGATCAATAAACCATCTAGAAACATAAAAAAATTCAATCCTAGGGTCATGAGATGGTGTGGCTCTATGTATAATAATAATTTGTTGATGTCCCTTTCAATACGTCCTAGTTCTCAACCTAGCTATCAATCATGCCACTTCTTTTATTTAGTTGATTTATTTTAGATTGTGACATTTTCGATTGCTCGGTGGCCAAGGTACATTCTAAGATGCCTCGAGAGTGATACCTTAGATGAGGTCATGATTTTAATATTTAGATATTCTATTAGTTCCTTTCATGTTTAGTGTGATTTTCTTATCCGAAAAGATTTGAACTCAAAACCTTTGATAGTAGTTGAGATTTCGTGAGACTAATTTCAACCGTTCTACATATTTAAACAGTTAGATAAATAATTCATCCTAGTATTTGAATATTCCATTCAGCTTCTTTGGGTTCACCTTCGAGTTGAGCTTGAATTTGGGTTTTCGAAGCATCGCCCCACGAAATCACAACTGTGCAAGCATAAGAATTCAACTGCTTAATTTTCAAGCCAATTACTTGCGAATTCAAGTCAAGTTAATGAAACACTTCTGGCTCAACTATGCTAATGTAAGAAGAATTAAGCTCGAATAAAATTTATTGAGGCGCACATAATAATTATTCTATTTTTCTGTTTTGAGAACAAGTTTGGAAAACTATGTTTTTATTTCTAAAGTAGAAATAGAAATAAAAAAACTCTTTCCATTGCTTGCCCTCACAACCCGCGATCACCGTTGCTCGTTGATGTACAATTTCTACATCCACGGTTTCAGTTCAATTGATTAAAAATATTTTATCTCTATGAATGGAAAAAAGCATAGAAGGAAAATATTTGAGAAAGCCTATCAACCAAATTTTTGTTTCAGGAACAAAATTTTTGTATCTTATCAAATGAGTATCTTTGCTTGGAATATTATTTAGAACTTGAAACCTATTTTGCATATTTTGAAACTTGAAATCGAATAGTTCCTATCAATTTGATTATCAAGTTTCAGGTTCTATCCCGAAACCATGCTTATTTCTAATAATTAATCAATATTTATATTAGTTGCATGATTGAAAAGATACGACCAACCCTATAAGAAACCGTAAATAAAAATAGGAAATGAGATTGCTAATCATAAAATAAAATGAAAAAAAATACATGAAACGAGAAAAGAAAAGAGGCTTTACAATGACAGCACGTTGCGAGCCACAATAATTTTTAATTATTTATTATTATTATTTTATTGCTGCTTAAAATATGTTGTTATGTTTAGAATAGATTGCATAACTGTCACATAAGTATTTTTAAAAAGAAAAGAAAGAGAGAGAGCCCAATTTCTTTTTGAATTATCCTCCCAGATTTTTGCTCCGGACGCAATCTCCACCCGTCTCTCGGCGCGTGTGCCTACGCGCGGGCCCGATTTTATTCCCGGCATTCCGCGTCCGAAGAGCGTGTGTCCACGTCAGCGTCGCGGTCGCAGATGCCGAGTCAGATAGCATCGTATCTTCTTTAGTTTCAACGATTCTCTCTCTCTCTCTCTCTCTCTCAATAATTATCGACGGAAATCAATATAAAATATGGAAGTGCTTTGAACAGTTAATTAGGCGATTTCAGAATTTCAAATTAATGCGATAAATGAGTATGCGAAATTTGATTCCAATGAAACCTCTTTTATTTATTTATTTATTTATAGAAACATCGAAATTCCGCCATCCATACTGTCTGCGAATGCGAGGGTAGTGCTCGATAAGCAAGCCTGTCCCTATGGTCTCCGTCGAAATCAATCGGAAGGATTATATTAGTAAATTATTAAAATGGTTTGGGGCTAAATCGATAAATGTTTAGAAGGTTTATGATTATATCGATATAATCGAAATATTTAGAATTGAATTGTCAAATCATCAAAAGTTAAAAGTCGAATTGGCTGATCCTATGTTGGGTTTATGACTTCTTAGTTGATTTTCTTAACGTCACTTTGAGGCCCTTTGATATAATTCGAAAGGCACAGATAAGCACATTGACTAATCGAGAGGACAATGATGATGACGAACTCCATTAGAGGCAGAGCATATAGAAAAATAATGCGGATATTGTCACATCTTCTCTAAATTATTTCCCTTATTTTTTAATATTGGACGGTGCCTTCTCTAAACCTACTTGTATTATATATTTATCCCCTCTTGCTGAGTCATGTCGTGGGCTTCTCAAAGTCAAAACGAAATTTTCCCACTTCATGAGCCGAGCCTTAATGCTAATTCCCTTTTGTCATGATTTGCAATTGGAGTGTGTTGTTTCTCTATCTGTTTGTGATGTATTTATTACAATTTTTTTTTCATAATATCAAAAACTCCAAACTTTTACGATAATATATTTACTTCAAATTTTTGACATCAAAAATCTTGAAATTGTATTAGTGTGACAAATTTGCCCTTATTAGTGTGAGGTGAATGTATCACACAAATATAAATTTGAGGTAAAAGTTTTAGATGAATGTGTCGCACAAATATACATTTAGGGTTTTTTGAGTTACAAAAGATAGCTTAGGATAAATATGTCATGCGTGTACAAAATTAGGGTAATCATGTCAAGGTTGGCAAAGTCTTGGGTTTTTTTTTTTTGTGTGTGTGTGGCTTTTCTCTTCTTCTTTTTTTATAATTGAAATGAATGAAATGTTACTTCCGACCAAAAAAAATTGCTAATTACTTGGCTAAAGGGGTAGGAACCTTCTTTAGGTCTTAGTCGAACATCAGTGTATCCATAAGTAATCGAGAATAATGGTTTTCGCATGTAATGAACTGATGATTGATGTATTTTGCATCATGTGCACGTGTTGTGTACTATTTTACTTAGTGGATTGAGCACTCGAAGCTATCGGTAATTGAGATCAGGAAGAATAAAGGTAGCCATCTTATATGGTCCGCCGGATTTTAAAACGTGGAAAACGTGACGCGATATCGTTCTCTTTAATCGGGTGAAAGAATTGGGGACGGCATGGGCTGCCCGGGGCCCCGTCGCCGCCCCGGACCGGGAGGTTTTTTCCCCCACAAGAAAAAAATGTTGGTGGGGGGAATGTCCGGTTCTCTTGCGCACGTTTACATACGTTTGGAGGCATGTTTTATGTGTCTTGCTAGTTTCATATGGATGACATATACAAATGATATATCCAAATGTAGGTTATCATGTATATTTTTGTAAATTTAGTTAAGTAACAAAGATGGTAATTAATATAAATTTTTTAAATATATAATCAATATAACCCATGATATTAAAATCATTCATTTAAAGTTTCAATTTTTGATGATTAAAGTACAACTTAATTTTATTAAGTGGATAGGTTTCCATCGAACTTCACATTAATTTATATATTGTTGATTTTATGATGTGAGTAGTCGATGTTAAATTAGACATTTGCAAGTCCTTTTTTTTTTTTTGCTGGTGATTTATTGCTTAGATATATGTCAAGATAGAGATATATACTTACCCCTTTATCGAATTATTTTGGAAATTTTTGCCTTCACCTAGGTGAGGTCTCGCGGGACGATGTTGCCCCACGTAAAATGTCCCGCCTCATGCCCATTCCTAAATAGAATTGAGAATTGAGGCACTGGATTTGTTGAAGAGAATCAATCTAGAAAGAAATCATATTATTTTCTCAATGATTGAGACGGGTATTCATGACTTGCAACTTTAAAGTCATTTGCATTAGCGGCCTTTGTTAACTAGATGGCATTGAAAAGAACCTTTCTTTTGCTTTCGACTAGCATCTTGTTGTGGCTGCAATAACTAGCTCGGCATTTGCGACTTAGGCTATTTCTGGAGTTTTCTCCAAAAATCTAATGTTTGTCGACCAATAACAGGTATGACTTATACTAAATATTTTATAGCAGGTGTCAAGACAATCCAACTTGCACGTCATGCTTTGGAAAAAGAAGAGATACATACTCTAATTTACTATGAAAAAAATTGGCCAAGTTTTTAAATTGTTCACATTTGATTCCTCCATAAAGCAGTTTTCAGATTCCTGCTTGATGAAAACTCTCATTCCTTTCTAGCTCACCTATGGATTCCCTAGTTGTAACCTCATGATAGGGATTGTTTGCCTCCGACGATAAGGATGGGCAAACTTGGTTAAGACAAAAACGTCAATCCAAAAGTAATTTCAATTGAAAAAGAGAAAAAGAAAGAAGAAAGGAGAAGCGATTGATACAATAGTAAATTGAGTTTAAGCACCGTAACTTTAAAAAATGATGTCAAAGGGCTGTTCGAGTGATTTGTGTTTATTCTTTTGATCTCAATTAGGGTTGACTCGCATTAGAAATTTGGAATTGGGCAACTTATACTTTGCTCTCGGAGCACCTATCGGCGTGTGCTTAGATAAGCGTGAGATCGCACGGGAGACACAAATAGACCGGTATACCAAATTGGGACAAACATATCGACACAAAAGGAAAGTCGATATTCATTGGGGGAGGGGTACTTCCGCGAAGGGAGAGGCTCCAGGGAGGATGACACGTGGCGGGCCCCGAGTGGCCGAGAACCCAATCGCCTTCCGAGCCACACGAATTTGCAGGGCCGGACCGTACCCGACCCGAATCAGATCCGCACGGAAGCGCACCGATGCCGGATGAGGATGAAGCTGGCCGGGCCGACGCGGAGTCAACGCGCGTCTCCCGCGCGTGAGCCTCTGCGGCACGTCGTTCCCATCCATCCGAGAGACCTCGAAACGCGAGCGGGCCGTTGTCGTTTTGCCCCCCCGCGCGGCGCAAAACGCAAACAGAAGCCAGCCAAGGCAGGATTTTAAATGGAATTTTCATTAGAGGAGATCAAAGGAAGCACACTGTTAAACGTCACTGCTTCTTCGCTCTAGAGAGAGAGAGAGAGAGAGAAGGAGGGAGGGAGAGAGCTTCTCCGGCACGGCGGCACCGGCGGCCATGGAGCCAGAATCCGGGATTCCGAATCCCCGCAACCCGTCTCAGGTTAGGGTTCCTCGTCTCGCCGGAACTCGCCGGCAGTTCGCCTGTTTTTTCGAATTCGAACGGGGTGGGGGGCGATGTCGTATTGCGCTGCTGCTGCTGTTGCTGCTGCTTTGATCTTGTTGGGGATGATGTTGGATTCGGTGCCTGTCTTGGGTGGAGATTTCGGATTGGTTTTCTCACTGGAGATGCCCCTGATTTGTCTCGTGGTTCCGGGGCTCCGTCTCGTTGAATCTGTATAGTTCTGGCTCTCCGGGGAGCTTGAAGCTGCTATTGGCGTTTGCGTTTCTGTGACTGTGGATGCTGTATACTGTGTTATACAGTTTGTTGTTCTGATAAGGGACGTGATGATATAGGTTGTTGGGATGAGTATGCCGCGACAATCCGATGGAACTTATTTATGCGAATCATCGATTGTTCACTTCCTTGCCATTTTATTTTAGATAAACGCGGTTTGTTGGTTGTCTGATTGAATTTTCCGATTCAAATCATTGGGTTTACAGTTTCTTGGGATGCTGTTTGAGTTGAACACAGTTATTAATCGTTGGCTGTCTCTGGCTTTCCAATGGAATTCGTCATTGTTAGTCTTTCTGCACGTTACATGAAAGCTTGGGCCAGACTTTACGAATGTTTATCTTTGAATTTCTATACATTGGCATTTTATGAAGTTTAGGCAGGATGCATCATGGTTGACTGGTTACTTGAATGCGTATATTAAGTGTGTGCATGTGTTTGCTTTGTGGTTTTTTTTTTGTTCCATAGGATTTCGTTCCTTTGAGTACAAAGAGATAACCATGGCACAATTTTTGGGTTTCTATATTTCGCTAATTCCCGTCGTTCATTTGTATGGCTGAAGCTTGAACTTTGTTTATGTGGCCTTGCAGCTTTGTTGGGTTAACCTTTCAAAGACTTTGATATTGGCGTACCAAAGCCTTGGTGTTGTGTATGGAGACCTGAGCACTTCGCCTCTTTATGTCTATACTAGCACCTTTGTTGGGAAGTTGCAGACACACCGAAGTGAAGATGCGATATTTGGTGCTTTCTCCCTGATCTTTTGGACTCTTACTTTACTACCATTGCTTAAGTATGTTGTCATCCTGCTCAGTGCTGATGATAATGGCGAAGGTATAAGGATTTTAATCTTTCTAATAGAGTACTAATATGGTTATGATCAGCACACTAAAGGATCTGATGCATGTCAGGTGGGACATTTGCTCTTTATTCACTGCTTTGTAGGCATGCAAAGTTTAGTTTACTTCCCAATCAACAAGCGGCTGATGAGGAGCTCTCAGCCTACAAATATGGACCCTCAGCAGCTGTTGCAGCCCCTTCTCCGCTGAAAAGATTCTTAGAGAAGCACAAAAAGCTACGAACAGCTCTCCTTCTCATTGTATTATTTGGTGCTTGCATGTTAATTGGGGATGGTGTTCTTACTCCAGCTATTTCAGGTAAGATACTTGGAATGTTCTTATTAAATTGCTACAAATTAGAATTTGGTGGTGCTTTTACCTACATGTTAAGTTGGTTGTTGGATTGAGTATATTCAATCTACTGCCTTCTTGGTCTCCTGGGGCTGTGGGGCATAACTTGGATAGTAATGACCTGTTTACTTTCTGAGAATAATTTTTTGTTAAATATCTGATGGATTTGACAGAAGATACCCATAAGCAGCTTCGTGAACGTCCGAGCAATTGTAAACATAAAAAAGCTTGGGCAGCGGAGATAACAATAACTAAACCTAATCTCGGGGTTTTCTTTGCTTTTTAGCTCACATCTGTATATATTACATTAAATATCACAGTGAGTAAATTAATCATAAAATTATAAGCTCAAGTAATGATTCTAGGACTAAATATGATAATGATAATAATTGCTCTTATGCAGCACTATTGGTCTGTTGTATCATTGACTTCCACAGGATATTATCATTGTTTCACCTAGATTTCTGTCCAACTGGGAAATTGAAATGGAACATAACTCCATTTTCCTATTAGTTATTCTGTTTTTGTGATTACGAGTTCAGAAGAACACTTGCTCAATGACGCACTGTCTGTGGCTAGTGGTGACAATTGAAGCTTCTATAGGTGACTGTGGCACTTCTGTTTTCTTATGGCATCTATTTTGCTGCAGTTCTCTCTGCGGTATCAGGCTTAGAAATCACTGAGAATAAGCTAACAAAAGGTATATGCATCTCTGTTCCCATCTCCATGTGAACGAGTGATGTGATTCTCATATGTACTGTGATGGTTTACTATGTGCAGGTGAACTGGTCTTGCTTGCATGTGTCATATTGGTGGGCCTGTTTGCTTTGCAGCATTTTGGCACTCATAGGGTAGCTTTTATGTTTGCTCCAATTGTTATCCTCTGGTTGATATCCATTTTTATTATTGGCATTTATAATACTATACACTGGAATCCAAGTATCATACGAGCCATCTCTCCATATTACATAATCAAGTTCTTCAGCGAGACTGGGAAGGATGGCTGGATTTCTCTTGGTGGTATCCTCCTCTCAATAACCGGTATGTTGGTGCCAGATCCCCTTGATCTATTTGCTATAGTGCAGTGGACCTTTGTTGTTTAGGTGGTGTGAGAGATGTTAGTAAGTCCATTTTGAAAGGCTTGGATGCTGATTACCGTTTCTGATTCCCTACTTCTTCTGCTAATTTTCTGAAGTCCTGTCTGTTCTGGGCAGGTACTGAGGCTATGTTTGCCGATCTTGGTCATTTTACTGCTTTGTCAATAAGGGTGAGATCTTCTTGCACTTACGCATTTCTTTGCCTCATGCTCATATATATGAAAAACTCTAATATGATGGGCACATAATCATTATCGGTGACTCTAGTTCGTGTAATAGATAGATTCGTAGGGAACAAAGGAAAATGAAATTTTCATTTGATGAAGTTAATGACTTGTGGAAACAAGTAGCCAAAAGGGGTGGAGTCCAATAATGATAGTTATTCTTCATAGTGGATTCTAGGTGGAAAAGGGTGGAAACTTTCCTTGTTATGCATTCTGTTATCCCAAAGTTCTGCCGATGCAACACAGTACTTGATTGATCCTTCTTTTACGTGTAAATTAATCTTGTGTGTATTTTCTTGGTGTTGTGTGCAGCTTGCATTTGCTTTTGTCATATACCCTTGTTTGGTAGTTCAATACATGGGTCAGGCTGCTTTCCTATCCAAAAATCTTGATTCCATTTCTTACAGTTTCTACAACTCAATACCTGGTTAGTTTATTTTCTCCATAATGCCTCTCCAAGTTCTTTATATGGATTTCATTTGGCATTTGGTCTGATGTTACTTATTATCCTTGCCCTGCAGACCCTGTGTTTTGGCCTGTATTTGTCATTGCCACTCTTGCGGCCATTGTGGGAAGTCAAGCAGTTATAACTGCTACATTTTCCATTGTCAAGCAATGCCATGCCCTCGGTTGCTTTCCAAGAGTGAAAGTAGTCCACACCTCAAAGCATATATATGGACAGATCTACATCCCTGAGATAAATTGGATCCTCATGATTCTTACCCTTGCTATTACAATTGGATTTCAAGACACCACTTTGATTGGAAATGCCTATGGTAAATTTCCTCCCTTTTTTCCCTCGCTACATGAGTCCTTTGCTTTTTGAGTTGGGTAGATGGCTAGATGCTTCACGACAATGAACCATGGGGGTTTGCGTGCATCATAAAATGATCTGAGTGATAAGGACACAACAATTTTGGAAAAGTTATTTTTCATGCATTTTGCTAAAGATTTTCTAACATGAAGGAGACTTATTGTGCTGGTAAACTTTCCCATTGTTCCCTGGAAGTTACGAGGTCAAGTTGTGATTATAACTTCTCTGCCATACCAAGATAGTCTCATATGTTGTCTCCTGACATTCTGCAGCAAAAGAGACTCACATTCTTTGATGCTTTTTGGTCTGTTAGACCTTCCTCCGTAATCTATGCTCATCTGCATCCACTCTTTTATCCTCTAACTAGAAAAGAGATCTCTAATCATCTTTGGGTGAAGGAATTTGGTAGTGTGATTCTGCAGCTGTGATGATTTTTCTTCTCAATTATAATGACCATTTGTCGTTGGTTTTAATTATCCACTTCAATTTTGGTTTTCAGGACTTGCGTGCATGACAGTTATGTTTGTCACAACTTTTCTCATGGCGCTTGTCATCGTGTTTGTCTGGCAAAAAAGCGTTGTGGTGGCTACAGTTTTTCTTCTCTTCTTCTGGATCATTGAGGGTGTCTACTTGTCTGCGGCGTTTATGAAAGTGCCCCAGGGAGGATGGGTCCCTATTGTTCTCTCTTGCATTTTCATGATTGTCATGTTTGTGTGGCATTATGGAACCCGCAAGAAGTACAATTACGACCTGCATAATAAAGTTTCATTAAAATGGTTGCTTGGCTTGGGCCCAACCCTCGGTATTGTGCGTGTGCCAGGAATAGGCCTCATATACTCGGAACTAGCAACAGGGGTACCTGCAATCTTTTCCCATTTTGTAACAAATCTCCCTGCGTTCCATAAGGTGCTTGTATTTGTTTGTGTGAAATCAGTGCCAGTGCCCTATGTCTCACCTGAAGAACGCTTCCTGATTGGTCGTGTTTGTCCTAGACCTTATCGTATGTATAGATGCATTGTCAGATATGGGTATAAAGACATTCAGCGTGATGATGGATATTTTGAGAATCAGCTGATACAGAGCATTGCCGAGTTCATTCAGATGGAAGCTGTGGAACCCCAATTCTCGAGCTCTGAGACTTCATCTCTGGATGGTAGAATGGCTGTCATAAGCACCAGGACTGTTGAATCAACCGCAAGCTTAATAGTATCTGAGCTGGAGGAATTTGATCTTTCCATCCGCAGCAGCAAATCATCGACGCTTCAAAGCTTGCGATCTGCATATGAGAGTGAGAACCCTCAGGTCAGGAGGCGTCAAGTGAGGTTTCAGTTACCACCAAATCCAGGGATGGACCCAGCTGTTAGGGATGAATTGGTGGACCTGATCCAGGCAAAAGATGCAGGCGTGGCTTATATAATGGGTCATTCATATGTGAAGGCAAGGAGATCATCATCGGTCTTGAAAAAGCTGGTGATTGACATTGGATATTCATTTCTCCGAAAAAATTGCAGAGGCCCTTCTGTTGCGCTAAACATTCCTCACATCAGTCTTATTGAAGTTGGCATGATATATTATGTCTAGAGCCTCAAGGGATGCTTATTTTCTCTGCTGCAACCGAAGATTCTCTTTCCAATGGGCAGAGACTGAGACTCTGTTGACCACCTTTGGAGAAGGTGGTAGACGTTAAACTGGAGGTTGGAGCTTTCGTTCTTTCTTTTTGGTTGCATAAGGTGAGGGAGAGGTAAACTGTGACTCACAGATACACCTAGTGGTTGGTAAAGAAGAGCGACTCCTGCTCGTTTTGTGGCATCAATCTTCAGTTTTCAGTTATTAGGTTTCTAGATGCAGGCTTTTTTAGGGGAGTATACTTGGGCTGCTTTCAGATTGTATAGCTGGACACAAAAAGTAAAAGCCTTCTCTTTATCTGGCTAAATCGATTTCGTTTTGTCACATCTTATAGATTGATTTGAAGCAGGCAACTTATTAACACGCCATACAGAATGTCTCCTGTTGGTGATTCTGTGCTGCTATGACCGATGCTTCATTGGCGCTCTTGCCTTGACATTTGTTCAGTCAGGAGTGTAATCTTGGTTTTGGAAACTGTAGTGAAGCTTAAGTAGGTACCGCAAAATACCGAGGTCCCATCCCTCGGGTGATATAGGGATGCTATCTCGAAGCCATGAAGATTTTTAGGTGCTTTTTCAAAAATGGTCCATACATTCATTGCATTAGTTCTCTCTTGGTCCTCCTATCCTATCTAGTTCTTAAATGTGCTCCCGTCGTAGCGGTAGAGGAAGCAGTTACGGAGTCTTTCGGCTGATTTCCAAACTTCTTGCGGCAAATTTCATTGTCAAAACAGCCTATTTGGAAATGTTAATGCCGAACTTAGGGGTGGTAAAACGGGTCCGGAACTCCATTTTTCCAGTCTGAACTCCTCGAGCCAGGTTGGGTATAGATTTGACTTTCATCTATCGGTTAGAAATGAATTCAAAAGAGGGAAAGCCAAATCATGCAATGAGTCTCAGAGCAGATTTCAAGCAAACCCGTTGTCATTCTATAATGCGTTGTATCGACCCACTAGACGACTAATCAAGTCATGAACATATCTCAAAAATTTCTAAATTGCAGATCTTTTGGTTGATTACTTCATCATATTTATTGCACTTTTATCAATTAATCCTGATGGTTTGCTTTCAATTTGATTAAAACTCGATAATATTAAATAATTTCGTAAAATGAGAGACCTCCGAAAAGAGAAAAAGAATAACAATCTATTGCTTAAATTAATTTTCAGCTTGATATTTCTATTTATTTATTTACTTGAAATGATGCGAGAAAGCGAAGTGACTCGATTCGAATAAGTTCTAATGCCTGTGGCTGTAGTTATTAGATTGCTTTTTGCTAATTGACCAGCCCACCCAAAAGAAAATATTCTTTTTTGATCTATATTTCCTCAAAAGAAATTATTTTTCTTTTAAGTGAATTACATGGCTCATTCACCAAAATAAAAGTCCCTCAACTGCTGTCATGTCCAGTTTGGGTCTCAATTAGTTATAAACGTGAAAGCAAGCAAAACTCAATATAAATTTAATTAGCATAAGGTAAACAAACGTTTTTCCATTCAAAAAAAAGTTTTCCCATCACTTTCTTTTTAATAGGGAATTTCTTTTGAGCATTTAATCCAAACGAATATGGATCTCTCATTTTTTTCATTCGAAAAATAAAATTTATATGGGCCTTCTTAGTACTTATCCTAAATGAATTAAAAATAAAATATGGGATAATTGCAAAGAAGCCAACTTAATTCTAAACTTTTCGATTTGATTAATTTAATCCAAAACTTTTTGACGATTTATCAATATAGTTTTTTAGCCAATTTTGGCTAGACATCCAATGTGATATAATATAGCAAAATCTTATGAATTTCATATTTTATCCCATCCAATTCTATCTTGCTTAAAAATCTGGATGACTAAACATAACTTGACCTGATATAGATAATTTTGTGATTTTTTTTTTTAAATTTTAATTTTTTTTCTTTTCTTCTACTTCCTTTATTTCCTTTTTATTTTTTTCCTATTTCTCTCTGCTTGTGACCAGCGAACAAGTTGCCAGCCACAAGTGAAGGCCGGGATACTCTCGACCCCGTGTCGCCGCCTCACCTTGTCGTGCCCTTTTTCCGGGCCACAGACTAAAGCCCAATCCTAGAAAGCCGTTGGAAGTTAGAGTTAAGCAACTTCGATGGCAGTTGCAAGTCCAATCTTTGATCTCGAGAAGATCGAGAAACCAAAGGGAGAGAGATTGTCATGGGATGGAAAATGACTGCTGAGGTATTGCCGCTCGATCTTGGCTCGTTTGGCTTATGATTATTTTTCATTTTTTTAAAAGCTTTTAGGAGATTGTGAATATACTATGTAGACCTAGCAATGGTTTCAATATGTTGTGAACTTATATCACAATTATTTGACTCTACGCGGATTTTTCTTTTTAATATAAGAGATAAATTGGGAAACGTTGCCATATGGCAAAATCTGGAGCGTGGATTGAACTAACTACATCTGTTTATATGTCATAAGTACACTGGCTAATAATGGCGGGGGTATGTCATTAAGAATGGACCAACTTTAAATTTACTAAAAAGATAGGGCACGCCGCATTATTCACTAACGAGCCCCACTCTGAATTTATAAAATCAAAACTTTCTAAAAGGAGTGTATTCTTTCGAAGGCAGTAATTATGCTTTTTCAAAAGGAGTAGATTTTCTCAAATTCACGAAAAGAAGACAAAAAAATCTCACGAAGGAGGAGAAGAAGACACCTGAACATTTTTTCTCAGAGACTTTCTCGATAATTGTGCATGCTTCCCCTCTTGGCACGCTTGTCATACCATATAGATCAAGATCAATTTAGGGATGTAATTTTCCTAATTGTGGATAAGACATACTTTCAAAAATAGATTGCATATGATCTCGATGAATATATTTGAAATCGAATAACTGTGAATTTATTACTAGATCTTCATGATCCATTTAATTAATACCGGCTCATGGCTTCACAAAGACCTAATTACCTATATGTGTTTTATTGAGAAAATTATCAAAAAAGTTTTAAATATATTACAATTATGTTCGTTCTAAACCTTAAACCTTAGTCCATTTAGTTTTAAACTTTTTGCGGTCCAGTAAATTTGGCCTGGTCCTCTTGATGTGGACGTCGGGCGGATCGGCGACAATATTATCATTATTTTTCGAATTCTTTTATTAATTTTTTTATTAATTTTTTTTTTTTTCTCCCTCCTCCCTTCTCCCGGTGGCAGTGGCCGGCTAGCTTCGACGAGGCTTGTCGGCCATTGTGCAAGGGCCGCAGAGCCCTCACCAATGTTCAGTGAGGGTCGTGGCCCCCATCAGACTGGCTACCCTTGCCAGCGGCCTTGCCCAGACTAGGGTGAGGCAGCTTTGCCCAAATTTGGGCGAGGCCAACCTTGCCATGGCTTGGTTGTGGGCGAAGGCGACCTTGCCCGCGGTTGGCGAGGTAATGGCGACCTTCACCCACGCCCGCCATGGCCTTGCTAGCTGCGGTGAGGCCGCCTTCACCCGCGACTAGGCTATGGCAAGGCTACTCGGCGAGGGTTGTGGCCCCCATTAGACTCCCCACCCTCGTCGGCGGCCTCACCATGGCTTGGTCGTAGGCAAGGTCGCCTTTGCCTGCGGGCAAGGTTGGCCTAGTTTAGATCTGGGTGAAGCTGCCTCGTCGCGGCTCTCAGGTCTCCCCTAAGTCTGGGCGAGGTCGCTGACAAGGGTGGGCAGTTTGATAGGGGCCGTGACCCTCGCTAGCCGCAGGTGAGGCCGCCTTCGCCTATGGCAAGGCCATGGCAAGGTTGGCCTCGCCAAAATCTAGGCGAAGCCGCCTGCCACGGCCCCCCTTAGGCCTCCCCTAGGTTTGGGCGTGGTCGTCGGCGAAGGTTTTGCGACCCTCACCCGCGGTTGGCGAGCATTGTCGGAGTTGGGTGGCCAATGTTGCAGGGGGGAAAGTAAGGGAGCAAGGAGACAAAAAAGAAAAATAAAAAATTAATAAAAAATATTATTAAAATATCGTCATCGGCATTGGCCTAAGCATCCACATCAAGACGCAGCCGGCCCAAATTTGGCCTGGATGGGTAAATTAGACAATGATGCAAATGGTTTAGGATTGAATTGGTAAAAAAATAGATTTATGATTGAATTGACACAATTACAATAAGTTTAGGACTTTTCTAGTTTGGGCCTCATTTATATGTCAAAAACTGTGTAAACTTGAACCATTCCACCAAGAAATTTTTTTATTGTCGAATGTCAATTGGTCGTGGAAATTATTTATGCTAGATCCTCCCTATTTACGGATATTGAAAAAAAAATAAAATCAGCCATGCCTTGAAAATATAAAAACCCTTGAGATTTTACTCTTTCAAGTATGAATTCTATTCGATCAAAATAATAAGTTTGTATTCTTTGCCTCGAAAGGGAAATTGTAGGTGCCATCACGATAGCTTACGTCTTTTGGTCGATGGTTTCACACGCATGGCGAAAGGTGTTCTCTGACGCGCAAATCAAGGTGCTTGCTTGACTAGAAACCCTAGAATACTTTCGATCAAGGTCGGAAGCTACTTCAGAACTACACTCGGATCAATCTGATTTGATAACGTACAAATAGCACAAATCAACCCTTACGGGGAGGTCAGTCTATTTATCGGAAAATTTTGCACCCTTTTCAGATTACATATTCCTCTACCACACTTCCATATTTTCCTATCTACATCTATAATTGCCCACTACACAGATGGAGTAGCCAAAGTCTATCATAGAACAAGCCTTCATTCAAACCGGATTTGATGCACGGTCAAACGATCTCTTACCGAATGGATATTGGGTGTGTTTGGTTCAACTTTGCAAATGAACTTTCAGTCTAATGCAAATTCTAAAAGCCAAAAGTTACTTGGGAAAATGCAATTATGTTTGGTAAAATTTTTTTGCAAATGGATTTTGAGTTGTATATGCGTTTAGTAAAATTTTTTTTTCGTAATGAGCTTTGAGGATTTTTTTTTTTTTGAAAATTAAACTAAACCCTTCGCCGGACTGGCAAAGGGCTATGGCTGCCGGCGAGCTAGATTTGGCGTCAGCGGCCGTCGGCTGAGGTCGCACGACCAGCCGAGGGCTGCCGTAGGTCGCTTGACCTTGGGCAACCCTTGGCGAGGGTCGCTTGACCTAGGCATCGCGACTTTAGCTTATGGTCGTCGATGCCAGATTTAACTCACCGACGATCATAGCCTTTCGCTGTCCGGCGAAGGGCTGTCTCCTTTCTCAATTAAAAAAAAATAACCAAGGGCAAAATCGAAAAATATGAAGAATTGTGAGGATAGTTTTGGAAGGGAAAAATTAATTTTAGCATTCAGCCAAATGTTGAAAGCCCAAAATTAGTCCCTACTAGCTTTGAGCTTTTAACATTTTAAATGCTGATTTTCAATTGAAAGCCGACTCCAAAGCCGAACCAAACGGTTCAACATTTCCCCAATGGCTTTTAGGCCTGAAAGCCTCTTGGAAATGCTAAACCAAACGCAGCCATTATCTTCACGACAAAAAAGAACAACAAATAAAATTTAAAGAAGGTGTGGAATTTTCATGTTAGCTAAAAAGAGGAAGAAGAAAAGAAAATACCATAAAAAGCTAAAACTAATAATTTTGCTATTTCCAGTCAGGATAGGGGACCGCCCTGTGACTCTGTCCGCCTTTTTACATTACCTGGAAGCAGCAAAAAGCATCCTCCAATCCATAACCACCACCACCGCCTTCTCTCTCTCCCTCTCTCTCTCTTTCTCTCGCCGCTCGTGAACGTGACTGCAACTTCCGCCCTCGTCCGTACACATCGCCACCGCGGCTTCGCGATCCCCGGAAATCGCGACGGTCGGAGAGGCGGAGAATGAGCTTCCAGGACGTCCAGAACGGCGGGCGGGCGGCCCCTTCCCGATCCCAGAGCCCCTCGCAGGCGGTGGCCGCCGGGATCTTCCAGATCAACACCGCCGTCGCCGGCTTCCGCCGCCTCGTCGACGGCATCGGCACCGCCAAGGACACCCCCGATCACCGCCAGAAACTGTTCGTCTCGCCTCATCTCTCTCCCTCTCTCTCCCTCTCTCTCTCTCTCTCGAAGGCAATGCTCACCGGAGAGTTTTGCGTTCGCAGGCACAATACGAGGCAGAGGATACTGCAATTGGTGAAGGACACTTCGGCGAAGCTCAAGGCGCTGAGCGAATCCGATCACGACTCCAGAGTCAATGTACGTACGATCTCTTCCGCTTTGTAACTTCGATTCTTGTGTTTTCGCTTCACGATCCGGTGCGATTTCGTCTCTCGCGAGATCACGGCGTTCGGATTGAAATTCGAGCCCTAGTGTTGATACAATCCGCGTGCGTTGCGTTTATCCAGCCGAGTAAGAAGATCGAAGATGCGAAGCTCGCGAGGGATTTCCAAACCACATTGCAAGAGTTCCAGAAAGTCCAGCAGCTCGCGGCGGAGCGCGAGTCGACTTATGCTCCATCCGGCCCTCCTCCCCCCTCGGCAACGACGTACGTTCGTCTATTGGGATTGTCGGGTTTTGACTGATGGGAAAAGATGATGGCTTGTTCGTTTCCCTTTTCTTTGTTGCTTTTCGCGGACTCTTTGGGTTTTGAGTTTTGACTATTGGGTCTGTGTTGACTGCTTTTCGAACAGTTCCGGGTCTGATGAGCAAGTGGCATCTAGAATGGACCAAGAATACCAGCCTTTTCTTACGGTACAGAGGAGGTAGGCAATTCGACACTCTGCTGAATTACTTTAATATGGATTAATTGAGGTTTGTGTAAGTTTGGAACCCATTTTCGTTGAGTCTTGTTCGATGGCCTGTTTGATGTTGGATATTACATGCATCGCACGTTATATTCTTCAGTAATCTTTCGAATAGGAGTATTCATGCTGGGAGTTATCAATGCAATCAGGCGTTTGTAATTTAGGTTACTGGCAAAATGTGTCTGTTCTGTTGTCTGCTCAATGCAATAGAGCCTTGGAAGCTCCATGTGGTCTTTTTCAGCTCCCAGCATCTCATTGGCTAAACATGATTAAACTTCATGCTAATGAAATGGAAGACAAAAGTCAAGTATTTTAAAACCATGTCTACGAAAAAATAATGTCAGTTCTTCTATTTCAGGCAGGAGGTCGTGCTTTTGGACAATGAAATTTCTTTCAATGAGGCTATGATTGATGAAAGAGACCAAGGTATAAGAGAAGTAGAGGAACAAATTGGACAAGCAAATGAAATATTCAGGGACCTTGCTGTTTTAGTTCATGAGCAGGGTGTGGTCATTGGTAAGATGCCAAAATAACACGAAGCTATCTGGATTCCTGTGCTAAATTTCTCCTGGCTCTATTGATTTTTTTTACTTTGGTTGTTATATGATCTCATCTTTTAACATTACAGATGATATTCAATCAAACATTGAGAATTCTGCGGCTGCGACAAAACAAGCAAAAGTTCAATTAGTTAAAGCTTCTAAAAGTACAAAATCCAGAGCCTCATGGGTAAGTATCTAGCTTAACTATCAGATCATGTTTTTCCTTCATTTACTATTGATGATATCGATAGCCAGGTATCAGAAAATATTGTTTGAATTGTCTGAAATATAATGCCACAAGAAATTGTCAATTATAGTTTAAGTTAAATTCATTGTGGTTTTCATGTTTTTTGCTTTAAGAAAGGAGATGTAATATTAACATCAAATCCAGCTGAGGATGCCACAGCTGTCACTGCTACCTGTAGGCCAGTAACTTGACTTACCTTGATGGCAAAGGCATCGTTCTGTGTTTTCATTTGTGTTGTATGAAGGTCATTTACAAGGATGCTAATTCTTCTGCTTCCTTTTTCTTCAGAGAAGAATAGTTTGAAAAGAATCAGATTGCAGAGAAATGATAAAGTTGTTTGGTTTATTTAAAATTATGAATATTCAGTTATCCCTAGTATCTCAGAACACCTAGTTCTTCTGGTCACATTATCTGCTCTTGAGTCAAGACTGTCTAAATATCCTTGAACAAGTTCTGGAAAATTCTATGCGAGAGCACTTTGGGAGAAAACTCTTGGGTACCATGTAATTTGCTTGATGAAAGAGCTGATCTCATGCTCTTCACGAAATGAAGGCAAAAGCTGCCCAAGCCCAAGTTTGCTTGGCATTTTGGGAGTCAAGTCTCTGGTCCTCTCAGGCGCTGCTAATCTTTACCTCTTAACCTCAATTGTTGATCCCTTTTGGAGTGTGATTTGTCAACTTAGGCTTTCTACATACCCGGAGAAACATGACTTGATGAAAAGCCTATTGTAGAAAGAATTGGGTTCTCAGGCTTATTAGGTGAACTCACCTATATATGAAGAAGAATGATGCATTTGAAGAAATCATACATTAACTAAACCTGATATTTATCATCACAATTTTTTATCACCACCTCTCGCAACTTCAGCTTAGTCTTTGGATCCGCATGTCTAATTAGTATCCAATAGAAACAGAAGGTAGAGGATGTGGCTTGTGGACCAATAAGCCTATTATTTCTTATATATATTTCAGGGATGCAGTGTTCCACGTGCTCATAGAATAAATTTTGACTTTTAATATCCTTTTTTGAGTTCCAAGAATGTCCCATGATGACTCTTTGAGCAGGATGTGTAATATCTTCTCTGAAAGGATTGGGCTTATTCTTCTATAGTTTACTTAAAGCGTTTTCATAAATCTTCTGTATATTACTGAGTTTTCTCTTTGTTATTTTGGCAGTGTTGGTGGTTGTTGGCAATCTTTGTGGTGGCTGTGATCGTCTTCCTCCTTGTCCTCATCCTCTAGCTTTGCCGGTATTTTAGGCCGTCAAGGTGTGACACTACTAGTTTATTTCTTCACGGTTGGTACAAGTTTTGGTAGTCTCCATATCATAGATGAGTTTAGCGTGCATAAGCGTGAAACAGTGTTCTTGTGCTTTTCTCTTTATTGATCCTTTTGGTTTCTTCATTCGGTTTTGGCTTGGTTTTCTCAATTCTCTTTTGTTTTTCGTTTCTTTTTCCCTGGAATGTTGTTATAACTGATTGGCTACTGTTCTCCTGATTGGTGTGCTTTGGACGGAAAATACATATTGTCCTTTCCGTTTAGCTATTCAATGGACCTTAACTAGATCTATTTGAGGTTGATTACTGTGTTCTTCTCTTCAAGTGGAAATATGTTTTGATATGTTCCAGACTCAAGGAAGGGCTCCAGAACTTAGAGCCCAGAAAGTGTGTTCTTGTAAAAAATAAGTTAAGAGGGTAGCGCATGCGTATGCTCTTTGTTGTGGTCCAGGCTAATTAAAAAGACGCACAACGACAAATATCCATTTCGGCTGAAAGATCATTGGGGACGCTTCTCCTTTTTACCTAAACCAAGGAGAGGTCTTGCTACCAATGAGATGTCAGAGGAACTTGTCACTCTTGTTGGTTAGGTTTTGTTGGCATTATGGTTTCCCATTGAATTAGGGTGAAAAATCTCTGTGGGAGGTGCAATGAAAACCACCGGATTTAGAGACATGGCAAGCCTTCTTAGCTTTGAATTAATCGTGGCAAACTGAACTTAACAAGGACGGAAGAAACAGAGTAGTCAAGGCTCCTTTTGTCCTTGAGATGTGCATTGTTGAGACTTCTATATGATTGACAGTTAGGCCTTGGAATCAAATTATAGAAATTTATGAACGTATCGAGATCATCGCAAATGTCAACTTTCTATCCTGGTAAACATTTCCTAGAAGTTGCATCGCAGGAGAAGGAGGGAGCACATTACCCCTGTCCCACGTACATATCGAGGTGAGGTATGAACTATAAATTGGGTTGCAAATACCATTCCTTTTTACCCTTGCTATTTGAGTTAAAAAATATATTAATGGTATTATAACTTTTGTACAACGCTTGTTTTGTAACATCATTTTTCAATCTATCATTTAAATACCATTACGCTTGAGTGATGTTGACGATTCTCCTTGTCAGAAAATCCCACGTGATTTCATTTAATATTAAATTATCCGACATGGCTTGCCAGGGAAATGATATCATTTAGATCATATAGAATAATGTTTAGCGTTTCCTTGCCTCAAATTGATGACTTGAGGCTAAATTAGGTTCCAATTGAAAACCCTAGACCCCATTTTCATCTGCAAATCAAAAAGTTGCGGGTCCATGAGAAGTCGCTTCTGAAATTTGCAATGGAGAGCTAAGGGGACATTGATAAAGCTACCTATTCATGCTCACGACTCTGCTTGCTGACGTGAACGCTCCCCCTGCTAAGGGGACATTGATAAAGCTACCTATTCATGCTTACGACTCTCCTTGCAGACATGTGAACGCTCCCCTTTATGTGCGGAGAAAGGCAAATCTCATGCTCAGGCGACAAAGTGTGTAATTCATCCTGTAGTAGTGCAACTTCTACAAATAACTTAACATTTCTGATCACTCAGATCCAGGCAGAATTTGCATCGAGTCATGAAATCTGAGCGTGCACCTTACCGAAGAACGAGCTCAGAAACGTTGATCCCAACAATACTCCTCAGGAAATCAAGGCCTAAATCCTCGATTCCATTACGATAAAAAACACAAGGTTCGTCATCTTCCTGGCAAAGGAAGCATCTCTCAGTTATTCCGAAGCTCCATCAATATCTTCGATGTGGTGTTGTTTGAGGGCTGGTTGACCACGTCATTTGGTCGTTTTTCCACTTTCGACTTTAACTCTCTTTGGAAAGAAGCTATGTCGAATATGTTAAAAAATAATTTTATGAACATTTTTTTTTTGTAAAGATTATGATGTTCAAGTGATCAATTGAAGTGAGCATTGTTTAAAAGTTTGGACATTGTGTCATTTTCCCCTTACTATTCTTTGTTATCTTCAACTGCCTAGGGAGACTAGAATCTACCTTGCAACTTCAAGGAAATTCGTCTGGCAATGCAAACACATACGTACAAACAAATTCCTAGGTATTGGGGCTATCTTATTTACAATAACGAACACTTAAATACCCTCTGAAGTTTCTTTCTTTTCCCCACAAATTCGTGGAACCTTCATATGGCTTCTATGTAGGCCAAAAAGCCACGAGCCCTTTATTATATATACTCCTTTTTATAGCTTCAAGCGTCCCCCTTCTCCCTCTTCTCCATCTAAAGGTTTGCCAGATTGGCCAAGAATGTGTCTCCATCGAGAACTAGCCGGAATCCAAGAGGACTCGACCCTGCCTGAACTCTCTCCCTCAAAGCTCCTCGCCTTGTTTGCTTTTAGCCGCTGTCTTTTCTATATCCTTTATGGAGGTTGATGCCTCGGAAATGTTTGCTCGAAGAACCAAACAAGTCCTTCCTGGGACTCGAAACCTTAGTCGTTGAAATGCAGAGTTGTTTTGGACTCTCCTTGGGCTTTACCTAAAATTTGGTGAAAACTCTGAGGGTACTCTCAGTGACGTTTTTCTGGTTTTGTTTGCAACTGAATATTCATTTTTTTTCCATGACAAATCTTCCACTTCCACTCTGTACATCAGCTTCCTTTTCGCATTGCTGTTGTGGAAAAGTTTGCGTACTTTTGATGGCATAAACATTTGTCGTTGGATTGTGGGAAGATTCATGTTTGCTTCTCCATTTGCTTTACGGTTCAAACTTTCCATCTCCTTCAGCACTGGAGAAGATTGGTTTTTCCATTAGTTTTATGGCTTTGCCGAATTGGATTCGAGACATTATAAATCACCATGCACATGTTGCTGTCCTTTTGCCTTAAGTTTTGTACAAAAATGTTGCCAACTACCAGAGAAATACAGTCTAAAGGATGCTATAGTTTGTGCTTTCCGACTACTGAAAAATCATCTTCAACTAAAAGCACCCGAGGTATTGTGCGTTAAACTGGAGCAAATTACATTTTCTGCTGTCTTCCTTTTCTTTTCATCTTGATAATTTCAGCTGGTTTTGACTCGATATTCTTCTGTACTGCCTTTTCTTTAAGAGTTGCTAAGTTTCTTTTGGTTTTTGTGATTGGTCAGTATTCTGTATAGTTTTTGATGAAAAAGAGAGATTATATATGGGTTATTTTCCTGTATTTTCGAGTGAAACAAGAAAGGGGAGGCTTGTGGGGGAAGTTCATACAAGATCTAGTTCTCTCTTTCCACCTTAATGCACGGTTCAGTTTGACTTCTTTCCGCTAGGCTTTTAGATCATCGAGAGACTACTATACTTGCAAGCTGTATATGAGTCTGGTTGGATTGTTCTCTCTCTCTCTCTCTCTCTCTCTCTCTAAAATCACTCTTTGGTGCAAATTCCTGTCAACGTCAAGTGAACTGTGAGTTAGGCTGATATACCTTTAACTCGGTCCATTTTTGTAAAGCCTTGAGGCTTGATTCGCCATTGTGCCTGTCTTGTACCAATGAATTTGAGCCAGTTTTTTGGACAATTTCGAGTCATCATTGTTTAGAGTGATTCTACTAGGCCAGACTAAGTACAATTATAAGAGACCTCCATCGGGTTTCACACATTAGATACCTTCTAAAGAAACATTTTAGGACATCTTCTGCATTGCGATTGTTGTTTATATAGGATCGTTCATGTAGTCTCTATAATGTATGTTTTCAATATGACGACAAACAGAAATGTCGAAGTGACAATATATGTTAATCGCCCTATGTGTGAAAAGTAATTACATCCATATATCCGTTTACAAGATGTTCGGAGTTCGTCCTAATATAGCGGGCATGGATAACACAGCTCCTAAGCTGTAGCCCGAGACCATGAACACAACAAAGATCGCCTCATCCAAGATAAGCGGAGAAGTATTTTACTATTTCATATGATTAACAAAACATCTCCTAATTACAATGTTCACTGGTTTTCTTTGATCTCGTCAGGTCCTCACAGTCAGCTGCTTAAGCATTCAAGGGTACGCCAGAACTCATCGATCCCCAGCATTGCAGGATTGAGCGAACCAGAAACTTCTTACGTTGTACTTGGAGCAATTTTGAGAAATAACCGCTTTCCATTGCAAGCCTGCTATATAATCTGCATGAAACAAACAGAACTGAACCGACCAACCGTGGGTTTAGACTCAGGTGCTTCGTGGCAGCTACTTTAAATTTTCATTTCACACATCACCAGCAATATTATTTAGGTTACATAAACTACAGGGAATCTCACACTCTTTTTGACTAATTGGTTAAGTTCACGTTTTTATATCTGCTACCGTCATCATCGACCAATCTATTTTCCCTTTTCTTTTTGCAGATAAAACATGTACAACCCAATGAGTATTGACAAGATCATTTGGTCGAGAAAGGTACAGACTGGCCCAAAGAGACGCCAAGGGCTCAAGAGAAGACAGAATGTCTCATCCCATCAGAGATCTTCCAAACTACATCAGTCCAGAGAGGGTTTTCTTCAAGCCTTGGTCTTTTCTTCTTATTGTTTAACGAACCCTTTTCTTGGGGTGAACAAGTGCACTCGAAGAAACCAAGAAACACGTCTTCTAGGGTTTTTTCCACCCTTTGCACACAACTGAAACTTGGAGCGAATATTGTACTGCTGTACTGCTGTAAATTATTATTCCTTTCTCGCCAATCAATTAGACTCCACTAATTTTCTTGAGCTTAATCAATTCATGATTCTCCTTTGTCTTTCCATCCTTGTGTCCACATCACTAAATAAACTATAATAATCACCAGCTCCATTTCTTATCTTTTCTTTGGATTAAATTAACACGTCCACGCCAGTTTAGCATCTTTAGACGGCACAATGATCAATATCACTTTGAGAAATAGAATTTTAATAAATAAACGTCAAGGAGTAGATACTTTTTAGGCCAGTGTCCACATGAATATTCGTCTTATTTTGTTGGAGAGTATGTTTGTTCCTCACCCAACTTTCGAATTTCAAGGATTGGAAGTAAGGGTTTTAGTCCTCAGTATTTTCATGGTACTTTTCTGTACAGTAACTTATTCACTTCTTAGGATAACTCTACCTGGGTAGGGCGGGCTCAACTACAAATAAAGAGCAATCACCAACTTCTCAACTGTCTTATCCAACACAAATACTAATTCGATACCTTGAACATGTGTATCCTTGGATTTACTAAAGTTAAAAACGATGGGAAATTTTGCCTACGGTCATTGAATCATAGTGCACCTTGCAATCAATGCATTTGTCAATTGTACTAAACTTTTGAATATTTGTCATCAATGCATTTTTATCAACATCCGATCAAATTTTCGGATATATACTAATTTTGGCATTCTAGTGCACACAAGATATTGATGTACAACATATGGCATGGTAGCTGTCTGGCAAGGACCATGCTGCCCTTGCCCATCATAGTGAAGGTCAATGTGACTCACCTACTGCCCATGAGGGCAGCACAACCTTCGGTGGCCGACGACGGTAGAGGGTCGGACCCTCTCTAAGAGTAGATAAAGGGTCACAACCCTTAGAAGGGGCGAATAAGGGGACACAAGGTCGAAATCCTCTTCATTTTTCTTTTTCTCGATTAGGCTAACATGACACTTTGGTGATGTCACATCATTGTCATATCATCTTCGGTTTTACGCAAGATGCTTCGTTAGTTTTTTGTTTTGCTTTCACTGGGGTTTGATCCCTGATGGCGTCCCTAGAACACCCCCCCCCGGCCATCAGATCGAGATGCCGGTGACATAAAAATTTGTCAATAGTTGGGCAAAGTGCCTCGATGGCCAAAAAAAAACAAAGGAAAGAAAAAGAAAAAGAAAAAGAAAAAGAAAAAGAAAGTGAAAGATGTGTTTGCATAACATCTTTATGCATGAGACATTATGCTTTCCAAAGTCGATGGTGAAAGAAGAAAAAGAGAAAGTTCCTCACAAATTATCTTATCAAACTTCCTTCTCTGATTGGTAATAATCTTATCGAATTAATCGGCACCTTCTCCCCCTTATCTTGCGATTGGCTCTTCTGTAATATCGGAGGGACTCCATGCAGCTGCTGAGACTACGCGCGCTCGAGCCCCTCCACTGTCACCCTCTCTTATCCACAGAATCACAAACCTCTCCCTTCGTCCGTCGTCGTCCCGCCCGGCCTAACGTCCTGCATCGCCCTCATCAACCAATGCGACTCCTTGATCTCCCTGAAGGCCATTCTCGCCTCCACGCTCCGATCCCGCGTGTCGCCAGGCACGCGTCCCTGAACTCTCTCTCTCTCTCTCTCTCTTATGCACACGCTCTGCTCTCGCTTGCCCTCATCCTCTAGCTTGGGAGCATGTTAGGCAGTGAAGATGTGATGCTGCTAGATTATTTCTTCCCTGTTGGTACAAGTTTTGGTGCTACTCATGAGTGTAGATTTTCTGATAACATTGCCAATCGTTCTAAAAACCTAAACTATTAGAGTGATGTGTGATTTATTATTTAAATATTTTAACATTCCCTCTCACACTTAATATGATCTTTTTGCCTAATACTACATATGGAAATTTAATTAGGGAGACAAATAAGACTTGAAAAAATTTGAACTTAGAGTCTCTAGTTTTAACTTTGATACCATATGAAATTTAGTAAGACCATAGTCAACTTAGTGTGACAGTAATTATTATAACATTTAAATAATAAATCACGCATTCATCTAATGATGAGTTCAACGTGCATAAGTGTGGAATAGTATTATTGTTCTTTTCAATTTATTGATCCTTTTGGTTTCTTCATTCGGTTCTAGTGGGATTCTCTTGTTTCTCTTTCGTATAACTGACTAGATATTATTCTCCTTAATGGTATGCTTTGGGGGGAAAATACAGTCTGCCCTTCGGATTTAGCTATTCAATATGCTTAGCTAGATCTATATGAGGTCCATTACGTGTTCTTCTCTTCAAGCAAGGGCTCTGGAACTGACAGTCGGGAAAATGTATCTCATCGGAGATAAGAAGGACAAGTTCTTACCCTTTGAGAGTTGTGCGTGCGTGCGTGCGAGCGAGCTTTGTGGTGGTCCAGTCTAATTAATAGGGTGCATTTCGGCGGAAGAATCATTGGGTAGCCTTCTTTCTTGCTATCGATGAGATCTTGAAGCAACATGTCACTTTTACAGGGAAAAGTATCATCAAAATCCTAAATTTATTGCATTTATACCATTTAAGTCATAAACTTTTCGATTGAACCAATCGCATCTTAAAACTTTCAATTGTGCAATTTGAACTCTAAATCTTTTGATAATTTGTTAATTTAGCCTATGCCGTCAATTTTAGCTGGAAATTGTTGACATGAACGCTGATCGTTTTACGTAACATGATTTATGCTGACGTGACCAATTTATTTTATTTGTTTATTTATTTTTCTATTTTTATTACTTTTTTTGGTTTTTTCTTTTCTTTCATTTATTTTTTTCCCAATTGTGGGCCGGCAAGATTGCTAATCACAAGCAATGTTTGCGTGAGGGCTTTTGTGCCCTCTTCTGGCCACAGGTGTGGCCATCGCCCAAATTCGAGAGAGGGCTATAATGCCTTGCTTGGATCTTGGCAAGCGCACGGTGGCTATTGCCTATGGCAGGTGAGGGCCACAATGCCTTTGCTTAGACTCGGCAAGGGTTGCTGGCCCTTTCCTATGGCTGGCGATGGTCGATTGGTGTCCTCCCCGGCCCCTTGTTGTAGAAAGAAAAGAAAAGAAAAGAAAAGAAAAGAAAAAAGATATTCAAAAATTTAGAAAAAATAAAAAATTTTGTCTATGCTAGCACTGACCGTGTTATATAGGACATTAAGCATTCATGTCAGTGATTTCCAACCAAAATTGATTGAATGTACTAAATTGACAAATCTTTAAAATGTTTAGGATTCAATCAATACAATTGAAATGTTTAGAATTGAATTCGCACAAGTATAATAAGTTTAAGACCGTTTTTTTTAAATACTTTTCCCCACTCTTTTTTTAACTTTTCCCACTTAACCTCCTATTGAATGGTACGAAAAATCTCGGTGGGGCACAATGAAATCCACCGCGGGTCTGTCCTTTAGAGAAACCGCAGGCTTCCTTTGCTTTGATATAATCGTGGCAAACTGAACAAGGATGGAAGAAACAAAGTGATTGGTTGAGACTTCAATGTGATTGGTAGTCAGGCAGAGGAATCCAACGAAAAAGAAATATTCATAAGCAGATGGAGATGGTCGCCAATGTCAACTTTCTATTTTGGGAAACATTTCCTCAAAACTTGCATCACAGGAATTAAAGAGAGCACATTATCGCTGTCCTATTTACATAACAACGTGAGGGCCACAGATCCTAAATCTCATGCATGAAATAACATTGAGTCCGAAATCTTTCAATTGGTTCAATCAAGTTCTAAACATTTATAAAAAGTGCAATTGAGTCATAAACATTTTAATTGATTCAATTAAATTTTTGGTCCAATTTAAGGATACTGCATAAGCATTTTTGAATGACAGCTGACAATTTTATATGCAATTTATCAAAAGAATTTGATTGCACTTTTTCAAAAAGATTTATGACTTAATTGGACCAATGAAAATGCTTAGAACTTGATTGCATGATACATACAAGATTTAGGATTCTTGTGTAAATTTCCCCAACCTTTGGTATGTAGTGTAAATTGGGTTGTATGTACCCTTCCTTTTACCCTGGCTATTCTTTGTTATCTTCGACTGCCAAGGGGCACTGAAACCTCGACTACAACTTCAAGGAAATCCATTTGACAATGCAAACATACACGCACAAACAATTTCCTAGGTATTAGGAATGCTATGTTGTTTCCAATAATATAGACTTAAAGCCCTTGAAGTTTCTCTTTCTTTGCCCCCACATAAGATTACGGAGTAATCAATGTTATTTGGCTTCTATTTAGGTAGAAAACCGCGAGCCTCCACTTATATACTCCTTTTCATTGCTTCAAGTGTCCCCATTCTCTCTCTTCTCCATCTCAAGGTTTGCCATATTAGCCAAGAAAGCTTATCATATCAAGAACAAAGCAAGAATCCAAGGGCACTCGACCTTGCCTGAACTCTCTCCCTCAAGGCTCCTTGCCTTGTTCTCTTAGCTGTCGTCCTATCTACTTCCTTCCTGAGGTTGATACCTCTGAAAATGTCTACTCAAAGAACCAAAAGGGTCCTTCCTAGAACTCGAAATCTAGCAAATCCATGAGTTATTGAAATGCGGAGTTGTTTTCGGGGAAGATTGGTTTTATGCTATTGGTGAATTGGGTTCGCGATGTTGTAAATCACCATGCACATGTTGCTCTCCTTTTGCTCTTCAGTTTTCTTGAAAATTGTTGCGAACTACTATGGAAATACACTTTAAAGGATGCCATCGTATGTGTTTTCTAACTTCTATAAAATTCTTTTCAACCAAAGCTACACGAAGTAATCTGCGTTAAACTGTGGCAAATTTCATTTTCTGCTGTCTTCCTTTTCTTTTCGATTTGATTAGTTGCAGGAGACAATGCCGAAGCAAAATTGCTATTTATTGCACTGTAAACGGTGCAATCTTCTGCATTGCCTTATCTTTTGGCCTTACTAAGTGTCTTTTGGTATTTTGATTGGTAAATATTCGATGATTTTTTGATGAAAAAGAGAGATTATCTATGGATTATTTTCCCGTGTTTTAGAGTGAACAAGAAAAGGGAAGCTTGAGGGGGAGCGTTCAAACAAGGTCTAGTTCTCTCTTTCCACCTTAATCCGCGGCTCATGTCTCTTGAAGCTTCTTTTCTGATTCCCCACCTGAGACGACATAAGCCTTGTACTGGGAGGAAACCCATGTTTATATACACGGTGTCACAAGTCGTCAATGCATCTCGTGATGTGCGGATAATCCTGTTACCATGCATGGAGTAAGATCGAGGAGGCACGGTTGTGAGTCGGTTTGACATCTTTCCAACTACCGTATTTGCAAGCTGTATACAAGTCTGCTTGGATTGCTCTCTCTCTCTCTCTCTCTCATTCAAGAACTACTGGGACCGCCATAGGGTTTCATGCATTAGATACCATTTGAACACACATTTGACATATTTTACATGGTGATTATTTTGCATATCAGATCATCCTCAGTGTCTATACAATCTAATTTTATTGTGACGGCAGACATTCGTTGAAGTGATAATATATATCAAGTGCACCACTTATGAGATATAAATACATCCCTGTAAGTGTTTATAAGATGTTTGTAGTTCATCCTAATATAGTAGAATAAAAATAGCACAACTCATAAGCTGTGGGAGGGCACGATGCACACAACAAAGATCACCTCATCCGAGATAAGCAGTTAAGTAGTCCTAATACTGTTTTGTTTGATTTTTGAAATATCTCCTAATTATAATTTTTACTGATTTTATTCGATCTTGTTAGGTCCTCCGGTCAGCTGATTAAGCATTCACGTTACCCCAGAAGTCATCAATCCCCAGCATCGAAGGATCAAGTAGATCGTGAACTTCTTAGATTGGACTTGGATCAATTTTGAGAAATGACTGCTCTCCATTTCAACCCTGCAAAATGATCTGCATGAAACAAAATGCACTGCACCTACGACCCGTGGATTTAGACTCAGGTAATGTGTGAGAGTTAATTTGATTTCCATTCTGTTTATAAGCAACGCATCCATGTCAAGCAAAGGCAGCTCTCGCAGCAATGTTATTAAGGTCACATAAGCTACAGGCAATCTTACTCTTTTTAACTAATTGCAAGATAATCAAGCATCATCTGGTGTTGACGAGTAAATCTCTACCACCATCGACCAATTTACTTCCTATTTTCTTCTTGCAGATAAAACAGAGTACCACCTAACGAGCATTGACAGGATTATTTGGTCAATAAAGGTACAGATCGGCCCAAAGAGACACCACAAGGGTTCATGAGAAGACATAATGTCTCATACCATCGGGGATCTTCCAAACTATATCGGTCCAGACAGAGTTTTCTTCAAGGCTTTTGTCTTTTCTTTTATTGTTTAACGAACCCTTTTCTTGGGGTGAACAAGTGCACTCGAAGAAACCAAGAAACATGTCTTCTAGGTTTTTTTACTCTTGTAGAGAGAAGTACAAACGTGGATCCAATTTGTTGTACTGCTACAGATTCTTATTCCTTTTTGGCTGATTAAATCAAATAAGATTAGTTAATAGCTTCATATACAGCTCATGATTATAACCTTAAACCCCCAATTGGTATATATGTGACAAATTTCCCTTAAACTAATTTTTTGACTACTAAAAACCCTCTATGACAAATTTACTTTCCATTAACTTCTGTCAAATTTTACATTTAAATTTGCTTTTGTGGATGACATATGATGACGTGATATGATGACCTGGCAAGTTCACGTAGAAATCCTTAGAGTTAATACCTGAAAAAACCCCAAATTAGTATAGTCAATTTTTCTCAGTTATATCGGTTTCGCAACTTGAAAGACTCTTCTAAAGCTTCTCAAATACATGAGAAGGGATACAATCTTATTAAGTGTCACTTTTGTAATAAAATTGGACGCTTGATGAAAGATTGCCTCAAGCGTAAACCTTGGTTTGAAAACAATGGTAAGCCTTGTGCTTTAGTGTGTTTTGAACCAAAAGTTCCTTGTAATATTTCGTGGATTAAATATAGTGTTGCTACTCTTGTTTCGAATAAGATGTAGGGATTCCTTCTGATTGTAACCATAAAGCCAAATGAGAACTATGTGTTCATGAAGAATAGAAACAAAGCTTACTTGTTAGTTAATCTTAGATACTGTACATTATTTGGATTTGTTTTGAACCCTTTATGTACCTATATTTTCAGGGAAATATACTACAAATGATAATACTTTCGTGTGGCACTTACTTTGGTGCCGAAGGTTTTTTTTTCATTTACTTTTTTTTTTGGTAAGGTAAGCATGTATTTATCCAAACATCCACCGTACAACCTAGGGGTCAACGGAATCCATTTACACTCAATTAGCTCAGGCTACTGAGTGGAGAGGTGCCAGGACCCAAACACATCTAAACCAAAACGACATATAGTAACCACATAAACTCTTAAACATCAAAAACAATAGCATCAAATCCCCAAGATCTTTGTAGTCTTCTATTAACCATGTTATCTTCAATCAACAGCCTTGAAGCCACTTTTTTTTCATTTACTTGAGTGCCACACCTTTGAAAAAAAACGTTCACTTGAATATTACTTTCGATTTGCTTGCCGGAAAAGTTGACATTATCATTGGTGGACAATATTTTAATAGTTTTGCATCTTTTTCCGTTTTTTGTCCCCTTTTTTATGTGTTTCTTCGGTTCGAGTGTAGGCTGAATAAATATGGAGATGCCCGCTTTGGAGAAAAGTCCATTACCCACAAAAATTGGAGATTCCAAAGGCAGAACATGTGACATTGGACATGCCGAACGAAAACGAGGAATCTTGCAGAAAAGAGATGGAAGCCAAACTTCCAATCTCCCAAAAAGAAAATAAGTGCAAAGAAGGAGATGTCGAGGTTGGCATTGAATGTCACGTCACTGAGATTCACCAATACGGCCAACTTTGGGGTGAATCGATATACTTTTCTAGACTAGCTCATTATGGTTTATATAGTTTGCTTGGGTTTAGCTATATTGCTGGTGATATTAGGAAGATACTTCCAGCGTAGAGAGATGGTGATATGTGGAAGCAATCTAACTTGAGCAGCAACTTTGTTGATGGTATTTGTGGTACTGGCTGTAGCTTTGTTGGGCAGGGAGAGATGATATTGGACAGCATTTGACTCTGATCAAAGCCTGAGCAGGGGTGAGGCCTTTAAAAAGAGCATTGTCCCACACAGCTAGAACAATGTCATCCATGTCATTGTGTTTGCATCGATCTATTTCTTCTTGATCTACCTCTAAAACAAATTCTCTAGATGATGATGAGATGGCGTTTGGCTTCAATACTTTTGGTTTAATGTCTACATTGTAGTTTTTGTTGGATTTGACTTTAAGCTTGAAAGAAGTACTGAAATGTTTCCTTTGGAGCTCCAACACTCTCGTCAGTTAGTATTTATTGATCTATTTCTTCTTGGTGTATTTCTGGTATAAACTCTTTGGATGATGAGAATATGGACTTGGCTACAATACTTTCAGTTACATGTATAAATTGCAATTTTCATTGAATTCGACTTTAATCTTGAAAGAAGTATTGAAATGTTTCCAATATATCCTTTAGAGCCCGAACACTCCCATTAGTTAGTATACATTGATCTGTTTCTTCTTGATGTGCCTTTGGTTCAAACTCTCTAGATGATGAGGAGATGGGCTTGGCTTTAATACTTTTGGGTACATGTATATATTGTAATTTTCATTGCATTCGACTTTAACCTTGAAAGAAGAACTGACGTTCCTTTTGTCCAGGAGATGCACATTGGTTGAGACTTCAATGTGATTGGCTGTCAGGCAATGGAATCAAACAAAAGAAATTTATCAACGGTCCAGGATGGTAGCAAATGTCAACTTTCCATCTAAGGAAACATTTCCTCAGAAGTTGCATCACATGGAAAAAAGTGAGCACATCATTGCTGTCCTATTTACATGTCCAACTGTGGGAGAAAATCTTTGGGTTGGTTCAATTATATATCCCAAATCGTTATCAATTTCCACTAAAATCCTCAATTTTTATTAAAAATTATAATCAAATCTTAAAATTATACTGAAAAATGTAGCTTAAGGATGATACATAAACACTTTTTGGGTGACATTGAGGCAATTTTAAGTATTGTTAATCGAAAGGGCTTGATCACACTTTTTAAAGAAGGTTTATGACATAATTAAATCAATAAAAACATTTAGGACTTGATTGCATTTCATAGATATTTAGAATTGAGCTGTGAATCCACTCCTTTTACCCTTTCTATTCTTTGTCATCTTCAACTGCCTAGGGTGATTAAAACCTACCTTGCAACTTCAACTTCAAGGAAATTCGTCTGACAATGCTTACGCACGCACACAAAGAAATTCCTAGGATTGGGGCTAAGGTTCTCTTTCTTTTCCCCACATAAAACTGTGGAGCATCCAATGTTTATTTGGTTTCTGTGTAGGTTGAAAGGCCGCGAGCCCTCTACTATATACCCTCCTTTTTCATTGCTTCGAGTATCACCCTTCTCTCTCTGTCTCTCTCTGTCTCTCTTCTCCATCAGTAAGTATTGGCCAAGAAAATTTATTTATCAAGAGCAGGCGAGAATGCAAGAGCACTCGACCTTGCCTGAACTCTCTCCCTCAAGTCTCCCCTTGTTCTTTCAGCAACGTTTTTCTGGTATGTATATATATATCATGACAAGTCTTTCCACTTCCACTATGTTCATCATTTTCTCTTTTCCCATTGCTTTTGTGTAGAAACTTTCATAGTTTTGATAGCATAAACATTTTCGGTGCATTGTAAAAAGATTCATGTTTGCTTCTCCATTTACTTTACTGTTCAAACTTTCCATCACCTTCTGTGGCGGATAAGATTATTTCTTCCATTTGTTTTATGCTTTTGCCGAAATGGGTTTGAGGCATCATAAGTCACCATGCACATGTTGCTGTCGTTTTGGTCTTCAGTTTTCTGCCAGCTATCAAATTATTTTTTTTTTAAAAGGATGCCATAGTATGCATTTTCTGACTACTTAAAAATGAGACCGAAGGCACCTGAGTGTTGTGGGTTAAACTGTGGCAAATTACATTTTCTGCCGTCTTCCTTTTCTTTTCATCTTGATTTCCTTCTGTAATGGCTTTTCTTTATGCGTTACTAAGTGTCTTTTGGTGTTTCTAATTGGTAAGTGTTCTGTATAGCTTTTGATGAAAAAGAGAGATTATCTTTGGATTGTTCTCTCGTATTTTCGAGTGAAACAAGAAAGGGGAGGCTTGGGGGAAGAGTTCAAACAAGATCTAGTTTTCTATTTCCACCTTAATCCTTGGTTCGTTTCTCTTGAAGCTTCTTTTCTGGTTTGCCACCTGAGTCGATATTGGCCTTGTGCCAAGAGGAAATCCTTGTACATGTACACGGTTTCGGAAGTCGTCAAAGAATCTGGTAATATGCGCATATTCCTGTTACTATGCATGGAGTAAGATCCAGGAATGCACCATTGGTGTTGACATCTTTCTACCAGGATTTTAGATCGATGAGACTACTATATTTGCGAGCTGTATATGAGTCTGGTTGGATTGTTCTCTCTCTCTCTCTCTCTCTCTCTCTCTCAATTCACCCTTTGGTGCTAAATCCTGTCAGCGTCAAGTGAACTATGAGTTAAGTTGATATGCCATCGACTCGGCTATTTTGTAATGCTTTAAGGTCTTGGTTGGGCTTCACACATTAGATACCACTTAAAAGATTTTTTGAGTCTCTATGAGACATATTTCCACCATGACGATGGACAAAATTGTGGAACAATTCACACACACACACACACATCCATGTGTGAGGAATGCATTTCCAAGATGTTTGGAGTTCGTCCTAATATAGTAGGCTTGGACAACACAATTCACAGCCTGTTACCAGACACGGTGCACAGAACAAAGATAATTCATCTGAGATAAAGGGGCAAGTAGTCCTTATACTATCTCATTTGATTTTGGAAACATCTATTAATTGCACTGTTTACTGGTTTTATACGATCTCATGAGGTCCTTACAGTCAGATGATTAAGAATTCAGGTATAACCCAGAACTCGTCGATCCCCAGCATCAAAGGATCGAGCCAACCGTGAACTTCTTATATTGGACTTGAAGCAATTTTGAGAAATAACTGCTCTCCATTAGCAACCCTGCAAAATAATCTGCATGAAACAAACTGCACCACGCCTTGGAACCGCGGACCTGGGTAGCTTTCATTCTGTACATAGACAACACGTCCATGATAAGGAAAGGCAAATCTCGCCAGCAATGCTATTAAGGTTAATATATTACAGGGTATCTCCCAGTCTTTTTCACTAATTGCAAAATTAATTGAGCGTCAACTGGCGTCGACCAATTTTTTTTTTTTATTTTCTTCTTGCAGTCATGCACAACCAGAGGAGGAGGGGGGTGGTACCTGGTCAAGAAAGGTACAGATTGGCCCAAAGAGACATTAGGGGTTCAAGAGAAGACAGAAATGTCTCATATCATTAGAGATCTCTTCCAAACTAGAGCAGTCCAGACATAGTTTTCTTCAAGCCAGTCTTTTCGTCTATTGTTTAACCAACCCTTCTTCTCGGGGTGAAAAGTGCATTTGAAGAAACCAAGAAACATGTCGTTTAGGTTTTTCCACTTGTACAGAAGTACAATCTTGCAGCCACCTTCTTGTGCCGTTATAGATTCTTATTCCTTCTTAGCTAAATTACTTGGACCACATTTGAATTTCTTGAGCCCCAATAAATTAATGTTCTCCTTTGTCTTTCCATCATCACTAAGTAAAATAGAATATTCACCAGTTCCATTTTTTTTTGATCAACTTAACACGTCCATGCCAGTTTAGCATCTTTAGAAGACATATTGATCAATATTACAGGGTGAGATAGAAATTTAATGAGTCAAAGACTAGGGAATGGATACCCTTGGGTTTTTAGGAACTGTGAGAAGCTGTTTCTTCCTCTAATCACACCCATATGTCTCAATTTTTTAGGCCAGTATCATATAAACATTCGATTTTTTTTTTTTTTTTTGAAGAGTATATGTGTTCTTCACCCAACTTTCAAATTTCATGGATCGAAAGTAATTCTCTCAATCCTTAGTCATTTTGTGATACTAATCTAGAAGATGATATATTTGTTTCTTAGGTTAACTCTACTTGTGCGTAGTGCAAGCTCCACTATCAATAGAGAGTTAACATGTACTATCAAATTGTCATATCCATAGCAAGACCGCTAATTCGACACCTAAACATGCACATGTCCTTAGATTTACCAAAGTCGAAAATGATGGGAAATTTTGCCTATGGTCATTGAACTAGGGCGCACTTTGCCATCAAGCTACCAAATTTTAATTTCAATACTCAAATTTATAAGAGCCTTTAGATTTTTGCGATTGATGCACTTTTACCAAAATGTTTGGTCAATTTTTTTTTTAGCAAATCTTTGTTTGGACACTACGATTCACACAAGATGTTGACATAATGCATATAGCATGACATTAGCCAGAAAAGAGAGAAATCCAAAATGACATCGCTAGACCTTGCTATTCATCTAGCAAGGATTGTGCGGCCCTCGCCCATCATGTTGAGGGTCCATGTGACTCTCACCTAGTGCAGCTTCACGACCATCATCGACTAATTGCAGAGGGTCGGGACCCTCTCTCAGATTAGAGGAAGGAATCCAAGACTCCCAAACCTAAGCCTCGGCTGATAAGGTGTCATGAGGTTGGAATCCTTTTCTTTAATTTTCCCCATTTTCTCGAGTAGGCTAGCGTCACTCTCAACTGACGTCCTATCATCAAAGTGTTATGCAATACATTATATTAGTTCTATTACAAAAAAAAAAAAAATTATTGAAATTTGGGCAGAGCGCGATGAACCAAAACAAGAATAACAAAAAGTTCCAATGCTTTGGAAAATTGAAATCAAAGTCTACTAATACGATTGCAAATAATTGTACTAGGAGGTTATGTTACGGTTGAAAATGTAAAAATGCAATGTATCAAATCAATCGACGCCTTATCACTCGAACTATTTCTCCATCCGAGTGGGCCTCATGCTGTGATATCGGGGAGGACTCCATGCAACAACTGCAGAGGCTGCGCGCGCTCGAGCCCGTCCGTTCTCACTCCCTCTTCTTCGCGGAAGCACAAGCCACCCCCTTCGTCCGGCGACCCGTCGGGCCCGACACCTGCGCCGCCGTCATCGAGCGATGCGGCTCCCTGGCCTCCCTGAAGGCCGTCCACGCCGCCGTGCTCCGTTCCCACCTCCACCTCAACCTCAGCTTCCTCACCCACCTCGTCGCCAGGTACGCCTCCCTGGGCTCCCTCCCCCACGCCCGCGCCCTGTTCTCGCTGTCGGAGTCCTCCTCCGACGTCTTCCTGTGGAACGTCGTCATCCGGGCTTGCGTGGACGGACTCCAGTACCGCCCTTCTCTGGGTCTCTACGCTCGGATGCGAGGGATGGGCATTGGGCCGGATAACTACACGTACCCTTTTGTCCTCAAGGCATGCGGGTGCCTCGGGGATGTAAAGTCGGGGCTTTGGTCCACCACGACGCGTTGCGATCTGGGTACGTCTCGGACGTGTTCGTGGGCAACTCCCTGGTGGCCATGTACGGGAAGTGTGGGCGCGTGGACGTTGCTAGGCAGGTGTTTGATAGGATGCCTGAGAGGAACGTCATCTCGTGGAGTTCGATGATCGGTGCGTATGCGCGGAACGGGTGTGATGAGGATGGCTTGCGCTTGTTTTGGGAGATGTTGGATGGGGGAGTCCGTCCGAACAGGGGGGCAGCTGTGGATGCGATGGCTTGTGTGAACAGGGAAGCTGAGGCTGATGTGGTTTGTAGAGTTGCGATGGAGAATGGACTTAATTCAGATATCTCTGTCCTACATGTGGCAATGGTCATGTATGCGAGGTGCGGTAGAATCGATGTTGCGCAAGCCCTCTTCGATGGGATACATGACAAGGACTTGGTGTGTTGGTCGTCCATGATCGAGGCTTATGCCAAAGCTGATATGCCTATAAAAGCTTTGGATCTCTTTAGAGAGCTGTTGTGCTTGTGTATCGACCCTGATGCAATAACATTACTTAGTGTGCTCCGAGCTTGTTTGGAGTTAGGTTCTTTTTTGCAAGCTTGCATGATGCATGCATTCATAATTCGCAGATTTTTTGAAAATCACGTGATGCTCAATACTTCTATGGTAGATCTCTATGCCAAATGTGGAAATTTAAAGCATGCTAGGAAGTTATTTGATTGGATGCCTGAGAAGAATTTGATATCTTGGAGTGTTATGATATCCGGATATGCGATGCATGGCCATGGTAGAGAAGCACTCCACCTCTTTGATCAGATGAAGTTTTCTGTAAAACCTGACCACATTGTATTTGTATCAGTTTTGTCGGCCTGTAGCCATTCTGGGTTGCTGAATGAAGGATGGGAGTGCTTTGAATCCATGAGTAGAGATTTTGGGGTCACACCAATCCATGAACATTACGCCTGTATGGTAGACCTATTAGGTCGAGCAGGACACTTGGATGAAGCAGTGGATTTTATTGAGAGAATGCCAATGGAACGCAATGCTGGTATATGGGGGGCATTGCTTGGAGCATCTCGAATCCATAGTGATGTAGAACGGGCTGAAAAGGCAGTGAAGTTTTTATTTGAACTGGATGCTGAGAACCCTGGTCGTTATGCTGTACTGTCCAACATCTATGCGTCATTAGGAAAAAGGGAAGAAGCTGATCAAATAAGAGACCTTATGAAAAGAAGGGAGGTGAGGAAACTTTCGGGCCACTCAATTGTAGAAATTGGGAACAGAATCTATACGTTTGTGGCGGGGGACAGATCACATCCACAAACAGATGTGATCTATTCAGAATTGGATAAACTAATGGCTAGAACTCAGCTAGAAGGGTATAAGCCAAACTTCCATAAAGCTGAGGAAGAGATCAAAGAAAACATGTAATATGCCCACAGTAAGAAAGAAGTTAGCTATCAGTTTCAGGATTCTAATTTTGGCATCAAGGAGTCATAAGGAGTAGGAAGAACCTTAAAGTTTATGGCGATGGCCATAATGCTACGAAATTTTCTTCCGAGGTAACTGAATCATAGTTAGAGATGCTTACAGGTTCTATCATTTTAAATATGGTTCTTGCTTTTGCGGTGATTACTGGTGATTTTATAGAAATCTGGGCCTTTGACAAATCTTTGGATTTACTTCTCTTTTTAAGGTGACATTTCGGATCAAGACTTGTCATTATTCATGAGAGGTGAAGATACTCGAAGTCTTCCATGGCTTGGACAAATTTATTTGACTTATCCAAAAGAATTTTTCATGATCTTTTACAGTGTGCAGCCCTATGCATCTTTCTCTTTATAGCCTACTGAAGGTCAGCGAAACTAGCAGGTGTATAGCAGAATATTTTCTGCCTATCTTGAACAAGACTTATTATCCGATCTATTTTGTCTTAACTGTGCACTTGCTTATCTTGTGACAGTTATCAATTTTAGAGCTCATAGCTCATGGAATCGAGCAATGTATCACTCCATCTTAAGGATCCCAAAACAGCGGACTTCTTCCTGAAGGTCATATCTGATCTCCCATCAGCTCCAGCAACGATTTCAACATGATTGGGTCAAAATTGCAAGAGAAGTCATAATGATGGGATGGAATTCTGAATGGATTCGTCTGATGCACTCTGATAAAGAAAGTTCAATTTCAGTTGTTGATCTCTTCTTCATGGAATCCTCATTTGGACGAGAACAGGGACAATGGCATTATGGGGGTTATTTAGCCAGCTTTAAAGAATTGACTGCACCAAAAAGTGAATTGTGCGGTTCATATTTTTCCAGACCTGAAAGATGTTGACAGGTTTGGATTGAGCCTTCTATCAGGAAAGAACTCTGATCAAAATCTCTTGCCGGGTAATTCCGCAGAATTCCATTGGTTCTGCACATGTCAGTAATATCATACATCAGCGCCCCATGATGCATCCTAAAGGTTAACTGTTCCTCTAGATGCAGAGCATCTTAGAGCAACAATATGGGAATTCCAAATCCTAGACAGGACCTTGCCTCATATCCTGAATCATGGCGTTGGGGAAACTAATTATTTGCAGCCTGATGCATATTATCTTGTCCATCGCTTGCGATTAGTGGCCTTCCTAAGTTCTGGAAATGCTAGTGGAGCTGCAGTTGACCATGACTTTGTCTCGATTATCAGTTTGAAATTCAGGGGCATGGTAACAGTGAGAACCCGGCGTTGATTTGTTATGTTATACATACTGACGGTCAATCGGGTCAAAATTGATTGTCTATCTGTATATGGTACTGTTAGATGACTCATTCTTCATCCTTCTCCAAAGGAAAAGGAAGAAAATTGCATTATGTATATGTTGGGCGCTTGGAGTCATTGTGAAAGAATATAATGAGAAAATTCAAGACGTGTACACAATGACCATCTCTCTGGCTTTTATTTGTTTCCCAACAAATGTGATGAGAGAATACAGAGCAGGAAATATTACTAAACTTGCATCCTCAAACAAATGTCATCAAAGCCTTCAGATCCACCGCTTGTTGCGTCGTGAATTGTGGTCGCCTCGGAACCATCGCTCCCAGCCAACATCTGCAGGACCCTTCGTCCTAAAGCAAAAACACGATCAACAGCAAGATCATCATTACGTTAAATCCAACCTGATGATGAAAATCTGGAAGGAAGTACATGACATCAATGGAATCAATACTTACGCTGGAAGTAGTGGATCCGGAACGGATTCGATGCTTGAAATGAGCCTGCACGATAATCAAACTTACAGTGAAGTTGTAGTTGGATTCTATGAATGTAATTCATGTCAAGCATATGATGAATTGGAGTTTCTCCTTACTCTTTGCACACAAGAGATGATTCACCTATGGTTTCAAGCTCCTCCAACTCTTCCTGCAACAAGAAAGATCCATGAGACCGTCTTTCAATTGTGATGCAAGCCTCCGGATGGAAACCACATGACCAAAAGCACCAGTCTTTTTCTTTCCTGGGCTGAGAAAAAAGTGTCTTTATTCAGTGCTGTACCTGAATGAAAGTGATCTGGTTTTGGAGATGCGTTATGGAAGCAGCCAACCTGTGCTTCCCGATGAAAGCTGTGGGCTCTGCTCTTGGAAGAGCCAGCCCACCTTGTCTCCTTGCTTCACACGGCGTATTAGGAGCCTCAGATTTTGGGGTCTCCATTGCTGGTGAAGCTCTGTCCATCATGTCAAACTCAAACCTTTGCACAGAGAAGAAGAGGGCTTGGAATTGGACTTTTTGTTCATTGTCGAAAGGAGGGAGAGAGAGAGAGAGAGAGAGAGAGAAGCGAGAACGTGGACCGAGTATGGCACACGTGATTAAAGCACTAGAGTGTAAACGAAAGAGGGAAATGTAAGAATGTGATAAAAAAAATGATTAAAGTAGGATTTAGGGGAAAGGGTATTAGCAGATGGTCAAAAAGAAGAATGGGAAAAGGAGGAATTTTCTGTACATTTGGGATGAGGACAGGAAGCGGGGGCAGGGTCCACGGTCAAAGCTGTCAGCATGACATTTCAGACTCTTTTCTCCTGTTTCCGAGACATCCAATTCAGGATGGCTCTTACGTACCCGAAGAACCATACCCAACCCCATGTCTCTGTCAGGCTGGTCAGCTGTATGCGTTGCAGACCTGTTTTTCCAGTTCTGGGTCCGCAAGAGATAGCCATAGCCACTCGGTCAGAGTTGACATTTATGAAGGGGAAGCGTTTGATGACGCAAAAGGAGTGATGATATCTGGTTTCTTGTGGGAACTCACCGATGAGCTGTTCCTGCACTTGGGACTTGTTTATGCGAAGATGCCTCGGTCAGAATGATTATGCATCGATTGACATCATAGGGCAGACTGACTTAATTAGCGATAGGCCCGTGACTCCCTAATTTTTCTATGGACTTGGTCAATAAGATTATTTTACTCAATATCTTCTAAAATGGGTATGCACTTTTCTTTCCAATAACTTAAAAAAGCTTCGAAGCATTCATTCATACTGGTCGGTCAGTAAATTTAGAGACACTTGATGACTTTCATTTTAAAGTTTGGATGAATTCTTTCGGCTGGTGACTCTAGTTCCCACTTATTTTGATGGCGAGAGTGGAACTCGTGTTGCCTTCAATCGACTGGGCCTTCGCAACTGAGGCGGTAATAGCCAGGATCAGTACAAATTACTTGGCTCCCGTTTTCTTTTATGGACGATTGATTTGGTGACAGTGAAGAAACGATAAAAAAAAATGGGCCTTTTGCAGGTGGCCTGGCCATAGGAGCAGCTGGGGCAGTAGGAAGTACCACAGGCATCATCATTGCAGCCACAAAGAAAAGGACAATGATGCTTCCCTCCACCAAGAAGCCACAGCTGTAGCCAGAAAACTTTCTGCTGTATCTGTGCCTAGTGGCCGAATTCTTTATGTAACGTTCTTAAAGGAAAAGCTTTTGTTTGTGCAAATCCCAAGAATTTTCCTCACAGACCAAGGAATTGAAAATCCACAAGTTGTTGGGAGGATGTATGTGCTTACTAAAAGCCCATCTGAGATAGGCCAGCTCATCATTGAAGCCTAAGCCCAGGTCCTCATCACATCATGCTAAGCTAAACGAGCCTTACCACCCGACCAAAAATCTTAAATTTTGAGGATAACGACATCAATAATCCCTTTATGCTTTCTTGAAATTATAGTTGGCCCTTTACTTTATTATAATTATTATAATTACTTTTTTCGATCCCCAATATATCCAAGTCTACATTCCAACGTCCAACTAAGCACCCGACTTACGATTTTAACAAAAAAGGGACCATTCGAGAATATGTTTGAAAAGTATATGGTTCATTTCGAATAAAAAAAGTAAATGGTGAATGCAAGTTCCGAGAAAAAGTAGAGAGATTATTAGTGATATTATTTCTAATTACATGAAAATCTAGCTAAAAAGCTTTATCAGATGAGTCCTTCAATTTTTGTGGGAAAAAAGGGCAACGACCACTGCTATTCCACCTATGCCTCAGCATCACAGCATCTTGCCCACTACCGAATGTTTGGTTTGAGCCGCAGTTATGACTACGTCCTTCTTGGTGGTTGTAATGATGCGATAACTTTGTGAGCGAAGCTGTGACACAACACATTAAATTAAGATGTTTTAAAAGTCAAGAAGAGGTTTATTATAACACAGTTGGGTATGCGCATGATTGGAGAAGAAAAGAGTACCTGATGCATTTCTGTAACATGTGCTGGCTGAAACACTATGATTCCTGCATTTCTGTAATTTGCTCTATGTATAATTTGACAGGATGGGAAGAAAAGGAGCTATCGATATTACTTGTTTGCTACTAATGAACCTGTCGATGGTATGATTAGTGAAAAATAAAAAATTACAGGGAAGGAGATTAGGACATTATCAAATCGGGGAAGTGACTGAGATTGTACATTGTTCTGTTCCTACTCCACAATCGATTCCCTCTAGCCTTTTCTTATTCAGGGGTATTAGACTTAATTCACGGAATACTCACTTTTCCCCCCGGGGCCGGGGGAGGGGGGTTGTTTGGGGAGGCCCGATGTATTATTTATTTATAAGCCGGCTTCATAAAATATTTTAACCGAGCTGTCTTCAGATGTGTTCGAAGTTCGAGTTGTGATGAGCGAGATCTTCTTCGAAAGGGCACTTGCTTGGAGAATTATTGGGAAGAGTTAAAAAAAGACATTAATCTATCGTATGGATGCCAATTTGGTTATAGACCTTTTAATTTGGCTACTTAAGTCTTAAATCTTTTTACAGTTTATCAACATAGTTATTTTGGCCAATTTCAGCCGAAAATTATTGACGTGGACATCGACCATTTGATGTTGTATGACCAGCATTGACTTGAACAATTTTGACAAGCTTTCATCAGCCATTGGTGCCAGATTCAGCAACGGCAACCCCCTCACCCAGGCTGCTTGGGTCAAGCCCTCACCAAATTTGGCAAGGGCCGAGGGTCGAGCTTTCATTAGCCATTGCCAAACTTCAAGGCAAAGAAAAATAGGAAAAAGAAAAGAAAAAGGAACGAATATAATAATTGAGAAAATTTAAGGAAAAATTATACAAATTGTTCACTTCAATGCCAATCGAGTTACTTAAGATGGCCACCAACCATGTTAGTGATTTCTAATCAAAATTGGTTGGAAGGATTACATTAACAAATTGTTAAAAAGTTTACGATTGAATTGACATAATTGGAAGGTTTAAAACCAAAGAGATCCATGATTTTTGTGAGCAATTTTCTCAGAGTTATTTGTGTCATTCAAATACAAACTTGTCCATGTGGCAACACAAAAAAGTTTGAGGGAAATCGCCATAAAAACTTTAAACATTTCAATTATGTCAACTGAGTCATAAACATTTTCATATTTTACCAATTTATTCTACTATCAATTTTGGTTGGAAATTACTCATGTAGATATCGATCGTTCTATGTAGCATGATTAATGTGGACACTTTTTAATAATTTTTTGAGTTTTTTTCCTTTTAATTTTCCTATTCTTTTCTCTTCTTTTCTTTTGGATTAAGGGCCGGCAAGGGTTATGATGCCCTCGCCTTGCTCAAATCTAGCTAGGGTGTCATGACCCTTGCTATATTTGGGCAAGAGGCTATGCACCCTTGCTTTTGCTAGTGAGGGCATGGCGACCCTCTCCTAGAATCTCATTGGCCACAGTGAGCATATGCCCTCACCTAGGCCCTCATTATCAAGGGCATTAGGCGCTCCCTCAATCCAAAATGATAAAAATAAAAGAAAAAAAGAGAAAAAACCAAAAACTATCAAAAAATTCAAAATGTAATTTAAAAATGTCAATATTAGTACCGATCGTGTCATGTAGGATGGCCGGCATTTATGTAAACGATTTCTGACTAAGGACAACAGTCATTCACATCAATAATTTCCAACTAAAATTAGCTAGATGGATTTAATTGATAAAACATTAATTGTAATAGGTGTGGGACTTTTATTTGTAATTGTCCCAAAAGTCTTATAAGAGGAGCGGTTGTTTCTATTAGGGGTGTGCAACCGGACCGGGTTTACTCGGAACCCGGACCGGACCACCCGAAAAACAGGGTCGGGAACCGGTTCCCGGTTAAACAGGTTCGGGTACAAGTTCCAATTTTTGGGAACCGGTTGAAACCGGTCCGGGAACAAGGTCCAAGCAAAGACCCACCCATAACCGGACCGGTTTTGGAACCGGTTTTTACCCTGTTAAAAAAAAAAATCGTCTCTCTGTATAATGCTTTCGAGTCTCTTTGTCTTCGAAGAAACGTTAAAAAAAGAAAGATTTTCTCTGAATCAAGTTAAGAGAGAATTGTTTTGAAAGAATTATTAAAAAGAACTGTTCTCATGAATTATTTTTCTTTTTTAATGATCCCACTTTCAACTATTACTATAGTTGTAGGACAAATGCTACTAACTATTGTAGCACTAATTCTCAGTCCAACTTAAGAAAGATGTCCTCTTAATAAGAGCTCTGTCGCATACACATAAGTAAGCACATTATGTCATTTAGAAGTATTTGTGTGAATGAGACTAATATTATATTCATATTTGTTGCTAATGCTTATGCATTCTTAGTATTTTTGCTTTGTCTTATAATGTTAGGAGAATTACGTTGTTGTTTTTACGCTAATTAATGTAAAATTCAAACCGTATAGAATATTGAATGGTTGCAAAACGAGTTCCAATGAAAACAGGGTTGACCCCCGTTCCCGGACGGAAAAAACAAGATTGGGTCCAAAACATGGTCCAATAAAAACGGGGTAGGGTACATGGTCCGAAAAGAGGAACCAGGTTATAACGGGGTCGGAGTCGGGGTCAGTGAACCCTATGTAACATCCGAAATTTGAACGTGAATTTTTGCATTGTTGGTTGATCTTACTCGGAACCGATCACTCCCGAGATACTACTTTGAGGGAAATGCTAATGAGGATAGAACTCATGCGACTAAAGAACTTGACAAAAACGACTCAACCGTGAGACTTGCGTAAGGACGATCCCGTAATCATGCGGGCCGATTTCGGGGACGAATAGAAGTCGATTTGCGGACCAGTATAATGGGACGACGGGTGATTCCGTTTCTTGTTATCGAGCCCGCGAACGACCCCATGTCGATCCTTGGTAATCGTGTACTTTGAAATAAGAATCCATCCTTCGCAATTTCACGTAGTCGGGGCGTCCATGTGTCGAAAAGTCTTGAACGTGAATTAGCACGAGTCGGTTACGCGTGAATCCTCAAAGCCGCCTGTCAGTTTGAGTAGTACCAAAATGGCATTCGGGCGAAATTGACATGGCATGATAATCTAGTATTGGACTTTGAATTTTCGGGAACGTTCGAGAAGGACTTTTGGACGATGCTTCTTAGACGATCGGCTTGATGCTTGGGATTAAGCCGAGTAATTGGAAAAGGGACTTTTGGACCGAGGACCCGAGCCTATGAGGACGTGGGCCGGGCACCAAAATGCCCTCAAAAGAAGAGAGAGAAGATGAGGTCATCAATAATTTCCAACTAAAATTAGCTAGTTCTGACCTTTCACCGAAAATCGGTTGTTCATTTTCCCGTTGGAATCTGATAAAACAAAACCGTTCAGATGGAGTGTTCGCCGAATAGGTGCCTGGGTTCCGCCTTTTCCCCTGTTTTTCTCCCATTCTTTTCCCCCTCGATTTGTAATTGTCCCAAAAGTCTTATAACCGAGTCGTGGTAAAGGTCCCAGTGTCGGGTTCGTCGCCGCCGCCGCGTCCGTGTCGCCGGCCCGCTTAACGGGTGAGTTTAGCTCCTAATCCCTATTTAGTGCCTAAACTTACTTAGGGTTGGTTAGTTAGTGTTAATCTTGGTTTAAGGGGTTTAATTAAGTTGTATTAGCCCTAAGATAGGTGGTTAGATATATGGTTAAGATTAGATTAGCTTAATTTTGCTTATTAAGTTTCTAATTTGAAACATCGGAAAAATACCATCAACGTTAAATGTGTCATGGGAGCACCATGCAACGTCTCGGATTGTTTCTTGAACTGTTAGATGCTTGATAAATTTTTCTATTTGCCTTCATTTCCCTTTTATGATTCCCTCATCTTTTGACCCGTTCGACACAAAACTACCATTGGATGTGGGCATACCATTTCTTAGGGTGGAGGGTGTTGAACTCAAGTTTGATGGTTCATATGGCTTAGAGAAAGTAATATTTTGGCCAGAAAACTCTGAGTGAATAGTTAGACAACATGCCTAGCATGCGCACCTATATTGATACAAGGCTAGTTCAAAATGCAAACTTCTACTTCTAGCATAGAGAAACAAACATTCTACTTATAAAGAAAGAATATCGCTAGAATGTGCGCCCGCCTAGGGAATTTAACAAGAGAACAAAATTTCAATCTTTAATGTCCTTTCTTGTGCATTAAATGTCGTTCTTTCTATGTTTAGGTTGTTATCAAGTGCCATTAGGGCATTTTTACAAGGCCCACTAAAAAGCCAGGGAGAGAGAAACAAATACTAGATAGAGACCTGACACTCTCTTAATCTCCAACTCTTGTGAGCCTATATCCTATGACCTAAATCAAGTCACTCAAAGTTCACCCCTCGACATCAACACATTCACTTGTGCACGGGTCACAAGGCCTTTCAGATTGCCTTAATTTGGGATTGTCTAGGGCAAGTTGTCTGGGCCGTTTGGGTCAAGCAAGCGTCGACATAATGGAGATGGTACTTTAGACTTTTAAAATTTGTTATATTTCATAATATATAGATGGTGACATGTAACTCTCCTATCTCGATAGTCCTCGTTGAACATTTCTTGTACTGTTGACTAATACAATTAAGTAGAGCTTTGTGTATGCCTTAGCATTGGGGAGGGGGTCCGTGCTTGAGTCGGCTATGTACTCTCCATGATTGAGGATGGTGCACACTACAAGGTCTTTGAACTGGGTCAACTGCCCGAGCCATGACATTTGCTAACAGAGCATGAGTTTTAGTGAAAGACTTCGGAATCATGGTTGACACTCAATAACCGAAGATCAGAGGGGCATCATTCATGGCACTATATGAGCATTTGGGTTCACTGAGGTATTGTATAATGCTGAGCGATTGCATGAGTATTCTCGAGGACAATTTTTGAAAGATTGTGCACGTACCCCGCGAGGCAATGGTGCAATTGACTGCCCAAGTGGCCACAGTAACTCAGGACCATGGATTATGCACCCAATTTTGAGATGGGTCACGTGAAGTTGCCCAAAACAAGGGCTTATTGGTTCTAGGGATGCTACTAGGGATGCTAAGCAACTCCGTAACTTTTTGTTTGACATGGAGCAATACTTTAGGGCCTACTTTCGGACTTGGTGCAAACCAAGGTAGCGATGGCTTCACATGTATTTCTTGGGTGATGCAAAGTGATGGTGGTCGACCATGCATGACGAGATCGAACAGGGCGCTCCCAACTCCACTTGTGGGCATCGACCTAGCATGCTTTCGTAGCCTAGAGTCTCTCAACATGACGTTCTTCTATAACTCGATATCCCCTTAATCGACATGGCATGCTTTCATAGCATGGAGTCTTCTCATCAATCTAGTGTGCTTCCACAGCCCGGAGTCGCTTTCTATCGACACGATGTGCTTCTATAGCTTGATGTCCCTTTAATTGACACGGTGTGCATTCATAGTCCAGAATCTTATCATCAACCTGGCGTACTTCTGTAACCTGGAGTCTTTTCCATTAACACGGCATGCTTCTATAGCCCAATGTCTCTCTTAATCGACATGTCATGCTCCTATAGCCCTGAGTCCCTTCACCAACCCAGCATGCTTTCATAACCCGGAGTTCCTATTTATCCACCCGGCGTGCTGTTGTAGCTCGAAATCTCCTCATCATCTCAAAGACATTTTCCCTAGGGATTAGAGATGTCACTAAGATCCCAGTACTAAACGAGACAACCCATCGCCATGCTAGCAACCAACGAATAGGATCCCAATCCTAGCTACGCAAACCCTTATCACTACGAAGGTAACCGTTGAAAGGTTTCCGGTCTTGAATAGATAGCTAATTGCAACGCCAAGTAATCGACAATAGATTTTTGGTCCTGGACAAGCAACCCCTGCTGTTATGCTATTGACTGACGATAGATTTCCGATCCTACATAGGCAAATACTCATCATTATGCCGGATAACCGATGATAGGCGCTGGTCCTGGATAGATGATTCTTTTTGTTTTGTCAAGGTAACCGAAGGTAGGTTCTAGTCCTAGACGTGTGACATCATTCATTGCGAATTACCCTATCCTCCCCGCCAGGTATGTGTTCCCAGGAAGGTTTTGTTTTTGTGAATTACTCCTTGCCCTACCTGCAAGGTAAGTGATCCCAAGTAAGGTTTTTAATTGCTTAAGCATGAATCATTTATATTGCATTTTAAAATGGGATTCATTTTCCCACAAAAACACTTGTCATTGCATTTGCATAGTCAAAATTTAGTTCTCAATTTGTCTTTGAGTGCAATCTCCGAGAGCTCACCTTCAAAGATAGGGAGCCGTTGACAACTAAATTTTAATAATCTAGTCATTCATTTATTGCATAAAAAATTGGGAATTAATTTTTGATCCCTAACCAAAAATATTGGAATTAAATTGTATAACATATAATTTTAGGAGCATTTTTTATTTTTTTTGGCATTTACATTGGATTGGTGATAGATGAACTTTAATTTTACAAGTTAAAAGATAGGTATATTTTTAAAAAGATTCGTATTATGCTTCCAGTATTTGATGATATGAGAGTAGATCATTCATATGTTCATATATCTTTAGTGAGAACAAACGTAAGATGGAGATATTACGAGCTCATCTTTACAAGATTCAGAATATGGGAAAATTCTATTTCGATCTTGAATTTTTTGGCAATGTTTAATCAATTTGTGAGCTGTTATTTGGTCTAAGGAAATAAAATCGGCGGATAATATTCATCTTGCACAATCCAATGGGGAAAAGAATTTTTGCTGATCTTGTGAATATAAACATGAGGACAAAGACATCGAAAAAGGATTAGCATCATCAATATTCATGGATGGGAAGAAATGTTTAAAAATATTCTTCAATGAGTACACATGGATCCGCGATGCATACAAAGGAAAGAAAAACGATAGACATCCACGAAAGAGGGAAGGCGGTAGGTGGCTTCCTTTCGTATATTCATATTTCCTCTTGTGAAGTGCAGAGTCGGACACTGTAAAAGCAAGCTCACAATGGACAAAAGGGGACAGCTCACTGGGAAGAAAAAGAGAGAAAAAAGAGCTTTTGGGTGTGAGAGAGAGAGAAACAGAACATAGGAGGGAGAGGGAAGGCGGGGTCTTTTCCCACTTGTCAGAGAAGTAAAAGACGAGAGAGAACGTGAGAGGAAGAAAAATAAAAGGGGTTGTCCTCTCTTGTGGGGTCTTCGAGCGCCAAAGCCGACGCCTTCCTTCGTCCGGCGAGCTCCATCCCACGACGCCACTGCTGTTCACTCGCCGCCCGCGTGTCAACGAACAGCTGCGTCATAGCCTCCCTGACGACGAGCTGCTGCTGTTCGCCGCCGCCGCTCGCTGCTGCCACGGCCAAAACAGAAACGGCTGCCGCCTTGCCGACCTGCTGCCGTCCAAACCTCTAACGCCAGCCGCCGTTCCTGTTTGTGTCCGAACCGAGTCGATTCCACGATGTTTGTGTTCTTGCAGATTCGTTGGTCGTGAGCCCGCCTCAACGCTGGCATAGTCCTTAATTATCAACATGATTATCTACATTTATCATGATAGATATTAATCCAAAGATAGTTTTGGAATTACCAAAGTTCCTAGGGATGTTTCTCCAAAAAAATGAATTGTTGGAGGCAGGTTTCATTCTTCATCAAAGGTCCCTTAGGGCAATTATAAAAAAATTAACAATTCGAGTGGGGGATAAGGTCACAAGTCTTTCAAGAGTGCCTTGATCCGGACTTGTCCAAGGCGCATTATCTCTAGCCGCTTGGGTCAAGCACGCATCAGGTATTTTAGACTTTTTCCATTTTCCTCATTTTTTTTTTTTGATTTCTAGATAGTGTCATCTCATATTTCAACATTTCTCATAACTGAACAGATTATTGCGTGATTGCAACTGCCCTTGCTGATCTTGGTAAATTATTTACATGAGCCAGTTCATTGCAAGAGTTCACTTTCTCATTGAGAAGAATAAATCATAATTTCCATAGGAAGGGAACCAACTGAAGAGGCGAGTAAGACCTCCTTCCAACGTGCCAATAGAACAGAAATAGTCCACTTGCTTAATAAAATAAAAGTGAGAAATGCTGGCGAAGTGAAGGGCTCAGGTGCGCCTCTATAGAAAAATCAAACTCTGAAAAAGCAGGAGCGAAATCGCTTTCTTTAGTTGAAAAGGCCCGTTGAATAGACGACAGAAGATGCAAAGCACATGTTAATCATCATGAGGAAACCGTTAATTAAGTAATAGAAAGAACAGAAACACATTCAATGGTTCCATAATATTGTACATAAGTTGTCTGTTTTGCCATTTATACAAGCTCCATTTTTGTTCAAGGTGCTTTGGACAGACATGTGAAATACACAAGAAGGACGCAAGTACCCTAATATGAGAGAAAAACATCAAGATTTAACACTTTTGAGCGGACAATATTTACAGACTACACACCACTCTTATAAGCCCAACATAAAAAAGAAGATGGGTCTACCCTAAGTGGGGTGCCATGAAAATGCTTGCAAATTTGATGGATGACTAGTGAGATTTATCGACAAAACCCATGAAACTTGAAGCAGGATGTTGAACTTGAACCATTAGTGCACTACTTGCTTCCTCAGTTGGTCATGAAACCTCGTGATGAATTCCTCAGCCTTGTGGTCCACTTGCCCATGTTTCCCATCACCCTCATCATCTGACGAGTAATTAGAGACCCTCACTGAGGAGGGCGAGAGCAGTGGGCTGCGTCGCTCGATTTGGGTGTTGACTGTGTACTCAGGGGTCTTCGCCACAAAAACGAGCGTCTCAGGGTACACGGGCTCGTCCTCCACGAAGTCTTCGATGACTTTAGGGAGCCTCGTGCAGGGGAAGCGTTTGGTCTTGTTCTTGGCCGAGACGATGACTGGCTCCGGGCTGTTGCTGCACGAGAACTCATACTCGTACGCGTTGAGCCCACCTGGGTGCATTTTCCTCAAGCGGTGGTGATAGTGATTGAAGCCGCGACTCCTCAGCGATTCCTTCATGAGCTTCTTGTCTCTCACCCCGTCGATCATGTTACTGACAAAATTTCTCTTGGACATCAACCCTTTCCTGATCATTAGGAAACCGACTCTCACAATCTTCCATAGCCTTGTGCCAATGATTGAACTCACTCTCGATCGCAGCTCCATGACCAGAATTCAAACCCAGCGGCCCTCCTTTTCGACAAACACGAAGACTAAAAACTCTAAAAGTAAGTCCCTCTCCATGAGAATGAGGCCATTGGAAAATAGTAAGAGTTATAAGAAGGATCAAAATAAGCCAACAAAGAGATTTCTATATGGGTTCGATAGAGATTTCTCAGTGCTGGGCTTACACCAGTCAATGCAAAGCGGAAGCAAATTGTAGGACGGAAACTTGGGCGGCCAAGCTTGGCAGGATCTTTACTATTTTATTTGAAATAATGGCTATGCGGGACCTCCGTCGGCGGGATTGAACAATGATTCCAAGCTCTTTTCCATAAAGTAATCTCCTGTGCAAGCAATTATTAGATAGATCTCGCGACCTGGAATTCTTGGCATTCCCAGATAAATTACTATCGAAAGTGACGCCAACGGTGCAGATGGCTAAGTTACATGAGGTAGGTTGGATCTGCTGGGCCACCAACGTGTCACACGTTCTAGGGACGGATGCAAAGGTTTGAACTGAAATGGCCATCGTGTGATCCCTTGTGTGTTAATCTCCAGCGATGACCACACGGAGCAAGCTATGATCATATGGAGCAAGCTGTGATTTCATCTACTGTTACTGCATGTGGAGCAAACTCTGGTTTCATCTACTGTTACTGCAACACAGGTCGATCTAGCTCCTGTTCTCACCACCTTTAATTCAAATGAGTAATAATAGATGGACAGGAAAAGTAGGCTCCATTTGGTAATATTTGTATTTTTCATGATTTGTATTTTTTTTTGTTTCCTTGAAAACAAAAAGAACAGAAACCCATTTGGTAATGTCAATTAACATTTCCATCCCTCGAATAAAAAATTGTTCCGGAGAATAGATTTGGAACAAAACAAAAAGTAGAAAAAAGTTTACTTCTTGTTTTCAAAAATAATTTTTGAAATAAGTCATTTTTTCTTTTTTTATTTTTTTATTTTCTTCTTCTTCCTCTTCTAACCTATCACTGGACGCCCACTGTCATTGGTTGCCGGTAGCCGTTTGCCACTAGAAGAAGAAGAAGAAAGGAAAAACGGAAAAGAAAAAAAAGAAAAATCTTAAAAATTATTAAAAGGTTAAAAGAAATTTTATGTCACGGAAAAATTTGTAGATCATACCAAAAGCATTTCTATTCTTTTTCTATTCCATGATTAGAAATTTTGTGCAATTACCAAACACGTTTTTTAACTAGGAAATTGGTCACGGAATATGAATAGAAAATAATTATATTTTCAAAAAAATTATTTTTGGAAGCAGAAATGTTATCAAACGTACCCATAGATCGAAACACAACTCCTACTGAGCTGACTAAATTTTTGTAGTCCCATTGTGCTAGTAGGACAACCTAGTTAGTGGGTGAGTCGGGCCTAGGCAAGGGCCTTAATGCTACCCCTCCCTCCCCGCCTATATACTTATTAAAAGAGATTGTGAAATATGGTTTGCCAATACATTTACGACCACAAATAGGAAAAGATAAGCCCAAACTTCTAATAAAGTAAGGAAAAATAATATAAACTTAAACATAAAGTAATAAATAAAATAACATAAATAACTAAAATTATTTTCCATTCGTTTACAATCTCAACTTACTTTTAGATTGATAAATTTAACAATAAGAAAAATCAAGGTAATCCGATGAAGCCACCCATGTTTTTCCATTGGGCAAGCTTGGACCTCAAGAAGTTTGGACCCAAGTAGGCTCTCAAGAGCACACCTAAACCGCCCAATTAGCTAGGAGTGAGCATTGGTCCAGATTTGACTTTGGAGTAACCCAACTTGACTGGTTCTGGTTTGGTTCCTAAGGGATTGGATTGATCCTTAGTTTTAGGACCCATGGACCTTGCAATGTGTGGAATGCCCTAGGTACATCATGTGCTACACATGTCATATATAATTTCTTTTTATTAATTTATTTGCAAGTGGAAGCACAACAAATAATTACATGCCATATCATTATTTCACTTATTTATTGATGTACATATGCATCACTTGCAATACCACATCAACATACAAACACCTAGAATGGTTCGGTAACTCCTATCTCCACTACCATTCCTTTGCTCTCCAAAGCTTGTCTATACAACACCAACCCAACATCTAAGGATCGATAACCTCCCCTACATCTAAGGATCGATAACCTCCCCTAAAGTTGGCTCTTTGACACTATAACTAAGAGGTTCATCAAAACCTCTAAGCGGTCCCATCTAGTCACCATCAAAGATCACATACCATGCTATGAATCAATGGGGAATCCACTAGGCAAGTCTTACATCAACCCATGCCATGGTAGTACATTTACTATACATAAAAACCAAATTAAGCAACACAACATATTCATAATCATACTTTATATGTGCCGGAGTTCCAAAAAGTGGCGTTGGCAAAATAGCCATCCTAAATATATGAAAAATAAAAGGATGAGATGAATCCTAGCAAGTGAAATCTCTAAGTTTAAAGTGGGAATTTACCTTTGCACCTACCCTAACATATCAATCATAATCATTGGAAATAACATAATCAATGCATGGGCACGCACCTTACCTTCTTTTTAAGTGCCTCACACAAGTATATACTATTATCTACTCCATGCATATGTCACGGCTTGAAGATTCGAACGATCCAAGAGGGTTCCTGATCGATGCCATGACTGATCCTTAGTACGAGCGACCCTCAATCGCTATCCCCGAGTTCTAGGGTTTTGTTGAGTCTTCTAGAATATTCCTAGGGACGGGCGATACAGTAAATATACACATGTGTAATAAATGCGGGTAGGTGGTAGTTGGGGAGATGTAATCTCCACCGTTAAATCGAGCAGAGATCTAAGGATACAGTTTGCCTATACTTGTATAAATAGGGGTCTCCTCCCCCTCATTGTAGCATTTCATTCTACACAAGTAATAGAAATCCAGAGCTTTTCTCTCTAGAGTTTCTCTCTCTAGAATTCTTGTGAGTTTGAGTGGAAATGCTGCTTGGGAGAAATCCTAAAGCCGCACGGGTTTGAAGGGAACGCTAGATCGATCGGCCCGTGACACATATGTATGTCATATAATTTCTTAATATATTAATATCATTTGATGCCTTATCAACATGCATATATGTGTATTCATGAGTATGTATCATCTTATTTACTCTACCTCTTGAATACGCATTATCTTATTTACTCCACCTCTTGAATACTCTTGATGTATCTTAACATACGGGGTTTCTTAATTCTGAGGCATCTCGCAAAATTTACTTATGGGCATCCCACCATACATAATCTTTTTCTTTTTTTAATACATGAGGCATCTCGACTCCTGAGGCATTTCGAAACACTCCTTGAGATATCCCCACACACAAAGCAACATTGCCACCTTAACATAGACGATGTCATTTTTCCTTTTCAATTTTCAATGCTATTATACAACATTAATGTATATGAAGATTATCAATATCAATATCCAATGCAACACATCATTCAATTGAACCATCACCAATTGAATATATTTCACATCAATATTTTATGCATTGCATAAATTCACATAATTCTTATTGAATGAACATATTTAACATCAATGTTCTGTACATACTTTTCGGATATAACGAATATGTATTTATTAAATGATGATGTTAACAAACAAGAAGGACTAAGATATCCATAGAATAGAAAGCATGAGAAAAAGAAAAGAAATTTTTAAATTTTTGTTTACAATCATTATTATCTTTTTCTATTATTGGTAATTGCCGTATTTGGTAACATACCTTATTTGGTACTTGGCCATTGCTATACTCGGTAATTTGCCATAATCAATATTCAATAATTGCTATACTCGGTAACCTGCCATTTTTAATAACCCGCTGGACTCAGTAACTTTCTCATTTTTTTTTTTTTGCTCTTTTACACTTTTTTTTCATCAAAATACCACTAATGATTAAAGAATTAACTTAGAAAATCATCAATACAAAAGTTAACATGCCATCATGAAAATTCACACGAATGAGAAACCCAACATACTATTATTGAACTTACTCACACATGTTCATAAAACTCACTTAAAATAAACACCCATCAAGCAACCAAGTTAAGTACTCATTAGAATAACTTAGCTTAGTGCCTAGAGTTTTTACTTACCTCAAATATCTTGTACAAAAGACCAAAACTTTAACTTCCTTCAATGAAAATGAACAAGATAGAGATTTCAACATTTTTGGAAAGTAGCTATAAATTGATGAGTTTATCTCATTCAAACCCGAAAAAATTATTACCAAGACTTTAATGATGTAAGTATGAGGTTGATGCCTCTACTTAGGGTATTGATGACAAATGGTTCAAAAAAAAGTGTGAAATGAGAAGCGAGTGAAGGAAACTCCCTCTCTTTTGAAGTTGAAGACTTACCCTTTGGTAGGGTAATATTTAAGACTGAATTTATGGAGTTGCTTAATGAATCAAGGGTAAATCATGAGGTCTATGAGTAAATAGGCTTGTTGTTCCAATTAAAAGAGTTCATGTGGCTCCTAAGTTAATAGGTTAGGTATGTAGCACATTCTTATAAGCTAAGAGAAAAGATATTTAGGAGGGATTCATCTCTTTTGGCCAAGTAAGTGTATGAGTCACCCATTACATCAATGAAGTAGAGACTAATATAGATGAAATGGCATGACATCAACTATGCTAAATTCAATGTCTCAACTTGCCGATGGAAGAAAAGATAGAAATATAAAGTTTGAAGCCTCACTTGCCAAAGGAGAAAAAGCTAGAGATATAAGTTCAAAGCAAGACTTACCAATGGAAGAGTGAGCTAAAAGAATAGCTTTCCAAAGTAGTCTTTTTTGGTTGAAATACAAGAGAATCAAGGGAATCAATACGTAAAAGAGAAAACTAGTGTTTGTTCTAAATATTGATAAATTCAAAAGATATTTTGAACTTGTCAAAACATTTAGCAAACTTTCTAAACATAAGTTAATAATTAACTTTTGAACTTGTCAAAACATCTGGCAAAACTTTCCAAATATAAATAAATAATTAACTTAGTAAATTTTTATTCCATTGCTCAAACATAACATTCATATTAATCAATCGCATAAAATTTTTCACTATGATCATTAATTGTAACTGAATTCCAACGTATTAATAAATGTAGGAATTTTCCAGATATCACACTATGCGGGTTGATTTTTAATCTTGAGACTTTAGGATTGGTCCAACTCGGACTAACCCTGTAAATATAATTTATTACATATAATATATTTTTGCATATTATCCTGTAAATTAGAAAGTAGAAATCTAGTCCTAATTCGACAAAAAAAAAAACCTCTTCACTCTGCTTACTTGCTGCTTGCCTCGAAGAGGAATATGAAGCTATTTTTGATCTTAACATTTTGATGTGACGGAAAAGTATTGGTTCAAAATATAAAATCCTACTTTTGATAGCTCGGGATGTTTTGTCTATTCCTAAAACTACTGTTGCTTCAAAGTCGATTTCTGCTTGCTTGCTGCTTGCCTCGAAAAGGAATATGAAGCTATTCTTGATCTTGACATTTTGATGTGACGGAAAAGTATTGATTCGAAATATAAAATCCTACTTTTGATAGCTCGGGATGTTTTGTCTATTCCTAAAACTACCGTTGCTTCAAAGTCGGTTTTTAGTATATTGAACTATTTGTTTGATGGCTTTCAAAGTTCTTTGACTTCCAAATTGGTGGAAGCTTTGATTCGTACTCAATATTGGCTAAGAGTTGCTTTCGTGCCTATTAATGTTGAAGAGTGCATTAAGAATGCCGAAAAGTTTGTATTGGGTAAGTTTAAGCATTGCATATTTCTTTTTACTTAATAATTCCTTTATATATATCTAATGAACAAATTCTTTTTTTTTTAATTATATGGACTGTCTTACTAATGAGATTACCATCAATAGTTAGATTTATGCCTACCTTATGTTAGATTTATGTTTAATACATATCAGTGTTCATAGTTTGATTGCTCAATATCGCATTGTTAATGGATATGCAATTTAAAAGAGTAAGCTCTTCTTTTTAAGGAATACAAAAAATAAAACAAAAAAAGCTAATCGATTGGTCTCAAGTTGATATTGAAACAAGACCAAACCCATAGGGTTGGTCTATGGGTTTGGTCCGACCCTCAATCTCAAGTTCAGTAAGGCCAATCCTTAATCCCAAAAATTGGGAACCAATACTATGTAAGTTAATCCCTAGGTTAAGTACTACGCTAGTCCAATTCGGACCATTGTCACCCTTACAATTAGCAAGTTACCCCAAGGTAGTGACCATTAAGGGGCGTGCCTTAAGGATAAACCGTTCCAAGTTTTATACATATTCCACATGGAGCTTGGAACCTACCAACTAAAACAAGTTGCTCATTTGGAGCTTGAAATCTACCTTGCATACCTTGGAACCTTAATCTACTTTGTCATAGGTTTTACTACCCGTTCTAAGTTTTACCAATTTTCATTGTATTATTAATTGAATGATTGTAATGAATCATTATCTTTAATAACAACTACTTGCTCCTATGATCCACTGATCACAACTTATATTTATACACATGAATAATATGAAATATTAACAAAATAAAAATTTTAGTCATAAAATAGAAACTCAGATTAGTATTAGACAACATTTAATACCACAGGATTGCGCAAAGATATAGACCAAGAAAAACACAAAAACTTATTTTAGATTTCAAGTTCCAATTTCCACCTACCTAGAACCTCGAACCTATCCATCAAAATAGGTTTGCTGACTTTGAAATCCTGAAACATACTCTGCATACCTGGAGCCTAAAACTGACAGGTTTCAACCTTTTGGTTCTTTAGTTCTAGGTTCTACCCTAAAACTATGCTCATCCCTACCTGTCCTACTTATTTTGCATAATTTCACAAGATATCTCCTTATTTGATATGAATTTTTAAGTGTTGCACAATATGACGATAATGTTGTTTTATGTTAATAGGATTTTTTTTTTAACATTGTAAAAACATTTTTTTAAACGTATATTACATGTATGCATATGTACGAGCATGTCATATTATTATGAACAATATATTAATCTATCAAGACCTCGAATCAATATTATCATGTCTAATTTCGCTAGTAACAAGTGAGTATGATAATAAAGAAAATGGAAAATACCAAATACCTTACTCGCTAATTTTCCAATATCACTTTGTATCCTCTAATTTTTAAACTACAAGTTTGCGCCTTTAGTTTTCAAGTTGGACACCAAATTACACCAAACAGCAATCAAAATCCTAAATTTATTTACATAATGCCTACTTCTCTTTCCTAAACCACCAGTTAAACCATAACCAAGTCACCACAGCTAACCACTGACTCCCATTGCCATTGCCACCGTCAACCACTTCCAAGGTATCTCCGTTCACCGTCACCTTCACCTAGCTCCGGACTAAATTTCTAATTTGGTAAGCAAAAATTTCAAAATAAGCTTTTAATTATATAAAACATGTAGAAATTCTTTTAACTGATATCCTATGTTTGGTTCCTATCCCAAGATAGGATAAAGTCGGATATAAGGCAAAATAGCCCATGTCACGCCCCGACTCTCGAGCTCGCGGCAACCCCATTACCTTGGTCGATTGAAAGCGACGTCCCAGTACCCGTCGACGACCATTCATTTTAATCTTTGATTATGCGCAAGCGGAAGACGAACCATCCCCGACAAACATACAATCAAACGGGGATAGAGGGATGAACAAGAATGACAACAAAGAACTACTCATTTATATATTCTTACTTGGATTAACCAATGGAGGATCGTTTTTTTGATTTACAAGCCCGACAAAAAGGGCCAATCCATCCTCTAAGCCAAATCAAAAGAACTAGGCTAATCCAACAGTACACAAAGAACCCTCGGGTTCAACACCACGGTCACTCGGACCCATCGGACTCAGTCTCCGTCGAGTCGATCACCGGAGGAGCGGGCGGGATCCTCCATTGCGAGTACACCATTCTAGGGGCCGAAAATGGTTAACCACGACCGGTTGAGATAAAATCTCAGCGAGTTCTTCCCCCTAAGCCCCGGTTAGTACGCCAACTCAACCCGGGTATCTCTCCGTAACGACCCCTCACTCAACCAAACAATGAACAACCAAAACCAAACAACAAACAACAAGACATGGGCAACCAACAATCATACAGTCGGTTCGCATGCAACCTTACCCTGTATGCCATACCCTGCACGTCAAATCTCATACAATGCAAGCAAGGCACATGACCGTTAGATGACACAATTCATCAATTACATGCGAGTCGCGCCACAAGCGATCTCACCCGGCCATTGCCACACCCCCACGACGACGTCCACTCATGCGTACGTACCACAAATCATCACGACATTAAGAGCATGCGAATAATCAGAGCATCTCACACAACTTTCTCATGTCTCACACTCACACATGCTCCGATTATTACGACCACTAGGGCCACGGCACAACCTTATGGTTGGCGGTCTACCGGTCGAAGACCATGCATCGTCCTCCCCCATGAGGCACGGCGACGTCATGGGCTCTCTCCCATCGACGGCATTCCCTATGGAGCATGGGGCCCACTCACTGCCGCAGCCCCGCATCTGACCACTGTCAGGCGACCCAATGGTCACGGCACAACCCCAATGGGGATTGGCGGTCATCCGGCTCAACTGGGCTATCAACTTTAATCTGACCATGCAACACATCAACAAATAGTTCATTCTTGTCTTTGCTTTTGCTTGGTCGTGAATGCAACATCCCTCATGCGCTCATGCTCATGCGACATGCCATTGCAAATAACCCACGCAATATGTCATGCGGTATCACTCGACAATTCCAAAATTCAATTCAACCGGCATTCGACCAAGCAATTTCATCATCAATCACGAGTATAATTAACAATCGGCACTTCAATTAATCACAACAATCAAGAGCACATCAAATTAAGACAAAATTTAGTTTCTGCATGAACAGTCTTAGTGAACAAGAATTGTGAACAGTGCTCGTGAACAGTAATTATGAACAGTGATTTCCCCGAAATTTAATTAATTAAACATTTAATCCAAAAATTTAAAAAAACATTAAATTAAACAATTAATCAACCAATTTAAGTAAATCATGCTTAATTAATCACATAAACACAATTAATCCCAAATTAAGCAAAATTAAGCTTAATAAGCAAAATTAAGCTAATCTAATCTTAATCAACTATCTAACCACCCATCTTAGGGCTAATATAACTTAATTAAACATCCTAAACCAATCTTACCACTAATTAACCCAACCCTAAGCAAGTTTAGGCACTAAATAGGGATTATGAGCTAAACTCACCCGTTAAGTGGGCCGGCGACACGGACGCGGTGGCGGCGATGAACCCGACACCCGGGGACCTCTACTACGACAATCCAAGGCGGTCCCGGGCTCAAAACAACAGCAACAAACTCGGAATCCCTCTGCAACTCTGAAAAACTGACTGCATAGGAGGAAAGAAGCTGATCGGAGTTGAACGGACTGCCCGGAGCTCCGGCGAGCGGCGGGCCAGCGACCGGCGGCACCTGGGGGTCAAGGGGGAACTGCTGGAGGTTGGGATGGGCGGTGGTTGGGTCGGAATGGGAGGAAAAACAGGTGAAAAGGCGGAACAAAGCTGCTGCAGGCGGAACAGTGACGGTCCGGCGAGCAGTGACTTCCGGCGGCCGTACGGATCGGCCGGAGGCTCCTTTCGACGATCGGCCGATGCCATTTGAACGGATTTTGTCTTCTGATCGCAACGGCGGGTGGCACGGGCCGATATTCCAACGGGAAGGCAATGAACAACTCGATTTTCGGTGAAAGATCAGAACTGAAAAATTGAAGGAAGGAAGGAAAACTAGAGAGAGAAGTGGTGCGGTTTTTGGAGAAGATGAAGAGGAGAGAGAGAGTGAAGTGAAGGCTGAAGGATAAGCCTTATCAAGGCCATAAATGCTTGCCCCAACTTGCCAAACAATTGACCTCATCTTCTCTCTCTTCTTTTTGACTTTTCTTCAAAATATCCAAAGGCATTTTGGTCATTTCCACCTTGCACAGTTCCCAATGTGCCCTTAGGCTGGAAATGAAGGGCGGGCCTAGAAAAAAGGCTGGAAAATTAATAGGAACGGGCTCGGGAATTTGTTGGGCTCGAAACGGCTCAAGATTAGACAACGGGCTCGGGAGGGTAAATTGTCGGTTTGGCCCAACGGGCTCACTTGCTTGCCTCGGGCCTTCCATGACGGCTGTCCCACCTTGGGTGTGAGGCCCACACTGTTCTTGCCCGGCCCACGTCCTCGTAGGCTCGTTTCCTCGGTCCGAAAATCCTTTTTTTCAAAAACTCGGCTCAACCGGCACTGTCGACTGTCTAAGAAGCATCGTCCAAAAGTCCTTCTTGAACGTTCCCGAAAATTCAAAGTCCAATACTGGATTCTCATGCCTTGTCAATTTCGCCCGAATGCCATTTTGGTACTACTCAGACTGACAGGCGGCTTTGAGGATTCACGCGTAATCGACCCGTGCCAATTCACGTTCAAGACTTCTCGACACATGGACGTCCTTGACTACGTGAAATTGCGAAGGATAGATTCTTATTTCAAAGTACACGATTACCAATGATCGACATAGGGTCGTTCGCGGGCTCGATAACGATGTAAACGGAATCACCCGTCGTCCCATTATACTCGTCCGCGAATCGACTTCTATTCGTCCCCGAAATCGGCCGCATGATTACGGGATCGTCCTTACGCAAGTCTCACGGTCGAGTCGTTTTCCCAGTCAAGTTCTTTAGTCGCACGAGTTCTATCCTCATTAGCCTTTCCCCTTAAGGTCGATATCTCGGGAGTGATCGGTTCAGAGTGAAATTAACCAACAATGCATCGACGAAATTCACGTTCATTCCTTCCTCAAAAGGGCTCGAATTTCAGGATGTTACAGCCCAAATAAAAAAAAATTATATTAGGGAGGTGGAATTTAGGTGGATAAATTTCTTATATCCATAGCACAAAAGCTATTTTTTCAGATAACAAACTTCTTAAACTATAAAAATATATAATAATAATTAAATATAAAATAATATTTGAATTTTAATATAGAAAAAGGAAATATTTGAATTTCTTTCTATCTTATAATATATATATATATATATATATATATCTCGTATATACATTCAATATCTATATTTATTACATAATTTAGTTATATTATTATAATTTATTATTTAATAAAGATTTCTTTAAAGAATGATGGAACGGGAAAAAAGAGAGAGAGAGGAAATATAATTAAAAAATAAGTTAATAAAAATGAAGTACAATAACCCCAATTTTAAATTAACAAATTTAAATGTGAAATGGATCTTTCTAAGTCATTCAGCCTCCTCCTTCTTTGTATCTTTGGTTTATGTAGAAATTTCACAACTTCTCCGTAGTTCACTGTTCATGTCAAAGCTCGACAAAAACGACAGCAAAGTCAAAGTTCCTTCCCCTCTGTAGCTCTCTGGTTCACATTAGAAGTTCACAAAAGAAGCAAAAGAGTCAAATCCAATCTTTTTCGTAGTTCTATTGTTCACGTTGAAGTTTCATGAAAATGGCGAGAGAGCCAAAGAACAACATTTTTCAGAATAACAAGGGCTCATAATCATGTCCTCTCTTTTACCTAATTTGGTCTTTGCTAACTAATTTGCCTTGTCAAAGCACAAGCATAGGGATCGCAGGTCATGGTCGCCTTGCCAAGAATACTCGATCGAATTCTAAGTATAAATAGCATAAGATGCATCTAAACTAGGGTATGTGCAAATCAGCTTTGAAAGATAAATCTCTGTCGAAGTTTACTCTACATAGAGAATGATATTGCCACTGGGTCAATCGCGATTGATTCTTCAATTTGACAATTTTGACAAGAGATGTATCTCTTTCTCTTATGATTTCCAATTCTTCTACTATGTTGATCTAGCTGCCAATGACTATATTAAAGTCCACAACATTCTTAGACGTTCATTATCCTAGTATTGACGGTGACTTGATATCTTGGTATGTGATAGGGAAATCATCATGAGTTGATTATCACATTCTTGCTGTTTACGAGCAACCCGTATAAGGACGTCTTGCAATCCCGCGTAGTCCTTAATAATTATCATGATCATCTACACTTATCATAATAAAAATTATTCCAAAGATAGTTTGGGAATCATCAAAATTCTTAGGATGTTTCTCCAATAGATGAATTGTTGGAGGCAGGTTTCATTCTTCGTCAAAGGCCCCTTATGGCAACTTGAGGACATCGACATTTTAGTGGGGGACAACGTCACGAGTCTTTTGGGAGTGCCTTGATTCGGACCATTCTAAGGCGCATTATCTTTAGGCGCTTGGGTCAAGCACGCATCAACATAGTGTAGAGGTACTTTAGACTTTTTCCATTTTTCTCATTTTTTTTTAATGATTTCTAGATAGTGTCGTCTCATATCTCAACATTTCTAATAGCTGAATAGGTTGTTGCGCGATTGCAACTGCTCTTGCTGATCTTGGTAAATTTATTACATGAGCCTGTTCATTGCAAGAGTTCACTTCTCATTGAGAAGAATATATCATCGTTTCCATAGGAAGTGAACCAATTGAAGAGGCGCGTAAGACCTCCTTCCAACGTGCCAATAGAACAGAAATAGTCCACTTATTTAATAAAATAAAAGTGAGAAATGCTGGCGAAGTGAAGGGCTCAGGTGCTCCTCCATAGAAAAATCAAACTGTGAAAAAGCAGAAGCGAAAGCACTTTCTTTAGTTAAAAAGGCCCCTTGACTAGACAACAAAAGATGTCAAGCACATGTTAATCATCATGAGGAAACCGTTAATTAAGCAATAAAAAGAACAGAAACATGCCCGATGGTTCCAATGTAATGTACATAAATTTGTCTGTTTTGCCATTTATACGAGCTCCACTTATTTTCAAGGTGCTTTGGACAAACAAGTGAAATACATAAGAAGGACGCAAGTTCCCTAATATGAGAAAGAAACATCAAGATTTAACACTTCCGAGTTGACAATATTGACAGACTACACAACCACTCTTATAAGCCCAACATAAAAAAGAAGATGGGTCTACCCTAAGTGGGGTGCCATGAAAATTTTGCAAATTTGATGGATGACTCGTGAGATTTATCGACAAAACCCTTGAAACTTGAAGCAGGATGTTGAACTTGAACCATTAGTGCACTACTTGCTTCCTCAATTGGTCATGAAACCTCGTGATGAATTCCTCAGCCTTGTGGTCCACTTGCCCGTATTTCCCATCACCTTCATCATCTGACGAGTAATTGGAGACCCTCACTGAGTAGGGCGAGAGCTGTGGGCTGCGTCGCTCGATTTGGATGTTGAATGTGTACTCAGGGGTCTTCGCCACAGAAAAGAGCGTCTTAGGGTACACGGGCTCGTCCTCCACGAAGTCTTCGATGACTTTAGGGAGCCTCGTGCAGGGTAAACATAGGCTCTTGTTCTTGGCCGAGTGGACGATGACTGGCTCCGGGCTGTTACTGCACGAGAACTCATACTCGTACCCGTTGAGCCCAACTGGGTGCATTTTCCTCGAGCGGTGGTGATAGTGATTGAAGCCGCGACTCCTCAGCGATTCCTTCACGAGCTTCTTGTCTCTCACCCCGTCGATCATGTCACTGATAAAATTTCTCGTGGACATCAACCCTTTTCTGATCATTATGAAACCGATTTTCACAATCATCCCCCTCCTTGTGGCAACAGTGGAGTTCACTCTCGGTTGCGACTCCATGACCAGAATTCGAACCCAAAAGCTATTCTTTTCGACAAACAAGAAGACTAAAAACTCTAAAAGTAAGTCCCTCCATATGAGAATGATGCCATCGGAAGAGTTAAAAGAAGAGGGAATCAAAATAGGCCAACAAAGAGAGTTCCATGTGTGTTTGAGAGAGATCTCTCAGTGCTGGGCTTACACTAGCCAATGCAAAGTGGAAGCAAGTTCTAGGACGGAAACTTGGGCGGCACGCCTGGCAAGATCTTAATTTAAGTTGATATAGTGGGAAGTGGGACCCGGGGTCGGCGGGATTGAACGATTATTCCGAGCTCTTTTTGCCTTAGAAGTTCTCCTGTCCAACCAATCAACTGGAAGATCCTCCAACATGATTTTCTCGAAGTTCAAAGAAAATTACTGCGGAAAGTGACGGCAACGGTGCAGGCTTGGTTCATGAGATGCATTCGATCTCGCGGGTGGCCAACGTGTCAGACGGACTAGGTGTTAATAATTTTCCTGACTCTATTGACTCAGTTCATTTCTCTAAAGATTCTTTCTATGAGTTACTTTCTTTCTTTTATTTTCAGAAATTAGCACAGGAACTAATGCGATCGAATTGAAATGGTCTGTATTCTCTTGTGTGTCAATCTACAGTGATGGTCGTATGGAGCAAATTCATGGTCCGCTGCTATAGTTTCATCTATTGTAATCACAACATGTGTCCATCCAATCGATCTGAATTGGGTCAAACCAGTCGAAAATTGTCTCAGAACTGATCGAATAGAATCGGTCTATGTCAGTTGATACCAATCAACAATGGTTAACTCCGTCTATGGCATGGCAATTGATGTGGTAGGCTAATGTGTAGATGATGTTAGGGATGACATCAACATTAGCGGGGGAGAATTGCCAAAAAAGTCCTAAACCTATTGAGGTTGTGCCAATTTAGTCCATCCGGCCAAATTTGGCCGACCGAAGCTGATGTGGACGCCGGCCGGCGCCGGTGACAATATTTTAATAATATTTTTATTAATTTTTGATTTTTTTATTATTTCCAAATTTTTTATCATTTTTAAAATTTTTCTATTTTTTTCTCTTGCCCCTCCCCCGCCGGTGGCCTCGCCCGGACCGGGCGAGGCACAGGGGCCGCGGCAAGGCTGTCGGGGGCCTCGACCCTTCGGCGACCTCGCCCAAACCGGGCGAGGCTTGGGGGCCGCGGCCTCGCACGGACCGGGCGAGGCCACCAGCGAGGGTGGCCGGTCTGACGGGGGCCGCGACCCTCGCTGGCCGCCGATGAGGGCTTTGCAGCCCTTGCGCAGTGGCCGGCAAGCCTCGTCGGAGCTGGCCAGCCACTGTTGCCGGAGGGGGGGAGGGGCAAGAGAAAAAAAGAAAAGGAAAAAAAAAACAGAAAAATTTAAAAATAATAAAAATATTATTAAAATATTGTCGTCGGTGCCGGCGGCGTCCATGTCGCCTCCGGCTGGCCAAATTTGGCTAGATGGACTAAATTGGCACAATCGCAAAAAGTTTAGGACTGCATCGGTCAAAAAAAATGGTTTAGGACTGAATTGGCACAACCCCAATAGGTTTAGGACTTTTTTGGCAATTCTCCCACATTAGCAGTGGGATGGTGCGCGTGTGAGTCTAATGTCAATGATGGCATCACACACCAGAGGATCGTTTAGAGCATGACATGCCGGAGGTACATAGATCTCACATGAGAAGAGGTTTGATAACGCATGAGGTCGCGTGAAGTTGTTTTGAGACACAATCACCGTAAGGGCACAAATGATGACCATTTTAGCCAAAAATCGATTTCTGGAACATTAATAGATTTTTCTTTTTTTATTCATGGATGAGTTTTTGAGTAAAAATACACGTTTAATAATGACACAAAATTTTTATTCTCGGAATAAAAATTCATTTGATAACAACACAAAATTTCTCTCTCCGGGTGGTGGCGGACGGTAGGGCAACCAGCAGGGGGCAGGCGGGTGAGCGAGTGGCGGTAGTGGGGGTCCTCGAGGGGTGCCGATCAATGGGTGGGCAGCTGGCTAGTAGCGACAACGAGCAATGAGAAGAGTTTTTGTTTCTCATTTTTATTTCAAAAATAGAGAAGTAAAAAAATTTTACCTCTCATTTCTATTTTAAATTCTGGACTAAAAATTTATTCTAGAAATAGAAAAATCAAATTGCAAATAAATTTCCGTTCCAAAAACAAGTATGCAGAAAAATAATTTTGAAAAAAAATAGAATGATTATTATGTGCGCCCTAAATGTATGTTTGGTAACACTCTTGGGAACAATTCATTCTATTCTTTTATTCTCGGGAATAGATTTGGAATAGAAATCCGTTTGGTAAATTTTTTGTTCTCGTGAACAAACTTGTTCATGGGAATAGATTTAGAACATAATCAAGAATAAAAAAAAAAGTTGTTTCTTGCTCCCGGGAACAATTTTAAGAATCAATTTTCACTCTCTTCTCTTTTTTCCTTTTCCTTTTTTCTTCTTCCTCCTCCTCCCAACCCATTGCCACCCTATCACCGCCCCATCGCAGCCTCTTGGCCATCACCATCGCCGGAGGTTCTCCGGGCTAGGGTTAGGTTCGACGAGCTTGCCAAAGGCTTGCTTAGCCACTAGCAAGGCTCGCCCAACCCGGCAAGGCTCAACTTGCCCAGCCGGTGAGGCTCGACTAGCTCGATTGGCGAGGCTCGACCAGCCTAGCCGACGATGCTCGAGATCGGGTGAGCCTCACCCGGCCATCGGCAAGACTTGGCCTCTCCCAGATCTGTGAGGCCAAGCTTCGTCAATGGCCTAACAAGGCTCCAGCGGCAGTGATTGCCCACTAAAGGAGGAAGAAGAAGAGAAAAGGGAAAAGGAAAAAGAAAAAAAAAGAGAAATGTAAGAAAATTATAATAAAAGTGCTAAAAAATAAAAAGAATCAAAAAAATTGAAAAGCCCTACCAAACGCATTTCTATTTTGGGAATAAAAATTTTGAACAGTTTACTAAATACCTTTAAATACTTAGAAATTATTTTCGGGAGTAGAATAAAAAAAATAATTTATGACCATAAATTGCTCCCGAGAGTAAAATGGTTACTAAATAGGTCCTAAGTGACTCTTCAGAAGATGAAAAATTTGATATTGGTGCTTACTTTTAGAAACAACCAACTAAAGTGTTGAAATTGCATTTACAAGTGACAGCTCTGGGGACCATGGATGTGGTGGTGCATAGGAGGTCGTGGGGCAACATCTAATGGTCGATTGAGCTAAAATTTTATGATTTAACTTGTTTGAGGGTGGCGAGTCTAGTGATTGTGCCAATTTTCCATAATGAGCATTGGAAGAATCTCAAGTAATAATTGAAGTTGCAGCTTTGGGAGAGAAAGAGAAGTGACACCACAGGTGCAACTGACTTTGTAGCAACTACCATAGAACATAATTGATTGGGCGCTTCCTTAGATAACAATAATAGCTCGAATACTAAGTTAAGAATTGTGATGACAAAGAGAAAAAATGTAATATTTTGTACATTATCAAATGTAGAGTACATGACCTAAAAAAGCAAAATATCAATTACAATCAAGGAAAATATACAAAAGTCTTCTAAGTATATATCCTACATTAGAAAAAACAAAACCAGATGCAGCAAAGTGATGACACGGGAGTGGATTTGGTCCTCGGTAAAGAATGATCAGTGTCAATCTAATCGAAAGCGCAGCTGAGCAACTTTTACGAGTGAAAAGACTTCATTAGCCTAACGGCTTAGATTTGTTTGTCGCAGCTTATAAAAAGTCAAAAATAATTCTTTTACTTCCCCCCCTCCCCCCACAATCTAAAAAAATATGTAAAAACTATATATGATACGTGTACCGATATTTAGAAGTTGTGAAACTTTCAATAATTTAAGATTAAAAAAGACAAAATAAATGTGCTGCAAGATTTAAAAATTTAACCACTACAACACATATGGCAGCCGCAATAATGGTCCTGTTTACTTTGCTGACTTTGATTAAATTTAGTGTATAAATTAAGCCGAGTATTATTTCCTGGAAGTTTCTTGCCTGATATTGCTTTACAATGTTACGTCGCTCATAAGTGAAAATGTTCGCACGAGATACTCCAAAAAAGAGTCGAGAAAACCCTAATAGCTCTAAAAGCACATCATCCCATCGAATCAGCCACCCCTAACACCAACCGCCACCAGCCATTAACCCACCGCTCGCAACTATACACGCACACTAGCACCGAGACTGCCACCATTTTGCCGCCTCTCTCTCTCTCTCTCTCTCGCAAGCACGCAGAGTGTCATGAAAGTACGAAATCATCAAGTCTTCCTCATGCCACCATCTACCCTAGGGAAAATAATGTCTCTCAACAGTAAAATAATTCCAAAAATTGCTCGACGTCATGGGATTCCTCTAAGGAAAGGGTTATCCACGTACTTTAATGACAATAGAAATTTCCATGAATTCGATGCTAAGCCCATTTAGAACATGTGTTGTCAAATCATCATCACTAATGGGAGGATTGATGATGGCAAATTTATCAATAATTACTTTGACAACTTTTAAATACTTAGCTACCAATCGAGTGTCATATTTTTTGAGAATTAAATGCTCTTTGAGACTCATGACATGCGAATGCGTCTTGTTGACAAAGAGATGCGAAAGTTTGCTCCAAGCCTCAAGTGCTGTTTTGGCAAAAGCAATGAGAAGCATGATTGCGTCTGAAGTGGTAGCTATGTTTGCATGGAACAATAGTTGATATTGGCATACATACCCAATGAGAATAAGATGGATCGAGAGTTGTTTTCCCATTAGTAGCATTGGTGTTAGACGAACATAATATGGTTCCATCTACGTACCCCATTAAATCATAGCTCAAGAGCAGAGGATTAAACTAAATCAACCAGGAGGGATAATTTATTGATGTTAACTTGAATGGTAGTTGCATAGCTAAATCGATTTACACAAGCATTGTGGTGCTATTTAAAAAGGGGCTAGTGACTGTCATAAGAGTGCTGATGTTTGAAGATTCTTCTGCTATTGAAAAATAAAAATAAATGATATACTTGTGAGTGGTAGGCCCAAATATCATGTGAGATTTTATGGAATCATAACCAACTATTCTAAAATACTTAAACTATTATATGAATGTATGGTTTAATATTTTAATGTTCTAACACACTTCATCAAGTCTCCATCCATCTCAAACTGCTGTCCACATGAGTAGCCTACAAGGGCAGCTCAACTTCAAATCAAGGTTGCCATGATCTAGGGTCCTCGACGGTCGATGCTACCACGGCGATAATGCTGTAGAGGGTAGAGAGACCAAGAGGACAGAAGATAGAGAACAGGGAGAAGTGAGAGAGCAAGCTAGCATCATTTTTCTCCATGTGAAGTGAGATTACCTATCACAATATACATGAAAATTTGATTTGAAGTGTACAATTAAAAGTACGACCAGCCAAATATTAAATATACAGCTTTACACATTGCACGAAATATTCGATTTAAGCCCTAGCTATTTGGTATACCTGTTGGTGTACGAGCCTTTCAGCAGCCTTACCAACATGCTAGAGGCCACAAAAACTGAGGTGGTCACACCTCAATTTGTAAGCATTCCAGCACTAGCTTTTCAAAGAAAATAACTTATCGAGCAAAGAAGTTACTTGAGTTAATTCATTCTAATGTGTTTGGCCCAATCACTTCTCGGTAATATAGTAATCATCATTTTTTGTTACATTTATTGTTGATTTTACTTGAAAAATTCTGGTGTTTTTTTCAAAGAGAAGTAAAAAGTGCTGGGTACTTTCAAACAATTCAAGGACTTAGTTGAAAAGGAGAATGACTATTTTATCAAAGCTAAGAGGACTAATCATGGAGGAGAATTCAATTTAGCCACATTCAAAAATTTTGTGAGGATCATGGTATTCATCATTTCTTGATGGCTCCATATTCTCCTCCACAAAATGGCATGACTAAATGAAAAAATATGACCATTCTTGACATGACTTGAAGCATGCTGCAGTGCAAAAAATTGCCTGAAGAGCTTTGGGATGAAGTCGTCATGTGTGTAGTCTATCTATAAAATAGATGTCTCACGTGTGGACTTGGAGGCATGACTCCATAAGAAGCATGGAGTGGGAGAACACTTGATGTTTCACATTTGAGAATTTTAGAAGCATTGCCTATGCTTATGTCCCAAACTAGAAAAGATCAAAGTTGGAAAATAAGATCAAAAAGCTCATTTTTATCAGGTATGATTTTACATCCAAAGCCTATAAATTTTTTGGGAAAATTACCAAAAAAGTCTTAAACCTATTGCAATTATACTGATTCAGTCCTAAACTTATTTTTAAAGCTAATTGAGTCATAAACCTTTTTATAATTGTTCTAATTCAATCCATCCGACCAAATTTGGTTGATTGACATTGACGTAGATGCTAGTCAGCGCCGGCAACAACTATTTTAATAATATTTTGTTTTATTTTTTCAAATTTTTTTATTGATCTTTTTTTTTTCTTTTTTTCTCCCTCCCTAGTTCTTCCTTTGGCTCTGACGACTAACCAAAGGGGAGGCCCGATAGCTGGACTAAGGCAGCCTTGCTAATGGATCAATGATCTCGCTTTGCCTTGCCGAGCAAGTGCAAGCTCGTTCAGCCACTAGCTAGGGTGAGGTCAACCCCGCCCAACGATAGCAAGGTGAGCCCTCATCGGATATGGGTGAGGTTGACCTTGCCAATCCCCAAGTGAGGCAAGCTTGTCTATCGACTAACAAGGCGCCTCAATCCGGCGATTGGCCCTCCCCTTTGGCCAGTTGTCGAGCCAAAGGAAGAAGGTGAGAGGAGGGGAAAAACAAGAAAAAGAAAAAACAAAGGAAAAAAGAAAAAATAAAGAATAAAGAATAAAAATAAAAAAAAAAAATTATTAAAAAGTTGTTGTCGGTGTTGGCCAACATCCATGTCAACGATGGCCGGTCAAATTTGGCTGGATGGACTGAATTGGCACAATTGCAAAAAGTTTAAGGCTCAATTGGCCAAAAAATAAGTTTAGGTCTAAATCAGCACAATTACAATAGGTTTAGGGTTTTTTTTTTTTTAATTTTTCCAAATTATTTGACCCTAACACTTTGAAGGTGTATATAAGAGAGATGTCATGTTTGATGAAGAAAGTATGGGGGTAGACAATCCAAAAGTTGAAGCAAATGTTTTGATTCCAACCAAATAGAGTTGAAGGATCACTCACCAACTTCTTCTCCAATATCTTCTTCAAGTCCATCACCATGAACCTTTGGTACCAAGATCGATGAGATTGTTTGAGCTTTATGAAGCCAATGATGAGATTCACCATGTATGCCTTCTTGTAAATCATGAGCATCTTGTCTATGATAATGTTGTCAAAGAAGAAAAATAGAGAAAGTCATGAATAAAAAAATTGAAGCTATTGAGAAGAACAAAACATGAGAGTTTACTAATCTTCCAAAGGACAAGAGAGCCCTCAATGCCAAATGGGTGTATAAGGCCAGATTAGTTGTGAAGGGAAAGGCTGGGATGGACTATAATGAAGTTTTTAGCCTCGTCATCCACATGGAAACGATTGGATCGATTATTTCTATTGCAGCTTAAAATGGTTGACAAATTTCTTAGATGGATGTCAAATCAGTGTTTTTTAATTGCATCCTTGATGAGTAGGTATATGTTGAGTAATCCATGGGTTTTATTATGAAAGGTCATGAAGACAAAATATTGGGGTAGGAGAAAGCTCTATATGGAGTTAGACAAGCATCGAAAGCAATAAATTCCATAATTAATGCCCATTTTGAAGGCAAATGGATTTTCTCAATGTTTATATGAGCATGCACCTTTTTTAAAGTTAAGAAAAATGTGATGTTCAATTGGCCTGTTTATATAGAGATTACTACCTGGTTTTTACAAAATAATCTAGTAGTGATGGATGCATTTAAGGCATCCATGGTAAAGGAATTTGAAATGACTAATAATGATCATATAAATTACTTCCCTGGCATAGAAGTGAAGTAAAATGTAGATGGGTTTTTATTTCCCAAAAAGGATATGCAAAACCATACTTGAAAAATTCAATATGAAGAACCATACACCGATCAATACATCAATGGAGTGCATAGCCAAGCTTTCAAAGTTTGATGATGGTGTTGATGTTGATTTGATGTTCTATAAAAGCTTGATAGGAAGTATGAGATATTTAAGATGTACTAGATCGGATATTATGTATATTACCAAAATTGTGAGTTGATATATGGAGAAACCAAAGTCATCTCATCTTAAAGCTGCAAAAATAATACTTCACTATATCAAAATAACCATTGCTCATGTCTTATACTTCTATCGGTCTAAATTCTTCCAGCTTAGAGCCTATTCAAAAATGATTATGGTAAAAACATTGATGATAAAAAAATATAGCAGGCTTTGTATTCTTCTTATGTAACACTACTTTCATGTGGTCATCAAAGTAGCAACTCAGTGTTATTCTTTCGACATGTGAGGCTAAATATGTGGTACCATCTTCATATGTTTTTCATACAATATAGTTAATAATATTACTCAAAGAAATTCAAATGGATCAGAAGAAAGCAGAAAAGATTTTTGTTGATAAAATTTCTGCTATTGGATTGGCAAAATATCTAGTTCTTAATGAACGAAGCAAATATATCAATGTTTGATATCATTTCATTCGAGAACAAGTGAGAGAGAGAAAGAAATTGAAGTTTCGCATGTGTAGACAGAAGATCAAGTAGCATATGTTTTTACTAAACCTCTCAAGATTGATGCCTTTTGAAGTTTCCCTTTTAGCATATGTTTTTAATAAATTCACATTTCTATGTCTAGTTCAATGTTTTGTAAAGGGATATTGACACAAATAGTTCATGAACTTTTGCCAAATGTGTAATTTGGTCATTGAACTTTTAATTTGTTCAATATGGTCCCTAACTTTAGCCTAATGTGCAACATGGTCCTGAAATTTTAATTTGTTCAATATAGTCCATGAATTTTTGGTATATGTTTGATACAGTCCATGAACTATATAAATGTTCAATATAGTCATTCTATAATTATTCAAGATCAGGGATTATATTAAATATTTTCATATAGTTTAGAGACTGTATTGAATATGTACCAAAAGTTTAATACTATATTAAACAAATTAAAAGTTGAGAAACCACATTAAATAAATTAAAATTTTAATGATCAAATTGCACATTGGACCAAAGTTTATCAACTGTTTGTGTCATTTTCTCTTTTGTAAACTATCTCCTTGAAATGCTAGATAAATTTATGAGCTAAAAAAAGAAGAAAAGAGCTTATTTATCTCATTCTCTTTCTTGATTAGAATCAAGTTTGTGAGTGTTTTCACTTTCAAATTATTCTATCACTTTTAAGACCCAATTATAGGTGCCAAGCAAATGGAGTATTTGGTTCAATGGAAGGACCAAGGAGCCGAAGACACCAGCTAGGAGCTGGAAGCCTCAAACCGCTCTTTCATTGCAAAGAACTAGGCAAGATAACAAGGATGTCGACAAATTGTATGGGGGAGATTGTCACAAGTCATTTGTGAGTGCCTTGACCTTGACTTGTCCGGAGCGCATTGTCCATGGCTACTTGGGTCAAGCATGCGTCAATATATGCTTTAGACTTTTCCTATTTTTCCTATTTTCGATTATTTCTACATGGCGTCATCTTATGTATCAAACAGTTTTCATAGCTGAACAGGTTATTGTGCCATTGCAATATCTCTTGCCGATCTTGGTGTGAGTTTTTACATGAGCCAGTGCACTGCAAGAGTTCTCTTCTCATTGAGTAAAAGAAATCAGAGTTTCGACAGGAGGGGAACCAATTGAAGAGGCATGGAACACATGCTTCCAATGTGCCAACAGAACAGAAATCAGTCCACTTGCTTAGTAAAATAAAGGGGAGAGATACTGGTGAAGTGAAGGGCTCAGTTGGGCCTTAAAAGGAAAGCCTAAATGTGAAAAAGCAGAAGCAGAGGCACTTTTTTCAGTTGAAACAGGCCCACTTGCATCAACAAGAAGATATCGTGCACTTATTAATCATCACGGGTAAGCTATAGATTAAACAAGAAAAATAACAGATACATATGCAATGGTTCCATAATCTTGTACATATTCTTTGTTTTGCCATTTAGACACGCTCCATTTATAATTGCGGAGCTTTGGACATACATATGAGATACATAAGAAAGACTGAGTCCTCTAATGTGAGAAAGAAAATCGAGATTTAACAAATTTCAGAGTATACAGTTTTTACAGACTAAACAACCACTATTATAAAGCCCAACATTAAGAAGAAGATGGGTCTTTTTTCTTTCTTTTGGAATCCTAAGTGGGGTACCATGAAACTGCTTGCAAATCTGATGGATGACTTGTGAGATTAAGCAACACAACCCATCAAACTTAAAGTAGGATTTTATACTTGAACAATTAGTGCACCGTTTGCTTCCTCAGTTGGTCATAAAACTTGCTGATGAATTCCTCAACGTTGTGGTCCCCCTGCCCATATTTCCCATCACCCTCATCATCTGATGAGAAATTAGAGACCCTCACCGAGTAGGGCGAGAGGAGTGGGCTGTGTTGCTCGATTTGGATGTTGAATGTGTACTTGGGGGTCTGCGCCATGACAACAAGCGTCTCAGGGGTATACAAGCTCGTCCTCCACAAAGTCTTTGATGACTTTAGGGAGCCTCAAGGAAGGGAAGTATTGGCTCTTGTTCTTGGTCGATTGGACGATCACCGGGTTTGGGCAATTGCTGCAGGAGAACTCGTACTCATACCCGTTGAGCCCAATCCGGCACATTTTCCTCGAATGGTTATAGTGATTGAAGCTGAGACGCCTCAGCGATTCTTTCATGAGCTTCCTGTCCCTTGCCCCTTCAATCATGTCATTGATAAAATTTCTCTTGAAAGTCAACTCTTTCCTGATCATTACAAAAGCGATTTTCACAATCTTCCAGAATTGCCAAAAAAGTCCTAAACCTATTGGGATTGTGCCAATTCGAGTCCTAAACCTTTTTTTTAACCGATTCAGTCCTAAACCTTTTGTGATTGTGCCAATTGAGTCCATCCGGCCAAATTTGGCCGGCCGGAAGCCGACGTGAACGCCGGCGACAATTTTTTAATAATTTTTTATTATTTTCCGAATTTTTTTTTTTTTTCCGAATTTTTTATTGTTTTTTTAATTTTTCTGTTTTTTTTTCTTTCTTTTTTCTCCCCCTCCCCTCCCCCACCACCGGCGGCGGTGGCCGGCCAGCTCCGACGAGGCTGCCGGCCACCGCACGAGGGCCGCGGCCCTCGCCGGCGGCCGCCGAGGGTCGCGGCCCCGTCGACCGGCCACCCTCGCCGGCGGCCTCGCCTGCACTGGGCGAGCCCGGGGGCCGCGGCGAGGCGGCCTCGCCATGGCCTGGGCGCGGGCGAAGGCGGCCTCGCCCCGCGGCCGACGAGGCCATGGCGACCTTCGCCCGAGCCCGCCATGGCCTCGCTAGCCGCGGGCGAGGCCGCCGCCCGCGCCCGGCCAGCCATGGCGCGCGCGCGCGCCCCGTATCCGGGCGAAGCCGCCTCGGCGGGCCGGCCTCGCCCGGATCCGGGCGAAGCCGGGCCGCGACCCTCACCGGCGGCCCCAGTGCAGGCGAGGGCTTCGCGGCCCTCGCGCAGTGGCCGGCAGCCTCGTCGGCGCTGGCCGGCCACTGCCGCCGGCGGGGGGGGGGAGGGGAGGGGAGAAAAAGAAAAGAAAAGAAAAGAAACAGAAAAATTAAAAAAACAATAAAAAATTCGGAAAATAATAAAAAAATCAAAAATAATAAAAAATTATTAAAAAATTGTCACCGGCGCCGGCCGGCGTCCACGTCGCTCCGGCCGGCCAATTTTGGCCGGATGGACTCAATTGGCACAATCGTAAAAGGTTTAGGACTGAATCGGTCAAAAAAAAGGTTTAGGACTGAATTGGCACAACCTCAATAGGTTTAGGACTTTTTTGGCAATTCTCCCCACAATCTTCCATAGCCTTGTGGCAACGGTTGAGCTCACCCTCAGTTGCAACTCCATTACCAGAACTCAAACCCAAAAGCTCTCTCTCTCGGTTTCTTTTTTTTTTTTTTTTTTTGTTTTTAACAAGAAGACTATGTACTCTAAAATCAAGTCCCTCTTTATGAGAATGATGCCCTTGGACAGTAGAAGAATTAAAAGAAGAGGAAATCAAAATAAGCCACCAAAGAGATTTCTGTATGTGTTTGAGGAGATCTCTTAGTGCTGGGCTTACACTAGCCAATGCAAAGTGCAAGCATATTTATAGGGAGGGAAAACTGAGCGGCAAGCCTGTTCATCAATTAATTTAAACCATAGAGACCCTAATGAAAATTAGCATGTAAATTAATGAGAGAAGTTGAGTATTGAGAAGAGCGAAGGAAGGTGGTAGCAAGGTCCTAATGAAAGCATCACTACGACATTCTAGTGGACTACACAACGGCTCCACACATTTTCCTAGAACTCCCTGTGATAAATAGTTGACGTAACTATATATATGAAAAACGATATTGGGAGTTGAATGGTATACAACTAACTAGACGGGATTTGAAATTAGGGCTTCTTGCGCTCCTTGGTCAGAAGGATTGAAAATGATTCTTCAACTGCTCTTTTTGCCTAAAAATTAGCCCAGGAAGACCTTGCGACATGAATTTCTTGACAACTTTGGAGAAAGTCCAGGTTCCATCCAGGAATTTATCACAGAAAGTGACAGACAGACAGAGACTTGAGATTGAGAACCATCATCAATTTTATGAAAATCGTAGACCAAAATATATAGCTAGCTAAGGTTTTTAGATTCATTACAGACCCAAAGAAACAAAACTTCTTAGATTCGTTGCGTGGGTTCGGACAAAAATTCTAAATCCCGTCAGTGGGTGGGCCGAGCCTAGCAATGGCCTTGAGCCCCAGCCCGCCTCATCATGCACCCATACTTATTAAAAGAGATTGTGAAATATGTTTAACTACCAATTATACATTACAATATAATAACACAAAACCTAAAATTATTTTTGCATTTTCTTTCAATTTGTGTTTTCTTTTTTAGTTTTTATTTTGTCTGTTTTTCTTTTTAGTTGAAAATAAGAAAAAGAAGGCAACCCTATGGGCCCGGCGCCTATGTTTTTCTATTGAGTGACCGGGGGGAAGACTTCATGAAGTTCAGGCCCGTGCAGGCTCCGCACATTGAGCAGGTGTATACAGATGTGGCTTTAGCTCATATTTTGTCTGGCATGGTACATAGATTCCACACCTTCAACCGTCGCTTCCTCTAGCATCATCTTTATCTAATAACTTAAAAATAGTTGGTAGTGATCCACAAATCTCACTCTAACAAACAATAATGAACATTGAAGAGACGCCTCCCATCGTCCTCCTCTTATCCTAAGGGAAAGTTATGACCCCACAAATTACAAATAGATGATAGAGATGATGATGTTTAGAGTTTTAGGAAAAAAAAAAAAAAACTAAAAACTCGGCTAGAGATGAACTATTCTTTTTTGGTTCGAGTTTTATATGGATCAAGTCTCGAGTCCACAGTCATAACAAAACATATACTCTTCATGTTCGTAGCAAGTACCATTCACAATTGTGGCAAGAGAGTGAGTGTCGCACCTCGAATCCTATAGAATAGGAGTAATGACATGGTCACCCTTCTATTGAAGGACACAACCTCTAACCACCCAAATTCAACTCCCGAAATCTTTATTGATAGCACTCTCGCTCTAATGATATGAAAAACACAAAGGATGAATGAAATGAGCAACTACAGCCTTGTGAGTAATGCATATATCTTCTAAGTATATTGAACATCCATTATGCATATTTATACAACCAAACCATAACTCATTTAACCAAATTCATAATATAATAAACTTATAATAAGAGAATAAGTTACATATGCTACAACATAGCTATTTTTATTGCAAAAGTATCCATTTCACAATAATATGAAAACAAATATGATGGTCTAGCCCATTAATCAATCTTGTCAAAAGCACATGCTAATGGTCCATTTTATCAGCCAATCTTGTTCTAAAAATCAACCATGATCATGGGCATAAGTACAGTAGGAGTGCCAAAACTTGGCACAAAGGGACACTTAAATGCCAAAAGTTACAAACGGTACACTTAAGTACTACTTTTCAAAATAAATGAATCACTCCAGTGCCAAGTCGTCAGAACCTTACCAAAAATCCTACGTGGCAATTTTTTTATTAATTTTCTTGCCTACGTGACTCGTCGAAAACACTAAGTCAGTGAAAAATCAGCCAAAACAATGTCGTTTTGGTTGACGTGGATTTATAAAAATTTATTAATTAAATAATTAAAAAATCATTTTTATTTAAAAGAAGAAGAAGAAGAAGAAGAAGAAGAAGAAGAAGAAGAAGAAGAAGAAGGGGATTGGCGAGGGTTGTGCAGCCCTCGCCGCCGCTACTCCACCCTCGCCGAGAAGGGCCGGCACCAATGGGGAGAGTCGCCCAGGGTCACTGGCTCTCGCCCAGCGGGTGACCCTCACTGGATCTGGGGGAGGGTCGCGACCCTCGCCACAGGGCCGGCCGGGGTCAATGGCCCTCGCCCAGTTGGGCCAAGGGTCACCGATTGCCTAGACCGCCCGATCCGGCGCGGTTTGGGTGGCCGGTGGCCTTTGGCTCCGGCGGGCGAGGGCGGCGACCCTCGCCGGATCCGGGGAGGGTTGCAACCCTCGCCCCAGATCTGGGCGAGGGCCTACAGGCCCTCGCCGCAGGCCAGCTAGGGCCCGGCGACCCCGGCCGACCCTTGCCCATCGTCGCCGGCCCTTCCCGGCGAGGGTGGGGCAGCGAGGGCTACACAGCTCTCGCCGATCCCTTTCTTCTCTCTGTTTTTTTTTTTTAATAAAATCGATTTTAATTTTTTTAAAATCTAACGTGGACAATTTTTTTTTATTCAAATTGCCACGTGGATTTTTTATTTTGAAAAAAATGCTCCGTCAACAAATGAAGTCGCCGGAAAATTGACACGTGGCAATTTGGCCGGATTTTCTCGCCGTTGGCACTTAAGTGATCCATTTTGCTCCAATTTTGGCACTTAAGTGTACCGTTTGTAATTTTTGGCACTTAAGTGTCCCTCCATGCCAAGTTTTGGCACTCTTGGGGTCCGTACCTCCATGATCATGTATAACACCCCATAACAAGGTGGCCAAGCTGCCCCCTTACTAAGGTCTCCACCTTTATTGTCGATGGCTGGCCCATAAGGATATCCTAAACTAGTATGCATACCCATAAGTCCCTCGTTAGGCTCATAGCAATATTAATCACCAACACAAATTCACAATAACATCCTTCATAATCCACAAAGCTAAATTCATAAACCATTTCATAAATCACAATACATTTCCCAAATCATTTTAGATTCCATTTCATAAACCAGTTCACAAATTAGTATTTAACCTTTCACAATACATTTCTTAAAACAATTCTCAAGCCATTCACAAATACCAAATTGTAATAAATATTTGATTCAAATTTTATGAAACAAACATGCTTTTAATAACTTATAATATATTGAATCTCAATAACTTTCATGACATGAGTTTACAAATTCAAATAAGAAAAAACACTACTCATATGGAAATGCCCAAAGCAAACAACGTGTAGTTAAATGAGTGAACAATCTTGTAATCTTATCAATTAAACGAGAATCGATGTTGAAACTAAATAAAATACTACCTCAACTATAAAATGATTATATTAAGCTTAAATGCTAACAAAATGACTCCTATGCACTAATAAGTGGCTCACCCGAAGCGATTATTCAAATCTAAATTCAACACAAAACTCGGCCTCGAAATCCTAAAATCACACTCCAACAAAAAGGTTACTTCAAAACAGTTCTCAACAAACCCTACGGCTCCGCAACAACATAATCCATCGATTTCATGAAATCCCAAAGCTTTATAACTCAAAATTCAGAGTTCACGGCAAGAATATTACAAAACTTCGAATAGATGACTTAACTCCAAAAATTACTTTGATTAGATGAAAAGGGGTGCAAGCACAGATCGACATTGTGATAAGAATGAATCCGGCTCAGGGAGATGTCCATAGCGTGTGCAACCCCACCTTTTCCCCTTTCTTGCGAGCGTCTCGGCCTTATTGCCGAACGTCCACTTCCTCCTCTACTCTTGTTTTTTTCCTCCTGCTCCTCCTTCTTCTTCTTTTATTTTGAGTGGGTCCAACCCCTTCTTTTTGACCCGGTCCAAAATCTCAAGTATTACGGTGAGAGAGAAAGCTAGCCATACATATAGAGCACAGAAAGAAAAAATGAGCATAGAGAGACAAACCGGGCTGATGGTTGCGAGCAGGGGCGGCCGAATATGGATGACGACGGGCTGGCAACGTCACAATGTAGCTGGTGATGTTTGGTGGAGGAGGCTAGGTTTTGTGGGTGGCTTTTTGGAAGGGACGGTAATTTTAATCTTTTTAGCTGTGGGGTTTTGGTTGAGTATGCGATGTGATATTCTAAAAATGAGGGAGGGAAAATAAAGATTTCTAACTAGTATATTTTTTCCATGCGAGTGAAAGAATAGACAATGAAAACAAAGATCCACTTTTCAAAAGGAATTCATTATTCGGAGATATCATAAGAAAAAGGGGTTAATTCCAAAAAAACCCCAAACTTTAGGTCCAGTCCCAAAATACCTCAAACTTTTTTTTTTTGTCTCAAAAAAAAACCCCAAACTTTAGGTTAATCTGCCCCGAACTTTTCTTTTGTCTCAAAAAAAACCCTAAACTTTAATTTTAATCCCAAATCTACCCCGAATTTGGTTTTGTCTAAAAAAAAGAGTCAATATCATGAAAAATCCCAAATTGGTACATATATGACAAATTTACCCAAAATTAATTTTTCGATCACCAAAACAAATTACCATCTATTAGTTTTTGTTAAATTTTATTGTCAAATTGCTAAATTAAATAACGCATCGCAATTTACGGGTATACTAATTTGGCGTTTTACCCACCGTTTGTACTAAAAAAATCATCAATTTTTGACCTATTCTCAAATATACCCCATGGTCTAGTCCCAACTTAGCATGGCATTTCCACATAGATAATAAATACAAATAAGCAATATGTCATAGAAAATTATTTTCAAAGTAAAACCATTTTAGGACATAAAAAATTAGGGATTACTAATACGACTTTTGGACAAAGGCTAACGAGGACAAATTTAGGATTAAAGTAAATTTTGATGATTTTCTTTTTGACAAAAAAAATTGGGATAGATTTGGGAATGGACTAAGAGTTTGGGGTTTTTCCTCGAGACAAAAGAAAAGTTTGGGGGCGGATTTGGGACTAAACCTAAAGTTTGTGGTTTTTTCCGAGACAAAAAAAGTTCGGGCGATTTGGGACTAAACCTAAAGTTTGGGGTTTTTCTTAAGACAAAAAAAAGTTCGGGGTATATTTGGGATTAGACCTAAAGTTTGGGGTTTTTTTTGGAATTGACCCTAAGAAAAGGGGTTTGTTTATTTTGTCCAATGAAAGAGGGGAATGCTCATTTCCTCGAATGTAAATGATAGTCCAATGTTGTGCTCAATAATGGCGTTCTGGTCGGACGTCTTCGCAACCCAACTTTAATTTCCAAGAAGGCGACAGGATGGCTGGATTCAATGTCATCACGAGGATTAGTCACTTTCATCTTGAAGAAAATCATGTCATTTAGAGGTTTGACTACTAAACCGCGTATCTCAGCCGCAATAATTGTCCTGTTCAATTTATTAGTCTTTGATTTGATTTAGAGTATAAATTAAGGCTCTGTTCTGTTTCCTCGAAATTTCTTGTCAACTCTAGTATAGCTTCGTGAGGTTATGCCACTTGGATCTGTGAAAATGATCGCATGAGATAAATAAATTTGGGATACTTATTAACTTCACACGTGCCTTAATTTACATCCTTGATTTTTAAAAAATTTATAATTAGCATTCACACCTAAAACCCATGAAGATAAGGACTAGAATACCCTTTTCCAATAGGAGTTGAGAAAATCCTACCATATCTAAGCATATCACCCTAAAGAAATGGCCACTTCACCTAGCAGAAGTGCCAGCTATACGAGCCCATCATTGCAACCCTATAGACCTGTTAAAGATCAAGACGTCTCTCCACATATTGTAAAAAAAGTCATAAGCATAAGTTGACTAAAGGCTCATTCAGGATGAGATAAGAACTTGTGACCTCATAGTAGGCAAATGTGATACTTTGCCACTGGGTTACCATGAAGATGAACATGATAGTTAACAATGTTTATATTTATGTATACGGTCCATCCGGTTGCAATAATTGAATAAGATTGTAATGTATTGACTATTTCTTGTAACGTGATATATAGATGTTATAATAACTATGACAATATTTGGTTGAAGCTATGCAATACCTATAACGCAAGATTGGTTTCATGAATAAAATATACAGCAAGGAAAAATATCATTGGAATTTTCAAGATACACCTAAAATCAGAGGCGGAGGGATGTGACCGTGACATTCCCACGTTCAAATTTGATAGATGAGGATGGCAAACCAAGTCATTGATACTTTCACTCCCGCACTTATCCCGTGAATTGATTATCACTTTCCTCATTCCCATTTATGTACCCCTTCCCTGTGACATCATTCATGGTTGGGACATTGTTGTTGCAGGTTGAAGTGGGCGTTCAGTAGCCACGAGCCAACCCGTATTTAGGGTCTGCTACATATGTACTTGAACCATAGGTGGAGCTGACCCTGACCATTCGGTGTCGCCCCAACCAGCCTCGATTGGCTCGGAAAGCAAAATCAACGGATCTAAACAAGCGATACTCCTTTTGAGCCCTGCCAATTTTGCCATGCCCACCCCAGCTCAAACTAATCCTATCAAGCCAACATAGGAAGATTAATGTGTAATCGTCAACGGTTTGGTCCTGTACTAAGCGTGACCTGCTCCATTAATCAACCGAATCTAGCAATAGCATACTGCCAGAAAAAACTCTTTCGAGCACACGAGGCGGTTGATCGCGTGAAGTATATTTTGTGGGGATCACATTGCCTTTCTAGTAGGCGATGCTGTGGAAGGAGATCCTAGTCGAGTGGACTGAGCTCAAGACCCAATCACAGGTATCAACCGAAAGGAGTTTCTGGTGTGGAAGGGCCAAGGAGCCGAAGACTCCAGCTGGGAGCTGAAGGAGGACCTCAAACCGCTCTCTCACCGCAAAAACAAGGCAACTCGCCGAGGACGTCAACAAAGTGGGTGAGGGAAAGTGTTACAAGTCCTTTGTGAGTGCCTTGATCCGAACTTGTCCAGGGCGGATTGTCCCTGGCCGCTTGGTTCAATAGAGGTGCTTTAGACATTTCCTATTTTTCTTACTTGTCATGATTTCTAGATCACGTCATCTCATGTCTTAACATCTAAACGGCTGTTGTCAATTGCAACTTCTCGTGCTAATCTTGGTAAATTTGTTTCATGAACCGGTGCATTGCTAGAGTCCACTTCCCATTGAGAAAAACAGTCTCCGTAGGAAGGGAACCATTCAAGGGGAGTGCGAGACATGCTTCCGGTGTGCCAATAGGGTAGATATCAGTCGACTTGTTTAGTAAAATAAAATGATAAGTATACTGAAAGTTCTAAAATTTGTTACAAAAATGCAATTGAGGTTTAAAACTTTCAAAAAGTGCAAATCATAAAACTTGTCAAGTCGATACAATCAAGTCTTTTCATTAACCAAATTGACAAACGAAAAATGCTACAAATCTTAGGATTTGATTGCATCAACTTGATATGTTTTAGGACTTAATTGCATGCTTTTGTGAAAATTTTTAAGAATTAATTGCATTTTTTAAAAGTTTTAGAACTCAATTGTACTTTGTGACAAGTTTTAGCACTCTAAGTTCATTTATCTCTAAAATAAAAGTGAGAAATTATGGTGAAGTGAAGAGCTCAAGTGGACCTCAAAAGGAAAATCAAACTGTGAAAAAGCAGAAGCAGAGGCACTTTTTTTTAGTCGAAAAGGGCCCAGATGCATAAACAACAAAAGATATCATGCACTTACCAATCATCATGATTAAACCATAGACTAACCTAAAATGAATAGAGACAGAACCAATGGTTCCACAATATTGTGCATAGATTTGTTGGTCTTCCCATTTATACATGTTCCACTTATAATCAAGGAGCTTTGGACAGACGTGTAATACAAAAGAAAGACTAGAGTCCCCTGGTATGAGAAAGAAACATCAAGATTTAACACATTTAAGAGCAAACAATATCTACAGACTACACAACCACTCTCATAAGCCCAACAATAAAAAGAAGAAGGGTCTTATTTTCTTTCTTTTTATATACTAGGTGGGTACCATTAAATTGCTTGCAAGTCTGATGGATGAAATGACTTGTGAGATTGATCCGCACTACCCCGGAAACTTGAAGCGGAATTTTGAACTGGAGCTTGGACCATTAGTGCACGATTTGCCTCCGCAGTTGGTCATAAAACCTGCTGATGAATTCCTCAGCCTTGTCGTCCACTTGCCCATAATTCCCATCACCCTCATCACCTGATGAATAATTAGAGTAATTAGAGACCCTCACCGAGTAGGGCGATTTGAGTGGGCTGCGTCGCTCAATCTGGATGTTAAATGTGTACTCGGGAGTCTTGGCCATGAAAACGAGCGTCTCAGGGTACGCGGGCTCGTCCTCCACGAAGTCTTCGATGACTTTAGGGAGCCTCATGCAAGGGAAGCGATGGCTCTTTTTTTTGGCCGAGTGGACAATCACCGGGTTCGGGCTGTTGCTGCAGGAGAACTCATACTCGTACACGTTGAGCCCGATCCGGCGCATTTTCCTCGAGTTGTTGTAGTGATTGAAGCTGAGACTCCTCATGATTCTCTCATGAGCTTCCTGTCCCTCGCCTCGTCGATCATGTCATTGATAAAATTTCTCTTGGACATCAACCCTTTCCTAATCATTACAAAAGCGATTTTCACAATCTTCCATAGCCTTGTGGCAATGATTGAGCTCTTTTTCAGTTGCAACTCCATGACCAGAATTCAAACCCAAAAGCTTTCTTTTTTCTACTACAAGAAGACGAAATACTCTATATTTAACTCCCTCTTTTCCCTCTTTATGAGATTGATGCCACTGAAAATGAGGAGTTAAAAGAAGAGGGAATTAACATAAGCCAACAAAGAGATTTCTATGTGGATTTAAGAAGTGTAAGTGCTGGGCTCACACTAGCTAATGCAAAGTGCAAGCATATTTATAGAGAGGGAAAATTGAGGGAAGCCTGGCTATTATTTTATTGATTGATATGAGCTACAGAGACAACTAATGAAAATTAGCATGTCACATTGAGTATCGAGAAGGGCAAAGGAAGGTGGTGGTAAGGTCCTATGGAAAGGACCATTAGGCTATTCTGATGGACTGAGCAATCGTTCCATACATTTTCCTAGAACTTCATTTCCAATTTAATAATTGACGTGACAGAATAAAGAAAAAGAAAGATATTGCTTGAAAGGAGAAAATACATGCTTGCCGGCTTGCAGGTCCAAAAGTGAAGTTTACAAGCTGAAATAGATATAGGGAGTTGACTGGTATACAACTGAATTGATGGGGTTTGAAATAATGGGTACGCAGGATGCTTGGTCGGAGGGTTTGAAAATGATGTCTTCAGCTACTCTTTTTGCCTTAAAATTATTCTACGAAGATTTTGCGATATGAATTGCTTGGAGATACCTTGAAGAAAGTCCGAGATGCTATCCAAGAAAATACCACAGAAAGTGACAGCAAGACAAATAATTGAGATTGAGTCATTTTTATAAGAAGCTATAAATGAGTTATTGACTATATCCGATGTAGGCTCCTCAATTAATGGGATACGTTTGATCTCGTGGGTCTCTAACATGTCACATGCATTAGGTCTATTAATTTTGGTTGCTGTAAATATTTTTCCCACTTTTATGGACTCATTTCATTTTTAATTCTTTCTTTTTAGCGAGTTATTTTTGTTAATTTAACTGGTATTTATGTGAGGGGAAGAAGGGAAATGAAGATAAAGATCCAGTTTTCATATGAATTTATTATTTGGAGATATCATACGAAAAATAGGTTGGCTTATTGTTTGTCCATTAAAGGAGGGAAATGCGCATTTGCCCGAAACAATTTATAAGGATTTGTTTTATGTCTTTAAGGATAGAGTCTAAGATTAAATATAGGGACCTGAAGGTAACTTGATTGAAAAGAGAAGGAAAATTATAGAGATAAAAATTTATGGTAAAATTACATTATCAACTTGCATTTTCATTTCTATATGGCTCAAAGGATTTTGTAATTTCAAAAAAGAGGCAGGAGCAACTCAATCATTTCATCATTTCGTCGCCACCCTCCAAATGGCTCTATTTTATTATATTCATTTCAACAGATAAAAATTTTAAAGGTCCTTCCTTTACCAAAAGGCCATATAAGACCTCAGGTGTGCTAGCTCCATCCAGTTTTCACCATACATCTTTTAAGATTAGAAATGGTAAGGACGAACGGTAAATTTGACAAAGCTTTCCCATCAAAATATCAAAAATTATATTGATTCAAAATAACTATAGAAATTTATATATAAATTTGCGTGGCAACATTTGGATATTATGAAAGTGAATGCCTCCACAAGAATTAAAAAGTCAAAAATAAAATAACTCCAAACAAATTTTAGGATTTCCAAGCATATTGGTACTATTTAGTAGTGTTAAACTCCAAGGTTAAGTTCCATAATTAAATAATAACATTTTGGCACGACATCTTTCATAACCTGACTTCAATTTCCAAGAAAATGCATGCTTTTCTTTGCTTTCCAATTGGCGACGGGATGGCTGGATTCAATATTCATCATGAGGTTTTAGCCTTTGTCATCTCGAAGGACGAAAATCATGAGCCTTAGAGGTTTGACCAAGTTTATCACAGCCGCAATAATTGTCTTGTAGTCTTTGATTTGATTTAGAGTATAAATTAGGGCTCCGTTTTGTTTCCTAGAAGTTTCTTGTCAATTCTAATATGGCTTTGTTGAATAATGTCACCATCAGGTGTTGAAAAATCAAAAGACAAATCAATTTGGGATAGAAGTTTCCCTCCCATAATAATTTGCATTTTCAATATTAAAACGTATAATCAGCATCCCGCGGCTAAATTTCCTAGGTAAAACATAAAAAGACTACAACACCCTTCTAAAAATAAAGGCAAGGAAACCCTACCAGCTCTAATGGTATATCACCCCATAGAATCGGCCACTTCACATAGTAGGGGTGTGCAACGGAACCGCTCAATCCAAGAACTGCCCAAACCGGCCGGTTTTGGGCGATTCCCGTAGCCTGCAGTCTGTTCCCAGTTCTCATTCTTGGAACCAATGGCCGGTTGGTCCAGTTCTCAATTTTAACGTGGGAACCGGACCAATCAAACCAGACAAGTAGTTTTTAATATATATTTTTAAAATTTCTTAAGAATTCGAAAAAAAAGAAGAAGAAAATTCTTAAGAGTCCTAAGAAAACACAATTACATGCAAATTAAAAGGATGAATCGATAAAGTAGTGCATAAACGAAGTAGGTTGTCTTTGAGAACGTATTGTAATATTAACAATTGTTTGCCTAGAAAAGAGAAGTTATCGGTTCCACCGGATTGGACCGAACCAATCAGTCGGTTTGATTCTTGATTCCACGATCAGCCGGCCTAGTTCACGGTCCCAGAATTTGGGAACCAGTCTTCCCGATTAGGTTTCTGGTTTTGATCACCCCTATCACATTGCACTAGTTGCCGTAGTCTATCCACCCACTAACTTGCAACCGCAAAAGCCTGAACTAGCATCAACACCGCCACCTTTATGCCACCTCTCTCTCTCTCTCAAAAGCATATATAGTGTCACAAAAACACGAAAACCATCGAGTCAACTAACATAAAATATGAAGGAAGGGGGGGAAATGATAATTGTATATCTCAATCTGTCAACTGTACAAGTATGTGACCGTATTTATAGTACAAGAAACGAATTGGGAAAAATATACATAATATTGTCTTCCTTTTTTATCTTTTGAATATCCTTGAAATATTCCATGTCGACGATTTATTGTATCATCCATGTGATTAGAAACGTAATCAAGAATCAATCAAGGATTGGATCAAATCATTTCTCTAACACTCTACCTCAAGTTGGCGGCTTATATATGTCAAAGACGCTTAGCTTGCTCAATAAATTCGTATGTTGTCTCTGGCATAGTGGTTTAGTGAAAATGTCTACAGACTGCTCCATAGTTCCAATTCCTTGAATCATAACAATCCCTTCTTGATTTTTTTTCTTGAGCGAAGTGGCAAACAAATTTTATGTGCTTTGTTCTTTCATGAAAGATTGGATTTGCCGCTAGTTTAAGCGCGCATCATTGTCACAAAACAATTCACTTGGGCCATTGACTTGTATCAAGATCTAAAAATAATTCTTGTATCCAAACTATTTCACAAACGATTTTTGCCATGACTCGATATTCCGATTCGTCGGAAACTGCTTCTTTGTCTACATGAAATCAAGGACTTTCCCAATTTAATGCAAAAACTAGTACTAGATCTTCTTCTCATCGGCCAAGTAACATAATCCGTATCATAATAAGCCATCATCTTCATGTTGCAATCATGAGATAAAAGAATTATGAGTCATGGGCATCCCTTTACATACTTTATAACCTTCAATGTTGTGTTCATAAGGGACTGCTTCAGGTTGTGCATGAATTGATTAAGTATTTGTATTGCATAACATATATCAAATTTGGTCATGGTGAGATAGATTAGTTTTCCAAGAAGTTGCTCATATCCTAATGGATTCTTGAGCAATGGATCTTCATTTGGTGAAGATGAGTTCATATCATATTCAAATGTTGTTAGTTTGACATTTTGCTCAACAAGTATAACAACTAGTTCACATCTTGATAATCTCGCCTTTGATATAATTTCTAGGACAAATTTTCACTAGCTAAGACATATTTTCTTGTCGGATTGAGCTATCTCAATACTAAGAAAATATTTGGGAGGTCCCAAATTTTTAATATGGAAGGTTCAATTTAAGTATTTCTTAAACTTCCATATTGCAACATCATCATTTACCAAAGTAAGTATATCATCCACATAAATCAACAAATAGATCGATGAAGTACATTTAGTCCATGTGAACAAGGCATTTTCATGCTTGGAGTGTTAAAAACATTTGTGAGTGCCGTAGTAAATTTCGCATACCACTGTCGAAAGACCTGCTTGAGTTCGTGTAGGGATTTATAGAGATGACTTACTCAAGATTCCCCTTGTTTGTGTAAACCGTATGGAAGTTCCATGTATATTTCTTTGTCTAGATCACTATAAAGAAAGGCGTTATGGACATCCATTTGATGCAATTCCCAATCACAAAATGTAGCAATAGCAAAAAAGATCGAATAGTGACCTCTTTAGCAACAAGAGAAATGGTCTTATGATAATCAAAACTTTCTCATTGCACGAATCCCTTAGTGACTAGTCTGGCTTGATAATGCTCAATAGAGGCATCTGCCTTGTACTTGATTTTGTAAACCTAATTATAGCCAATGGGCTTTCTATGAGAAGGAGAAGGAACAACATCCCAAGTTTTATTTTTTGTAAAAGCATATAATTTAGCTTGCATGGCCTTTTGCCAGCGTATATCATGTGATGCTTCTTAATAAGAAGAAGGTTCTTGCTCTTCAAATATTCAACTAATGCAACACGTATGTTCCAACAATAGCTGAATAATGAGACATAGAAAGATACGAGATGTTGTGCACTTGGAGAATCCAAAGTAGGATATATGTAATCCTTGGTTCATGTGGGAGGACAAACATGTCTTGTAGAGTGTCTAGGCCTTTCAATTAGGTATCGACTCAGGAGTTGGCGAAGAAGATCCATTAATATATGGTTGTAACGATAAATCAGGAGAATCATTCTCCTCAGAGGAAGGAAAAGAGACTTAGCCAATATGTTTGGGGGTTTAGGGGGTACTGTTGTGGGAGACAAAGCCGTTGACATTGATCAGGTGCAATCAGAATGTACTATGGCGTCATAGAAATATCCTCCACCAATAAGAATCGTCAATGATTGGATGTTGATGTAGATGACTCATGTGGAGATGTCATTTCCAAAAAAGGAAATATATCCTCATGGAAGACAACATCTTGGCTAACAAAGGTCATATCTCCATTACTTTGTAACCTTTCTTCAAAGTAAGGTACCCCATAAAAATATATCAAAGGGCATGAGGATGTAGTTTATCTTGATGGTCCACATTAGTCACATAACAAAGATAGCCAAAAACTCAGAGATGAGTAATGTTCGGTTGTTTTCCGAAAAGCATCTCAAATGGAATCCATCCTTCAACAATTCTAGCTGGCATGTGATTGATAAAATAGGTTGCCATGAGCATACAATCTCACCAAAAAGAATTAGGAATGGAAGCTTGGAATTTGAGTGCTCAAGCTACTTCGGGAGATGCTGATGTTTGCGTTCAACAATTCTATTGGGAGTATAGGAATAAGAACTCTCATGAAGTATTCCATCAAAGGATAGGAAAGATTAACACTCAATGGAAAAAAATTCACTCCCATTATCCGTGAAAATTCTTTTAACAGATTTATCAAATTGATTTTTAATCATGGACAAAAACTTAGACATATAAGAAAATGTTAGACTTTAGGATTACATGAGGAAAATCCAAGTGGCGCCAGTATCATTATCCACAATGGTGAGGAACAAACAAGATCTATCATGATGCGGAGTGTGATAAGGATCCCAAATGTTCATATGAATTAAGGAAAAAGCACTAGTGGCCCAAGAAACACTAGCTACAAATGGTACTCATGATTGTTTTGCTAAAGGGCATATCTTGCAATTATGATAAGGAAAACGAGCACTATGACCCAAACACTTATGTAAGAGAGATTTTATTGATGGTGGTGGCATTACAAGATATGCTTTTATTCAATGAAGATAAATCAAAATCTCTTGGAAAGTTTATTTAAGCATATAGTCCTTATGCCACATTTCCTAAGCCCATCAATTTCCCAATTGAAAGGTCCTAAAAGGAACAATTTTTGGAATTGAAATTGGCACGACAAGAATTGTCCTCACAAACTCCAAAAACATAAATGAGATTGAATTCGAATTCAGGATTGTCAAGAACATTTTGAAGTAAGATGAACTGAACCAATCTTTGTAACATTAGACATCTCCATTTGGGAAGACGAGCTGATATCGAAGAATGAGGTTTTTTTTATAGATATTAGAAAATAACACAAATTGTAAATTATGTGATCACTGGTACCCCGATCAATAAACCATACATCAACTGAATTAATATTTGTCTTGCGTAATGAAGTACCTAAAAATTTGCAGTTTTGTTGACCATCTTTAATTGGTTTAGTGCTTTCATGATATGCTGATATTGATCTTGGGTAATTAGTTGATAATTCATGTCAATTCCTTGTACTAATACCTGATAAGCAATAAATTCCTTCTCTCTTTTTTCTTTACTAGTACGCTTTCCATGTAATTTCCAATATGTTCCAATGGTATGACGTGGATGTTTGCAATATTCACAATACTTACCCTTAATTTTTGAATTTTGCCCTCCCACTTTCTATGATGATGTGGCATCATAAGGACCCATTTGATTCGGTTCCATAAGAGAGCAAATATGAGCCATTTGATCCACGCTCGCACCTTTGACCTGAGTTGTCAGATCAAAGCAAATATGAGCCATTTGATCCGTTCCTGCGCCTTTGATTTGAGCCGTCAGATCGCAAACCTCTAGGATTTGCCACTTCTTCTTTGTCCCAGCATGGGAGATTCATCATATAAAGCAGCCTGGAGCTCTGAGCTGGTTGTGGTGGTCTGAAACCGCCGTGAGCACGTTGCAAAGGTCTTGTCGGTGCAACAAGGGTCACACTCTCCTCCTTTTCATACCCCATGGTCACGGACCGCTAATTTTATTTTTGGACAGCAAAGTGGAATATTCGACCCAACGGTGGTACCAACTCCATGGCGAGGATTTGCGAGCAAAATGGTATGTAACTTTCATCTAGGAGTAGTTGCATTTCCTTCTCCCTCTCTTTGATTTCTTTGTATTGCTTGAGAGTCGCCTCTGGCCCTTCAAGCTGCTCCTCAGCCACCTTGACCTCATTCCACATAGCCTTCCACAGAGCTGAGAGTTGGTTGAAGCAAGCGGTAACCAAGAGGTGCCCTTGCTTCAACCTCGATAAGGCTTGAGTGAACGAAATTTTTTAAATTTGGTCGAGTTTCCTGTACATTTCGTGGATGTTGTCCCATATGGCCTTCAAGTCTTCTGTTGGAGGAAGGTCGGCCACAACTTCACATGCCATACAGTTCCTAATCCACGTGTGGACGAGCTGGTTGCATTTGCGCCGATGTCACTACATTTGGTCATCGGCGGGTAAGGAGATTGTTCTGTCAAGGAATAAGTCCCTGTCCTTTGTAACAAGAGCTCGCTGGAAATTTCTTATCCAGGTAGTAGTGTAATGATTTAGTCTGGTGAGTTGAAGGCTAATGAGTTGTAGTTCCGATCCGTCGGCCGGCGACATATAAAGGTGGCTGCTTGGTTCTGGGAGGCCGTCGATGGCTGGAAAGGCAAACGGCGAGAACTCAGGACGAAGACCCTCGTAGGAATTTGTCCTGAGACCCATCAGGTTCAATTCGGGTCTGTGACCCGTAGGATTCGGATCCGTCTCACCATTTGGGCGACACCCTGAGTTTCCGTCTTCTTTGGGTGGGCCGTTATTTTCCCACTGTTGATTGAGTCTAGCGGCCCATGGGCCCTGAACTGGGACCCATTGTATAGACGGCCACTGAGTTGAACCAGAAAACTGAGTTGAGGCGCTTACTGAAACTGTGCGATGCTGAGCAGATTCCCGCTCGTCTCGTGTGTGATTGATTTGTTCCAAAACTCGGTTGGACATATTAAAAAAAAAATGAATTCCTACCCGAAGTGCTAATTTGTTTTGCAGGATGTAGCTGGCAACAACAAATGTAGAAACCGATCAGGGACAATTCAAAAGTGTTTGTAGAAACTGGGTCGGGATCACCACTCTGATACCATGATATAAAATATGAAGGAATAGGGGAAATGATAATTGTATTTCTCAATGTGTCAATTGTACAAGTATGTGACTGTATATATAGTACAAAAAATGAATTGGAAAGAATATACATAATATTGTCTTCCTATTTATCTTCTGAATATTCTTGAAATATTCCATGTTGACGATTTACTATATTATCCATGTCATCAGAACCGTAATCAAGAGTCAATCAAGGATTGTATCAAATCCTTTCTCCAATGGATATGAGATTAGAATTGTAATCAGGAATCAGTCAAGGATTGGATCAAATTCTTTCTCCAACATGAACCTCATGCCACCTTCCACCTCATCGGTCATTATCCCATGTGGAATTGTTGTTCTGACGCACTGCCGCAACCCACCACTACAAGATCTCAATGCCATGGACGACCTTGGGGAGCTCGACTATAGATCAAGGTTGCCATGACGTTGGTGATGGTTGATGGTGCCACAGTGACCTCGATTTTGAGTGAGAGACAGCAGGCTAACATCATGTTTCGCCAAATGAAAATGATTTGAAGTGTGACATTAAAAGTGCGAGGGCAAATTGTTGGTTAAAAATTTGATTATGCAAATTGAGACGGTAGTAAAAGTTGAGACTGATTTTCATAATGTAATAAATTTATTAATGAGCAATGTTGAAGTAACATGTCCCTTAGCAATTCACTTGATGGGTTCACTAATCGACTGATTCTACACATCTTTAGACCTATCCTTTTTAGTACACATTTTGGAATGAACAATCTGTCATCATAGGTTTTCTAATGTGCTAGATGCTTGAAAATCTCTCCACATAATATAGTAAAATTTGTGAGCATAAGTTGACTAGAGGCTCATTTAAGATCGTGACTCTAGATTCACAAGCAAATTCTGGTCAGTCTTTCGGGATCATGGGCTGACTAGAAGCTCATTTAAGATCATGACTCCAAATTCGCAAGCAAATTCTGGTCAGCCTCTGGGGATCATGGGTTTCGAACCATGCACGTCTTCGAACCTTCACCCGAGACAAGGAGTCAGACTAAATGATTTAACGGCATGTTGAAAAGAGCACTTGAGGTACTACATGGGCACCACCTAGAAAAATTGGTGAATCTGCTCGACTCCGTCGTAATTCTACTTCAACATTTGACGAAACTCTTCCTCTAACAAGAACCCCTTTGAAGTGGTGACTGGCCAACAGCCACGGCTTCCTCACACAGTGGCAATACTTGGTGCAGTGCTCATGAGCTTACAACATCACCGGAGATTGGAGACAGAGCATTGACATCGCCTAAGCTGATCTTGAGAAGGCCTCCAAGTGGATGTAGAGGTGGGCTGATCAAAAGAGAACGCCAGTCAATAACCAAGTAGGCAATCCGATCAAACTGAGGATCGAAACAGTTGTGGTACCTTAAGAAGAATGGTCCGCAACTCATCCAAAATTCTGAAGGGCCAATAATAGCGCTGGCTAAAGTGGGCAAAGTTGCTCGCTCGCTTCATTTGCCTACCTGGTTGAAGATCCGTGCGATGTCCCACATGAGTTGTTTGAAGCCTTACCCAAGAATTGGAGAAACAAATGAAGAATAATGTTGATATCTAAGTTTATTTTTCCCCTAGGGATCATTCTCACATGTTTTCAAAAAATTGGAACTTGTTTCCTACCAAAAATCTAAATTTATTAAAGGTTGGATCCTCGCATTTTAGATTTCTTAAGCATCTAAGGGAGAAAATAAGATTAGATTCCTTGGAATTTATTTTCCCAAAAAAGAAGAAGAAGAGCCATTGCATTTACATCTGTATTTATTACATAGTTTGTTGGACTTGACAACCGATTATTGTTGCGTGTTCTTCGTGGCACACTAACATGAACAACTTGTGAATTATAACATCAGCTATTCCCAGCGGTAATTCATCGAAAATATTACATTAGAATTTCGTGCAAAAATTTATGATTATATTAGCAATATTAAAAGATTTATTATTGAATTGGTATCTATAAAAGAGATTTATGATTGACTAGATAATAATCTCTCTCGTACTTTGCATGCTTTATTGGGTTATGCGTTATTACTGCCTTATTTACTGTTTTGATTGTTAATTATTTATCTTCATTGCTCGAGAATCCATACATCATCACCTTCACATTTTAGAGGATTTAGAAAATAAAATTAAATAAGATCGCAAGCAAATGTTTTCACGAAGAAATAATTAAAAGGGGGAAAGTCTCACAAGTCCTTTGTAGTAATTGATCTTGACTTGTCTGGGGTGCATTGTCCTAGGCTACTTGGGTCAAACACACGTGAACATAGTATGAAAATATTTTGGACTTCTCCTCTGTGTCTTATTCTTCACAATTTCTAAATGTTGTGATCTCATATCTCAACATTTCTCATAGCTGAACAGATTTGTTGTGTGGCTGCAACTACTCGTGCTGATATCGGTAAATTTATCACATGACCCTGTGCCTTGCAAGAGTTGTCTTGTCATTGAGAAAAAGAAACCATAGTTTCCATAGGTAGGGAAACAATTGAAGAGGCATGCGGCACATCTTCCGATGTGCCAATAGCACAGATATCAAATCTTTCATCCTCCGATGCGGTTACAGAAAGCAATTCAAGGGCAACTTCACCTCAGGATATATCCAACGTTGCAGTAAAATAAAGGTGAGAAATGCTGGTGAAGTGAAGGGCTCAGGGGCCTCAAAAGGAAAATCAAAATGTGAAAAAGCAGAACCAGAAGCAGAAGCACTTTTTTCAGTTGAAAAGAACTCACTAGCATCAACCATAGATTATCATGCACTCATCAATCATCATGAGTAAATCATAAATTCAGTAATGAACAAAACAGAAATATACCCGAAGATTCCATACTGTTGTACATGAATATGTTGGTTTTGCCATTTATACAGGCTCCATTTATAATCAAGGAGCTTTGGACAGACGTGAAATACAGAAGAAAAACTGAAGTCCCTGATATAAGAAAAGGAAAATTCAAGATTTGACACATGTCAGTGCGGACAATATTTACAGACTATACAACCACTCTTATAAGCCCAACATAAAAAAGAAGATGGGTCTTATTTTCTTTCTTTTGATATCCAAAGTGGGGTACTATGAAAATGCTTGCAAATCTGATGGGTGACTTGTGAGATTGATCCTCACAACCCATGAAATTTAAAGCAGGATTTTGAACTTGAGCTTGACTCATTAGTAAACCATTTGCTTCCGCAGTTGGTCATAAAACCTGCTGATGAATTCCTCAGCCTTTTGGTCCACTTGCCCATATTTCCCATCACCCTCATCATCTGATGAGTAATTAGAGTAATTTGAGACCCTCACCGAGTAGGGGGATTTGAGCGGGCTGCTTCGCTCGATCTGGATGTTGAACGTATACTCAGGAGTCTTCGCCACGAAAACGAGCATCTCAGGATACACAGGCTCGTCCTCCACAAAGTCTTCAATAACTTTAGGGAGCCTCATGCAGGGAAACCTTTGGCTCTTGTTCTTTGCCGAGTGGATGATGACCGGGTTTGGGCTGTTGCTGCAGGAGAACTCGTACTCATACCCAGAGAACCCGACCTGCCGCATTTTCTTCGAGCGGTTATAGTGATTGAAGCTGATACTCCTCAGCGATTCTCTCATGAGCTTCCTGTCCCTCGCCCCGTCTGTCATGGACATCAACCCTTTCTTGATCATTACAAAAGCGATTTTCACAATCTTCCATAGCCTTGTGGCAACGGTTGAGCTCACTCTCGGCTGCAACTCCATGACCAAAATTCAAACCCAAAAGCTCTCTTTTTTGACGACAAGAATACTAAATACTAAATCACTCTTTATGAGAATGATGCCATGGGAAATTAGAAGAGCTAAAAGAAGAAGGATTTATAATAAGCCAAAGAGAGTTTTTTATGCGTGTTTGAGGAGAATTGTAAGTGCTGGGCTTACAGTAGCCCATGCGAAGTGCAAGCAAATTTATAGGGAGGGAAAATTGAGCGGCAAGCTTGGCAAGATCTTTATTATTGTATAAACTAATAGAAACTATCGAGACACTAATGAAAATTAACATGTCACATTGAGTATTGAGATGGGCAAAAAGGAAGGTGCTGGCAAGGTCCTATGGAAAGAACCACTAGGATATTCTAATGGACTGAACAACCGTTCCACACATTTCCTAGAAGTTCATGTCCTGTAAATAATGGAAGAGATATAATAAAAAAAGAAAAATATTGTTTATAAGGAGCTATTATACGCTGGTGGGTCCAAAAGCGAAGTTAACAAGCTGAAATAGGGAGTTGAAAAGTATACAGCTGAATTGATGGGATTTGAAATCATGGGTACATGGGATCCGCGGTCGGAGAGATTGAAAATGATGTCGTCGGCTGCTCTTTTTCCCTTAAAATTAGTTGTCCAAGCAAATGACATGAAGATCTTGCGCTGTGAAGTTCTTGTCATTATTTGTAAAAAAAGGTCCAGGTTTTATCCAGGAAAATACCATGAAAAGTGACGGCTAGACAGACACTTGATATTAAGAAGTATCGATTATATGAAAAGTTAACAAATGAGTTATTCATCGCACCCAATGCAGTCGGCTCGATTCATGTGATATATCTGATCTCGTGAGTCTTCAGATTATATGAAAAGTTAACAAATGGGACCTCAACCCCCCTCGCCTCTGGCTCATCGAGGTTAAGCTCCGTATTTAAATAATAGCATTTGGTCGGACACCTTCATAACCTGACTTCAATTTCTAAGTAAATGCCCTTCTCTTTGCTTTTCAATTGGCGACGGGATAACTAGATTGAATATTCATCATGAAGTTTTAAGTCTTGTCATCTTGAAGGAAGGAAATCATGAGCCTTTGAGGTTTGACCATTGGACCGTGTATTTTCGCGGTAATAATATTTTGTTCGGTTCATTTCATGCAAAATAATTTTAAAAATATATATTTTTTACAGATTTTTCAGTGATCATTTTATAGAAAATGTATTGATTAAGGAAAATATTTTCCATGAAAGGAAAAAAATCTTCTAAAATAAAAAAAAAATGTTTTTCACATTTCAAATTGGGGAAAATATTTTTCACACTTTACGCTCTCTTATCTCACACCCACTACTAGTCCCCACTTCTTTCCTTCTAATTTTCTTAAATTTGAATTTTTTATCTTTTTAAATTTGATTTTTTATTCTTTTTAATGAAATCAATTTTTTTTAAGCTTGGCGGGTCGCTAGCGTCATTGCCAGCTCAAGCGTCATTGCCAGCTCAAGCGTCACCGCCAGCTTGAGCGTCGCCAATCTAAGAGGCTCGAGCCTCACCACTGTCTGGCGACGCTCGAGCTTCGCCGATGTACAAGGCTCAAGCCTTGCCACCATTTGGCAATGCTCAAGTGTCGTCGATTTGAGGCGACCAGGAAATGAAAAAAAATGGAAAAGAAAGAAAAAAGAAAAAGGAAAGAAGAAAAGAAGAAAAGAAGAAAATAAAAATAATTCAAAATTTTAAATAAAATAATAAAACAAAAGAACAAAAAAAAACAAAACAAAAGTAAAACAAAAAATGATCAAAAAGAAGTATATAGAGAAAAATCAAATAAGATACTAAACGATGGAAAATATTTTTCATTTTAATTTCAGATTTTAGCTGAACAATGAAAAATATTATTATTTTCCTGAAAAATGATTTTTTTGAAAATATTTTTTGGAAATGTTACATTTTTTGCGAAATGAATGGAGTCTAAAGTTTCATTTTGTTTCATGAAAGTTTCTTGTCAACTTTAACATGGCTTTGTTATGTTATGCCGCTATCACTTGCGAAGAAAATCAAATGACAAATAAATTTGAGATAGAAGTTTCCCTCTCATATTAATTTGCATTTTCGATGTTTATACATATACTTAGCATCACACCAAAAATTCCTGGGTAAAATGTAAAAAAACTCAAAGTACGTAAGACCATTTGAAATCCTAGAACGGATAGGGAATTAGACTTATTGGCTAACACTACTGCCGAACTTGCTTAGATCCATAATGTGTTTCATACATCCATTTTGAGAAAGTATGAACCCAATTCGATACACATGCTAAACTTTGAAGAGATTGATATAGACAATAGAGTGTCGTATGTGGAGGAGCCGATGCGGATCGTGGATAGGAGAGAGCAAGCAATAAGGATGAGGCAATTCACCTACTGAAGATCCTATGGTAACACTATGGAATAGAGAAAGCTATATAGGAAGAGAAGACAAAATGAAGCACAAGTACCTACATCTATTTGGATGATTAGGTACGTTTTGAAATTTCGTCCCATTTTGAAATTTCGGGGACGGAATTTTTTTTAAGATGGGGCGAATTGTAACATCCACGGTTTCGAGCCATGGGAAAAGGGTTATGAAATCGGTGCATCAATAATAGGGATTGGCCTAGGACAAGGCATAGACAAGGGCACTATCCCTTGTCTCATGTTCATAAACAAAGGCACTGCGCCTTGCACCATGCCAATGCACAAAGGCATTGTGCCTTGCATCTGGCTATGGATCAACCACTTCACCATAAGAGTTAATCGTGAGATGATCACACACCACCACTGAACTAAGGACAATCATGGATCGATTCAGCATGGACATGCACTAATTGTGGGTGATTCCGCTCGGGCACATGCTAACCATGGACAACCATGAATTGATCCCATTCAACCATGTGTTGGTCATGGATTGATTGGTTCCATGCAACCACATGACAATCGAGGGTCAATCATGGGTCATTTGCAATAAGAGGCAGACAGGCCAAGGTCAGGCTATGAACTGGCTAGAACCAATCCCATACCAGGCACGAGGTTGGTCAAGCTAGGTCAGGGCCTGGCCAAATGCCAAGCACAAAGCTGGCTAGGGGCCCCACTAGCTTGGACCATATAATGGTCAAGGCCAATCCTAAAGCCAATCACGAGGCCCATCCAATGGGCTTCGACTTAGCTAAACCGAGAAGGATAGGCTGCGACTAGTCTTACCCAAGCACGAAATGGCCACAAACCTTAAACTCTCTCCCCAATGATGTTAACACTTCTTTTGATCTTATTCTCACGATTTGCTTAATAGTTTGGAAGCGAGCCCATCACATAAGATTTTAGAACCTTCTCTCTCTTTTAGATAACTTGAGGAGTAAGTTTAGCCTAATGATGACAAGTCTTTAGTGAGAAAGGTAAGTCATATACTTATCCATCACCTATTGGACATAGCCATCATTACGACTATATAGAAACTTGGAGAGCAAGCTTATACAAGGCTCTTGATTAAGCATTTAATGCAAGAAACTTAGTCACCTAGCTTAGGTGTCCCCTAATTAATATGGTGATCGTTCCTACTCATCATTTCATAGTTGAATCATCAAGTTATCTAGTTAATGAAGAGGGTGAGTCATCAACTTAGGTAGCAAGGGAGTGGCATTTTCTAAGTAATAATGAAAGGTGATGAGTCACTTAGCTTACGTGTCCATGAAATCATTATACCTCATGGATTCTAGAGAATCAAACTTGGAGAAAAGTTAGTAAATGAAAAAGGGATGGCCTATAAATAGAGGCATCCTCCTCTCATTTCTTCAGCCCATCTCCTCTCTCCCTCTCCCTCTCATCACTCCTTCTCTCCCTCATCGCTGCCCTTCTCGCTCTCGGCCTCACTCTCTTCATCACACCCCTCTCCCACTCGCTCGCCATTCGGCCACCCTTAGGCATATTGTAAGTGATTTCTCTAACCCTCAGTTAGAGTGTTGTGTTACGTTGGTTGAACAGGTTGTGTTCATGATCATGCTTGTATGCATGCTTATGTTGACAAGTTGTTTGTATGGTTTGCTCATGTTCTTTGCAAGTAAGTGAACTTTCTAACCCTTGGCTAGGGCGTTGCGTTGCGTTGGTAGAGCAAGTTGTGTTCTAGATCATGCTCGTGAATATCTAAGTGTTGTTGATTGAACTTCTATTTCTTGTTTATTTTAAGTGTCTATGTTTTGCTTGTGTAAGATTTTGTATGGTTTGCTCAATGTTTGGAAGCATGTCCTGGGCCATTTACAGGTCTTGCTTTGTTCGGATCGGCGTCAAGGTGTGTTAGAATGAACCTCGCTTGGTGAGTCAATATTGAGGCGTACCAATCCAAGCCTTATTTGGTGTAGGTCAATGCCATGGCTAGTCCGTTCGGGCCACGAACCTTGTACAATGCCCGGCATGATATACGGTTTCGGAAATGTAAGGCATATTACACACTTTACATGATTCACACTCTCAAGCCTTGCTTGTATCGGATAAGATAAAAAGATAATGACTTGGATTGTATGATACATGACATATGGTCACATGAAGGAAAGATAAATACCGTAAATGCATCTTGGCTCTGCCAAGGAAAATCCTTGAGGGGTATGGTCCAAAAGCATGCCCTAAAGAAGACTATCTCGAGTTGGGATGAGGGATGGTCCAAAAGTACGCCTCTATCCCGAACGACGCATTACATTACCTCATTCATGAGAACAGGATGATAAATGCCATCAACGTGTCTTGCCTAGGCCAAGGACAAATCCTTGAGGGGGATGGTCCAAGAGCACGCCCCAAAAAGGACAATATCAAGTTGGGATGAGGGATGATCCAAGAGCACGTCTCTACCACGAATGACGCATTACGTTGCTTTATTTATGAGAATAGGTGTTTGATGGATTTCAAATGCCCAATGGATTCCGGAAGAACCACATGAACGATTAAGATAATGAATGAACTCTTTTGTACATGTTCTATGTATTTAGTTTGATGATTTTGGATTGTTCAAGTATCAAAAGCAGGCCTAGTCAAGTTGTTGGAGTGTTTTTATTATTGATCTGCCATCGACATTTGTCACGGTTGTGTTCATATACTTTGTTTGATTGTGAGGCATCCTCCTAATTGAAGATTAGTGAGTTTACTTATGGAGTCTGCGACTCACTCCTTATTTTTTAGATCTAGTTTTGGGAGCTGCAATCATGCTAGAGGAGTTAGGAATTTCCCTTGGCTTATGTGGATATGTATGTAGTATAATGTAAAAAGGAAAAAGGGCCCGTAGAAGAAGGGCTTGTAAATGTACTAATGCAATATGATAGTAGCGTTTTCCTAGCTGTTTGGGTGATAGATGCTTGAAAGTCTCTCCACATAATATAGTAAAAGTTGTAAGCATAAGTTAACTAGAAGCTTATTTAAAACCATGACTCCAGTTTCGTAAGCAAATTCTGGTCAGTCTTTCCCGATCATGAGGTTTGAATTTTGCATGTCTTCGAACTTCATTCCAAACAAAATAGTCGCACCAAATGATTTAAAGGGATGTTAGAAAGTACACTTGAGGGATTACATGGGTACCACCCAGAAGAATTGGGGAGGCTGCTCGACTTCGCAGTAATTCTATTTTAACATTTAATGAAAATCTAACAAGAGCCCATTGGAAGTAGTGACGAGCCAACGGCCATCGCTTCCTCAGACAATGGTGGGACCAAATGTGGTGCTCGTGAGCTTGCAACATCATCAAAGATTGGAGACAAAGCATTGGCATTGCCCAGACTTATCTTGAAAAGGCCTAAATGGATGCAGACATGGGCTAATCAAAAGAGAAGCCTGTCAGGCACCAGTTGGTAATCTAATCATTCTAAGGATCGAAATAGTTGTGGTACCTTAAGAAGAATGATCCAAGACTCATCCAAAATTCTGAAAGACCAATAATAGTACTGGCTAAAGTGGGTAAAGTTGCTTTCCAGCTTGAGTTACCTACTTGGTATTGAGGTCATCTCGCATTGGTTGTGGAGGGGGCATGTGGTTAGTCTATAATTGTGAGAAAAAGTATCATCCTCTGAGTTAACTTTTGGATGATAGAGACCTAAGATCATCCAACACTAGTATCAGAGCTCAAATCATTGACTAGACATCTGTTGTGGAAGGGAGAGGTATTCAGTTTATAAATGTGAGGAAAAGTCTCACCATTTGAGCTAATTTTTGGGTCAAAAAAACCCAATATCACCCAGCACTAGTATTAGAGCCTAGGTTACCAACAAGTATGGCCCAATAGTCACTCAGAAAGGGTTGTTGATGCTTTGACATAAGCCCGACATGTGAGGATGAGATTATTGAGGTTATCCAACATCGATTATGAAAGAGGCATATAGTCAATTTATAAGCATGATGGAAACCTTCACCCTTTGAGCTAATTTTTGGAGTGAGAGAGGTCCAAGACCACCCAACACTTGATTGAAGATCCATGCGGTGTTCCATATCAGTTGTTTAAAGCCTTACCCAAGAATTGGAATGAACAATTTTGTTAACACCTAAATTTGATTTCCAACAATCATTGTACGTTTATTCAAAAAATTGGAATTTTTTTCCTACCAAAAATCTTTATTTATTAAAGGTCACATCCTTGCATTTTAGATTACTTAAGCATTTGGTAGAGTTTCTAAAACAATAGAGATTCATTGGAATTTATTTTTTCGAAAAGAAATAGTCACTACATTTACATCTACATCTATTACATAGTCTACTGGATGTGACATCCATTTATCGTCCGGTTGTCCTACGTGGCACACTGACATGGACAACTTGTGAATTGGACTGTCAACTATTTTTTGTGGCAATTAGTCAAAAATACTACAATGAAATTTCACGCAAAAATTTAGGATTATATAGGCAATGTCGAAAAGTTTAGGAAGAAATTGGTATTCATGTAATAAATTTAAGACTTATTTAATAATTATCAGTCATGTACTTCACACTTTATTTGGTTTTGCTTTATTACTACTTTGCCATTGTTTTATTTATTGCTTTGATGATTTGTTGTTTATCTTGATTGCTTGAGAACCGATGCATGATCACCTTCACATTTTAGAGGGTTTAGAAAATAAAGTCGATAAAGATCGCATCGAAATGTTTCCATGAAGAAAAAATTAAGTGGAGCCTAAGTGTCACATGTCCTTTGCTAGTGATCTGATCTTTGGCTTGTCTGGGGTGCATTGTCCTTTGCTACACAGGTCAAGCAAACGTCAACATAGTATAGAAATACTTTGGACTTCTCCCATTTGTCTTATTTTTCACATTTTCTAAATGGTGTCATCTCATTTCTCAACATTTCTCATAGCTGAACAGGTTATTGTGTGATTGCAACTTCTCTGTGCTGATCTCGGCAAATTGCTTGCATGAGCCATTGCACTGCAAGAGCTGTCTTCTCATTGAGAAAAAGAAATCATAGTTTCCATAAAAAGGGAACCAATTGAAGAGGCATGCAGCACATACTTCCCATGTGCCAATGGCACATATATCAATCCACTCACATCCTCCGATGCGGCTACAGTAAGCAATTCAAAGGCAACTTCACCTCAGGATTCATCTAGGGGTAAGTCATTTCAAGTTTTTTATAAGTTTCACATGAAAACTGAAATTTACTCTTGAGTACAGGTTCCTCATTTTTTAAAACTTGGAACCTATCCTATTATAAGTTTAGAGTTGGTTCTAGGTTCTAACAGGTTCCTTTTTTATTTTAATCTTTAGTTAAGCAAAACAAAAATAAAGTAATAATAAAAATGAACAAGGATTTTATTATCGATTACATAAGAATGAGTGTCTATATACACTTGTTGAATAGTGTTAAGGAAATTTTCTGGTTTTCAATGCACCGATTGCTTTTATATTATATAGAATCATTATTTTGAAAAAAACAATTACCTAAACATAACTGCATCAAAGAAACAAATAGAGCTTCAACTAGTCTTATGATCTACAAAAATAAAATTTCCAGTTATAAAATGGAAGTTCAGCCTAGTAGTTTCATATTATATACTCATAATCAAATGTCATAGATGTCGCGACCTAAAATTTTTCGAAAAATAAAAATAAAAATAAAATAAAATAAAATAAATATATTATATAGGTTTAGGGGTATTGTTAATTTCGGGCAGACGGCCTTCAATTAACTCGGGCTATCCCAAGCCCATACCCCACGCGACGTTGGGATATTCATAAAAACTTCAAACGAGGAGTCGCCACTAGTCTATTGAGGTTGACTAAAAACCAAGCGAGACATGGGAGACATGTCTTTCGCTTTTTACGCAACCAGTAGAGGCCTCGAGGTCGGGGAGCGATTACGTTAGTCATGCGACTAACGCCCTTTCGCACCTAACTTGATTGTATATTAACTAAGGTCATGGCAACACGTTCGAGAGACTCAAGGTTTATCCTAACCATTCTAAGGAAATAACGTCTAAAAATCGTGACAAATAAGGTGCAGAAATATAACACAAGATAAAAACCTATTGTAAAGCTCTAAAGGCTTATTCAATTTTGGTTTTTTTTGTTTTTTTTTTTTTAAGGGTTTTCTGAATTTTTTGCAATTTTTTTTCTGATTTTTCTGAATTTTTCTGAATTTTTATGCTTTTTAATATTTTTTAATATTTTTAATATTTTCGAATTTTCCGAAATTAAATTAAAAAAAAAAAGGCTTTTAAGATTTTAAATTTTTTTGACTTTTCTGAATTTTATTAATGATTTTTGGAATTTTCTAAGTTTTCTAATTTTTTTGGAATTTTGGAATATTTGAAAAAAAGAAAGAAAGAAAAAAATAAAATAAAACTAAAATAAACTTTTAAAACTTTTCTTGATGATTTTTCGAAAATTTTTAAGATTTTTAAAGATTTTTAAGATTTTTAATTTTCTGAAAATTTTGGATTTTTTTAGATTTCTTTAATTTTTTAATTATTTATATATTTTTTTAATGATTCGGACCGGGTCGAGTGACCCGGTCCTACTAAACCGACCCGGACCCTATCGGTCCGGGCCGGGGCAATGACCGGGCTGGCCGAACGGCCCGATCAAAATTTTTAAATGGCCCATAATAAAATAAAAAGCCCAATTTATAATTTCTAAAAATTTCGGCCCAGTTTCCTTTAACCTACACCAGCGATTGGCCCAAACTTCAAATTAGGCCCACTTCGAAGTTCAGCCCAGCCCCTGCCATTTTTCTTTTTCTTTTCTTTTCCCTTTTATTATTTTTTCGCCTGGTCTTCGTCTTCTTCATCGTAGACACCCGGAGCTCGCCGGAAACCTACGCGCTTTCCCGCGCTGCCGCAGACACCGCCGAGGATCCTCACCGGTTCTAATGGGGCCGCCCTAATGTCGTCCGGCGTCGGCCGTTCCGTCCGACCGACGCCGAACGTCGCCGGCAATAACCTTCGGCGACCCGTGAAGCTCCCCCCGCCGGAAACCCAAAAATGTCTCTTTTCGACTCAAAAACGCATGAAACCTCACGAAAATGACTATAATACTAAGGGAAACACGAGAAATAGATAATAAACAATCAAACATTCATAAAACCAGATTATCGAGGGAGGCAAATTTCGGATCTCATTCGAGCATTTCGACAAACAGTTGGTATGTATGAGCAAAACTGGAGTCCAGCATGCAGAACAACATTAATGGAGGAGCGTCGGGGGCCGGGCTCGCGCGAACTGGTCGGCGCGAGCTCCGGCCCGCGTTTTTTCGGAAATAATACACTGGGGGTTTAGAGAACCTACCTTGCTCGAAGGAAAAGCCGCGGCTGGCAAGGGCGGTCGGGAAGTCCTCCGGCGACGACCAAACGCAGATTCGAGCCTGCCTTCTCCCTCACAGTCTGCTCTGTCACGTTTCACTCTCTCGGACGTCCGGTCTTCTTTTCGTTTTTCTCTTGCTTCTGCTCAGATCACTTCCCCTCAAAAGCCAGGAACAGCTTCCCCTCTCTTCCTCGGTTTTTCTGTCTCGCCCCCTCAACTGTCTGACTTCGGCTCGAAAATCATCCTCGCTCAGCCAGCCTCCCCCTGCATCTTTTTTGGGTTTTTCTTTCTCGTTTTCTCGCCGGAATCGCCCTCTGCTCAGGCCATCGTCTTTCTCTCTTTTTTTTTTTTTCTACGTCCTGTCTGAAAACCAGCACCCGGTTTTCCTTTTTCCTCTTCGAAAAACCGTCTCCTTTCTGCTCACTCCCCTTCAGAATCGCTCGCTCTTTCAGATCTAGATTAAAACCCAGAACCTCAGTTCCTTCTTGCCGGCGCTTTCTTCTCCTTGCTGCTGTTGTTCTTGCTAGCGCTTCTGCTGTCTTGCTCTCTCCGCTGCAGGTCTTCACAGGGGCAGCAGGATCGTCCGTATAGTTAGAGACGAGAACGATGGTGCCGGCGAGCGCGGGCCGAGCGGAGAGGACGAGGGGCATTCCTAGTCGGCCTTGGGAGACTCGACCGCCCGCTGCGGCTTCACCGCCTTGAATACGGCGGCCTTCTCGGCTGCTGTCTCCTTCTCAGATCTGCTGGATTTTTTTGCTAGCCAGAAAATCGTCGTCGCCGTGGGGGTCGCGCCCCAGCGGCGTCGTTACCGTCTGCCGGCTCCTCCTTTTCTTCCTCTCCTCTGTGCTTGTTTGTGCGTCGCCGTGCTCTCTTTTCTTCTTCTCTGCGTGTGCGCGTCTGTGCGTTCTCTGTGTGTGTGCGTCTGTCTGTCCTCTCTCGAGCGCCCCCTCAGTCGATCACCTCCCCCTGCTCCTCTGGAAATCGTCACCTCTCTCCTCTAACCGAATTCCCTGCTCCTGTGACTGCGTGACAGCGCAGCAAGGGAATCCCTTGCTGGCGTCACGCGGCTCACGTTAGCCAGGGGGCGACATCCAGAGAGACGACGTCGTCGAGCGTTGTTGTGTGTCCGTGTGCGTACGTGTGTGGCGTGTGTATGTGTGAGTGGAGAGATGCAGAGAAGAGAAAAAAAAAAAATCTGGGCTGGGCTTGTGTTTCTGGCAATTATAGTGGGCTTGTAGGAAATAACAAAAAGGTGGGCTTAAGGTATTAGAAAAGAATGGGCTGAGAAATTAAAAGGTTGGGCTGGGCTATACCAGCCCAACCGACCGAAACTTTCTTTTTTTTCTCTTTTTTTTCTCTTTTTTTTTTTTAATCTTTTCTATAGATTAATATGTATTTAGAAATGCAAAATAAATGGGCATTTAAAAAAAAAATAAAGAAAAATTCGGGTGTCAACAATAGAATATCTTAAGATTGCATGAAGACATATACTTAAAAAAAAACACAAAAACTTGTTCTAAGTTCTAGATTCTAAATTGGTTTGAGATTACAAGTTCCAGGTCTACCAACCTAGAACCTAAAATCTATTCGTCGAAACATGTTCTTTAAATTTTGGAACCTTAAACGTACCCTACATATTTTGGAACCTTAAACCTATAGATCCCTATCAGTGTAGTTTTTAAGTTTCAAGTTCTATTTCAGAACTATGCTCATCCCTAGGTACATCTAACGATGTAGTAAAATAAAAGTGAGAAATGCTGGCGAAGTGAAGGGCGTAGGTGGGCCGCAAAAAGAAAATCAAGATGTGTGAAAGCGGAAGCAGTAGCAGAAACACTTTTTTCAGTTGAGAAAGGCCCAACAGCATCAACAGTAAAAAGATATCATGCACTCATCAATCATCAAGAGTAAACCATAAATTCAGTAATAAACAGAACAGAAACGTACCCAATGGTTCCACAATGTTGTACATAAATTTGGTTGTTTTGCATTATACATGCTCCTTTTATAATCAAGGAGCTTTGGACAGTCATGTGAAATACAGAAGAAAGACTGAAGTCCCCTGACATAAGAAAAGGAAAATTGAAGATTTAACACATTTCAGAGCGGACAGTATCTACAAACTACACAACCACTCTTATAAGCCCAACAATTTTAAAAAGAAAAAAAGATGGGTCTTATTTCTTTCTTTTGATATCCTAAGTGGGGTACCATTAAATTGTTTACAAGTCCGATGGATGACTTGTGAGATTGATCCACAACCCCTGAAACTTGAAACAGGATTTTGAACTGGAGCTTCGACCATTAGTGCACTACTTGCTTCTTCAGTTGGTCATAAAACCTGCTGATGAATTCCTCAGCCTTCTGGTCCACTTGCCCATACTTTGCATCACCGTCATCATCTGATAAGTAATTAGAGAAATTAGAGACCCTCACTGAGTAGGGCGATTTTAGTGGGCTGTGTCGCTCGATCTGGATGTTCAACATGTACTCAGGAGTCTTCGCCATGAAAAAGAGCGTCTCATGGTACACAGGCTCGTCTTCCACAAAGTCTTCGATGACTTTAGGAAGCCTCGTGCAGGGGAAGAGTTGTCTCTTGTTCTTGGCTGAGTGGACAATGACCGGGTTCGGGCTGTTGCTGCAGGAGAACTCGTAAGCGTACCCGTTGAGCCCGCCCCGGCACATTTTCCTCGAGTGGTTGTAGTGATTGAAGCTGAGACTCCTCAGGGATTCTCTCGTGAGCTTCCTGTCTCTCGCCCTGTCGATCATGTCATTGATAAAATTTCTCTTGGACATCAACCCTTTCCTGATCATTACGAAAGCCATTTTCACAATCTTCCATAATCTTGAGGCAATGAATGAGTTCACTCTCGGTTGCAACTCCATGACCACAATTCAAACCCAGAGTCTCTTTTTTGACAACAAGAAGACTGAATACTCTAAAATTAAGTCCCTCTTTATGAGAATGATGCCATTGGCATTTAGAAGAGTTGAAAGAAGAGGGAGGGAATGAAAATAAGCCAACAAAGAGACTTCTACGTGGGTTTGAGAAGAATTCTAAGTGCTGGGCTTACACTAGCCAGTGCAAAGTGCAAGCGAATTTATAGGAGGAAAATTGAGCGGCAAGCCGGAAATATCTTTATTACTTTTATTGATTGATATAAACTATAGAGACACTAATGAAAATCGGCTTGTCCCACTGTGTATTGAGAAGGGCAAAGGAAGGTGGCAGCAAGGTCCTATGGAAAGCATCACTAGGATATTCTAATGGACTAGGCAATCCACACATTTTCCTGGAACTTCATGTAAAAGAAATAATGGAAGAGATAAAATAAAATATAAGAAAGATTTTGTTTATAAGGAGCCGTCACATGCTTGTGGGTCCAAAGGTGTACTTTACAAGTTGAAATAGGGAGTTTGATTTTTTTTTCTTTTCTGGGTATTGAATTGGGGAGTAGAATGGTATGCAACTGGGAATTTGAAACAATGGGTTCGTGGGCTCCTTGGTCGGAGGGATTGAAAATGATGTCTTCAGCTGCTCTTTTTGCCTTGAATTGGTCATGTCCAAGCAAATGAAACGAAGGTCTTGCTATAAGAAGTCGTCGACATTATCTTGGAGAAAGTCCAGGTCCCATCCAAGAAAATACCACGAAAAGTGAGTGTAAGATATAGACTTGGGATTGAAACAGATCAATTTTTTTTTTCGAGAAGTTATCGACTAAGATATTGACCATGTCAATCAGCTCGAACCATATGATACATTAAATCACGGGGTCTTCGTCATATCACATGCACTAGGCCTACTTACTTCGGGTGCAGTGAATAAATTGTTCAATTTAATGGACTCAGCCCATTTCTTTATTCTTCCATCTGCTGAGTTATTTTCTTTGGTTAATTTTCAGAAATTAGCACACGGACGATGACAAAGATTTGAACCTAACTAGCCATCGTGTATTTTCTTGTGTTTTAATCTCCGGTAATGATAATATGGAACAAATCCATTGCCCACTACTGGAGTTCCATCTTTGGTCACAGCAACATGAGTCCATCCAACGCTTGTTTCGCCACATCCAATTCAGATGAGCAACGACAGATGGACTGAAAAAGTAGACCGAAATACAGTGCCGGCGATGAAACATGTTTATTGCAAATTTTATCGTGTTATTTAATATCTACAAATAAGCTCAAATTTCTAATATGGTACAAAAAAAAAAAAAAAAAAAGCACAAAGCCTTTAATTATTTTTCATTTGTCTTATATTTTTATTTATTTTTTGTGATAAGTATACTAAAAGTCATAAAACTTATTACGAAAATATATAAATTGAGTCCTAAAACTTATAAAAAGTGCAATTAAGTGCTAAAACTTGTCAAATTAATGCAATCGAGTTCTTTTGTTAGTTCCGTCTAATTCAACTAATGAAAAATGCCGACGTGGCTTTTTTTGATATTTTCTTTCTCCTACCACAACGATGGACATTGCGACAATGAGGTATTTGACAGCAACAAGTCTACATAGGGAGTTAGAGAGAGCGAGAGAGACATTAAGGGTATTGATTAATCATGAGCAAGCACAAGTTGATTATATTGGGGAAAAAAAGGAAAGGAAAGAAAGGAAAAAAAGAAAAAAATTCAATTATTTATCAAGTATTATAAAAATCATCCACATCAATACTAGTCATATCACATAACACAATCAACACAACTGTAAGATAATTAGTGATAATTGGATTGCCACGTTAATGATTTCCAATCAAAATTGGCTAAATTGATTACATTGACAAATCATTTAAACTAATCACAAAAATTGAGTATTAAATTAGTTTATCTATAATTGATTTATGACTTTTTAAACAATTTTATAAAAATAATTCTAATTGGTATATTTTTCTTGTGCAAGGGAAAAGGATGGAAAACTTAAAATCACGCTCCAATTTTCAAAATGAATTTATTATTTGGAGCTATTCATAAGAAAAAGGGATATGCTTATTTTCACCAATAAAAGAGGTGCACATTTGCTCGAATGTAATGATTTTCCTATGCTAAGCTCCACATTTAAGTGATGACATTTTGGTCAGAGATCTTCATAACCTAACGGCAATTTCCAAGAAAATACGTGCATCTCTTTCTTTTTTCAATTGGCCGACATGATGCCTGGATTCAATAGCATCTAGAAATTATTCCGTCATCTTTAAGGAAACCATGTGCGTCAGAGGTTTGAAAACAGGACCTCGTCTCAGTCGCAATGATTGTCCTGCTCGCTTAGTTGTCTTCGACTTAGTTTGAGTACCATTTCCTAGAAGTTTCTTGGGAACTCTAATCTGCCTTCCTTATGTCGTGCTCCTCAGATGTGAAATAATCCCAAGAGATAAATAAATTTGGGTTACGTACGAAAATTATTTTCAAATTTGACTCATCTATTAATTTGGGTCATGAGTTTTTAAACCATATTATCAACATCTCATACCTAAAATCTTAGATAATAGGACTAGAATACCTTCCTTATAAAATAAAAAAAGCCAAGAAAACCCTCCTAGCTCAAATACGATATCACCCCTCATAATCAACTACTTCATCTAGCATCAGTTGTCACCACCCATCCACCCAAGGCTCGGGACCGCAGCCGCCTGTACTACCACCAGCATCATCACCATCTCTCTCTCTCTCTCGTAGGAAAGCACACATAAGAGTTGTGCAAAAGCAAGAAACCATCAAGTCCACCCCACCACTGCCAGATCTCGACGGCAAGGACGACCTAACATAAGAGTTGTGCAAAAGCACGAAACCATCAAGTCCACCCCACCACTGCCAGATCTCGACGGCAAGGACGACCTTGGATAGCTTGATTTCAGATCATGGTTGCCTTGACAGTATAATTGAAATAATGAAAATAATATAACAATTTTAGAATTTATAAAAATAAAAATAAAAATAAATATAATCATTACATTACAAATATCATAATGTTAACTATTAAAATTTAGATAATTATGCCCAATTTTAAGAACCTAATATTGTGCTGCTGCTACTATGACGACGACTACTACTGCTAATAATAATAATGCACCTAAAAATAAACGCATTATTTACATCAATTTTTTACTAGCTACTTAATTTTTGCTTATCAATATGTGATTATGTAAAAATAATTATAATTTATATCATAGAAATGCTATAAAGTATCATCAAAGCCATATATTGTCTCATCCCTATGTACCCTCGAAACATTAAATCCCTAGGCCATTCTCAATTTGGCTTACACATGAAAAGAGATATTAAAGTATATCACATCGCTTATTTGTAACATTTGCATGTTATTTATGTACATGTTTTGGATTGATTTTGTTAATGGAACATACATTATTTATGTCGTCTTATGAGAATGACCCAAAGAAAACATGCATTTAATCTAATGTGACCGAATAACTTCTTTTTTACCAGCATCAATATGAACAAAAAACAACCGGCATTTGATATTCTATTTCATGTTCATGGATTTGAAAAATAATGGATTGCGAATTCAACTGTACAAATCCTAGCGCAGAAAGTTGGACTTTGGTCATGGACTGTGAGGTTGGTTATAATACAAGGGTCGGCAATCTAGATCTTATTATCTAACTGATAAGATAAAAAAACATTCGTCTGAGTATTTTTATTGAAGTAATTGACTATGGTGGACCTAAGCATGTCCTTAAAAGGCTTATTCATAAACTCTTGTGACATTAAATACACCAAGTGAGATTCCCTCTCATTAAGGAAGAAAATATATGGTGGGAATTGGGGGTGCTGAATGCGCTGGTACTAGTATGTTAAAATAAGAAACACATTTGTGGAGCTCAAGGACAAGTCATAAAAGCCTCGAAATGTAGAAACACCCCGTTCTTGATGAGGATTTCTCTTTAACTAACACCAAGGATCCAAGGACAGCCTAATGGAAAAATAATGCAAAAAAAGAAAAGAAGAAATGGATATGATTTTGAGAAAATATATAGGAGATGCCACTTTCTGTCACCTTTCGTGTTGTTGACATGACGAAACCAAATTGAGGCCTCAGTCAACTTTATTAATAGCTTATGCATGTAGTCTGGCTTCGAAGCACCATCCGGGAAGGAGGAATAATAATAACATGAATACAATGGAGTGCAAGTTTTAACTCTTGCGAGAAGCATCTTTGCACCTACCCAAGAGTTGTGTTACAATGATACCATATCGGATAATTAATATGATGCGATGCAAAACAATTCATATATCTAAATTGATGCATAATTTATCTTAAACTTTTGGTATGTCTGACTAAATATGTCGATTGGCTCGATATTGAGCTTACACTTATTTTATAGCTAATTTAATCGCATGAGGAATGAATCAACTAAGATTCGAGCTTACACTCAAGAAATTTTGCATGAATTTCTAGTATGAATTTCACCAGAAAAAGACACATATTGGAAAATATTGCGTAATTATTCAACATGTGTAGTTGAAACTGGTCCATCAAATGGAAATCGGCTTGAATGTCTGTTTAAAGTTGCCTTTCTCAGAGGAATTTGCCAGTTGACTGGTAGTCATTAAATTGCACGCGTGTAACGGGACATTTCACGTGCACCTATCAATCAATCAAAGGGGCAGCAGATAGAGTTAGGCGTATCATCAGTGGCGGCTAAAACAACAGTGTGTGAACATGGCGCCCATAGAAAAAACCACCTTGGTCACACCATTTATATGTAAATTGAAAGGAAAGAGAAGACAACAGTGGAAGACAATGAAGGGGTAGGTGATATCTGCTCTCACGTACTGCATCCATCTCCTATTAGTTTAGATGCATGATTAGGTAAATGTCCTGTGTTCAAGTTGAGTCATAATTGTAAGGTTGTGCTTGAACTGTAGAGCGTCACTTTGGATCTCATTCCACCCCTAGTCTGTCTTTCTCTAATCAGGTCTCTTATGATCGTTGTAGTCCACTGCAATCGTCACGCCTGAGCCAAACATCACCATCGACCCGCCTTAAGGCACCTCTGATGTTGGTGCGACTCATTCTCTCTCTTCCTCGCACACATACACACACGAACCGGTGACACTAAATGGGTATAGAGTATGGAAACAAGACCACCAATTCAGAAAATTGACGGGAAATACTACGGAAGGCATGAAGTCATTACATCTCATAATAATACGGATTCACAAGGTCAAAGCACATGACCCATTGATGCAAGCAGCATGACCTCTTCATTTCTTCAAGGTGATTTCAAAATCAATTTCCTATATTCATTAAAAATTCCACCACACAATATCTAGGAAACTCTGATTGACTGACTGTGAAGAACGGGTTAATCATCAAATACTTTCCTTGGCGAGGAGTCAGAAATTCTCTTAAGTTCTTCTCATGGCCAATCCAATTCGTTTATAAATGTTTGGGTTATTATGGCCCACCCAATGTCAAGAAGCCCGTGTTATGCCCGGAAAGGAAGCTTGAAACATTGAGGGTTCTCTTCTTTTTCAGCCTCTTTTTCCATTGCTAAGTTCAAAGTAACTTAATTTGCGCTAAAGACAATATTCTCCTATAAAAAGAAATTTTCTCCAATTATATATTTGAGCGGTGGATTACAAGTTAGCAAAGAACTTGGCTAAGACTAAATATAAGTGATGTCCATACTTGTAAGCCACCAGTCAAAAACATAGTTAAAGGGAATTTTTCTCCTATCATAAATAGATGTAAGCGTGACCCTTTTGCATTTAATGAGTCTCAAGACTAGAGTGACAGGGGAATAAGAGTAAGATGCACATCATATTTGCTAAGTTTTTGGTACCCAAGAAAAGCACGTCTTTAACCCCTAAAAATTAAGATGTCGTAACTTTTGTGCATTTCTCTTAGGTCTTAAATATTTATCCGTCCGTTTGCTTATTCTTGTTTGAATATCACAAGAAAATCAATGAAGGTAAGGAATGCTTGTTCTTTAATGTAAACGTATCAAATTTCTATTAAATGGACATATGCACACATCCATACCAGTTTTAACCTTTTCAAACCAATATCTAGACCTAATTAAAGGCCATTTGTCTTGACAATGAAAAAGTGTTTTATGTGAGTGTTGCCAATCGAACATGATTATCTGTGCGCTATGAACTGAATTCTTCGCATTTTATTGAACAGTTTATATGTGATTGCAGAAACGAATTTCCGATTCAACTTCAACATCGTTCTTGGTCGAGTTATGATATACAGACATCTAGATCACATCATTCCGAGCAAATCATTCCTAATTTATCAATATTTTTTCACGATTTCATCACCCGAGGTAATGCCTCAATCTTGGCCAAAACAAGGCACAAATAGAGGATAGGAGAGCTGCTCTCGCAAGGCTTGTGTAAGTATGACTCACCTTCTCGCGTACCGCTGTGCGCTAGCAAATGCCACGAGAACTGCAAAGGGGTACACATAATGCAATTGCTATGTTTGTTTATTCTAAATTTTTTATTTAATTTTTAACCTTTTTTTCAGAGCGGAAGCTCACAAAGCAATGATTAAGGGCCTGCAGGTTACCGAATGCTGAACAGGATAGTAGATTAGCCGTCGTTATTGGATTTATCGGATGAAGTAGAACCGCCCTATCTGCTTTATAGGATGTTAGTTGATAAACCGGTCCCAGACGAAGATAATGTAGATCCCTGAACAAATGAGGCAAGGGTACGGAGGCGCACGTATTCCTTCTCGTGGAAGGGTATAGTTAGTGGGGCTCTCACTCTCGTCTTTTCCCTTCTATTTTCTTCTCCTTTTCATTTTTAATTTATTTGCTCGTGAACATGGATGGATGACTGGAGAACAAGAAAGGCAGAGGAGAGTAGAATAGAAGTAGAGTAGGAACAATGCCTCCTTTTATGTTTTTGTTTCGGTGTCCATTTACATTTTGAATGTCCTCGCCTGCTTCGGATGGAATTCGACTTTTTAACTTGTTTTGATTGATAAAGTGAGCAGATTAGTGAAATGTCATCAGCTGTACATGGTTGGAGAAGAAGTTCTAAGTTACATTTCAAAAACATGAAATTATTAGTAACCAACTTAGGCTTTGGATCGTAGAGAAAATTTAGAGAGAAAACCTCTGAAGAGGAT